>JAOQGH010000001.1:25211487-25283062 GCA_025769975.1 Gallinago jamesoni
TTTTTTTCATTCAGAGTGCTGAAAAACGTCCTACAACACAAATTTAAAGATGCACAAGAAAGGACAGTCACATTGCGTTCATAAGAGAGTATAACATTAAAACAGGTATTACTAACAATCCTGGACACCCAGTTGTGCCCTAACTCAAAGCACAACACTTTCAACATCTACGTTAGTTAAGGGACAAGATTTTATAACAGAATTTCTTTGTTTGTGAGAGTGGTTTAAACTATTCATTAATGGAATGTAAGCCTAGGCTTTGAGTTAAGTAAGTCTTTTAAATCATAGAATCATAGAATCATATGGGTTGGAAGGGACCTCTGGAGATCATCTAGCCCAACCCCCCCGCCAAAGCGGGTCTACCTAGAGCAGGTTGCACAGGAACTTTTCCAGGCAGGTTTTGAATGTCTCCAGAGAAGGAGACTTCACCACCTCTCTGGGCAGCCTGTTCCAGGGCTCTGCCACTCTCACAGTAAAGAAGTTTCTCCTCATGTTCAGGTGGAACTTCTTATACTCAAGTTTGTGCCCATTTCCTCTTGTCCTGTCACTGGGCACCTCTGAGAAAAGACCAGCCGCGTCCACATGTACATTAACTGTACAGAGTAAATTTAATAGCATTACATGGGTATAAGGCAGGATAGACTTTGGCCTAAGAATTTTATGCTGGGTTTACATATGAAATGCTGCATTACATTTTCAGCTTCCAAAAGCCAGTTTGAAATCTGATATGTTAATGTGAGACAGAGGTTTGGAGAACAATAGGGGCTAGTTGGCTGCATCCTCATCTGGCCAAGCAAATTCTGTTTCCCCTCTTGTGGATATTACTGGTTTTATAAGGTGATGTATCATGATGAGAGTGTCAGCTGCATCATTCTACAGCTGTGCTAAATCCTTCTTCACACAATGATGTCCATTATGGTGTCCTGATACTAGTAGGCTGAGTTACGAGCTGGACATGGAGTGCTGTGGAGTGCTGAAGTGATGTGGCAGCCAGCCAGGGACACGCTACAGTAGTGTGTGCTTGGTGGAGTGTAGCAGATGATCTCCCGGTGCTGGAAATTGCAGTTCTCTCGTGCTCTGCAGAGTTATGATAGGGTGTGATGTGTTGGCAAGGGGGGGGCTATGATTTTATGGTAAAATTGAACCACAGTACAGAGCAGGATGAAATTACTTAACAGCTTTAGTTTGTCAGGATTTGACTTAAGCCATTTTTTTTCTAGTAATGAACGAGGTCAAAGTGCTGTGATTCAGTACTCCAGGAATGTGGCCATTTCAGCTATGAGTGTGGAGGTGCCTGTCTATTTTTAGTTCACTTCTGGTTGTGTTTTATTTGAAGAAATGGCGTGAATTTAGAACAGATATTCTCATGGGACTGTCTCATGTATGGTACTTTAGTTCAGGAGAAAGAATATTAGCGTTCACACAATTTCTATCTGTAGGTGTCTTCTGTGGGATTTCAGCATTTAATACTGACTCCTCACTGGGTTTTTGCTGTATGTGTGGTCACATCCTAATGAACTAGTTAGGCTTCACTGATTGTTTCACACAAATGCATTTGCTCTCCCTGGAACACAGTTGATAATTCCATTGATGAATTTTGTTACAGGGAAAAAAAATTCTGACGTGAATTCTGAGAACTCTGAAGGAACAAGACCTTCAGATGTGATGATCACCCCATTCCTTAATTTAATTTCTCTCACCCCATTCCTTAATTTAATATTTTGCAGTGAAAAAGAAAATAATCCTGTCTATATGGAAGAAATCTTTTCTTGAATTTAGGTGTCATTTGAGAAGATGTTTGTTGTTTTTTTTTCTGGTTTTGTTTGGAGTTTTCTTGTTTGTTTCTCTGGTTGGTTGTTTGATTAGAAAGGATTTGGAGAAAACTACTGTGGTAGCCAATTAGTTTACATTTTTAAGAAGAGTCCTTTTAACCATGGAACCTGCCTGTACCCTATAATGCAAAAGGGAACAAGAAATTATAATTCAGAGAGTAAGTCTTCCAAGTAGGAGAGATTATTTAGTTCTTTACTGATCAAAGCCAACAGTATGTCATTCAATATGTGAATTCTGGAGTTGTAGTGTCTAATATACACAATAACGAGCGGGCACTGAATTCTCCACTGTTTATCTCTTCAGTCTAGCCCACAATAAGCATATTTAACTAGTCTTGCCTGAAAGTGCCAAAAGCATGGGCCATGATACTGGTCCATCTCTGAAGACATATAAAAAGAACATGGTCTTTCATGAGAAGAACTTAGACTTAATCTTTTCTATTTGGGAAAGTTTCCATTAGATTTTCACACCTGAAAATGAAGGTGGTCAGTTTTGAGTCACCTGTCCTGTCTGCTCCTCCCCACAGGTGTGACCCCTGCATGCTTTTCTGGTTCTGACCCTCCAACGGGGCAAATAATGAAGTTACCTGACCTTGATTGTTATGGTAATAAGAATAAACAAGGGCCTCTCTGCATACTATTTATTCCTTGGTATAATCAGGTTTTTTCACTGTGAGAGTGAACGGCTTCTGAACAATATGCGGTTAATTTCAGAGTTTAGTTAGTTAGAAGGGGCCCAGCTGAAAAAGTAAAATTACTGAAGGGAAAATTAGTTCTGTTTTACCTCAAACCAGGACAACTGCAATTATTATTTTTTTTATTGTCCAAATATATGGTTAATGTTCTAGATTCAGAGACTATCAAAATACCCACATGCCACCATTCTCTCACTTTTTATCTCCTTCAGACATGAAAAATCAATTTGCTTTAATCAGTGTCCTGATTAATGCAAGTAGAATATTTAATACAAGAGAAAGATGTAAAACTGGGAATTGTCAAGATGCTACTCATATTTCAGCTGACATCTCCTCACCAAGTCCTAACAATCCAATAAATCCTTAGATTTAAAAGAGGTGACAGCAGCTTGAATCTTAAGCATCCTGTGAGAACAGTTAGTGTGGAGAAATTGCCCAACATTCATCTCACTCAATCTGCGTAGAAAGAATGAAGGGAACAGTAGGATAATCTTGTGCACTCAGACGCATGCCTACACCAATTTTAGGACCCAGACTATCAAAGTACATAGTGATTCCATAACAGCATGAACATTAATGTTTAGTTGACATCAAGAAATCATCTATCAACAAGTAAATGTATTGCTAATGAACTTCAGCTAGAACCCAGCACGTTTCTGTCTGTCCTACCTTTTTCTTTCTTAACTTTTTCCATAACCTTGAACAGAAATCAAAGAGAAGTGGTTAAAAGTCAGCATGAAAGGTGCCATAAGAAAATAAAAAAATATTGTTTTTTTATAGCAGTTATCTTCCAGATCTCATCATAGAAGAACTTGACCTCACAAAATAAAACTGATCTATGGTATCTAAAACCTCCATGTACATCACTTTCTTAAACTTTTTTTAATAGCTATTATTTATTTTTCTGAGTACTAGAATGTATTCAAGGGGATGAAATTTAAATCTACCCTTGAACCTTATTCCCATGAAGGATCATGTTTGTTGTTAAACATTTGGATTTTTATTTATGTTGTTGTATTCAATCAAGATACGTATTTTTAAGTTTCTTCAATTCATGTGTGTTGATTTCTAATTTTATGACTTTACTGAATACTCTGATGTGTTAATATGTTCTCTTCTGTGCTATAGTCCCATCTCATAATATTTTAATATCAAGTATTACAGGAACCACCTTCTGTGTTGTAATTTCTGTGCATTTTTAGACTTTAAAAATAATACATATATATATTTACACACACTTTAATTTTAGCCATTTCTTTAAATTTTGTACCTTCTGAGACAGCCAAGAACCCAGAAAAATCAGGAGTTCTGCAGCTGAAAGTACTATCATAGAATCATAGAATGGTTTGGGTTGGAAGGGACCCAACCCCACTGCCATAGGCAGGGACACCTCCCACTAGAGCAGGTTGCTCAAAGCCCCATCCAGCCTGGCCGTGAACACTTCTAGGGATGGGGCATCCACAGCTTCTCTGGGCAACCTGTTCCAGTGCCTCACCACCCTCAAATGTTATCATTCTACAGTGCTACTTTTGAATGATAGCTACAATGCTATCATTCAAAAGCTTATTGAAAATATTGGGCTATTATGAACACTACACTACGGTCTAAACAGGAATGAAGCTGGACTTAGCTGTTAATTCTTTAAAGTTTGCTTGTTAGGACAAAAAAAAAGTTTGGAATGTAACTGCAGAAGACCTTGAATTTTCAGTGGTTTTGGGGAACTCAACCTACAACTATAGCATGGACGACAGCATTCCAACTAAAATTTCCAAAATTGAATGACTGCTAAACAAAAGCTTTAGTTCCTGAACTGATGCCTATTCTCTTCAAACGCCTATTTTATTAACTTAAACTCTAAGAGAATGACAAAATGACAAGCTTTGCTATCAGTCATGTTTAAAAGAAATTAAAATTTCAGTATGAGATACCTAAGAAGGGGAACATTTTCTTTTGGTAAAAGATGGTTACTCATTCTAAAGAAAAAAAACCAAAATATGGAGGTGGTACATACCATGGAGCAGATTCACAAAGACTATACATTATTAAAAGCTTATTTATGAAAATGGCACTACACAGAAATCAGCTAAAGATCTATTACAACTGTGTTACTTATTGTTTAAAATATACTTTTCTTAATGTATGCCTTACTATACTCTTCTCATCTTTCAAATAGTCATAATCCCAGAGGCTTTTACAGGAAACTATTATTCTTACATAATGTAGAAATAATTATATACATATATAAAATATACTCGCATACAAAAATAGGTTAGCCAAATTACTGGGTTACTAAGCAGAAGCCGTAAGACATGAGCAGATTTTAGGCTTGAATGTATATCTATGGTTATCACAATAGATAACAGTATCAGATTTACAGTAAAAAATGAAAAGTAACATAAAACAATTTTTTAAATATACATGACTATTATTTCCTGGTAGCTGGGTTGTTTTGTTTTTTCTTTTGTCTTACGATAATTGCACTCAATGGGGACTTCCGAGTTTCCTATATTGGAAGAAGTATCATGTTTTATATTGTTGCCTGACTTAAAGAGTAAACTAAAAGCTCTAATAACTTTTGTTGTTGGCAAAGAATCAGCAAAATGCAATATATGTGGCTTATGGATTAGCTGGTATTTAATGTAAAAATACACAGGCATCATAAACAACCCGTTCTTCATTTTAATTGGCTTTACTCTATTTGAAATTGTGTGCACAATTCCTATTAAAATATATAGCACAGGATGAAATCAAAAGTGGTCACAAAAATAATGCAGTAGTTTATGGCTTAATTCATGCAGCACATCATATCACCTCGTTCATAGACCAGTCAGCCAATTCTGATCAAAGTACTGGCTTGCTAGTGGCTAAGATTTTTACGGATAAGAACTCATTACAACAACACCGTCTTTTTTAGTTTATACATTTTGACTACACAAAGCTAAGAACAATAAAGTCATCTGACTAAATGCTTAATGGATTTTAAAAACATTTGGGATATTAGTCCACTAAAGTGTTTCAGTGTTTTCCAGTATTTATCCTTTTCTTTTTTTCTTTTCTTTTTTTTTTTTTTCCCCTGCATACAGGTTGAGGAGTTTATCTAGAAAAAAATCTTTTTATTTTAATTTTTTGTTTCTCCTGGAACCAAAGGAGAATGATAGCCTCAATATCAGGTTTACTGCAGAGAGAAAGAAACAGAGCTCGTGACTAGTAGATTAACATACTGTATATTCAGAAAAAAGGAATTGCCATAGGAAGGATTTGAATTGCAATAAATCAGTTTCAAGAATAAAACAGAACCATTTATTGTTATGCCACAAAGCCTCTTAAGGATATACTGATTTATTTCCATTGTCTACATACAAAAAATGTAAACTGAAATGATGATTGTAATAGAAGAGGAACACTCTTTTTTTTTTGAATGCTTAAAAAGATGGTTTTAACCAGAAAGCTGCCAATATCTATTTCCAGTCATTCTGTGGAAACCTAACTGTGACAGATGGCATCCAGCATGCCTGACATGAATTTTACCTGCTGCATATTCACTTATGATTGAAATGACTGATACCTATCTGTCTGTGCTTCTACATACGTATCTTAGCCTATCTTTCCTTATCTTGATTTATGCTGCATGTAAAAAACCTACTCTTCTGGCATGATAATGATGCTGTAGTACAAATTTATACAAGGACATTTTATTTCTTGCTTTTTCCATTTAATTTCTAGGCAGGATCTGTGACCTATTCTCTTTGGACATCTCAGTTCTTCTGGATGAACACATCTCATCCCTGTGGACCCTCTCAGAAGCAGCCTTGGCACAGCTATGCTATTCATTCCATTTCCTTTCGACCTATTTCATTTTTCCACTTTCTAATTTTCTCTATGGAATTCAAATTCCTTTTCTTTAATTTTTGGATAGAGTATTTTATTTTATTTTTTGCTTTTCACTTGATATTCTGCTACACCAGCTAAATCTTTCCCTTCTTCTCCATCTTCACATTCTCCTCCTCATTAACATGTTGTCGGTGTTCAGCATTCCTCCCTCACCTCACAAACGTGGAGGTGCTATCTCTTATTCACCTCCTTTGGTGGCAACAGTCATGAAAGTGCTATAGTAGGAAGGATGCCAGCATTTTAACTACTGTGTTGTCTCAACCTGAGCAGATGGTCTTGTAATCTCCTAGGCAGAGGAGGCTTGAATGTGTGATAGATAAATTCTTTGGGGTGAAATTGTGGGAAAATGGAGGGCTCTGAAATACGTGGTGCACTAATGTCAATGTTTTAAGGGGAACCTGAGAAGTACTTTGACTTTTCTTCCTCCCTCTCTTTAGAGTTTCATCTTAAAATTTAGCCATGACAAAGATGAGAGTTTGGCAATTTTCATTTCACGTACGCCTGGCTATTGTACAGCCAAGGACTTCATCCCTTCTGCTTAAAAACATAGAAGCTTTCCTCTCTAAATAGTGTCAGTCTCCCAGTGTCACTGGTGCTTAACCTCTCTCCTAGAGGTCCTCTCAGAGCTGTCTGCGATTCAAGGATTGCTTCCGATACAACACGGTTGTGTAATCTTGGCTCAAACTTCTGAGAAAAATGTTAAGTTGTGAGAAAGAGCTGTGAAAAAGCTTTAAGCTAGAAAAGAAGGGTAAAATGACAGGCAGAGGTAAGATTGTTGAAACAGGGATAGTTGGCATCTCAGTGATTCCAGTAGAAAAACACTGACATGAGAAGGTATAAAGATGGCATATCAGCAGACCTGAGGATGAGCAATGGAGGCTGACCCTTTCACACCTGCCATCAAGCTGTCTGGCCAGCACAGTCTTGCTGCAGAACTTACTGGGGGTTGTAAGCACTTTAATACATATTCTCCTTTCTTGCTTGTTCAGATTCTCTATTGTGTGTAATAGCCAAAAATAACTGCTTTATGCTCTTTGGATGTGTACATCCTTCGTGCAGTGTCTTTGTTCAGAGTAAAAGTTGTCCAAACAAAGTGACGCAGAGAGGGCAGGTTACAGACATCAGCTGAGCAAGGGCATCAGCCCTTTCAAGGCAAAATGTCAGGCAGTGATTAACCAGGGAGATTTACATAATAGCTACTGAGTAGGAAAGCTCTCCCTAGAAATCAACAACACTGAGAAAAAAATGGACCATATAATTCTTAATATATGCAAATGGAGAGCTAAACACTTTACCATTATTCTTCTCTTAGTGATCACTGCACTGCTACTTCTGAAACCAGAACTTTGCCCTAAGGAAGTAAAGAAAAACCCCTTAATTTACTGCATCAGTTCCATTAATTGACTGGTATGGACCCTCCTTGCCCCAATCTATCCAAAAATACTGATTCAATATAAAAAGGTAAATTTTCCCATTGCAGTCATATTGTACCTTAATTACAAGAAGCTGGATGCAGAAATTTCTAGGGAGAAATTTTTCCTCCTGTGTTTGACATGACACCTTCCATCATGATCCAACAGACCTCTTCCACCCCTAAGTCCATAAATGAAATCCTGGATCTGTTAATAGCAGAACTCCCTTTCATTCAATTTTGAAGTCAGAAGACCACATGGATCTATGAAATACTAAGCATTTTATCAATGCTAATTCAAGTATATTGAAAATAATGAAGGTTTGTGCAAGTCAATATTGCACGATCACTGGAATGGATTTCAGTAGGATCCATCTGTTTTGGCATTTGATAGTGGTTCCTGCCCTTACATTTCTGAACAGTTATGAAGTAATTAAACTGGAATTAAATCTCATTATGACTTTGACTCTTTATTTATCTCATTAAGGGATGCTCTTTTTTTGGGTAGCCAGATGTGACAAAACCTTTCGCATTTTAGAGGACAAATGTACCCAAAAGAACATCTGTGACTCGAAAACAAACAGGAAACAAATGCATGTGCCCTCTTTGATTCACAAGTCAGTATCTACAAAACCATGAAAGAAACCAATTAAGATTGAATGCAACTTTTATTCCTTGTATCACACAGTATTTCCCATGAGCTTGTTTCATGAAATGTAAAATAATATGGTGAAAACATACTGCATACTCTAGTTCCATTTTCTATTTTATATATGTCGTGATCTGCCTCTAGGAAGAAAATATTTCCATAAAACAACAAGTAATTCTTGTAACTGTTGAATGTTAGATCATTTTAAGTTGTTCACTGCAGTTGTGACTTAAGTTTGTCCAGATGCTCTGGATATTTTTTAATTGATTATATTACATTATGGATTTAAAATAAGACATTTATATGTCTACATACATTAAATACATGTTTCTGGTACAATCATAATAGGAAATTTTCTAACATTCTAGAGTTTTGTAAAAGATTTGATTTCTTTACTCTATTTTTATTTTAATAGCTTTTGTATTTCTAAGACAGAAGAAAAAAAATCCTGCAGTCTGTGTTTGTTTTTATGCAGATGTGCTTTTTCAGGAAGTATTGAGTTTGCTACAGCATATGAAAGTGATTCAAGCAATACCGTTACTGTTACTGCTTGCTATTTCAAATACATTAAAACACTCAATTCCCCATTCAATGCAGCTTGACCTACAACGCTAACAACTTACCATTGCCAGAGTATCCAAAAAAAGACAGGCCAAATGGGATTCATCAGGAGAAACACTTTTGAAATGTGGAATTCTCCTAATGTACAGTAAACAGAATTGAAGATGGAAACCAGAAATTCATCACACCTTTGTCTATTCAAACTGCATCTAATTATTGAAATATAGAAACAATTAAGAAATGTTAATATTTGAAACCAGATTTATATATTACAATACAGGAAGTTACTATATTTCTAAAATTCATAGTGAAGATATTGACACTATTTTCATTCACAGAGAAAAAACTGTGAATGCTGCCAGTGTAACTGCCAAAACACAAGCCAACTGTTTTCATGTTGCAAGTTTGTTTTGTAATGATTGCTATTGGGGTCTTTCTGTAAGCAGTGCTGAATAAAGAGGGGAACCTGAGCAGTTCCTCGGCAAGTAAGGTGGAGAGCAGAGACGTGGGAGGACGGCAACATGGACGCAGTGGCTGATTGCTTGAATATTGCATCAAGATGAATAGCTTGAGAGACAAAACACACAATTGGGAGCAGTTGAAGTAGTCTGTGACAGGGGCCTGCAGGAGGAGGATGGGCCTTCTGCGTAAGGGAACAGGTACAGTGAGATCCATACTGAGACAGGTTTCTTTTTTCTGTTTTCATTAGAGAAAGTAGAAATCCTAATGCCACCCTATCCATGCCCTTGAAGGTCTTCAAAGTCTTCTGAATAAATCAGGTGTGCCAATGTGGTTCTACATCATAGGATTTTTTTAACTGTACTTTATGTTTTAAAGTTGAGAACTCTGAGACAAAAGAAACTCAAGCTGCCTTACAAGAACGCTGTTCTCTTTGCAAAGTCAAATACACGAGGCTTATGTAACAGCATAAATAAGATCGCACTTGCGTCCTTACCTCAGATTCTTTCTGAGTTTATTTGTATGATTTATTTTGTTTTCTAGTCACCAGGATATTGGAGATCCTCATAGTCTTTTAGATTTTTGTCTTCACAGCATCCTTGGGAATTTCTTCTCAGCACTGGCAAGGTTGAGTCCACTTTTGGGCTCCCCAGTACAAGAGAGATGTGGAACTCTTGGAGAGAGTTCTCTAAGATGATTAAGGGACTGGAGCATCTCTCATCTGAAGAAAAGCTGAAAGAGCTGGGGCTGATCAGCCTGTAGGAGAGTAGGCTCAGCTAGGGCGGGGGTGGGAGGTGGAGGAATCTCATCAATATGTGCAAATATCTGAAGAAAGGAAGTCAAGAACATGGATCCAGACTCTTTTCAGTGGTGCTCATTGATAGCACCAAATGCAGTGGGTACAAGCTGAAACACAGGAAACTCCATTTGAACATTGGGAAATACTTTTTATCTGTGAGGGTGACCAAGCACCAGCAGAGTTTGCCCGGGGACATTGTGGAGTCTTTATCCTTGAAGAAACTAAAAAGCCATCTAGACACGGTCCTGGGCAACAGACCTTGCTTGAGCAAGTGACTTGGACCAGGTGACCTCCAGAGGTCCCTTCCAACCTCAACTATTCCGTGACTCTATGTGAGACTAGTACCTCATAGTTTTTCTCATTTCTGCATTTAGAAGGTAGTAATGATGGGATTCAGACCACTTAAATTCACCAGCTATCTTCCAGTTTGACCTGGAACTTTCCTTAGGAACTACAGGTTAACTATATTTGATCCTCTTCCATTCATGCTAGGAGGCTGAATTTAGAGTAAAAAGAACTTTTGCCACCTTAATATTAATATAATGTGCTTTATATTCCCACTTTATATGACTTACATAAAATCATGTGGTTATTTTGTGGTTGGATTTTTTTTATTTTATTATTTCTTCTGCCATTACCTTCTCCATTTGGCCTCTGAATTCCTTCTCATCCCTCCTCTCCCCATTACCATTCCCCAGAGCCTCCTCAGCCCCTTGCTGCCGCTTGCCACCTGCCAGACAGGAGAAGCAGGTAAGCCCCAGAGCTCTATTTCTCTGCTGTTGACAACAACCCTGTGTGCTAATTCTGTCACGCATGCCATAGGCTCGTTGTCACTGCTTATTATAAACTGTAGATGTGCATGAAGACTTGTAATTTGAACCCCCATAACCTAAAGGTTTGGATAAATGTGGACTGATTTTTAGAGAAGCTGCACATTGGCAGCTCTCATTGACCTCAGTGCTGTTTGTTTAAGGGTGTGCAGAAGACACTTTTAAAGCCTAATTTATTAGGAAATATTAAAAAAGAAGATGAGTGTCCTTGGAAAAAAGTGCAAAATGACTAAAAGAATGAAAATATTACCAACCAATTTTAACTTCATTTTCCAAAATAAAAAGTGGTGGTTTGAAGTTGAGCAGTGAGTGCTGAAACCCTTAAATATCACATATATATCTCATATAAATAAAACAAATTTTTCACATATGTGCTTTCATCAACCTACCTTTAGTGGAGTGAGCTGTCTCCAGTATTTGACACTTGCTGCTTGCAATTTTATGCCTTGATTAAAATGTGTATTTTCATCCAGGTAAATATTTTGATATAATGTCTGCCACGCTATTAAAGATCTTGTACTACGATTTACTCTAGTTGCTTGTCACATTTTCCAAAATAGCAGATATTTAGTGCTGACTACCTCTAACTTGCCTGTTGGAACACCACTAAGTATGGAGCCCACAGTCTTAATTTAGGTTCCCAAGTTAGATGCCAGAAGTTAGATGATGTGAATACCCCCTCAGAGAACAAGCCATATAAAGGAACAGCAGCTATGTATAGAACACCGAGCAGCCTGATATAAATCTCCCGAACAAAAATGCTATATGTCTGTATTTGGCAAGTGAAAGCCTGCTCCTGAGAGATGCTCATGCCTCTTAACTCCAGTGAGAACTTCAAGAGAAGCTCTGCACCTCCCGACACGGGGCCTTAAAAGATCAGGCATTTCTGTCTGCTGCCATGCTCTACCTTGCCTGCTCTCAAGCGGGGTTATTACAAGAACAGGGATTACACATCATTTCCCTCTACAGTACTTTGAATTATTTAATCAATGTGCTTTATTCCACAAGCCATTCTAACCATGCTTGTGAGGATTTAAATCAAAAGGTTGCATTGTTACATGAGCAATCCTTAGAGGAACAAAGCGCCCTGCTGTATTCTCTGTGGCGTTAGAACAATGGCATATACTGTTTAGACCCATGGCACTAACAATGGTTCCTAGTCTGAGGTATTATTCTAATATTCTCCCAAGTTTCATTATGATGTTATGTTCATCATTCTGCTGTTCGTAAATTTAGGAATGACTCACTTCCTGCTGGCAGGTACAGTAAGAGAAGATAGTACTACAGCTGACATCAGGCATCTGTCATTAAAACTGTCAGAAGGCTAAACACAAGCCACTAAACACTGGCCAGAAAAAAATTACCAGAATTTTTAGCTTCTATATCCCTGCTGTGTATCTTGCCATTATTAGTAATGTTACAATGGCTACTTCAATTATGAACATGAAATAACTTTTTTTTTTTTAAGCTAAAACAATGGTAAAAAAGGATGTAAACTTTTTTTTTCTGTTTTAAGTGCATCATTACAGTCTTTCTCTTTCATCATCAGCATTAGAGAGACCTTTTCCAATTTTCAAATCTAAATCCCATACTACTATTTATAAAACAGTCAAGATAGTATTTAAATAGTAAAAGTAATGTATTTTTAAGTTTCTTTACATTTTTAATTCCACTGTATAATTTGCCCTACTTATAATTCTTTCCTTTAAAACTGAAACATTTACCCTAAGATAAAATTATTGCTTTGTGATGTATAAATAGTATTTCAATTGCTTAACAAACAAACTTTACTATGTCTTTCAAAATTCATTTTCAAAACAAGATATGTAGTCTAAAGAAGACACAAAATAACTTGTGATGCTAATAAAAAGCCAATTTATTCCAACATTAGTCCTAGAATTTCAGGACAGGACCCTACTATTTGGGTTCACTTGAGATTATCAATTTATAAATGGGTTTCAATCGAGTATTTAGGGACTGTTGCCAAAGGACCTCTTTAACCAAATCAGGGGCCATATATAAAACCATTTGTTTGGAACATTTATCTAGAGAGAGCGTAACCTTCTGAATTGGCCTGATTCCTCTTGGAAGAGAAAATAATAAATGCAATAAGGAACAGGTCCATAAATGGTGTATGCATTTTTGGACTAAGATAAAAAACAAATGGCTTGTGATTCTGTCAAAC
Source organism: Gallinago jamesoni (assembly GCA_025769975.1). NCBI lineage: Eukaryota > Metazoa > Chordata > Aves > Charadriiformes > Scolopacidae > Gallinago > Gallinago jamesoni. The sequence goes on from JAOQGH010000001.1 coordinate 25,224,800, forward strand.
CAGAAGGAAACCAAGCAAATAACCAGACCTGTGAAGAGGAGGAGACATAGGTTCCTTGTTGTGCTAGCCAGGTTCCTAGAACTTTAAGCCAGCAGAAGTAGTTCACATCAGCATCACACACCCTGCTTTGAGTCACATTTTTGTCATTTACTTTCTCTATGATATCAACAAAATTGCTTAGTTGCTCTCACACTTGGTATCCCCTTCTGTAAAATGAGATGACAGTAATACATCTCTCTAATGTCACGATTATATTTTTGTGAAGTATTCTGACATCCATGTATATAAAGCTCTACAAATGTTTTATTCTATATCAATACACAGAGAGGAAGAGTTTCAAACATCCTAGTTGCAGACTTTAATAAAAGTTTAACCTAAACTAAATATGGTATCTGGTTTCTGTGTTGTACGTTGTTGATGTTTTACAAAAATGCCAATCTTCCAGCAAAGTTGCACTCTCTTTCTGGGTCATGTTAATCTGTGACCATTCACCTTGAGAAGCGGATCTGCACTCTGTGTCCTCCATTTCTCAGAATAAAATGATTTTTAGAAATTAAATTAAATAATTTTTTTTCTGGTGTTAGTATTTGAAACAGAAAATAAAATGTTTACAGTATACAGGATTTCTCAAAACATGATGAGATTTCAGTATCAAGGAATTAAACTACCTGGAATATTTTTTTTTTCCTTAATGATGTCCAACAACATGAACAATTCATCCTACCTAGCCTTCAATATCACCTTCTAGGCTTCTTAGATATTAGCATTAGAAAACGATTTCTAGAATGGTATCTTGGCCAAGCAGTAGGTTTTCATAAATTCCTAGATCATGAACTGGAAAGGACTTCAGGAATCATTACTACTTACATAATACAGATTGCAGGGCTTCCCTGAAGTAAGTTCTTGTCCAAATAACACGTTTCAGAACAAGCAATTAATCCTGATTTTAAAAGTACTTTTGATTCAACATCCATCTCTAATCCTTGGAATTTGCCAAAAATGCAGATTAAGCTTTTTCTTGCTTCAAATCTAGCCAGTGGAAAAAATAATTTCTGTCTGTTAGATTACAGAGTTATGATTATTACCCACAACATCAGTACATGCCATGGACAATCTTACTTGAATTATTTTGTAAAATAAATATATACAGCTTCTCTAGTCTTTTAATGTATACTGTGCTTTTCACTTGTTTAATACTTTATAAAATTTCTCTGTATTGTTTCTGTATCAATATGCTTCATGTAGTCATCAAACAGGCACAAGACCACTGGGCAACTGTATCAACACTACAGACTGAAGTAATGGAGGGACTTTACCCATCGCTTGATATAGGTCTGGGCACCTCAGAACCATATTTAGATTTTTCTGCTGTGGAGTTACTATTTATTTCATTATTTATTAGTGCCCTAAGTTCTGTGTAAACTCAAAACCTTGTATTATATTTTTTTTCACCGTGTATTAATTAAAATAAAATGAGGCTGACCTCTTCAGAATAGCAGAAGTTTCCTTTCACATGTTCATTTGAGATGTGTGACTTAACCCTCTCGATTTCATAGTACATTTTTATTCCCACATTTTTCAAATCAAAATAATTAACAATGGTAAATCATTGTCTCAGACTATGTTAACTATAAGAACAAAGTTTATTAACAGAAATTGTGTTATTAAAATGAAACTGTGTTTGAGGGGAAGAATTTTCCTTCTGACTTTCTGATTGTCTTTCATTCCATTATCCCTGTTTAATACTTATTTAATTGAGGTCTGTATCACAATTGCTTTTCCTATAGGTTAATATTTCCCAAGTCGGCTTCTTTACTCTTCTTAAATAATGATATAATAGTTATTTTCTTCCACTGTTATGGAATTTCTCTCTTTGTGCCAGGAAAAATAAAAAAAACAGTAGTAATAATCCAGATCTCCTTAATTTCAAGAATCTTGGATGCAAGGTATCTACAGATGGTAGCTTGAAATCATTTGACTTCAGTAACTGCTGTTTAACCTCTAGCTACAATTGAAACAGAAAATGTTTTTCCTCACCCTGTGATGTGACTATAGCATTTGGCTTTTTCCCCAGAACAGAAATATTTATTGAATTTTTTTTTTATTTTTGAGAGTTATTACTATGTTCAACTATTTCTGAGTAATGTATATTCTAAAATCATGTCAGTATCATAATGAAACTACAGTCCTGAGTTCTTTTTGTTAATTGATGATGCCATACGAACTAACTTCAGATATTTTAAGACCCAAACCCCAGGAAGCTTTGTGCATCTTTGCAAAATAATGAATATTCTCTGTGTGACAGATAATCCTAATGGATAATCAATACCTCAGCAATCGATATTGCTGAGAAATTAAGGAATATTAAATAAATGTTTTCATATGCACATACATGCACACATCATATACATGCAGCCACTTTCCTTTTATACCTGTGACTGACAGAAACTGAGCTCCTGCTTAAAAGTATCTTTTAAAAGACTTCAAAGAGCTTAGATTTTTTTTCCTTCCCAAGAAGTACAGAGATGTCCCCATTATCCCTCCATGTGCTGGGGAGACGTGAATCATTAAAGTTCAATTCATGGGTGTATAGCACCTAGTGCAAATATTCACAGACATTATTTTGATTTGGTAGTAATTCTGCATTTGCAAAGCACATGTGTAAAGGATTACATGAAGTGCAGGGCTCTAGAGACTCAGTACATTGGAACATGAAGAACAAATTACTCTAATCAGGATATAGGAAGCATTAACACATTTATAATGTCAATGAAACTACTGAAATCAACTTGAAATAAGAACAAAATAAGAAACAGACGACATTCAAATGACTCTGGGAAACAATGCCATACAATTTAGGAGGAAACTAGGATAAATAACAAGAACTAGAAGCCAGGGTGGTTTTGGATGCACCTGTGCAAGTAGTTTTTTTCATGGTGCTAAATATAGGAGACACATTCATGCTTGATATAATAAAAGATCAGACCTTTTACTTCAAAGAATCTAAGGGGTATAAATAGGAACAGAGAAAAAAAAGAAGCGTATATGTATGTGTGTGTGCGTGGTTTCAGTTTATAAAGATGCAAGTCCTTCTGACGCACAGAGGGATAAACTACCAACAGTCTGCAACACTAAAAGGCAGGAACTCTGGCAACATGTGTTTAATGCTGGATACCACATATTTCTGTTTTCTTTATCAGTATGGTTGTACTTATATAGTCTGTGTGTAGTTTCAGTGAACGGATAGCCTATGCTTAGGAAAGATGTGATTTCAGTTCTATTCTTTTGAATTGATTTGACAGAATCATCTCCCTTTAATTAGCAAATAAGACTGATATTGGGAAATGCTTAAAAAGTCATTTATCCTGATGAAAATAAAACCAGACTTCTGCATCTTGTAGTTTTATGAAAAGCATTGCTAGACAGTTTGATACCATCCTAATCTGTGACCAGTGATGTGATCAGCACAAGATGTGAAAGAAAACCTTAAGTCCAAGCCCTTATCATGCTTTATCCTGTGACCTTTTGGCTGAAGTCTGCTTGCCATGGTGTATTTACTCCTAAGCAGGAATTCAGTATAGTTCATAGTCAGATATACACACTCTTTCTAAACTGGAAAAAAATATGTTCAATATTTCTTTGCATTATTTTAAACATCATACAAGATGTAATCAAAAGACACACCTTTTTTTTTTTTTTTTTCAGAAAAATTCCCATGAAGACACTCCCCTGAAGGAGGCTTTTGCAGCAGTGTAAAGATCCTATGGAGGTGCCTGAAGGCAGCTAGCCATGGGTTAGACTAGGGCAGCACAGGAATATGCATTGGCAGCTCCTGACCAGTGGATAGCCTTTGGCTGCCCCTATGATCCCAAAGCTGCAGTTCAATTTTCCATTTCAGCTTCACCCAGTGAACAGGGTCAGCACACACTGTCTGCAACAGATCGATATCTTAGGTGCATGGCCATTTCAGGGGGTGCTTAGGGTTCCTCTACATAATCCCTCCTTTGTCTTTGTTGGAGCTTGCTTTATTTCTTTATTAACCCACTGCTCATTCCTTTTTACATCATGTATTTTCAAAAGACATAGTAAAAAGCACATGATTTTAACAATAATTTAGTGACAGCTTTAATGATGTGATATAGCATTTTTAGTTTATTTTTAAAGCTTAAATTCCTCACTGTTGCTGCAACAAGGTGGTGTAAATGAAAGTTAAAATGTTGACTGATTAGGTTGTTATACATCACTTCTGTGTGATGTAAAATCATTGTGGCTGTTTTCTCAAGGGCTGTTCTTTTATGAGACTGAATTACATCACTGCTTCACAGAAAGCATTTTTGTGCACTCTATCAGGATGCACACAGGGTAAGAGATGAATGACAGCAGCCAATGGGAGATGCTGCTTCTTAGCATTACTCCGTGAAGACACGCTCCTAAAGGCATGTTTAATTTTGAGCATCAGTGGCCCCACTAAAATCTGGAAGACTGGTCACAGGATTACTGTTCTTTTAGGATGCTCTGGGTATATTCGAAGGACAGTGGCATATACAAGGAGATTTCTTCCCCCTTTGTCCCCTCAACTTTCTCTTTCACAGGCACACTAAAACAATGGCCTCAACTTGGTCACCTCCCTTTCAAGCAACACAAGAACATCAAGGGCAGCTGTTCTCATCCTGCTCCCTGACTGCAGATATCACTTATCTTGTAGTATACCACCATATGCAGTCAGAGATAAGCTCTGTGTCCACCCCAGAATCATTAGAGTAATGTCTCTAAGAAGGACAAAGACAACTTGGTACATCCAACTGATGTTTCTGATGGTGTAAAACCCTTTCCTTCCAAAACTCAGGATGACTAGCAAAACAGAAACAAATTCTGTCACTGGCAGTGTAACATGGTATTTCTTAACAGGAAAAATAAAACTTAAAAGTAAAGGAATTACATGGTAGAAATGGTTGAAGGGTTTAGTAAGGGTTTGATTGCATCCATAAGGTACAGCCCTTTATTGAGTTAATATAGAACTCTGTTCTTAGAAAAGAAAAAGAATCATAGCAAAAGGTTTCAGGGAGAAAAGCTCATGGACTTTTATATCTTCATGTACAATGCAGGTTTTGTTCACCATGGCGCACAACAAAGAAGGCAAAGTCATAGCTTCTCTTCATAGACCAGCAGATCTTCAGAGAGAGAGGGACAAGAGAGTAGCAAAGAGAACATGAGGTCTGCGTGCAGAGCCAACTTTTTGTCAGGCAGAACAGGCAAAGCAGGGATAGAAAGAAAGGTTGTTTGCGTATGCCAGCTGTGTCTTTAGAGTTCCAGAACAGCATATGAGCTAATTGCAAACTGCCCTGCATGGTTAAACTGAACTGACGGACAAAGAAACTGTCTGGTGATGTGATATTTGTACAAAAATCAAATTAAAGCTGTTTAAAATGGGCATAATACTGAAATGACCTACTAGAGCTCAAACACTCAGGTATCTCTGCTGTCTTAATCAATACACAAGAGACGCCAAGGTCATGCTTCAGAAGCAGCATATAAATTAGAGCCTGTTTCCTGGAAGGAAAATCACATAAAGCTGAAGAACATACATATAGAAGAAAAAAAATCTGTCAAAGTCTACTACTAACAAAGCAATACTTAAGGCTTTGAAAATTATCAAATATTTTGTTTAATTAAGACATGGCAACATTAACATTTATACTGCTGAGGAGTGTTTTGCTTCTTACGCTATTTTTCCTCCCAACAAAGAATTCTGGGAGGATGGTTGCAAGAGAGAGAGATAGAGAGAGAGTGGGTACAAGAAATCTACTTTGATCAGGGCAGAATGGTATCTAACCAGGATTCAAAATGAAGAAAATGCAAGAGGTAAGCCTATTCCATGTTATAAATTCATTTCTTTTCTTCAGGTCTAAATCAGTCAGCATGTTGTGGGTTACTGCCTCTGAAATATTTCTCATTTATACCTTGCATTTGACAAGTTCTTTTTTCCTCCCTGTCCAACCCTGCAACTGCCTCTGTGAAATCCTCGTTCCCCGCCAGTTTTCTAATTCTTGGTGCTGTTGCCTCCTGCAGGTCTGCTTTCTTATACCACCAGCCTCCCAGCAGCACTGAGTCCTAAAGGAGATGCCATAAAAAAGCAGCAAACCATGAAAAAACAGTACAGAGGCTAGCAGACTAAGATGGAGGAGTGGTTTCCCAGGAAGCACAATGTCATCCTATTTTAATAATCATTTTTGCTCCCTCTGTGCAGTAGCATGGACTCCAAGCTAACAAACCCTCCTGATCTTGTACTCAGGGTCTTATCTATGATGTAGATAAGGTTAGTATGTGCTGCTTTAGATGCACGTAACAGGAACCAAGTACAAATTTGCTCCCTTGAGCAAAGGCATGGTAAAGAAACCTATACTGGTTTTCTTCAGTGTTAGTTATGTCCATAGACCGCCTGAGGTCTGCCTAAAGGACAACCTGCAGACAGCTTGTCTAGTCATGTCCAGTTGCATACTGGAGTACCCAATGTGCTCGGACTTGAAGGAAAACTCAGAAAAGAACATCAGTTCAAGATGCAGTAGAGAAATTGTTTCCAGACAGGTTTTACAAAGTACTGAGAAACCCACCCCTGCTGCTTGCTTTTCCATGCCACCCCAGCCAGCAACCAGCATCATACAGCTGTGGGCTACCACTGATCGCATTAGGGCTGCTCAGCTCCTTATCTGCCTCTGACAGGATGCGTACAGCAATCTCTTGCTGAGTGACTGGTGGAGCTCTGACCACTTCGAGTTACAGTCTTTGAGATTGACAGCTCCTGCGCCCAAAGGGATCAGAAATATGACTGGGAAACAATTTGAATCCTAGCTTTGACACTGTCTTCCTGTATGACATTAGACATATCAGCATCTTTCCTCAGGGTGCTGCGTAGGTGACTGTGGAAAATAATAATGTATCATCCTAAATTCCCTGGAGACTGGCTCAGACTTCCTAAGCCCAATTGCCTCAGAGAGAAGACTTAAATCATATTCTAGGGGGTATTAAGCTCTGAGAGATACCAGAGTGTTCGTGAGGTCTAAGCTGAGGACTCTTGCCAATTTTATTTTGAGAATAAACTCTGCTACCTTTTAAGAAAGATTGTTTGGAATGACACAAAAAGAAACTCTGAGGAAGCCCCTTTTCTTTCTGCTCTTTGCTATAGTTTGTCTGATGAATGATGTGACTCAACCCCAGAGGACTGCAGCAGTCTGAAGCTTCAGATAAGAGTTATATTGATCAAGGGCAACATGTCTACCTAACATCTCGAAATAACAGTTTCATCTATATTCCTATGTTCTTTCTTATTATATGTACCATATTCCCATATTCTGTGTCCTATATTCATTTATACCCCTATGTGTTTTTTTTCTATATGCCATAAAGAAGCTTTGCCTGGTTTAGCAGCATTAGGGAAGAGTAAAAGTCCTTCTTGCTAAAGGAATTTCATTTTATTCATAAAGATTCACCAAGTTTAAAAGACATTTCTACCCTTTAAACAAGTGTTTTCTCTATGCTTCTTTCAAGGAGCCTAAGGACAACAGAACTGGTTCTCAGAAGTTGAGAGGGATGAAAATTCAAGGGGAAAGCTACTCTGTTGATCATCAGAAGAAAGTAGGATCCTGAGATGTCAAGAATGAGAAAATATAGAGAGATAAATTTGAAGGATCATAAGACAAGTGGAGAACAGGGGAATGTTTGGAGTGACAACAGTGATGGGAAGATAGTGAGAACCAAAACAAGTTTCATGTCCTTCAGCCTAACTTTGTGCCCAGAATAGCTTCAAATGGAGATTAAGTTGCTGTGCTTCACTGAGACTGGTTGCTATTTATAGATCCATATTTGTCCTAGTTCTGCAGCATTTATGCATTTTTTTTTTCCTACATTAGAGCAAACAAACAATAAAACCTGAAAACATTTGCTCTCAGTGTACAACGTACCATGGAGAACCTACTTGACTTTAAAAAATGGTATTTTGATACTGAGCTACTTCAATGATTTTTAATGATTTCTAGTTTAGGTAGAAGACATACAGGTTTTAGATAATGTAGTGTAAAAACTACCGTTTCTAAAATATTTCCAAAAGTCAGATTAATGATATGTTAATTTTTAGAAACTAACTTTTTAACATTGAGGATTGTGCTACTTATTTTTACTCACAGAGACAGATATTTTATTTTTTCCAGGTTTTCATCTGGTATATAGAATTGACCACCACCATTCAAAAAGTTGAAGATTTCAAGGTATTTCTATTATTCCTTAGTAAAAACCTAGACAAATATAGAAACTAGCAATATCAATGTCCAGCTGACAGGTTTCTTTTGAGATTCAAGCTAATTTATGAAGTTATTTAATTGTACCATGTATCAGTTTTTAATCAGAAATTTTTATTAATATAAGAAATGAATGCTGACCTGATATAGGCTGTTTTTAGAATCAAAAATAGATGGCTGTGCATTCACTAGACAATCATTTAGTATCTTTCAGGAAACATTCCAATAAGAAATTGAGGAGCTCAGTTTATCGGTAACCTGAAATAAAATGAAGCTATCATCTTGAAAGTTTTTATATTTAAATCTTCAGATGTTTACACAATCAGAAGTTAAATGAATGATTTAAGTAAATTTTACTGTAGCCAAAAAGAAAAGAAAAAGGATCTGTAGAAGCAAACAAACCTACAAAGAGCAGAGACAAGTAACTCAGCTTGTGACAGGTGATCTGCATCACTTACTGAGATTTTAATACTGCCCTGAAAGTTAAGTGAGACAAGGAAGGCTGAATTTGTCATTGGCTGATAATCCATTCCAGCACATGATTTTAGAAAGTATTGTAAGATATTATTCAACCTGAATATGGAGGTGGGACCAGCAGAAAGGAAGCGCTGGAGCAGTAGACAGGAGATGAGAGGGGGTGGTGGGAATGACAAAATTGGGGAAGTGGATGTGAGAAGAGCCAAGAGTGAATGCTGAAATGTAAGATGCATAACAGCAATCGAGAGAGCTGCCTTAAGAAGATGCGGAAGATATAGTGCTAGGATAGTTTAGATGAAAGGGTATCTATATCAATGACAATATGATAAATTAGGAAAAACATGGGTCTTGTTTCCTATTTAGGTGATTTATGACCTTAGAAGTCTGTAGGCTCATCTTGCTATTGTTCTCAAAAGGGGACAGTGGTGGAAAAGCCTTAGGCCTTATTATTTGCTCTGCTATGAGAGAAAATAGATACAATCACCAATTTATCCTCTGTATTTACAGCAGAAGGTTGTGTTGATTATTTGTAGGAAAAAGAAATATGTGATGGTCATCAGGAATGATGCCTAATGATTAAATAATGTAATAAAGTATTGATACATCATTTCACATGTAAAGAAGAGCAAATCGAATTGTTACAGTAGCTTGTATCAGGCATGAGACACATCCAGCTCTTTGAATCCTATTTGAGAAGCACTGGTCTCCTGGCTGTGCATCCAGAGCCTCATCATGCCACCTACTCTGTGTAGCCCTTCTAGTTCACCTCAGGCATTATGAGGAAAAAGACAACAGTGGGCACAGGAAGAGATAGAAATTATAAGGAATGGTGTGAGACTTCAAGAAAACAAAGGGCAAAGACAGAAAACAATAGAGAAAGTGCAAATATCTGAAGAAAAAACACCTAAGGCAATCTAAACCAATATGTCCTGCCAAATTTCCTCTTGATAAAAGTATCTTAAAATCCACCATGACTTTTTCCTGTGAGCTCCCATTACTGTTAACTAAGCCATGTAGTAAACTGTGATACCTTACAGTAATCCTTGATTTCCTCTAGGATTTTTGGATATTTTTCACACTCATCCATTGTGGATTTTTTTCCATTTGAGAGCATGAGCTCCCTGAGGACTAGGAATTGAGGGCCAAATTACCAGACAGTGTAAAATCCATTGGTTGTTGAGTTGGAAATTCATTGACTCCATGTCAATGTCCACTAAATGCACCACTAAAGACTGGTCCTCATGTTTTTACTTGCTGCCTGGCACTCTGTGGGGGAGGCATAGTAATGACATCACAACAATGACCATTATTTAGATATCAGAGAATATTATACCATTTAAGAGAAAATTTAAAAAAAAAAAGTCTGCTCTGTGCAGTTACACCATTTTTCACTCAAGATAAAAAAAGATTTTGTTGCATGCATGAAAAACACAGTGAAAAACATGCAGTAATTTAGACTTGATCTGCATCAATGTTTAGATGTGTCGCTTGAGCAATTTTCCTAGACGACTTCTTATTTCAAAATCTACTGTCAAAACATTTTATGATATTCTGGACTTTCTGTTCTCTATGAAAAATCTACAGAGATATACTCAAAAATATTACAACATTTGTATGAAAATTATTGTTTAAAATTGCTTCTGCCTTTCCCATCTTTTTACAGCATTTTGAAGAACATCTACAGTTATTTAGTTATGTCAACAAAGTAATCTTAAGGGAAAAAAAAGAAAAAAGCTATGCAATGATTCCTTATAAAATGGTTATGCTTTTATGCTTTTTTTATAACAGTCTCCTTAATAAAACCCCACAAAAATACTACTGCAAGGATGTAAGGTCTATTCAAAACAATTTCTAGGAATGGGTGCATTATGCTCATCTGGCATAATATGGGATAACAATCAAGCAGGGAACTGAGTATTTTTCCTTGAAAAATATTTTAATTCCAACCCCAAATCTAGAAATTCCATTTTTTTTAACCTGATTTTACTATAAAAGGCAATCTCAGGAAGAAAATATCCTGTAAAACCCGTTTTACATGTAAGACATGTTTTACATTGAGTCTATGGCATGCAATATGTGGTAAAAACCCCAAATCTTTAAAATAATAAATTAAAAAGAAAGTAGATGACCTTTTTATGCTCTCACATATTAATGGATTTTTAGTTATGATGCTGATACAAATAAAGTTCATACAATGCTAAGATCCATAAAATGCCTTACTGTAACAGTCATATTTGAGGGATTTATATGATTAACATTACATAAAAGTGACCTTCCCTTTAATGTACTGGTATTATCATTCCCAGTGAGAATGACCTCACTTTGTGATATCTTATCTTATTAAATCACAACATTTTAGAAGACAGTCCCTAATTTGCTTCTTAATGTAATTTTTGAGAAATTGTAATCCAGTGACACTTATAATATGTCTAATGTTTCCTTTTTGCATCTATAGGTGACCTACCCACGCTGTTTACCCTGAAAGCAAAATGAAGTTGCCCTCCCCCAGCAATTTGTATTGTGACAAGAGTTTTCTCTTTCAGTGCCACAGTGATGATCACTATTTTGATATGTGATGATCACAACTATTTTAAATAGTCTCAGCACTAAATTATACCATTCCATATCTGGAACGATATAAAGTGAAAGACTCTTTTAGAGGGCATGATAGAATGAACATACAGCTATGTAAGTGAATTTGTAATTTTTTTTTACCAAAGTCTAAACCCAAGCAGAAGCAAGGTCTTAACTTACTAAATCCTTGGGTCCTAAAATTGATTCCTAATATTTACCAACCTATATTTTTATATTGTTTCTCAGCCATTAACAATGAAAAAGGAAGTCTATGAAAATAATTTAAATGAGAAACATGCCTCAGTAAGAGAATCTCAAAAATACAAACATGAGCAAACAGACTCATGTCTGTTCTTAGTTTTACTTCAGATACCTCTTTGTTTTTCTCCCCTAAAAGTATACTTTCATTAACCTATTTCTCTACAGAGCAGAGCAGCAATAATTCTAGAGCACAATTTACCTTTCTGAGTAACCTATAAGGGGGTATGGACAGAAGGGAAGACAACTGTGTAGCTGCCAGGAATATAACATAGATTGCCTCTAGCGAAGGAACATAAGGAGCTAATTACCTTGAAGGTGCAAACTAATCAAGTTAGGGCCATAGCATGCTCACGTTATTCACATGAATAGCCCAGATGGGGTTACTGAAAATAGTGCAAGGTTGCGGATGAAATGGACAGTAACATTTACAGGCGTATGCCCAAAGGAGACAGTCCTCAATCCCAACCTCCATTCTGTTCCACTGGTCCTAAAGTTGAGATTTCCCATCTAACAAAACATCTGAGCTGAACCCCGCATGTTATACAAAAAACATATTAAATTGTTCTTTCCCCATATGTCTGTGGCAACCTGCTGCTTTTCCAGCTGTTCACCAGTCCTGAAATGTAGCAACTATCTCCCTGTGTGCATAAAGTCCAAATAAACGAATCTGTATATCATGGGTATGGGTTCAGTTGGACTCCTATGTTTTACACCTGATGCAGTCTTTTGAACATGCATGGTTTATCTGTTCGGGAGTGAAAAGGATTTCAAACATCTCTCTGACAGTGGTTGCTCATGTCCAAAGGGGTAAAACCAAAATGTCTTGAAGAAAAGGATCGTTTGTGGATGGTGCCTGCTTTTGCTAAGCAGTTCTACATCAATTCCTTGTAGATTAGGACTGAATTGCCTTCCTATCTTTATATCTACAGTAATATTGAAAGGTGAGACTTATAGAAGTTTGAATCAATGCGTAAAAGGTTTCCAACTCATTTAGAGAGAAATAATATTGTTCATTTACGAGAAATGGAACAACTCTGGTTTTCCTCTCCAAGCTGTTTTACACTAATGTAGCTCCCTTCAGAAAAGTGATTTACATCATCATAAACAGGAACTGAGTCAATAACTACTGAGACAAATAAAAGAAATCTTAATGAGGCTCTTGCATGTGTTTTTTTAAAATGTTAGGTGAATAATTGCAAGAAGGGCACAATTATGCACCATTAAAGGCTGTTGCTACATCAGCCTGAAGAGGCTGGAGGAAGTTCGCATACCACCCCAGCTGGGACAGACAAGTCTGATTTTGGCTTGCACTGCTCTCCCTACACAGCAAACGCTTGGCCACCAAGCATAAAAGCTTTTTGCTCACTGGATAAATGAGTTAAGATGGAGTATAAGGGGAGGGGAGTGCCTTTGAACAATTGACCTTTTTCCCAGCTGCCACACTTGAAAGGAGTAGGTACTCCTGCTCTGCTGAACATACTGACCTGGAACTTTTCATAACGGGTAAGAGAGGAAAAAAATTGCCAGTTTCTCAGTGCAGTCTGTATGCACTGATATTCACTCTCATTTTTATTTAACAAGACCAGATCCACTATCATAAATGTTAGGGGTTTTATTTGCTTTCTGGTTTGTGTTTGATTTTTTTGTTTTGTTTTGTTTTGGTTAAGTTGTTGGTTTGATTTTTTTTTTGGGGGGGGGGGTGGGGGATTTTTTTTGTGTATTCTGAAAATTTAAGGGTGATCAACAAATGTAGCAGGTCAGACAACGTCAGCCAGCATATCATCAAATTTGGAATAAGACCATCTATTCTGTATTTCATTTCTTCATCTGTAAAGAAGAAACTTTATTTCTTGAGCTTTCCCTGAGGTAGGTTTTGAGTAAAGTTGAGCAAAATGTTTCAGAATTTATTGATTATATATAAACAACTGATATAATCAGTTGACCATATATATATCTTTGAATTATATACTATTCACCAAAATATTTTATTTTAAATACTTACGATTTTTTCTGATTTTTGATTATTTAAAATCAAAAGCTGTCTTTTAAAGATAAATTAAAAATGAATTGTTTGAAAATACCTGCCTGTAAAACATATGAAAAATACTTTCACTTTTCCCTTAAAAACTTCCCCTTTAAAAAAATTAAATCAGTTGAGGATGGTATGAACCTCACTCAAAATCAGTGAAACTTTCAATTATTGTAATATAAATATTTTGCAGTTTGGCTAGTAAGCTAAAAGGAACCAATTCCTTGCCCAGCCCTTCTTGTGATGATAAACTTCATTAGTTCAAGAAGTCAGAAATACATGAGTAGAATGTAATTATTAGCTGAAGTCAATGTGTATTAAATGTCTGAAAATAAACAGTATGGGTTATTATGTTGTTTGATATGTGTCCAACTCTAAATTTTCAAGGAGATTTAAGAGTTTATGTCAGAGATTTAATCACTTTTCCAGAGATAAGGCTGATTGGAGATAACCTTCAGCTGTTCCAAAGTTTCTTTAAACTTTGATTTGTCATTAGGAGAATGAATTAAAGTCTGTTTTATTCCTGAATACTTCCATCTTTGGTATTCATTAAGGAATTGTGTACATGCTTTGGAAAACAAAGAGTTGCCACTGAAATTTTTGCTGTTTGCATATTTTAAACAAACATGGATTTGGTTTTATTCAGAGTGACAGTCTGTATACTTTGGAAATCTATACCTGGTAATAGAACTGCATTCTTTGTTTACTTTAAAAGAAGCCAGCCTCAGATTATTCTTCAAATGATAATCACATTTTCAGCTCTGCTTTCATATATTGACAGTTTTAAATTTCCGTGAGACACGATGCACTTTTAAATACCTAAAATATTTTCCTGATTGCCTGAAAACACCTGCTTCCTGACAGAGGAAAAAAGTAGAAATGACACAAAAAAATCCTCATCTGTAATTTGGAACACCTCAGAAAATGCCACAGCTGGGATTTATTGGCTACAACAATCCCAGTGATTTCAGTGCATTTTGAGGGCCATCTTGAGACCTTCTGAAAAAACAGATTTGCTGTGTCAACAATTATGCTATGATTATGGTGGCAGGCATAGCCAGAGCCTGATGGGATCCACATGCCTGCACATATCTACAGGCTTCAGCAAACAGTTGGAAGCATTTTGCAGGTGAAGCACATGGCTGGAAAGCTGATAGCTCACCACCATGCTCAGCTCATGAGGTTTTCAGGACAGCTAGGCATTGGGGCTAGACAAGTAGACAGAGTATCTCCACAGACCAACTACTCATAACGCACTGATTATTCAGTTTGAAAAATCATAAATTGGTGTTACTGATAAAATCCAGTTTAGGCATATATTGAAAAACCCTAATCTTTCTGCAATTTTCAGATTGTCCTTACTTTTGCATTCCTTTGGCAGTTTCAGTAAGAAAAAGAGTTTGCTATAATAATCCTGAGTGTATCTGTGAATTGCCAATCAACATTTGAACCCATTGTTCAAACTTGCAGTGTTGATAATTCACTATAGGAAAATCTCTTCAAGTTTTAGGTTCAGTCTGAAAAAGAGACATTGGTTCATATTCAAAACTTATGCCCACAGCTATCAGATACTGAACTATTACATTTAAAATGAAAGTATACAGAACTGATATTTGAAGAGCAAGACTAAATTAGATTACTAGACCAGGTGTTTGACATGAGTGTGAACCTTTTAGAACTTAGTCCTTTTACTAATAAAAAAGTTGTGGTTTTTAATGTATTTTTGTAGTACTAGTAAACTACATGTTTGTTAATTTTAATTCATCATTTATTTGTTTCATGCAGTGTTGTTATCTTCCAGGGTGTGAGGAAACGTGCAAATCATCCAATGGATGGGTTTGTCCTACAGTTCAGCTCTGTGTTTCTTTCTCATGATAAAACATGGCTCTGCATGTGCCTCAGTACAAAATTCTGATCCACAAACATCAACAGGTTTGCTGTAGAGTCTGATGTGACTATATTTTCCAGGAATTTGCACCAGATTAATGATTATAAAACAGTGAGACAGAAGGGGGAATAAATTTGATGACCTATGGATGGAAGAAAAAAAGAAAAGAACTAATAATAGATTGGTGATCAACAATATACCTGGCTACTCATTTCTTACATAACTGTTTAACACTGTTCACAGAGATATGTGTATTTTAATGAACTGTTAATGAATTTTCAGAACCACTGCCTTGGTGTAGCTTTTACACCAGAGTTTTCAGGACAACACTTCAAGTTAGAACTACAACTGTCAATACCCTGGATGTCAGCTAGATTACATGTTTATCTACTCAGAGGAATTACATTTTATCACTCATTCTCACTGCAGTTTTGCCTGTATTCTTCTGCTAAGGTTCTACAAAACTCCGAAAGACCCCAAGATGAACTCTTTAACCAGAAATAATGAATGCTAGAAGATGCCCAAATCTACATTTATATCAAGCATCTTGATCACTCCACCAATGATCCAGTTTACACTGAAAGAGAGCTGGCTTGATTCTGCTTTAGCCCCTGGTAAATCAGTTAACCTTATGGTGCTGAGCCTTCTGAATATTATCGGAACAAAATATTTTCCATTTAGAAAAGTCTGTCTTACTTTCTGCAAGTGACTATTACAATTTACTAGCCATTTATTTCAGCTTTATTTTACTTTCAGCTACAAATGAGCTGTTCACTTAAACTGACATAAATTTTCTGCACAGATTAAAGTGGAAGACATGAACCATTTACTGCAGAGAAATGTAATATTACAACTATGATTATATCACCCCTTCAGTTTTTAAAAAAAACCTTTTAATGTGCCAGATTTATTAAAAAGTTCACATGTTTATCAAAATACCAATCAGCTATCACCAGACACTGAGAGGAAAAAAAATGAGTTGTCGGGGAAGAAGTACATTTGGTTTGGATTTCCCTGTACTTAACAGCAGAAGATATAGGATAATGTGTCAAAAGATGGACATTCCTGGCATTCACTCTTTCTTTAGCTTTAGAAACACTGTATTCTACGGTGTCAAAAGAACTTTTATTTTTTTCTCAAGCCAGAAATAAAGAATGAAAAAATCCTCAAGCCTGGGAGTCCAAACCTTTTTCTTTGGATGACCAGAACCACAGCATTAGGCAAACACATACAGACTGCCTCCATCCCTTTTGTGCCCTGTTGTTTTAAAAGGAAAGACTGATTCAATTACCCATGCTCAAAAGGGATCACTGACTTTTATATATCCATGTGACGGTTACTAAGCTATTAATTTCAATCCCATGCAGATGCATAGTTCAAGACAGGAGTTAAGTTTTCTTGTAATTCTAAATGTACTTGCATGTCTTAAATGCAGAAACCACTGCTGTGTTAGGTCTACCTGGATGAAACCTAGACAAGAATGTAAGTCCATATAGCTTGCCAACTGGTAAGAAATGGTGGTGTGTTTCTGCAGCATGAAAAGATTTCGGGTTAGCTGGCCTTGAAGTTTAGGTCAGATTAGATATTTGCTTGTGTAGTACTGAAATAATTATGTTGCTTGCAACCTAGAAACCTTTAGGGAACTATAACATGGGTTTGTGTGTTGTGTTTTACTGAGCATAAGAATATGATTTATGAGCAAAACAATATGTGTTCAAATTCAGGAAACCAAACTCCTTAAAGTGTAGAGTTACAGAAAGGAACAGGGGGATTATGACAGAGATGTTTTCGTGTTTTTTTTTAATATCCATTCTTTTAAAAGAACATTAACATTGCAATGCCAAACAAAGAAAATATCAGTAATATCTCTGCATTTTACAGGTCTTGGAGAAAAATCTTAAAATAACCTGTACCATGAAGTAAACCCTTTTGATGGATCCAAACCTTTTGAAATGGAAAGGCCTGCATTAAAATCTGGTTTCATAATATACTTAAAAGTAGTGTTTTCAATGTTAGAGAAAAATAGTGATACTATGTACATCACAAAGCAAAAAAACAAATAAAGAATTCTTGACTCCATAGGTCTTTGACTCCTGCATTCTTAATCTCTTTTTCAGAACACTGAAATAAAATTAAAACAATCTAGATTTAATTGACCACCTGTCCATTTTGCTTTCTTCTGCTGTCTTCACAGCTTTGAATCCTTCATTGTGTTTTCTTAAGTTCAATACTCAGTAATTCACAAAACCCAAAGTACTGGTTGGTAAACAGAAAAGAAGGTGATGTGAGACAGTATATTGTACTTCTTGATAATAAATGCAATGTTAAAGCATACTAATCCATAGTGCAAGAGGCTATCAGACACTAAGGGCTGGATCTGTTTCACATCATTATAATCATCCTAAAGTTAGTTATTTCATAAATTTCAGTCAGGTATGCTCTCTTTCTAATCAAGGGAGAGAAACAATACTTCCAGAGGGTAATAAAAAGAATATCCACCCTCATAAGATTCCCATTCCCTTTCTCTTCTTCAGTGCTGGAAAATGTCCATGATTTACCTAAATTATCTATACCGGTATCTATAATCTGAATTGGGATGAAACCCAAGCTAAAACCTGAAGCTAAATTCATATGCATGCCATGAAAAGTAAAGCGTTTGACATCATTTCCCACAACATTCTTCTGGAGAAACAGGTGGTTGTGTCTTCCCTGGGTAAAAAAATGGCTGGGTGGCCGCACCCTAAGAGTTGTGGTGACTGGAGTTAAGTCCACTTGGTGGCCAGTCACAAGTGGTGTTCCTCAGGGCTCAGTACTGGGGTCAGTTCTGTTTAATATCTTTATCAATGGCCTGGACAAGGGGATTGAGTGTACCCTCAGTAAGTTTGCAAATGAGTAAGTTTGCAAACCCAAGTTGGGTGGGAGCGTTGATTTGCTTGAGGGTAGGATGCCTCTAAAGAGGGGTCTGGACAGGCTGGATCCATGAGACGAGGCCGATAGTATGAGGTTCAACAAGGCCAAGTGCCAGGATCTGCACTTGGGTCACAACAACCCCATGCAGCGCTAGAGGCTTGGGGAAGAGTGGCTGGAAAGCTGCCCAGTGGAAAATTACCTGGGGTTGTTGGTTGACAGCTGGATGAATATGAGCCAGCAGTGTGCCCAGGTGGCCAAGGACAACAGCATCCTGGCCTGTATCAGAAACAGTGTGGCCAGCAGGACTAGGGATGCCCTCTGTGCTCGGCACTGGTTCCACACTGGAACATTGTATTCAGTTTTGGGCTCCTTGCCACAACAAAGGCATTGAAGTGCTGAAGTATGTCCAAAGAAGAGCAATGAAGCTGTTGAAGGGTCTTGAGTATGTCTTATGAGCAGCGGCTGAGGGAGCTGGGGCTGTTCAGCCTGGAGAAAAGGCGACTGAGGGGAGGCCCCATCACTCCCTACAACTACCTGAAAGGAGCTTGTAGCGAGGTGGGTGTTGGTCTCTTCTCCCAAGTTACATGCGATAGGAGAAGAGGAAATAGCCTCAAGTTGCATTAGGGGAGGTTTAGACTGGATCTTGGGAAAAATTTCTTCACAAGAGTTATCAAACATTGTAACAGGCTGCTCAGGAAAGCAGCAGCATCACCATCGCTGAAGGTATTTAAAAGATATGTAGATGTGTTGCTGAGGGACATGGTTTAGTGATAGACTTGGCAGTGCTAGGCAAATTGCTGGACTTGATGATCTTAAAGGTCTTTTCCAACCCAAAATGTTCTATGATTCTGTGAAATAGTATTTTATTTATTATTTGTACTTCTTTTTATATAATTCTGGGATATGGGCTGAAAAGCCAAACTTCAAATGTGTAACAGGCATAAATCATGTATGGATTCGTATGCCATGAATAACACACCAGTTCTATTAAAAGCAGACACACAAACCTGTGCCTGCTTGTGTGGATGTGTCTTTGATAGAAACTTCTGCCACAATTTCTATTTTGAGACATGCAAAGATTTACTTCAAGATTGCTAGGGACATAAAAGCTTGAAACTCCATTTGATTTTGAGAATGACAGGGAGACACTGACTCATTAATCTGTTTAGGAGCCTCTTGTGTTCTTTGCTTTTTTATGAACAGAATGGTTACGAAAAGGGATAGAAATTTGATCTTAGAGCTGCTAAAGAGGTTGAAAGAACTAGTGCTTAGTTTCTTTTGTTTTAAATTAAGGTCTTTCTATTTGACTTTTTTTTGGGTGTGTTTAGCATTCTGTTTGGATGGTAGGTCACTGGATTATTTCAGCACACTATTGTGCTAACTTTTTAAAGTATATTGTGAGCCCTAAATCTTATTTTTATGCCTTTCCTGAAAGAAATGTAATTTTATGCCTATGATAAATCAATACAGAAGATCTGATTTCGGTAGCAGGAATGCCTCCAAACTGTGCAAAATTGTAGCCCCTGATACGAACACAGAATTATCATAAGTAGTTAGGCAAGCTAGGCTTTTTGTACAGAAATGTTCAGAATTGTAAAAACAATTATTGTAGTAAAGCAGGCAGTTTTACCATTTCACTCATGTTTTGTGTGTTGGCCCTGGAATTCTGTGTATTTAAAAAATCAGTGCTGAATGTTAGTAGTAGAAATACAGCATTATAAAGATAGGGGTTTTTTTCAGAATTTAAGGGCCAAAATTAATTTTTTAAAAAGTTATATTTTTATAGAGGTGTATTTTATGGAAACATGATGAAACTGTTGGAGAAATC
This sequence comes from Gallinago jamesoni, assembly GCA_025769975.1. Taxonomy (NCBI): domain Eukaryota; kingdom Metazoa; phylum Chordata; class Aves; order Charadriiformes; family Scolopacidae; genus Gallinago; species Gallinago jamesoni. The sequence continues at coordinate 25,245,058 of JAOQGH010000001.1, forward strand.
CTTTCTTTAATCAGGCCCAGTCCCAGTCCCATGCTAGCCAGTTTCATAATTGCTTTGCATTATCTAGACCAATAAAGACTGCACAATAATCTAGAAATTATATTGTATCAAAGAAGTAGAAATAGTTACCAGGGTATACAGTTTTTATCTTCCTGTAGTTTCTAATTTTATATAAGCTTCCTTATTTCATTCTTCAGCTGTTATGGTCAAACCTACTAGATTTCTTCAATGCTTTCAAGTTCTGTGATTTCACATGCACCAAGCTTTTGGAGGGAGAATTGACTCCCTCCTCCTTTTGTGAAGAGTACCTATGAGATTTATTAGTGGACTTCCACCAGGACAGCTTAGTACTTACAAAAGCATCAGACTTGTCCAGCCCTGTGCAACCTAGCTAATATGGAAAATAATCCATCCAATTCTGCCTCTATTTTCACTGGAGGCACCTGTATCTCCTGTGGTAATAAATGTAACTATACACAAAGTGCATAGTACAGTGTGGTTCTAGCCTTAGGCTTTTTTTTAAACCTTCATTGCATTGTATATGAATCTGTGTAAACAATGGCTTATGGTGACATTACTTGAGAGTTTCAGACTGTAGTAGATTGCTCTGTTTCACAGGCAAAATGCATTTTCTAAAAACGTAAAGTAAGCTAAAGTGCATAAAATTTAAAAAGAAAAAGGATAAAGCTTCTCTGCATGAAAGTAAATTTCGTAGCTCTAATATGAAGATGTGGACTGACATAAAGACACAATCAAGCATAAAGATCAACATCCTGTAAAGAGACATAGAACAATAGAAAAAAAAATTCTTGATTTGAAAAAGAATGAGCTATGTTTATGTTATAAATGGTAGATAACTCAGTTAAAGTACTCTTGAACTGTTTAAAAACTATGGAGATGGACACCATACAAGGCACAGAGAAAAAAATATTCATAGACCTTCCACCATCTTAATGAACACTGATAAATCCATACTGTTTCACTATTGCCTACAAATCTTTTTGATACAATATATTTAATCCATATTTAATCTGAAGGATTATTATGAGAAACTGTACCTCCCATAAGTGTAGTATTTCTTCAAAACTAACATCTTATTCACTTTGGACTAAGTGAATAACCATCTCTTTTCATAGGTTAGTCTCTGAATACTATGCAGAGACTCTAATATGGCAAAATGACTGTAATACTTAGAAATAATTTGAGGATATGTATGATACGAAAAGAAAAACTGATTTAATTAACTGTGAGCAATCCTTCTGATGGGAAAAAAACTTGTTAACTGGATTTTCAAATGCTAGCCCACAGTTCATTAGGTTTAATTTAACTAACCATGTCATATAGGAGGTAATCTTAGTTTACACAAAATTTTGTTCTACAACTTGTTGGGTACACAAAAACCCCCATCTCCTTTGATAAATTCAAGTCCATTTTTTAAATAAAGAGTTATGGACATATTGTTTTAGTAGTGCTTTAAACCAACATTACCAATTGAAAGATGTGTTTAAATATCCCTTGATACTTAAAGATTTATAGTAGGTCACACAGTAATTGGATAGATAAAGTTTGATAATGGTGACTAACCTAGTTTTCAAAGAAAAGAGGTGTGGACATACAATTTAGGAAGTTTTAAGACAACTCCAAATAACAGCCAACTCTTTGATGATCTAGCTTACAGAGAAGGTGATGGAAAAGACATTCTACATTTGCTGTGAGAAATTATGTCATTTAATGCTTTGAATGTAATAATAAAAAGCTTTAATAATTACTATAAATAAATGAAATTTAATTGTAATTATTAATCCCCAAAATAATATTACGATTTTCATTTTGTTGCTCCTTCCTAAAAATAACATTTGAGAAGTAACTTTTTATTATTAATAATCATATAATGCAAGGAAAACAGGCTTTTACAAAGCCACCCTGGGTCTAGCTGGAATAGCAGTTAAATCTTAAATTCTCTAAGAAAAACAGTTACCTTAATTCAAAGGACATCAGCGGCAGATTCTTTTGTCATTCTAGAACTGTGCCATTAAAAGCCATTAAGTCCCAATAACATTTACTGAAATCTGCTTTTAAGGACCAGATTTGGGGATGTGCCTGCATTGTCTATCCTGTTGTTCAGCTGTTAGCTGTTGTTCTCAAGACCACATTAGTAGTGGTGTGTAAGTTCTCTTTGCTCCCCTGATGTGAATGCTGACATCTCCCTGCTAATGCAGAAGTGCAGGCAGCACTTTTTCTGGTCATGCAGCATGAGGCAGTTAGAAAGGCCACCTTCTCAGCAATAGGACTTGGCTTGGCTTCAGCATGTTCACCTTAATCCCCAGCTGGACTGCTTCACTGCAGTCTTATGCTCCAATTCCTGCCTGTTATCTGTATATACTCTCCCCTCTGATTTTCAGTTTTTTAAGCTACAGCTTAAATCTATCTTCCCGGAGCAGTTTTGTTTTGTCTAAGTAATTATCTAACAATTGACACAGAGGCTTGAGCTTGGGCTGCCACTTCCAGGGTAAATGCTCTACAGAGGAATTGCAAGCCTGTCCTTCACTCTTTAGTATTTACAGAAAAAGGAACGGTTCCACCAAGCAAGAAACTGAAGCTCATGGAGGCAAAGGCAACTGTCTCCTGCTTAGACAACCTTCACCCAAGGCCCTGTCAGGTGAGCAGGGAAGAGCTCACGTCTCCTACATTTCTTATGGGTATTCCTCTCACTATAGGTTTTTAAATAGAGGAAGGGAATCTTTCTTCTAGATTGTAGGGTGATGGTTGTGAGGAACACAACTCACGGATGAAGACACTGAGAGAATGGAAGCATTACTGAGCTGACTTGGCTACACGTATTTCCTCTCCACCATTTTCACTTGCATTTGATTGCATGCATCTGAAGCTGTATTCCATGCCAAGGGTTTCTGGCAGGCTGAGGTCCTTGACTCTTGACTTGTGGTATTGGCTGGGCTCAGAACTTCATGGCACAGTAGGATGACAGTGAAGCCACATGGTGCTGAGCAGAACATGATGAATACTCTTAAAAACTGGCAATGAACTGCAGAACTGTGTGCAGTACTTTTAAAATCTAGAATGAAATATCTACATCACTGTCTGCAAATAGATCCTACACAACACGGTTTCCTTAAAAAAATCTAAAGTGTGAGATTTGCCCAAGCTAGTTCAAAACCTCTGTAGCAGGGAAAACTGTTCCCTGGTTTCACCCCCTCTTTATAAAGGATGGACCCATGAGCTGTCTATGAGTCACTCACGCCAATATTTGTTAACAAATATGACGCTGAAGAAATGCACTGAGTTGTGAATCTTACTTGAAAAGGACTTAAGCAGTGCCTGAAGCACCAGGTAGGCTATCAGCCATGGAAGAAAATGTACAGATAGCCTAATTTAATGACCCTGAAGATTTACATAGCACTGAATCTAAGGTTGCTACTGTGGGAGAGAAAGCTGCCTCCATCCCTCCCAATTTTTCGCACCTTCATTCCCAGCTAGTTAAAAAACAAACAATCCCCATGCTTCCAAACAAGGACTCCCAAAACAGTGATGATTTCTTATCTGGAATTCCTGGATAATTTGTCCCCAAACCCTAATTTACTTACACTCAGTTTACCTTTAATCCAGAAAAAGTTGATATAAACATTGTAATATAAGCTGCTCCTGAGAATTTGCATTTTGTGTTAGAACATGCTACAGCTTGTTGTAAAAGAAACAGCGAAAATTCAAACACGCCCATAAAGCAGAACTGTACTCCTGAGTGCAAATTCAGTTTTCAAATGAAGAGCAATGTTAGTTTAGAATGTACCATTCTTGTTTCCTCTACCTCTGATGGACACTTTTTTCCCATCCAGCCTCTTTCCAACATTTTTGTTGTGAGCATTTATGTAGCACTCCAAGGAGTTAAGGATAGAATACTTTTATAAATAAAAGATATGTTTGTATAATTATTAGGTAGAGAAAATCACCGTTTTCTGGGTTTGCTTTATTTCTTTTTGAATGCACACAGGCTGCCTGCATTTTTCCTTTCCACTTTTGGTCAATGGCCAAAGTCCTCTTTAGAATCTTGATATATGAACACAAATTCAAAATATTGCATGGTGTGACAATGCTTACAGAAATAGCATTACCTCTCTACAGCTCTCTTTAGAAATAAGATATATTTCTCTTTAGGTGGCCAGCTGAAAAGCCTTCTGGTTCAGTGGCATCCTGTAAATAGCTTGGTAAGTTAAAAACATTGAAGGGTTGGATGTTTTAGTTATAAAATCAAAGCCTCAAGGCATTAGATAATACTGATGTTAGTCATTTTAGAGTTATGGTTTAAACAGCTTATTTTCTTATTTCTGTCATAAAATTCAGCTGCAGATGAAATTCTGAATAAGGATGGTAGGTCTTCTAGGCCTAGAATTAAAGAAAAACCAAAAGGATGAACCTGAATAAGTTTTATGTTTTGTTTTTTTTTCTTTTGGTGATACTGATATCAGGCTCTTAAACCAAGCATCTTTCCTTACTCTAGGAAAACAAGAAAGACATGGTGGTATCTGTGCCTTAATGATGAAATACTACAACACCTACCCACTATACAGAAGAGCACATCCAGCTTCAATGTTTATCTTTGCTTCATCTTCAGTAAATGTTCATACTTAGCTTTCCTGTAAAAATACCCTCTTCTACTGGACACTGAAAAGTGAGGTGCTATTGAAGTGACAGAGTTAATGCATAGCAAGTCACACAGTCCTGACTTCTAAAATATTGGCAAGACATTACCTCAGTAGAGCATGCTTCAACATTGAGTCCTTTATGGATCAATGCAGTTTTCTCACACTTAATTTTTTTTCCAATGTACAATGAACTTGCTCCTCGTATTTCCAGTTTGCAGTCTGCTCACTGCTTTTATAGGGAGGATGGTTATGGTTTGATTGCTCAAGCATCCCCTTTTGACTCCTGTGTCTCTGACCTTACTCCCTCCTCTTGATGCTGTTCCCCTTCATAAAAAACACTCAGATATCATCCTAGGCAGTGACAAGTTCAAGCTGATTTCTGAAGTCTTAGGTAATCAGAAGGAAAGGGGAGAAAGAGATCAAAGACCATGTGACAGAAAGTGTACCAGAAAGGTACAAAAAAACTGGATTATGGTTTTGCTTCAGGGGAGTTGAAGCATGCAGTAGGATAGAAGGATTCCTGAGTCACAAGGATGGGTTCCTGGTTTGGGAAGGTGGAGAACTCACAAACAAGGTAATTTTTTTGCTTTTACAGTAAAATCTGGGCCAGCTCTAAATCTTTCCATAGCCATAGAGGGGGGAATGAAGCAGTTAATGAAAGAGGAGAGGAAAGAATTTGAGGTTATTGCAACGGTGGAGTAGAAAGATGCAAAATGAGTACAAAAAAGGACCTTCAGGTACCTTGGGCTTTCTTCCAGTCTGAAACCTGCCTTCAAATCTAAATCTAAATTCAAGGATCTGCCTTTAATCTACTTGTTGGACATTGAAGATATGTGATTGGACTTTTATTTTTAGAATTAGGTAAGAAACAGGACACCCTGTGTGAGGCCAAAAGCCTACTTGATGCTACACTTGATTAATTGGTAGGCTGGGCTGAATTCATTTTAAGATTAATTTTGTTTTATTTCTTTCCAGTGGCATTATGTCAAGGTGAAAATGTATTGACTTATATTAATTTCTTTTGTTCTGGCACATACTATGTATTCAAGTTAATTTATAAATGGGTTGGTATAGTCTGGTTTGGCACATCACCTTGATAGTGACTTTTTAAAGGTACTGGTAAGTGTAAATGCTGTTGAAACTCTTTATGCAGCTGATATTTTAAAATCTCTTTAAAATAGTGCAATCTGATGTAGCAATTCATTATCATCCTGCCTCCCAGTAAGAAGGATGATCTTTACTTTATCATACCTTTGACTGAGGAGAACTTACAATGATTTACACCAGCTCACAAACCAGTTCTAGCTTCCTAGCCTTGTAACTGCAAGCTAGTCATTCTAGGAAAGATGACATAATTGTTTCTGTTCTACCATCCATTTTCTGAAAACCAACTGAATAATCTGTCATCTTGTGAAAAAAAGTAATCTGGACACAGAGCTTCATCTTTCACCTCTTCTTTTTTGTGCAGAAATTAACTTCTGTGCAAAATAATTTGCAAATCGGGTACAATACAAAACACTAGCAATCAACATAGTTGTATAAGGCCCAACACAGTATTTAAGAAGGCAGGGGAGAAAAGAGTAATATCCTTTTTCATTGCACTTCAGTAAAATGTGACTCAAATATTTCAGTAATTTAGCGAACTACAGTGAAATTAAGTTTTCCTCCACTGGAAAAAGAAAAAGGAGAAAAAAAAAAAGGTGAGCATGTGTTGAGAACAACTTCAGCACTGAAAGGATTGAAAAGACAGAAAATACCAGTGAAACTACCCTCAATCAGGACGAATTTCCAACTGAAATTGCATTTGAATTGACACCATTACACTTCACTGAAAAAGTCTCTCCCTATAAGCACAGCAAACTCTAAGGAGCGGTAACACACAAGAGCAACCCAAAAGCTTCCTTCCTTTGGTTTCAAGGGAACTATAACAAAGTAAAATATGACTGGATCTTTTGGAAATAAAGCTACTGATGACTGTGCACATAGAACATTTCCTAAGAAAATTGCTTTAAATATATGGAAATGTAAACACTTCTTTTGAAATCCTATGTTGTTTATCTCCCTAGCTACTTTTCAATAGGGAAAGAAAGTATGTGCATTTGAGCTGGACCCTGCCTATTGACAATTAGTGCTACCTCTGAAAATGAAGGGTCAACAAAGAAAAAAAAATAAGAGAAAAAAAGTGGAGATGACAAGGGAGATAAGCGATCATAGCAAGTAGAAAATATTGGTAAAAGATAGGAGGCAGAAGATGAAGAATGAATAAATGGAGTAAAGAATGATGGGAATGAGCGAAGTAGATTGCACAGACTGGAGCGTGGTACCAACTGTGAAAGCTGTGACAGAGATAAAACTCATCACGTCTCTGACAAGAACCTTACAGTTAAGAGTGGAGACACCAAAATGTGTGATTTGCTTCCTTAAACTACATTGGCCAAGTAGACAAAATGTTATACTTCAGTCAGTAAAGCTGTTATTTTATTTTAAGAAGCTACATGAGACTTCTAGTGTACGGGGTCCTGGAGGCTAGCAACTCAAGTTATGTGTTTACAGTACAATAAAACCATTTTTTTATTCACAACTAATATAAAGAAGAATTGGGTTGTGTAGGACAACAACCAGGGAATTCCAGCATCCTGTCAACATATATCTGAAGTCTTTACATGCAGTGTTAAATTATAGCTGGGTAAAGAACTACATTTTACCAGATATTAGTGATTATCCATAGTAAAGACAGTGCAGGAATATTAAAAGCTTAAAAGAGCTGATACAAGGTTCAGTACAGCATTTTACATTTTATTTAATACTTATCACTTTTTTTTCCTGTTTTGTGATTTTTAGGTAAAGAACAACAGAAATGCAAAGGGGAAAATTGAGCTGCCATCACAAGGCATCTACAGTAAAAAAAAGAGTAGGGAAATCATGGCTCTGCTGCTGGATGGGGCAAGCTGACAAAGGGCATGGAAAAAGCCAACACCTCAAGGCCTTCTTTTTCCTCAGGTTTTATTGGTATGATGAGACTTCAGGAATCACAGGTCCCTGGATTGGAGTGGAGGAGGATCTGATCAGGGAATATTTAAATGAAGTAAAATACACAAAACCCAATGGGATGCACCCAGGAGTGTTAAGAAGGCTGGCTAATGTCATTGCAGAACAACTTGCAGTCTTTGAAAGGTTGTGGCAGATGATGGAGGCTTCTGAGGACTGGAGGGCAGCAAATGTCATTCCTGTCTTTAGGAAGGGTAGGAGTGAGGATCAGTAGATCTACAGGTCAGTTTGCCTCACCTTGATCTCTGCAAAGATGAAGGAGTAAATATTCCAGGAAAACATTTTCAAACATTTGAAGCACAAGAAGGTGATTAGGAATTGTTAGTATGGATTTGTGAGGCATTCCTCACTGACTTGAAATGAGATGACTGGCTTGGGGTTTGATGTTTGCCTTGACTTCAGTAAGGCTTACAGCATGTATATGGTGCTATAGAGAAACTGATGAAATGTAGGCTACATAAGTGTATGGTGAGATGATTTGAAAACTGACTAAACCATTGGGCTCAAAGGGTTGTGGTCAGGAGCATGAAGTCCAGATGGAGATCAGTCACTAATGGTGTACTCCAGTGGCTGATACGGGGGACAATATGTTTTAACACCTCCACTGGTGACTTTGACCACAGGACAGTGCATTCTCAGCAAGCTTGCAGATGGTACAGAACTGAGAGGAGTGGCTGATGAACCACATGGTTATGCTGACATTCAGAGGGATGTCGGCAACCTGGAGAAACTGGACAGTCGGGAAGGAATAACAGTGTGTACTGGTATGGGCTGGGGGCTGACTGGCTAGGAAGCAACTTTGCAGAGAAGGCCCTGGCAGTCCTGGTGGACCATAAACCAGCAATAAGCCCCTGTGGCAAGAAAGGCTGACAGCCTCTCCAGAGCTCCAGCAGGAGCAGCATCATATTGCCTGCAGGTTGCGGGTGTGATCCTTTCTCCCTCCTCAGCACTGGAGAGGACACATTGGTAATGCTGGGTCCATTCCTGGGCTACTTGGTGCAAGAGGGACATGGACATACTGCAGCAAATACAGTGAAGAGTCACAAAGACAAAGAAGGGCTTGGAGCATGTGACCTGTGTGCAGAGGCTGAGACAGCTGGTCTTGTTCAACCTGGAGAGGAGAAAGCTCAGGGGCATCTTATACCCTACCCCTACTTAGTAGGGGTGGATGTTAAGAACATGGAGCAGATTCTTCTCAGTGGTGTCCAATGACAGGGCAAGAAGCAATGGGAGATGTTGAAATAGTGAGGGTGTTTTCCTATAATGAGGACCAGATCTAATACAGAATAATATATTTTCTTCTATACGTAAATATTAAAAGAATTAATGTATAAAATGATTAAACCTTGATCAATCTCCATTCCTGGTATCTATGCCACTTCTGCTGTATGTTTCTGTCAATTTTGTCAGCACCACAGATTCCATTTAACCCTCCCATGGAACATGCACTTCTCTATTAGAAAGCGTTGGTTTGGGTTGGATATTTCAAAGTCTGAAAAGTCTTCCATTTGTTCTCTAATTGAGAGGAGAAATTGTTCTTTGTCAGTTGACTTCAGCAAGACTCAGACTGAATGAATATGAAAAAAATTTCTAGCACTATGGAGAAATTAAAAGAACTGTGGCATTTCTAAATGCCCTTGAAGCCAATCCAGAAGATGATGTCATTCGTATTAAGATTCTTCTATATATGTACAGACAATATGGTGGGACTTTACAAAACAGGTTCGCTTTGAAATAAAAAATTCCTGTTTGTTATTTTCTTTGGCAGCCTTTTTTTTCATTCTTTCCCCTTTTTAGTGAGGAAACTGGACAAGAATGTATTCCTTCTCCTCAAACCTGGTGCTTTCAGCACAGCTGTTTGTTTCTTCATGATCATTTAATAGAACTAAGGAAATAAGGAAGAAAAAGAAAATGGAATATGGCATGAAAGGAAGAAGAAATCTTAATACAGATAAGTAAATTTAAATCTGGAAGGAGAATAACTGATGAGACAGGAATAGTTGTGAGCATTCCTGTAAACCCCCCAAGGAATACGGGAAAACAACACTGCAATTCCTAGGGAACTTTCCTGCATATCTCTAAAAGACAGCGTATGCCATCCAAATTTAAAGGTTTTTTTGCAAGATTGAAACCAAACATTTTATTCTGAAAGAAAACTTCATAATGAAACATTTAATGTCCACTAGACTAATCAACTTTAAAAAGCAAATAGAAAAACAAACAACTTTCCTCTTGAATATTTTAGTTTTGTTAAGCAGAGAGTTGGTTAGAAGATCTTTGACAGCTGTTTCAGGTCCAGAGTACAACAGATACCTCTGATCATCTACTGGCTGACAGTGCTAAGTTTAGCCATTATATTGTTTAAGATTTTTTTTTTTGTCTGTTTGTTTTCTAGAACACTGGAGAAAAAAAATAGGAGGGCTGTCAAAGGATTAGGAAACAAACTTTCTGGTGCAGTGCTTTCTCTGTGTAGTGCCAATCTACTTTGCAGCAATAAGAGGCAAGGGGGAGGGTCTTCCCGAGTGAAAGCCAATGAAAGTTTTTTAATCTTTTAAAGGTTATGCATTATGCTTCCACTTTCACATCTCAGAGTGAATAAATTTTAGGACAGATTTTTCAGTGAAGCATGGTTTTAAATGCTGTGATACTTTATAAGTAAATAATTAATAAACAAATCAAACATTTAAAGACTAAGTTGGCAGCCCTGCAGTGTGCCTGGATAACATTTGCAGCGGGTGGAACACACCCTACCTGTGTTCGTGGAGCTGGGGGAGGCAGACAGCTGCTCCTTCTGGGAGCTGGTCTTTTCCAGGTAGTAGAATGGGGCAAGGAGTGAACAGAGACCACAACCCACCTCCTCAAGCAAAGATCTCAAATTCAGCATCTGGTACAGCTGTAGGTAGAGAATGTTTTTGCCTGCTTTACTTTTTTTTTTTTTCCCTTTTCTTTCTTTTAAGCTTACATTTTAGGAAGAACTCAAGCAAACTGAAACAGGGCATTGCATCACACTCCATCCACACCCTCCCCAGAGCCAGAATTGGGCACCAGACCACATGTGACAGATGTTAGACACATCAGGTACTGCTGGTAGATATTTAGATTCTTGGCGGATGAGCACTGGGCAACCTTATATGGAGCAGAAACAGAGCCAGCAACTCCAGCAAAAGTAGTGCCAACTGTTTCCTGGAAGGAGGGGAAGCACAGATCAGACCAGCACAGATCAGACCTGAATCCTGTCAGTCTGTCTTTTAAGGGACAGTAACCCTAAAGCCATGTAAAATCCTTTATTTTCTAAGAGTTTTTACTGCTTTGTCAACTTTCCTTAGGGCAGATTTAGCCCTAATTAGTGCTGTGTTAATGAGCCATTGCTAAAGATAGATGAAAATTACTGTTCTCATTGAACAGTAACATCACCAAGCTGCACTGTTACCTTTATGTATGGGTCATGGAAATAATATTAAAAAGACAGCCATATAAAACATTGAAATGAATACTGAAATTACATACTGGTGTGATACTTCCTAAGCAATACAGCAGACTTTAAATAATTCTGCTTTTACTCCTTTTAGTGAGAAGGTTCATCTCTCAAGTCCTGCAGTTTTATCTGCCTGGTCACGTTCCTGGGCAAGCAGTTTTGACCCAAGGAAAGGGACGCTGGCTTACCATTTCAAACCAGGATTTGGGTGGGCTTTTTACTTGTTTCGTTCCATGCTCGCTTTAAATCTTGTGGAAGAAATTTATTTCTTTTATTTTGGCTAATGGACTTTAATGAAAGTAGGATTATGACTTGGCAAAGAAGTGTAATCTGGAATGTACAGGCATGGAAAAAAGTCTGGAGAAAGTGATCAGGGACAAATGAAGCATTGAGACAGGTGTTGGTGGCATAAAGAAGAGGAATGCAATAGGGAACAAGGTTAGAGAGATAGCTTGAGGGTCTTTTAAGACAAGGACAGAGAGTCTGAATTCAAGGTGAGGTGTGTGAGTAAAATTGGACTAACTTTTTCTATGAACTGCCCAAATACATGTTATAACAAATTTTGTACTTCTGTTTTTTAGATGTGCAACTTAAATAGACAGAAGCTCAGTATTTTTGGTCAGACAGATTCTGATGTACTCTCAAAGAACAACAAACATCTTAAAGTAAAGTAGAAAACAATATAAATAGCTGCAGTCTAGAAGGTAAAACAAGCCAAGGAGAAGCGAGTCCAGGTAAGAGGGCCATGTGGTGCAGTTTCCAATTAATCATTCCCTCAAGGAGTGGAGACTTCAGAGCAACATACTTAGGGACAGATGTGTGCTCCAACACTTGGAACTTCCTCTCGTTTTCCCTCAGGAGCTGTGTCTTCTGCAAAATCTCAGGAAAGAGAATGAGGGTATGAGTAAAGCAAGAAGCGGTATGAATGCTGAAATAAATGTTTGTCAAACTCAGAAGAAAGGAGTTGCCGTGAATCTGCAACTAAAACTAGTATTCATGGAAATACATCTGTTCCCCTCTCTGAACTACACACAGCATCAACAGAACAAGACAAAATGCTGGGATCCTCAGCATGTGTTAAATCACTGCATTATGGTTTTACAGACACTTCATGGGGTCCCTTAGTAATGTATAGGACAGCTTTGCTATATGAGTCAAATTTTGACAGATATTAGGTGGTGCATGGTTCCAAATTTGCCCTAACCAAATAAAATATAAAATATCTGGAAATCTAAAGGAAGGTTAACCTTCACTTAAAACATTGGTACTGTTTCCCGAACAAGGTTCAAACCTATAAGAATACGTTTGAATTATACATACAGTAAATTATCAAAGGCTTGTAACAGTCTTAAAGAAAATTCAAGATTATGTCAGTACCCGAGGAACAGAAGCAAGTAAAAGCTTAGAGAAAACACCCTGAACATTACCATTTCAAAATAATTCCTCTAAGCAGGGGATCCACATTTAACATCCAAGAACATTAAAATGGTTTTATATTCACAGTTATTTCACAGTATAATAATAGTTATTTCTCAGCAGAATATCACTTCATATGAAAATGCCAATTTTCAAAACTGGAACTTTCTGAATGGATATACTGGGTTCGCTTTTGCTTTCATTAGACTAGCCCCTTATATCTAGAACTGTTACCTGACAGCAGAAAGCAGCCCAGAACACACAACTGTGTTACCAGTTACAGTCACCTTAGATACGGAAAAATGGGTTTTCAAGTCCTTGATGTAAAGGAGGTCATTTTTTGGAAGTCTCCTACATCATACCATCACATCAGAGAAGATTTTACAGCCCTGCAGCAAAATCATTGATGTCAGAGACACAGGTTGACGGCCCTGCTCCTTCTAAGACCTGGGGTCAGGACAAGACATCCCATGTTGCCTTTGAGCACTTGTGCTACTAGGCTATTGCACGGATGGAGAGGTGGCAGCAGATGATGTAAAGAAATGTCATCAGAGCCTTCAGATTCCACTTTCTGTATTGTATAACTAATTACATAAGAATTCTCACTAAGGTGGCTGGGACCTAGATATCAAAAATGGTTTTGAAATATCAACTCTAAGCTGAAGAAACAAAGCTCTTGAATTGTTTCTAGTTTCTACCTCTCTCTCTTCCCAGGCATTACCTTTCAAAGCACCATGGAGAGCTTTTTTGATGGTAAAAAATACATCTCATGTTTTTAATTCTGTCTAGGATATACTTGAGATTAAATATACAGAAAATCCACATCAATATTTAGAATGAAGCCTTTCAGTTGACAATAAAATTGTGCATAGAAAACATTAGACATTTCTATAATTTTCTTGCAACAAGATTTTTCCACATGAAGTATTTGTTTGCCAAATCACAGCCATTGTACAAGATAAGAATAACTGACTTGTCTAAAGTTAACTGTCTTGTGAAAGAGTAATGAATCAAACTGTAAGCTCTGATCACACGGGACATAATCTTTCCCACCAGAGCAGTCTTTCTTTCCTAATCACACTTTTCAAAATCACTGTTCTTCAGCAACACTCCTTCCACTGTGAAATGCTGCCAGCGATACAAAATAATGTAAATTCCTGATAGCATATTGTGATAGTAACAGAGCAGCTCTATTTTTCAGAATAGTTGGACAAAGACTATTGACTAAACACATGCATTTGCACATATATATATATATAGAGAGAGAGAGAGAGAGATGTATGTACATGTGCTTATGTACACAAAATCATTTATACACACATGCAAAGACATTACATTTAAGGTAGAAAAAAATGAGCACTACTGTTCCCGGATCCTACCAACTGCCCCAGCCGTGCTTTTTTAAACTGCAAATGCTTTTCATATCTGCTTTCTGTTCAGCAAACCAGCAGTATCTTTTCTGGTTTAGATGTTATCAGCATGATACTTTGAGAAGGCATTCGGAATTGGGTATTGCTTTGGAAAAGCCACAATCTGTAATTAGTGACGTCAATCATATTATTAAAATGTAATTACAGAAAGCACTTTAATAATAAAACACTAGGATGAATATTAGAGGCCTTTTTCAGTATCATAAGCACAGTGAAAAAGATTTATATCACAATACTTTTTTTGGTTTTGAACCTGATTGATACAGTTTGAGGATTTTGTTTGTTTGCCTATGAAAATAATCTTAGACATAGCTTACAAATACAGTTTTATAACTCAGTAAATTCAGCTGGCTTAGAGGATTGTTAAGCCATAAAAAAGCCTTGACCATATTATTTGCCTTGATTTCCATCTATCTTTAGTAGGAAGCTGTCATATTAGTGAAAATCATCCTGCAAACTGTGTGCTTACTAAAAATGGAGAAAGCTAAGTACCCAAACCTAAGCACACCCACAGAGACCTTCATGGCAACTGAGGATGGACACAGAAATAAATAAATAAATGCAAGGAGATAAAAAACTGAGACAGGATGAGTCATTTTGTATCAGTCAGTGCCAGCTCTACATTTGCATTGTGGAAGGTCAATTATCTCACACTGAAATATAGCTGAAACTATGAACTCAGTAGCTCTGGGCACTTAACACTGTTTAGATCTGTACTTTAACACTTAATTTAATATTTTTCCTGAAGGGAAATGATTAATAATTGCATTCAGTGAAGCATACACTTTAAAAGATTGACCCTCACAAGCTGTTGTTTTTTTAGGATTAGACAAAAGTAGCTGTTTCCCCAGACACTATCCACTTACGTGACATTTTTTACACTTCACAAAGCTGCCGAATGTAATGTGCTAAAGGCAAAATTTAAAAGATAACTAATTAGAAGAGTACTTTGCAATTATGTTTTAGACCATTCAGCAACAAATAAGAGTGAAGTGCTATTTGATGTTGAGTCTGATATTGATGAAAGTTCAGACTTTCCTGCTATTGAATTCAGTGTCACGTCTCATCTACAGCTAAAGTGGAACCAGGGACCAGGCAGGAAACTCTGTCTGTTAATTCTTCAGTTCCCATACTTCAGTTCCCATACTCCCCTCACTATTGTTTTGAAAGGATTCGCTCCCACCGATATCCCATGTATATTTTGAGAAACAATAAAATTTAAGCAATGTGAGACTGAGACAAACAAATAATAGCATTAGGTAAGAATGCTTGATTCAGTATCGTAGTGTCAGGTTAGGAAGAGTTGAGAAAAAATTTTCCAAGTGTTTTTTAAGAGCTAGAGCACAAATCAGTTGAAAAATTAATGTTGGAAGAATAAAATAGTAAATTTTCTGCTTCTTTTGATCAAAAGCTTCTTTTGATACTAAGACCTCAATTACAATAATTAAAATTTCACATTTTCAGAGCACATTGCAAACAATAAATAATTTTGGCCCTGAAGTAGATAGGCATTATTCATATTTTATTGTGTTATATATCAGAAAACTGGAGGAAATTATGATTTAGAAATAGATATTCACTGATTTTTTAGTATATGAAGTTGGAGATGGGAACCAAGAGGATTTTTTAAAGTGCAAAGATTTTTAACTCCTATAGGTTATAAAAGCCCAAGCCTTATTTGGTTCTTCAAACCAACATTCATAGTTAATGAATTTGTCCAAAGAAAATACTGACTGGACAGAGAAGAGTCCAAAAGAACACAAAAGGGACAGAAATATTGGTTAGAAACCCCCATTCAGAATCTAGCTACTTCTGCACAGATCAACACAGCAATTGCTATATCATCATAATATTCCAGAAAAATTTTGTCATGTCTCCATTATATTTCAAGTGTTTATCTCGTATCCAGCCAAGGCTGCTCACCGTCAGGTTTGTTGTGTTTGTATATTCGTATGTGGATATAACACATTAGGAAGTGCACTGAAAGCTTAGCCACCAACTTTAAAGATCTCCAAAGAGCCATTTATTTGCAATAATTGTTGGTCCACATCTGCAATAGCTAATCTTAACAGTGTGTTAGGTGCAGGAGGTACTCTGCTCCATGCCAATGCTTTGAGAAAAGAATAGGCTGTTCAACCTACTATAAAAGCAAATATTGTTAAGCAAATGACCATAATGTACTCTCTCAAAAAATATTCCCACTCTCATATAGATAGAGAAGCATATAATGTAATTATTAACATATGATCTCCTCTGTAATCTGAGTATGCATCTGGAATATGCAGTATAACTGAAAAGACTCTCCATTAGTACAGTGGTAAACTAAAAACAAACTTGCAGCTGGGCATTCAATACTAACGTGCTTTTAACTAGAGGGGGAAGGTTACGGTCAGTCAATATAATTAAAAAAACACTATTTATTTTACTGCTACTGAATGAAATGTGATGTGTGCAGACAGATGTTGCACAGCATACTGCATGTCATTTCACACATTCTGCAGTAAATTAGGCTTCGTAGTTTGAAGTATTTACAATGGAAATGAAATGAAAAAAATTGCTCAAAAAATACAATTTACATTTCCAGTGTATAATTACCACCAGATTTAATGACACAGTCCTTTCTCACAGTATTCTTTCAGTTCCTTAAAATAAAGCTTAATTCTCTGATGCTTTGCACATGTTCAAAATGAGAACAATATTTTACAGTTTTGCACTTAGTGGTCTAGCTTATCTTCTCTACTTTCCTCCCTCTGCACCAACCAGGTGGCACAGAGGAGTGAAAAACATCTCACCAGCAGGTGATACTCTTAGTGTGATAGATTCCCTGGCAGTCAGAGAGCTGGTAAAGCTGCTTTCTTACCCCATCTCTCCTACACCTTCCTGCTTTCCCTGGGGTTAAGACGACAGCAGATGAACCACAAGGAATAAGCTCACTCTTTTCTACACACCCTGATTTACTCAAGAAGTAAATGGGCCCATTTCCCAGCAAATAGAGATTAACGCCATCAATGCATACATTTTTTTTTCCCCAGAATTCATAATTTGAATAAATTTCAACAAGGCCTTAGAAATCTTGTAAAGAGGAGGGATTTGATCTCTGCTTACCCCGCTTCACAATACATTCATCAATGAGGTGGCCTTCATTAGCATTCTGATACCTGAGGACAACAGCAGGCACCAAGAGGACTATTTCCAGCACCATTAATTCTCATGAATATGTTTACAGAGATCCTGCAAGGATGCTCCTTGGCTTTGTCCATCATGGCTATTTCTGATGCGGTGCTCCAGTTAAACAGTGCCAAAACTACTCAAAATGTGTGCCAAGGAGGTTCCCGCTATTCTGTAAGTATTACAACTTCTGAATTGTCAGCGCCCTGCCTTGGTTATTTCTCAAGTTTCAATCCTCTCCTCATGCCAGGAGTACAGAGTTTTCTTTTGTTTTGTATTAACATTTAACTGTTTATATCACTGGTCCTTTTACTGAAATCACTGCAAATTTTGAATGTGTGCAAACCATTATGTTACAGCAAAAGTGGTGGGTGACGCTTCTCTGAAGACCTTAATTTACTTCAGTTAAGAAAGAAAAGGAAATATTCAAAATGCCTTACAGAACTCCGAATCATTATTCTCACCAAAAACTAACTCCCACTAATTTTTTTTAGTAAAACTGATCAACAGAAGACTGACTTTCACTTCTGTGATAACGAATATGCACTTATTAAATAAAAGGATAAGTCCAAGGTAAGTAAAGTGTACGTCCATTATAAAAAAATTTCCTTTAAAATGACGATCTATCAAAGGCTTATTCATGAAAGAATTCTGCTGGAAGAACTCTTCAAAATCAGCACACAGAACAACCAAATGGTCTGGCCTTAAATACAGTTTTTATAGCCATTTTACCCCCCCTCTGACAAGCTTGTCAAGCATTTCATTCCATCTATCTTCTTTAAGAGGTACAATATTGATCCTTCCCAGTGTGCCAATTAATTTTTCTAAAAATTTTACAGAGAAAATGTAGTAATATTTATCTCTAAATCAATATTCAGTTTTCTAGTTACAGTAATCAGGTTTGGTTCAGTTCATGTAATTTTAGATGGTTCAAACTTACACAGAAGAGAACTTGGGGTTGCAAATACAGAATCAAGTGCTTATCTGGTGTGCACAGAGGAACACGGACATAATATGTTTTGTAACAGGAGGACTATTTAGGACACTAAGACAAAGTAAAACATAAGAAACAGCTTGTTATCTGTAACCAAAATAAAGGCTCGTAGATTTAAAGTGGTACTGAACTCAATAAAATTTTAGGGTTTGTATATAAATTTAACACCTACTATAAACAAGATTTTTTAAGAAAAGAGTATTTTAATTCCTTTTTTTAAGATATACTGAGAAGTCATGCATTTGTACATTTGCCAAAATTTAATATTCAAAGTATAAGGATGTTATATATTTTGTAAAAGCATTAAATGTAGCGGAGTTACTGATCATGACTTGTATGAGTTGACAATTTACAACAGAATCCTAAAATTGCTTAGTAAGCTTTTAAGTTCTCTTGTCTTATTTAAAGGCTTAATACTTAATGACTTTCATCATGGACATGAATTGAAACTTAGGCTAAAATCTGACGCTGAGTCTTTCCTCTGTTGTCAAAAGTCACTTGCTGTGCAAATAAGGCCTGTCAGAAACCATTTGTTACACTTGTGTGTTTTTCATTCTCTTAAATTTTCTCCTCTCTCAATAATATGGGGCAGAATGAGTCTTTTAGCTGTTCACTTGCATGACTATTCTGGTGTTCAATGGCACATGAATCATGATATCTCTCTAGCTTTATTCTCACCCCAGTTCTCACACATTTCCATCTTATCTTTGGATATCTTTAGATAAAAATATTGTTGAACAGCAGTATTATTAATATTTTGTACATATTGATTCAATTCAATATCTAGCATTTTTCAAAGGTGTTTGATTTTTGAAAGAAATGAGACTTCAGTCTATACCTTTGATGGATTTACATTCTTCACATCCATATGTTAAAATGAAAATAACATCTGAGCTGCAAATTTCAGAATTTGGTCTTTAAATAGTAGATTTTTAAAAGCCTTTTTTTTTGTTTAAGATGATGAATGTGACTACCATCTTTCCAACTGATATTCATTTCCTTCCAAAACACCCCAACTGGTTTGAATGCTACTGCCAAAATATGCAAACTGCTTCATTGCTTGAATTCCTCTGATTTCTAAGACAACATGGGTTGCAAACTGAAGAGCTCTGACTAGATGTTCTCAGCTAATTGCTACTTCCACTTTCTTGGGATGTCAGATTGGATTTTCTGATGTGGTTAAGGAAAGAAGGCCTTTGCTCCCCTTTAGGCACCCTTCCACTCCCTGAAGACAGTGCTGAGGACTTGTATAAACCCCAAGGGGTCTCTCTCTCTCTCCCTCCCTCTCTTTCCTCGGCTTCTGTGGGAAGAACCCTATGTTCAAATCTGTGCTCAAATGCTGTGGCATGGGACTCAGTGTAGAAGGAGCAGGAGGCGGAAGGCCTCCTTCCTCTATTTTGATCCAAAATGCAGTGGCCCAGATGCACACTTTTCCTCACAGTACGTCAGAGGTACAGAGGTACATCCACTCTGCTTAATTACTGGTTATCTTTAGAAGAGCTCTAATGTCATCCATAACTAGACCTTCTAGTGGGCTGCGAATGAACCTTGTGATGCTTCTGTTGTATCCAACTTCTTTCCCCCCTCCTCCCCCCTTGCCCCAATGAAGCCAAGAGCAATGCGAGGTAGAAGAAAGAGAATACAGTGGTTTTGTTGCTAGCAGCAAATGTTATGCCAGCAGACAACCCTCCTACCTGCAGCAGGACTCTCCAGGCACAGGCCTGCAGAGACCACTTTGAATGAGAGAAGTCACTACCTGCTTTCCAGTCAGACTTCCCTCATGGTGGTATCTGTCAAACAGCAATACAGCACAGAAAATATATTTAAACTTCTAACTGTGAAGCTTCAAAGAATTCCCAGGAAGTGTCAGAAGTGCATGCAGTTTCTGAAGCTGGTTTTAGTTTGCTTCTCCTTAGCAGGGCAAGGAAGTACGAACTGGTTTCTTACTCTGCTGTCTTTTCAGCTGGTAAAGTGGGAACAGAAATATGTTTCATGTAATTTTCTCAACTTTAAGCTTGCAAGGGTATATCCCTCTGAAGTGGCCAAAAATAAAAAAATAATCCCAGTGAACTGATTAAAACCTCAGCATGATCTCTCCCAAATCTGAAAGGATGTGCATACTGCCCTCATTCTGCACGGGGTCTGTGTCGGCACATGTTCCCAATGTTCTTTATGAACCTAAAACAGAATATCAGGTTGGGATGTCTCAAATTCTTCCTGGGCTATTTCCTGTAAAATAAGCAACATTCTCAACATTCTCTTTCAGTACTTTTACCTCATAACCTTGCAAAGAGAACATACTAGCTTAAAGTTTTATGTTCTCTCCCTTCTTTTTTTTTTTTTACAGAGACATGCTTATTTCTATTCTCTATGTGTATTTTCTCTAGGTAATGTACGACTATACTGGGAAGGTAAAATCTATTGAGAATTAGTTTGGGATGATATGTGGTAGTTATAGCTTCTTCTCAGGTGTGCAGGGGATTATCGTTTCCCGTTTATTTTTATTAGACAATAATCTACAGTTTTACTCAGAGCTTCAGCACATTGAAAGCACCTGTCTGGGTGCTTATTTACAGAAAATGCCTAACTAGCACTCAGAAGTGTCCTCCTATGTGTATTTCCTAACTCCAGACTTGTGAGACTTAAATTTTGGATTATGTGAATGGATGCATACAGTTATATCCCATTGCAGGCGAGGTATACACTCAGGCCGTGCTGGTGGTATGCCCAAGAAACTTCCTGGGCATGTTGCTTAACAGTCTTGAGAGGAAGGAAGAGGAGGAGCAGAGGATAGGAAATTTCTGGTGGAATTCATAGCGAAAAAGCCCTGTGTCCTTTGTTTTATCTAGCACTTCTCATCCAAGAACATCAGAACCCTCAGTCTTTGATGGAAAGAGAAAAAAACTTCAAGACTTTACTGCTACAAACCTTTATTAAAGGAAAATTAAGCCCATGAGTGTTAGCAGTAACGAGGCCTAATTTTGCAAATGATCAAAGGCAAATGATCAAAGCAAATGAGCAGTATTTCAAGCAGGTTGGGTTACTGGCTTCCCACACATCTCTCTGAATTATTATCAAACAATGTCTTTGCAATCTGGAAAGTATATTTCCCCTGGAAAATACTCTGAGAAGAGCACATTTTGACACAATATGGAAAAAACCTCTGCCAGGTTTAAGGAACGGTGACAAATAGCTGGTATACTTTAAAAAGTTGTCCTAAAAATATCACATGTAAAAGAAGTATAAGTCAGTAAGATGTGTCAGAATACTTCAAATTCATTAGCTGAGATTTGTTATAGTCCCAGTGAGATGGGTAATGAACAGATTTTCTTTTTTCTTATGATTTCTGAAAGTAGCAGTCCCTAGCCAGGTACGCTTGCCCAGTCTGGTTAATACCTTCCTTCAGTGAACAAGATAAGCTAAATTTTGCTAGTATAAAGTTGATTTGACATGCTATTGACAGTGCTAAGGAATGCTGACTTCACAACAAAATATGTCATGACAACAAAACAAAAGCAGCCATCTAACCTTATAACAAGACAAAGAGGAGAAAAAGTCCTTACAAATAGTGTTAATTGCATTTAGCACTTAAACAAACGATTCTTTTAAAATGTCACACGTTTACAAAAGGGTCTCTTGGGTTTACTCATAACTTAAGAGGGAGATTCTTATTTAAGCATAAAAATCTTGATTTAAAAATGCAAATCAGTAGTCTAAATCAAATATGTGAAGGGGCTGATTAATGCACACCTTAAGTACACTAGGGGCTCTTGGCATCAACAGCACCTTGTGTATGCATCCAAGTATATTTTAATCAGAACTATTGCACAGTTTGTGATCTTCTTTCTTAATCAGAGCCTTCCCTCTTGAGGGTTATGGCTATTTGCTCATCATTGTTGTCATAATTATAAAAACAAAACCAGTAAAAGGTTTCTTATGTAGTTTTGACTGGAAACCTTTGGGGAAATACAGTTAAAATTTTAGTGTCTTCCAGTCTATATTATGAATGTAAAGCTTCTCTGAAGTCTTTGGCTTTAAAATAATACAGCTTCTTTAATAATACTACAACCTTTTTTTCCGTCTTGTGAATCTGTTTTAACATCTGAGCTGGCAGGACAGAGATCTAAGCCTCCAAGTGATAAATAAAACAATAGCACTAAATTCCCATTCCCCTTGTCTAGGAAAGTATTCTAATTCTCAACAAGGACTTTGATGGAGATCGAAAAGATCTCTCATCAGATTTGGGGAAAGTAGTAAAGAGGAGGAAGACTTTTTTACACTTGATAATAATTGATATATATTAGGAAAAGAATAAAGTAACTGTCAGAAATGCTAAATGCATTATTAGGTTTAAAAATAGAACCTGAGGAAATATTCTCACTGTTAAATCAATATTAGAATTATGTTTTAAAGATATTCACTTATATATTGAACATGCTTTTTCCAAATTAAGACATTTACTTCTCATTATTCTAATCTTGTAATCTTTCTCTTGCCATGTAATCTCAGAGAACTCTGCAATGAAAAGATTCATCAACATGATGAGTATGGGCAGAACAAAGTGCAAATCCTGTTAACTAATTAATATTTATTTCAGATAAATGTAAGTATACATACATATATATATTTATGTGTATACATATGCACACACAAGCAAACAGGGCATAGACATGTGCACGTGCATTCTCTTAATACCAAATTGCTTCCCTGTCATAGAGTAGGCAAGGAAGAATGCCTGCTTAAGTGCTTATAAAAATAATTTAATTTTAGATTTATCTATTTTGTTTTTTTGAAAGGAGAGGATTGAATGTGAACCACTAGCAGAGTCTCAGCATCAAATATGACAATGCAATATATATAATTTTGTTACAGTACAAAATAAAAGTTTAAGAACTGTAATAATAAAATAATAGCTTAAGAACCCCACTAGCAAAGTCAATAACATACTTTACATGAGAAATATTCTACTCTGAATTAAACTTTGTGTTCATATTACAAGTATATAAACATGCTGTAATGTATTCAAATTTGTTTTCATCTGCTAATGCATTGCATGTGAATCTTGTATGCTTCCAGAAGTTCCCTGAAGGAAAATGATGTAGAAGTTCTTGATCATTCTCAATTCATACACTGTGTTTCTAAAAAACTTCACTTTCTAAAACACCAAACTTTAAAATCATGTTAACTAAATATGCTTATGGATGTCAAATTACCCACAGTAACTTGACTCTTGTACTGGAAAAAAAAATCAAAGGATTAATTAACTTAGCTTTAAAAGAATTACTTGTGCCAGTGAAGCGATAAGTAGAAGTTTTAAAAAGAAGGGAGTAATCCAGTATATAACCTGAAAGTCATTTATGACAGTTAATAACTAAAAAGTATTGTTTCAGAAAGAAAATATATTAAAACATAAGTGGACCAAATGATGGACAGTCAAGTTTTTTAAAAAGTCTTGCCTTGTAAATGTGAACATGTTCTCAAGTAACAGGTGCAGCATAATGCCTGCAGATGATAACTATAGGACTCCAAATCAATGGTAACTTAACAGAGGGGAATAAATTCCTCACACCCTTTCTTTACCCTAAAACAAGCAAGAACGGTTTATGAAGTCATCCTAATTCCATTTGCATTTGGAAGCCAAGTCCTGTATCCACCGTTAATCTCTCAATTAATCACTGAATCCTTAGCATTCATCATTCATCTGGGGCATATGTAAGTTAGGAGCCTAGCCATTTTACCATCTCACTTCAGTCAAGAGACAGAGATGAGTACCACCCATGCCAAGCACTTTCCGTTCCTCTACATTGACTATGGAAGAAGTGTTAAGGCACTGTCTTAACGTGGACACATCATTTAAATTTCCGGTATTAGGTGGGATTAATTTGAGCACAACTCATTCAGTTTAGGAAACTGTGGAATTTGTCCCTACTCATTATCCGTACCAGGAAGAGAGAGTTTAGGGATAGAGATTTCCTGCTGCGTCTTTCTCAGAGGGACATTTGTCATTAAACAATCAATCAAACCTCCCTCATTACTACTCTTAATAGTGGAAAAACAGGGATATGTGCACACCATTCGTACTGTGTGCACATAGAATGGAAATCTTCAGTGCCTTAGCAGTAAATGCATTTCTCGTGTATTCCTCAGCTGGAACCAAGCACCGTGCTGGGGCTCTATACTGTTAAACTAGGGAAAGTGGTTGTATTGAAGCACTGACATATCTAACCACTTGATTTAGAAATATAAACTGGAAGTTAATATTATCCCTAAAATTAAAGGCTTTTTCTGCATTCAGTGATGTTTTGGCTAACTTCAAAAAAAGACTCATCTGCATCAGAGGTGAAACATCAAATAATGGCCCTGAGGTAAATGGAGACACAATCTAAGTGGCTCCTTTGATGCATTTAGTAGTGTTTAGAAACAACAGAGCCAGTGGTCAACTGAAACACTGGGTTTCTCATAGTGTAGTTTCTGAAGTCTGTAGATTTTTCTTTGATGAATTTCTAGAATCAGTGACTGTACTGCGATATGAATTCCAATGATTTGTGTGGCTCAGAAAGTCTTTTTGTATCATAAAAAAACTTTCTCCTCCCATCATACTTACCTCTGAGCATCATTGCTTTTATCTTTACCATTACTTTAGAAGGGTATTTTATTGCTCTTCCAGCTAGGAGGAAAAAAACCCAAACAATAAGGTGGGAGGGGGGGAGTAATATTGCTTTATCTTTGGGAACCTAATCCACTCCTGTAAGTGATGCAACTCCTATTAACTTCAGTGACAGCTGCAGCTGTTTACACCTGGGCTGATTTGGGCAGTTTAGGCAGGGCTAACAGCACAAGCTGACATTGAACTTCCCTGACATTTCTGATTATAAAGAATTTGTGTTCAATTTCTGATTCTTTGCCAACTTAGGCATCAGTATTTTTCTCCACTCAGAATCTGCTCAGATTTCAGATTTCAGCTCTGGGCTTAGCTGTACACCTTTGCACCTTTAATAAGCCTGGCTTGACAGTGCCTTGATTTGGAGTTGGGATTTTTGTCATGGATTTCGGTACTGCGTTCCCATTGTCCATGTAACTGTGTTGTTTTATAGCATGCACAGATCGAGATAGGCAGAGTGTAGTCTAAAATTGGTGTTAGTGCAATTTAATCCTCTTTTTAAAAAGGGTAAAATGAAACAGAGTAAATCACATCTTCTAGAGGCTTCTCCAGCTGCACTGGTGATTTGCATTAGCACAGGTGGAGTCAGCAGCTGCAGCCTCCAGGACAAAGACGATCACAGAATAAAAAGTATCACAAAGGGGTGATGACAAGATCTGGAATGTGGAGGTTAGAAAAGTAAGCCAGAAAAGGCAAAATGCTTTTGTTAATGAAACAGCAATTTGTTGAGTCTGAAGTGTTTCACTGAAGATATCTCAGATCTGACAAATTTTTGCTTATTCCAAAGTAAGATACAAATGTGATTTACATCTAAATTTCCATTAGAAGCTCCCTGGGCCAAGGACTCTTGTGTTTCCTCAGTGTATGGCCATGGGAAATGAAATACCTAAAAAGGAAAGCTAGTGCCTGCAGAGAATATGTCTAGACTCTCAGGACCTTGTCAAATACTAGACTATCAGGCAAGTGTTTTCCAATAAATTATAATTTCTAGCAGTGATAGGTCTGGGGAATTTCAGACATGCTCGTTGCATGTTTCTGAGAAAGATATCTTACACTTCAGAAAACAAAAAAAAAAGGGCTCCATTCACTTTGGATATGAAGAAATTCACAAAGGTGGGAACTCATCAGACAAACTGGGCATGAGTTCTCCTCATGAAAGAAGGAAAAACCGACTCAAGATTTGAAAGAATTTTTTAATCACTTTCAAGTGACCAGAATATCCACCATTCTTTATTGAAATACTAGGTTTTTGACCTTAAGTCTTCTGTCTTTGAAGACTTTATAAAATGTGCAGTTATCATCCCCAAATACATTCTATATCATAACTTATTGCACAAATGAACAGCTTTCTTTCATCTAAAGATAAGTGGGCATGGGAATTTCAAAGATGACACAAAAACAAGATGTGCATTTCAAAACAAACCATGAAAAATAGACTACACCTCCTACTCAAAGCTGCAACAGACATGATAAAATGGGTAAAAGCAGATATTCTTGAACAGAGAACACAGATGTTCACAGCTCAGAAAATAGAACAGACACACATTGAAGTTAATCTAAAAATAACAGACAGATTAAAAATTATATGATTCTTCCTCTGCCATTATTTTTCAGAAATATTTTTATAGAAGTTTTGGACAAACAAAGTTTTCATTGATAAGATACTCAAACATTTACCTGTACTTTATGAATAGCCTTATATAATGAAATTCCTCCCCAAAATTTCATATTTTTCTAAGCCTCCATCAGTCGTGTGATTGCTCAAACTTTGGTATCCTCAGCAGTACACACTTAAATACACAAACCTCATTTGTACATGAAGAAAAAAAGGGAAGGATTTCTTTATTTGCTTGTGTATATATATAGTGTACTAAATAACAATTAAAGATATATTCTTCAAAAAACATGCCTTATTTGCAATGTTTGATCATGTAGCATTTAAGTGACTTGCTCCAGAAGCACTTGTTTTATAGCTATATGGAAAAGAGGTATTTTGTAAGCTTTGTAGAAATAAGAGTTGGAGAAAAGGAGTAGCTGAGCCCATTTCATAGATAAAACAGAAGAAAAATCCCAATTCCATCTTCTAGTCCATTAAAATTTACACACATGAAAAAAAATCATTGTTGTTATAACCTATTTTCTCAAGAATATTTTCCTTCATTTATTTTGGTTGAAATTGGACCCCTGAGATGATGCATATTATGCAAAATATTCATGTAAGGTGATATCTTTGGAGTCAGTAATTACAGTTTTAAGAAGCCACAGTCAATTCAGAGGACTGGAGTAGTTTCTTTGTGGAACCAAGCGTTGCACCTGTGTGCAGAAAGACACGAAGACACTAACCTCCAAGCAAAACCACCAGAGATCTGTATTCAGTTCCCAGGCCTGCGATAAATTCTGCTAACACCAGGAAGCAATTTATTCTCTAGGTCTCAGATTTTCCTCCATAAAATGGAGATACCGTTGTCATGCTCCCTACTGTCTACCTCTCTCTTAGTGTGGTCCCAAGCTTCTCAAAGAAGCTGTGAAATTGTATGGTTCTTAACTCAATGATTAGTGCAGTATGTAATGTGAAAAGTTCATCCAGGATAGGAAACAAGTTGAATAGAGAATGCATGGATGAACTACACTTCTCCTAAATTAACACTGATAATTTACTATAGACATCAACTATTAATTGTAAATACACTATTAGTTTGCATGCTAAGGCCAGGGGGTGCTGCTGTTTCCTTTTTAGTAAGCATTATGCAAAGGGATGGGAGGAATGTATTATTATATTATATGCTAATAGGATTTAATCCTAGCCCCACTGAAGCAGAACACCCACTGACTTGTGCGCTGCTAAGATCTTACCCAGTGTGAAAATTTCTTCCCTAAATCTTTCTGTTTTGATTCAAGTTTCCAAAAGAGCTCTGAAAAAGAAATGCAAATACCTTCATATGGAGGAATTAACATCTGCATAGAAATTGATTCATACCACTCCCCATGTAACAAAAATGTAGCACGAGTATGTACTTATTTTCCAAGGGTGATCAACTAGAATAAAATGCAAATTTCTTGTTAGCCAAAGGAAAGTAATATGCAATCATTACTGTCAGTACAGAAATCTCACTACAAACAAGCAATAAATAATGTCAGTAAATGTCAGTTTCAGAGGGGATGTCACCATGGAAAATAAGCTTATGAAGTGCTGAAATCCAAGTGGCATTACTTCTAATTTTGAACTTTGATAGAAGAAATCAAGCCAGTTTAGAGGTACATGTCACAGGAGACAGAGTGAGTATACCTTTAGACAGGAAATTCAAATAAATCATTTTTTCAACATAAAATATTGGAGATGCAAATTGATGCCTGCGGATTTAAGGATTTAAGAATTTTAAGGATTGAAGATTTTAAAAAAAATACAGCACACACGCTCACCGATAATTCACAAGTTCACTCCAATTCTCCTGATATTAGAGTCATTGTACTATTTTTTTCAGAGTGTGGCAAACTGGTTCATCTAAAGAAAAACCTAACAAAAATTTTACTTGTATTCTAAAAAAATACACACCCATTTTGGAAAATCAAACTCGTTTCATTTACTTCTTTGTCTATTGGTAACAAAGATACTGCTAGTGGGGTTCCTTTCAGGCCCAAACCAATGCCTGGTCATGTCAGTGGGAATACTTCTGGTGTGTTGCAGATTAGACCCTTACAGGGCATTGCAAATGGTGCTGCTCCCTGTCAGACTTTTCATTTAGGAAGTCACAAACACAATGCTTACACTGCTGTAGACTGCAGGGAAACTCCAGAACAGGTAGATTTATGGGGAGTCCTGGTGACAGCTAAATAAATTTAGTGAATTCAGCATGTGGCAAGATTCTTCTATCAAAGAAAGCATCTATAAAAGAAGAAAATAAAGCTTTTCTGCAAGGAGATACAACTTATCTTACTTAACTTTTAAGAATCACATACAAAAATGAATCTGTAATACAGAACTTTCTACTGAAGAGAAACTTAATGTTCCTAAGGGAGTGATATCAACAAGCTAGATCCAAATACCTTGAGCACATTTTCAGCCATTGTTAACCATTAATAGTATTAATAGGGATTTCAGTTTTGTTAAATGCTTTATTACAGCAGGTGTGTAATTTTGATTTCATGTGGTTTGTTTCCTGTTTTGGCTTCAGATGATGAATTTACTATTTTTTCAATTTGCAGTAAATCATGAAGACTTGTTTAATTTTTCTCCAGGACACCTGTTATTGGAAAAATATCTATTCTTAGCTAAACCTTTTTATGTGAACACTATTTTTTTCCAAAGTTGCCGGTTTATTTTTGCATATATAGACTGTATGGAGAATACACTGTCACATTTGAAGACTGATTTTTTTTTTAAATATAAATCTGTAGTTTCTAGAAAGGCTAAGTACCTGAACAGTTTGACATAGGAAAGCTAGAGTTCTTCTGAATTGTAACCTAACAGACAAATCTAGATAATTACTATGAAGGAGAATGGCTATTAAAAGTCACTTCTATGCATGAGAAGCAATGACTCTGCTGAATATGCACTGCTTTAGGTTTTCATTTCTACAAGGAGATGCCTTTACACAAGTATGAGGCTTTAACAGATTTGTGATGGTTGTTTTAAGTGAGCTAAAATTCAATTGATCCCCTAGTGAAATATTAAGTGATCCATGTTTGCGGGTATGCCTGTAACAGTGTAAATACTTTTTTTTTTCCAAAATGGTTTATTAAAAGCAAAGAAAATATACTGATTGTAACGTTACAGGTTAAATATCTTATTCACAGGAAAAATAATCTCTTGAATTACATGTTCCAGTAATCTTTCAATAGTCCTAACATAATTTCAAAATGTTTTAAACAAAGGATTAAAAATTCTCAAAAGCTATGATTGAATATTTATGGATATGCCTTTTCTAATTAAATTGAGGTTGGCAACTTTGAAAATATTCTACTCAAGAAGACACAGCAAACCTCCAGTTTTCACAATTGATATTTTTTATGATTTACAGGCAAAGAGGCATAACATTCTGTGCTACTATGTTAACACGCTATCAAAGTTTAAAGCAGTTTAAGTTAAACTTAACAGTTCTTAACTAACTAGGTAATAAGTTCATTATCCCATATACTGTAGAGTTGGCCAGCAAATTTAAATTTGACTCTGAAACACAAGACTTAAAAATAAGTACAAACAGTATGTTAATTTAAAAAAAGCATTCTTTGTATCAAGTGCTAACAGGTTTATATGGAGGTTTTATTTCCAGTCTGAACCCCCAGGCTTTCAATACAGACTTAATGCACTTTTCTTATCACTAGTCTTATTGCGAACTCCACCCATTCTGTATTTTCTGCTCTGGTTATTCCCAAATTCAGCTGGCCCTGTAGTTTTCTTTATAAACTCTCTAAATGTAATTCAGTTATCTTAACCTAAGCATGTGTAAGATAGCCTAGGGCCATCTTCTCTTTCAAAAGAAGGAACGGGCCTCCTGTAGGTCATAGACACGTCTCTGCTAGGCCTGCGTGCAAGCCTTGAAAACCCTAGGGTGTCCCCCGTGGCAGTCAGTACACACCTGTCTCCAGAAAACTGAAATAAACTCTCTCTTGTGTCCTGTCT
Source organism: Gallinago jamesoni (assembly GCA_025769975.1). Lineage (NCBI taxonomy): Eukaryota > Metazoa > Chordata > Aves > Charadriiformes > Scolopacidae > Gallinago > Gallinago jamesoni. The sequence continues at coordinate 25,275,528 of JAOQGH010000001.1, forward strand.
TCAGATGGCTTTAGAGTACTGTAATCCATTAGGGTTGAATCTGGATTAAAATTAATATCTAAATTCATATCTATACATAAACTTGTGAATTGGTGTTTAAATGCCCACTGCAGTCAATTAGTGAGGCCAGCAATGCCTGCTGAGTGATGCTACTCAACTAAAGCACACATAGTTATAGTTTTGAAGTCTAGTGCCATTTTAAAGAGCTCTGTAGAGTTTCTGTATGTAAATGAAAGCTATAACATAATCCCAAAGGAGAAGGGCATCCTACAGGACAAGCAGATGGCTACCAAGCATCCTGTAGAAGTAGATGGCTAGCAAGCAAGTTGTCATAGGCTGTATAAAATGGCACTACAGGTGCCAACAGTTCAAGCAACTGAATCCTAAGTCAACTAAACACCCAGTTCTGTGGATAACTGTCCATACCTACCTTCTCTGGAACAGATTTTCATTTGCAATACCTACCCTCTCAGGCAAGATCTCTACACAAAAGTCAGCATCACAGTGCCTAAAAAGTGGGTGCCTGACTGTGGCAGGATCTTCGGCAAGAGATAGGCACCTTTGTCTATCAAGGATCATCCAGATTTCTTGAGTTATTTACTTCATTCCATAGTCTCAATGGAAAGTCTTCCAAACAATTCAGTGTACCTGGATGCCGAGTAAAGCAACATCTGGAGACAACCAGTCAGAAAGAATGGTGTTCACCTTGGACCTAGGCTATTGATAATGAAGCTGAGCTAACTTTAGAGAGCTTAATATTTTAAAAAGGACTCTAGCTGTTATGAGCACCTATCCAGGAAAGTGGATGAATTGCCCTGGGAGCAACTTCAGCTGAAGAGTAGAAACAATTCTTGCTTTTCTTCTTAATGTTCCTCTCCACCCCGATCTTAGGACCTTCTCTTAGGACCTCCTCTTAGAATAGTCCATGTATATTGTACCCCTAAATGTTGTGCAAATGGACACTAATGCTGCTGCCCATATTTATGAATGAAGGTAATGCCATTTGATGCAATTAGCTGTTTTCTGAGTCCATCTGCTATTTTTAAATCCTTCTGGAGACTTAAGTGAGGCTTGCAGAGTGAAGCCAGGAAATAAATACCTGCCTGTCTATCTATCTATCTGTCTATCTCTCTTGCAAATTTCTCAAGATAAATGTGTATTGGGAGAGAATTGGATATTTCTGTAGCCATATCAAGATGGCGCTCTGGATAAAAGAGCTCTAAATTCACTTCAACATCAATACCCCAAAGGCCCTCAAATTCTCCTAACTTTTCAGAAGTATGAGGAAAAAGAAAAGAGATTAAACTTGATCATGAGTCATAGATCATGGTTTTATTCAACATTCTCCTCAATTGGAAGCACACTTTCCTGAAGGCTAAAAAAAAAAAAAAAAGATCTTAAAAATCAATCAATCTGATTTAAGCAAACCTGGAGAATTCTAAAATCCTTGATTCAACATATAATTACTATTGTTCAATGTATGGTATAAAGACAGGTTTTCTCTTTCACTGATGAGATTTTAAACAGCTACTGATTACCTTGTAAATTACATTTCCCCCTAGATTTACTGCTAAAACCAGGTATTTACCTTGACAGATCACTCACATTCCACTTCTCTCAAAAGAAGGGAAATCCAGGACTGAGTGGTAAATTTATATGGATAGGTACATTTGCAGTCAAATGAAGACTAATTCTTTAAGTATATTCAGCAATCAGTATTATCCCTGAGACAAATATTATGTCTGCATTCAGCCTTTAATGAGGTAAAACTACAGACGAGTTGAAAGAATGGGCTACCAAGCACTTTTTCTTACATAATGAACATGAAGAGTGGTTTCTGTAATACCTACAGGGCAGGCGTTGAAGGGTAGGATCTAAATGATCATTTTCCTCAAAGTTCTTTGTAGCCCAAAAGTGAGTGTTCATGGTCTGGCTGTATTGGCAATATCAGTGTCACTCAGCGAGGCTTTTTGACCTTCTGTTGCAATAACAGAAAAAAAAGAATTATGGCAAGGCTTCTGAAGTCTATGTCTTCATATGTCTATGAAGACATTTACTATGTCTGCAGAACTAAAGGACAGGTAAATGTAAGAAATACACCGGGAAAGGCATGGTTTTTCAGCAGAGGTTACTTTTATCATTGCTGCAGTCCAGGTGTCAGCAGAGCGGTACCATGGTGTATGATGAAAGCAGAGAAGTAAAGCCTGACCATGAGCAATATAAAAATATATGAATGCCACAGCTTATGTCTAATAGCAGTTCAGGTTATGGTTCTTTCCAGGCTGTGAATGAAAAGCAGATACTACATGTTAATAGGGAGTAGAATGGGCTGCAGTTATGTTACTCGGTTCTGTACCTGGTGCAAGGTAAATAGAAAACCTGGTTTGTTTCACCTGCTGAAGACAGAAAAATACGAGTTGACAACCTGGTTTATACAGGGGATTTACATTATTCAAAAATTATATCAACATTATTTGCAATTTTCTCATTAAGTATATTCTGCACTGAGCTTCTGGACAGCTAAATAACACTGTCCAGGGATTTTAATCTTTTAGGGACCAGTTTATGAAAGGACTTAACAGCTGTAATTTCATTGTCCCGCTATTTTCCTAATATTTGATTTTGTTATTTTTATTATGCTACACCAGCTCAATGTTTATCAGTTAGTGGACATATTTGCAGATAAACAGAATCTTTAATTACATTAAATCTACTCAAATATTTAACTTCCTGTAGGAATTTATGTGAAATAAATTTACCAACTCAATGATGAAAATAACATGTATCAAAAAATATTGAATTTTCCTGCTCAAACATACCAATTAAAATGTTATTAGAAGTATTGAAACAAACACTTAAAAAAAACGTTCAAAATTAATTCAGGGAAATGTAGTATTCCAGCTGTGTTTTGCAAGACCAAAATGTACTGTCTTACTTATATTATATATATGTTTCATTTAGACGAGAATATAAACTTCAGTGGAACTTATCAGATTCCATGACATCTATCAACTTTAATGGCAGCATAAAACTGTTTTCCTGATCAGAAACTGTTTTCATTAGCTTCAAAGCATAATTCAAGAACTAATTTAGTCAATTTTTTACTCGAGCGATAAAGGGATTTATTAACAGACAAGTTTCCTAATTTGCTATAATATTTTTTGGTTTTTTTTTCTAATGCAAATATTTTTTGCAGGTTTAATTCCTCTACCATCATATATAATGACTCATTTAAACTCTACAAGAAATATTTCCTTACAAATAGCTTTTGTGTATCTTTTATTTGGTTTATACTAATTAGTAGGATTAACACTGGCATTAGATTCTTTATTGCTTAAAGTATATCCATGCTTTTTAAGATTTTAGAATACAAAACCAAAAATAAGTATACAGTGCTGTTTCGCATAATGCAATGTGTTGCATGTGCCTCTATGTCTGCGCACGCATAAGATGGCATTATGAAAACGAGTTTTAATTTTAGTTAAGATTGGGCCCTTGATCTTGGATGCCTTCTTGGAATTGTCTGCCATCAGAGAAGAAGGTTTCAGAACCTGAAGGATTAGTCATAAGCCATGGTATAAGGGAAAGCAGAAACGTTCATACTAGGAATAGACTACTTGAGGAAAAACACATTCTCAGGTACATTCTTTTTATTTGGAACATTATGCAGCATTCAGAAGGTTTGTACTCCATAGTTACTGAGGAGAATTCTTCATAAGGAAAACAACATGCAGAACAAAATTAAGAACGTCTGCTTTTCATCTGGAAGGCACAGGCACATTTGTAGTTGAGCTGCAGTAGTTGGTGGTGGTAACGGGATTCTCATGGAAATAAATGATGACTGACTAGGATTGAGTTCATAAAGAAGTATAAGATTGATCTACTCGGTGGGCAAGCTAACAGTTCAATGAGGCAAGATGAGCTTAGTCCACAAAGGCTTCAGAAATAATGTAAACACAGGCAAGCGTATTAAATTTGGCTTCAAAAAACAATGAAAAATAGCTCATGCATACTGTATCTACAGATTATTTTTAAAGATAAAAAATAACCAGCACAAGCTGTATTATTTTGCAACAAATCAGAACAGAACAGTTGCAGAAATACATGAAGGAGACTATTGTACAGAACAGCTTTCCTTTCAGATCTTTTCATTGATAATGTCAGAAGGTTCCACTTAGCTTTGTTTAACCAGATGTCAATGAACAAAAACCCCTTTTCCTGATCTGTTCTCCAGTGTAAAGCAATGAAATATTAATTAATACTACATTTAAATGGCTATTGAATTTAGTATAGTTCATATTTTAAAGGCAGAAAAAGAGTAATTGACTTCTATGAGCAGGTGTTCCTCATGCCAAAATCATGGCTCACTTTCATTTATTTAAAAAGCCAGGAAATGCACATTTGTTTGGGAAAGCCATTTATCCAGAGAAATCTTTAATTACATGCACCATAAACCAGCCGCAAAATGCTATCTCCTCAGACCTGTAACTTTAAGTCATTGCAAAGCATGAACTGCCTAATTTCACCAGAGAATAACAGTCACTACTTCACTCTGCTGTTGCATGACAGCTGTATATGAACAGCTACTCTCCACTATGAAGTGAAGTGGAGGGATGCCACATGACTAGAGGCAAAGCACTGCATTGTGTCAATGTCATTTCTATCAAAGATCTTCTTGCAGACTGACATCCAGAATGGAGTTGCATATTAATGTACAATGGATAATATTTCTGACAATATACACTGGATGGCCTTGAGGTGATTACCACTACTTCTTCAAAAAACATTTGTTACTGAATTATTTGCTTTCAATAGAGTCTGCCTGAGGAAGAATAGCAAGCGAGACTGGATCATTAGCGCTGGGTATATCATAACTTTGTAATTGCCCTGCTTTGGTTCTTGAAAACAATTCTTTGTCAAAGACAGGAAACAGCTTGCCTGTAGGTGCAATAATGGAAAGAGTAGAGCTGATCTAGATGAGCTTCTATAAGATTATTTCATGATTACATGCTAAAACTTTAGCTAGTTAACAACAGCAAACCCAAGTTAAAGTAAATGGTATCATTAGGAATGATGCAGTCAGGGCTACACACAATACCCTTTCAATTTATTCACACAGAATATTGCTGCTGATTTAGGAAAAATTTTGACTACAATGTGCTATCTGAAAAGTAAGAAACAACTGGCATTATTGGTGTCCCACACTAATGCTACTATCTGGTATCAGTCACGAGTCCTGCATTACAAGCAGCTTATGGGTAGCCTTTCAAATCAGAGCTGAGTCTCAGAACTGACAGTGGAACTGTGTAGGTATAGGGATTTGGGACCATTTAAACTCCATGAAGTTGTAAGACAATAGGGTGATGAGGTGAGACGATAATTTGCTGTGAAACTCAATGATAAGTCTAACCCGGATTTCTAGGTGATAAGTGGATGTTAAGGATCAGCTTTCATCAGAAGCAGCTGTATGCATGCATACATACCTGTCACTATTTTTAAAATTATTGAACTAGTAGAGATGAATTTTCCTGTGACATTTATTCCTCAAAGAGAGATTTTCATAACAATTTACTTCAGAGGCAAGGAACACAGCTCATCCAGAACATAAATACCTGCTAGGATCTCGCCTGTGTTTAGGAGCTCCAGCTGTGGAGATTTCTGAAGGGGCTCTGCAGGCAGCAGAGTTCTGAATACCAGCCCATCATAACGAACACTTAAACAAATAAACAATAACTTCCCAAGCATGAAATCCACCTCAAAACCTGAAATTCCATAAGCAGACAAACTAGGAAGAGAACAATTGCATTGGACTATCTATTTAACTTATGAAAACCTTGAAAAACTTAGAAGACTCACTGAGCACTGAAATGAAAAGCTCAAATGAAAACTGCACAGAATTGCTCAGAAAGGCAGGATAAAGAATGTGAGAGGATAGGGGAAAAAACTGCCTAATGCCAAACTCTGATCAGGAGCTCCCATGTTGCCTAAAAGAAAGTTAAGAAAATGTCAGGGAAAGCTGAACTCACTGTTATAAGCACAGCCTGTGGCAAGACTTCATATTTTTTTTGGATGGTCTTGAATTGCCAAAAAATGTATTAACTGTTTTACATGTTAATAACTGGAGCGTCTCCTTGTGATTCTGGAATGTGTGCTCTTTGAAATACCATTATTTATAAAATTCTTTACTCTAAACATATAAAATATTCCCTGAAAAACTGGATTTTGGAATAATATTTAATATAAATATATATAAAATATACGTATATATACACAGCTAATTAGCCCTGTTTTTCTTGACACATATTTCCACACTGCATTGTTTAAGATGACCTAAGCTGCTTTCCTATTAATGTCTTTCCATTTGGTCACATACTAACCATAATCCTCATCCCAACAAACTCCGATGACATTTGACATCAATTTCAAGAGGAATAGGAACAAGCAATTTTGTGTGTTTTTGCAGAAATCCAAATTGGCACCTTTAATGTAACAACCTTTTTGATCTCTGTTTTAGTCCTATCTACATGTGACTGAGTACCCGAAAACATATGTCTATTCATGCAGCCTCCAAACAGGTTTGTTAATCAATTTTTCCTATTCATAAAATAGGATTCTTCTACCTCATTCTTTTCCTTTAATAGTGGGTATAACCTTGCTGTGATCACTCTGCTTAGACATGAGAGATACAATGCTGTATCACCTCATTAAAAGATCGTCTAACAAGGGTATCTGCCCAGTTAAAAGGAATAGAAGCAACTGTAGATTTCCTTTGAAGTTACTACTGACTCCATTCTGCATTTTCTACTTTAGAAAATTCCCACTGGGAAAAACCTGGCAGTCCTTACTAAAACCTTACTCCAGGGTGTATCAGATTAAGATAAAGACCAGTTAAAATTATCTGGTTTGCTCAGTCATGTATACAATATACAAGGTCCCTCCAAAGCGTTGGATTTATGAGGATGATGCTTCTCCTCAGTGCTCATGATATTCCTTTAGTTTATTATCTCAGATTTGACAGATTTGTGCAATACAAGTATTTTTCATTTGTCTCACTTGAAACTTCTGTAAAAATCTAATAAACCTACTGCAGATATTTTTAAGGCACAGTGCAGATAGATATCCAATGCCACTTGCAGCATGCTTCTACAGTTCTTTGTGGCTCATGAAATCTCAGCACGTTTTCACAGGGTCAGTTCAAACTATGAATGATCTTATTCTGCTTTCACTTAATTCTTGCCTTAATTACTTGAAATTAAACAAAACTTATAGTGGAGGATATAATCAGCTGAATAGCTCACAGTTTATTGCTGTACACAAAAAGCCAGTGTGATTCTCCAATTACTTGAAATTTTGTCTCTGGAAAAATACTACATACAGTACTGCTGCACGTAATTCAAGATTTATGCTGAAAATCAAGGTGAATTCTTGGAATTAGCACAAGACTGACTGAGGTTTGGAAAACATGCTTCATAGTAAAAGACTCCAGGAGCACATTGCCCATTTAACTTCTCAAAGACACTCTATTTATTGGTGAC
>JAOQGH010000001.1:25283162-25329292 GCA_025769975.1 Gallinago jamesoni
AAACATGCTTCATAGTAAAAGACTCCAGGAGCACATTGCCCATTTAACTTCTCAAAGACACTCTATTTATTGGTGACTGATTTGATCACAGTGGATACTGCAATGTCTATCAAGAGAACACATATGAATGATAAACTCTTCCACCAAGCTCAGTGCAAATAAGACAAGTCCCAAATGTTCAAAGCTGGTGACAGAGATATTGCATGGGATTCAGGTTACTTCTGTTCAGATGCAGCCATCTAACAAATTAATAGTTGCCTCAACTTTCTTTACAGGCTGAGGACAGCAATGAACATTTCCATCATATTACTTTTTTCATTTTAGGTAAATGAACTGCAGTCTATCACTCTATACTGGAAAACTTGCTTAGGTGTAGATAGACATCTAAATTAAAGTTTGGTGAGAAGAACTTCATTCATATTAGGAATGTCCCACACCTTTCAACAGATATTAAAAGACTGTGATGGACTCTTCACTGATGGCTCTTCAAATAGAGCAGGAAGCACTCATACTGTATCCCCAAATTTGAACCAGAACTATTTCAGAATACTCCTATTCCTTGAGTCAGATATTAAGTCTGACGCAGTGATCACAAAGGTCTTCTCTGACCTTAAAAAAAATGAAAACAATTGATTTAAACCAAAAAGGAATGTCCAGAAACATCTCTTTATCAGCTCAGTTTTGCTACTTTAAAATCTTGCCAGAAACAAGTGTCATGATGTGCATAATCAAACCTAGATCTTTTATTTCTGCTTCCACTCTTCAATTTGGAGCCCTAGCTAAAATTAGTAATTAATTCTCTTACAAAGTCTGCATGAGTGGACCTTTTGCAAAAACAGAAAGATCTGTATAAATAACTTTATGTCACCAAACCTCTAATACTACGGTCTTTATATTCTTACAGAATTGTTATAATTGCATTTCACAGATGCACTAACCTTTTACTTTTTCCTGACAGCAATATTTGTATGCTCATGGATTAGATAATACTATTTATTCACCCATCTAAAACACAAGTTTTCACTTCTCTCCTAGAAATCAAATTGTAAGAGATAAAATAGGTATCAGAAGTAATCAAAACTGAGAACTTCATTGCCTTCCTTTCATAATACCCTTGATTAAAGAAAATATTTCTCAATGTGTTCTTCTGTTTAGCAACCTTTATTATAAGCCTACAGAATTTGCTACTCAATGCTGAAATAATTCACTGTATGTAGTACTTCAGTAAAAGCTCTGCTTGTGCCAAAGGAGTTCTAACACAACATAAAAATGCTCTCTCCTATGTAAAAATTAAAATGTGGGTAAGTTTTCAGCCCTGTAACCACACTAAATTATAAATGCAACAGAATGTATCACATATTTAACATCAAAGTTCTAAATTTGTTCATTAGTTGCAAATATTTTTGGCTCTGGTTTGAACCTTCAGCATTCTCAAATCTCCTTTCTTCCTCAGTTTTTTAATCGAGCTTGCAGTTTAAAAGATGTAGTATAGACTTTTAAACATACTGTAGGTGCAACATTTTTTGTCTAAAATCTACCATTTAAATTTTACATGATAAACTCAAGGTTCAACTTCTCTTTTTGTAGTTATGTGGGAGCATTTGCCTTAAATTCATAAGCGTGAAGCACGTCCAGAGGTGCCTTAGATACTCTCACTCTCAACTTCAAAGTAGTAATATAAGCTCCTGCTTACAATCATGTGGGACGTGATTTGGCTTTGGGCACATTTCACTATGTAACCTATAAATGGCCAATGAGAAAGACTTACTTCTTTCCATAACCTATTTTCCCCTTATAGAAAAACTTTAAATTCCTGTGAGTAATGAGAATCACATAAAATAATTTCAAAGCCAATTTTAACATGGAAGAAGTCTGATTGAAAGAAATTATTAAAATTCCTTTGCTTACCTCTTATTCTCTTGTTTCTCATTTGGGAATCTGTCATTCTCACTTGTAAGAGTTAAGCAGTTTTCTGCTCATTTCCTACGTTTTGAAAACAGGCAGAAGGCTTTTGGTGTTTTCACCATTTTTTCAATATTGCCACCTTTTACGTTTGTATGTGGTGAGCTTTGATTGTGACCATGACAAAATCAAATAATTCATGAGGGCCTAAAGGGACAGAGGCAGACCAACCACAGCTTCATGTAAAACAGTTTCATGGTACCATAGGAGTGATATGTCTCTGGAATCCAAATGTAGCCAGCAGTTAGTACAGAAATCAGTGAGCTATACTTCTCCAGCAACTTAATGCTCCATAAATAAAAATGAAATTTGTGTCTACAGCTTAAATATTATAATGCTTATAAATATATATATGAAAACTTATATATATGCTTAATAGTAATATTCACCAAAAATTTTAACCCTTGTTTGATTTTGGTTTAGATTTTTTTTTTTTCAAGAACCAAGACAAAATAGGGTAAAAAATTACTTCGTCTCCCAACATTGTCATAAACAGACAGTAATTTAGTTGCATACTGAATGATGTCATGGAAGATTTCTAAGTGAAAATAAATATCACTACATTGACTTATGTTTATTCAAGCTCAATTCAGGATACTACCACAAACAATTTATTTCCTTTTTGGGTTTTTTTTGCAAACCAAGTCTTTGGGGTTTGCAAATACTTGATTTCACAAAGAGCAAAAAGATGGTCATTTCTAGTATTTTCTAGGCTATCTATTCTGAAATCTATTTACGGTTATCTTTAAAATTTCTTCCAAATTCTCTCCACAACACGCAAAGTTATCAAGTTTTAGTAAGACTACCCCATCACCTTGAAGATCTTGAAGATCTATACTTCTTTTCATTTTGTCTTTCCAGTCTGAGGTATGATTGAAGAAATTAGGAAATAAATATAAAATAGATTTATAGTTTAAGTTTTCTGTCCTGTTCTTTCTGGAACTTATCTAACTTTGAACCTTATTTTTTATCAGTAACTAAAATGTAAAGTATATTCACAGCTGACAGTAACATTTCATATATCCCATAAAAAAAATGAGACTTTTTCCATTTCTGATATTTTACTGAAAGATATTGGTTTCATATTCTGACTTCTATTTCGCTAAAGTTACGTGTTCAGTTTCTTCTAAAGTCAGATTATTAGAACCTAAGCTTTTTCTATATGCTTAACCTTGCAAAGACTTTTGCATGTCCTTATCTTTATGTACTAGATATAATCAAGACTGAGTGGAAGTTATGTCACTGAGTTCAGTGTGAACAGGACAGGATAAAAAGGAAAACAGTACCATTTTGATGCCCAGTTTTCCAATTGCCTTGCTTGGTTTGAAGGCACTTATGTAACTCCTGTGAAGTATTGCATTTTTAAGGATAGAGATTTTTTTCTAAGAGCTGTCTTTACCTCTGTCTCAAGATGATAACAAACAAATTCAATGAAATAAACAAAGCTCTGTAGACTCTTTCTTAAGAATACGGAAATATGGAAACAACGTCTTTAAATTGTTTCATTCTCTGAAATGACATTATTTAGAAAATATTTTGAAGATTCTAGGGCTTTTTTTCAATATGTAGCCAAGATCAGATGTTCTTTTGATGTGGAATTGCCTTTGTTCTAGAGCTATTTGGGATAAAGAGTTAAGATTGACTTCTGAGAAGAAGTATTGTTTTCCCTTAGGAAAAGAAAAAAGATAGATTCCAGTTTCCCCTGACAAAAAAGACATTACTAAAAAAGGATGGAAGTGAGATATTATTTGTTCTGTTATACTTGTTCCAAAACACAATAAATGCAGCATAGATACTGTAAACTACCAAGTGATATTGTATATCTCGGACTTAACAACAGCAAATATATGACATTTTAAAAAGTTGTTTTCATGGCAAATAGAAGAATTACTATTAGAGATAAAGGAATTGGCAGAGAAGATTTACTTGGATCCAATATCATAGATATCAAATCAACCACAAAGGATCAGTATGTATAGAATTGTTGCTATCTATACTGGGCATAAGTGATATTTTTTTGTAGCATGGACTCATAAGTTTAATTTTAAATCAAATTTATTGGCATCTACCTCATCTGTTGAACTTCAACAGGAAACATCTTCCTATTGAAGACACACAGCAACTCACAGCCCTCTTACGCACATATACTCTGTCACTGCATGGGGTCAGGGCTGTGGGAATGGCTTTTTACAGCTGTCAGTCAAAGATATTTTGCTGGACTTCCTCAGTACACGAACAAACTCAACTGATGAAGCAGCTGGAAAGAACACCTCAATGAGTCCCAGAAACAGCCAAGCAGAAACAGAGAAAATGTATTGCTAAATTTCAACTTTTCTTACTAAAAGTGCTGTCTTCATAAAAAACTCTCAAAATCCATATCTTTTGAAATTTAACTGACATTTTTCTTCTTTGGAGTATTATCACATGCCAAAGATTCTTAACAGTCTGATAATCAAAGCAAAGAAAACTTAATGAGCGTTTAGTGTTTAAAACTCTTTTGCTCACTTTAAAAAAAGTCTTAAAGTAGCATAAATATACATATTGATTTTTATAAGATATTTGGATATCATAGCTACGTATATATGTTAAAATGAACCTCCTACATTAGGTAGCTAATGTATTCATCTTCAGAATAAAGGAGTTAAGTTCAAGAATAGCAAGACAGAGGATCCAGGTAACTACAAGCCAGTCAGCCTCCCCTTAACCCCAGGAAGGTAGTAGAGCAAATTGTCTTGGAAGCTCTTTCCAAACATTTGAAGGACAAGATGATTGGGAGTAGTCAGCATGGATTTATGAAGGGAAAATCATGCAACAAGAACCTGAAAGCCTTCTATGGTGAAATAACAATGGATGAGGGACTATTGCTTATCTTGAATTTAGCAAGGCTATCTGCAGTGTCTCTCATAATACCCTCTTCAACAAACTGAACAGGCTAGATCAGTGGACACTGAGGTAAGCTGAAAACTGGCTGAACTCTCGGGCTCAGAGGCTTGTGGTCAGCAGCAAAGTCCAGTTGGAAGCCAGTCACTGATGGTGTTTCCCATGGGTCAGTACTGAGGTCAATAAAGTTTAACACCTTCAGTAATGACCTGGTTGATGTAATGTGTGCACCCTCACCAGATTTGCAGATGATACAAACTTGGGAAGAGTAGTTGATACAGCAGCACTTATACTGCTAAAGGGCCCTTAACAGACTAAAGAAATGGGCAAACAGTAATCTCAAGGAGTTCAAGAAAGGGAAACGCTAAATCCTGCACCTGGGAAGGATAACCACATACATCAGTACAGGCTGGGGGCCAGTATTGGCTGGGAAGCAGCTCTGCAGAGAAGGCTTTGGCAATCCTAGTGGAAGAGCCAGCAATGTGCCCTTGCAGCAGCAAAGACCAAGACCCTTCCTGGGCTGAATCAGGAACAGAATCGCATCACCTGCAGGTTGAATGTATGATCCTTCCTTCCTCCTCAGCACTGGGGAGGCCACAACTGGCCTGGGCTCCCTGGTAGAAGAGGGCAATGGACATACTGAAGTGAGTTGAGCACAGGGCCATGAAGATGATTAAGCCCTTTGAGCATGTGAGCTGTGTGGGGAGGCTAAGACAGCTTGTATTGTTCAGCCTGGAGAAAATGCTCAGGGTCTTCTTATCCATGTATATAAATAGCTGAAGTTAAGAATATGGAGCCAGCCTCTTCACAACAGTATCTGGAGAAAGGCCAAGTGGTGATGGGCCACTATTGAAAGAGGAAATTCCATTTAAACATAAGAAAAAAAAGTATTCATTGTGAGAGTAATCAAATACTGGAGCAGTTTCCCAGAGAGGTCGTACAATCTCCACCCTTGGAGATATTCAGTAACTGGCTAGATATGACCCTTAGCAGCCTGCTTTTGGTGATCCTATTTAGAGCAGGAGGGGTTGGACAAGACAATCTCCAGTGGTGCCCTTCAACATCACCTCAGTTCTGCAATTCTGTTCTTCAAGAATAAAACATTGTGTTGTAAGGTTGCATCCCCTTGACTTTAAGACTCCTTCTGTAATTAATGGTAGAGCAGCTTTTCCTCCACACATGACTCAGTAAGAGACAGATAAGAGTGGTCTTAAAACCCATGGCCCAAGCCTTGTGTTGACGATTGCCAGAGAGCCTGGCACAACAATGTCAGGAAAGTCAGTTCAGGTAGTCATGAATTAGAGAAGACTAGACTTTGCAAAACCTACATTAACACCCTTTGAGCACTTTAGAAGATAAACAGTACGGACTGAGGAGTCAGGTGAAGTCAGGGGACTTCAGAAGAATTAGAAGACATACTTATGGGTCTGGTAATTTATAAGAGTCTTTAAAACAAACTTTTCTCTTGTATTTATGTGATCTGATGCTTAAACTAGAAAATTATTATTTTAATTGTTTAAGCTCCTGCAATGAAATATTACTTATTTTATTCATTATCTGATCTATCAAGTGTTATAAAGCGTTCGATCCAAGTTTTCTAAGAAGTTAATGGCTTCAAATTCTTAGAAGTCTTTTGGACAGATAATTAAAGTTGCTGGCTTTATGGTCACAAGCATCAGCTTTCAGTTTTTATACCCTTATAGATAAAAAAAAAAGTTACATACACTACTGGTATCCTGTGGAAGCTATTCAATGTTAAAGATATTTTCCGCAACTTTATTGAGTAGTAAGATTTTTAAACAAACCATTGGAAGTAATGGTTGAGAATTTAGATACATTTTTCATTCTAACATCCACCTCTCACATTTTTCTGTACCTCTTAACTTTTTGCTAAAAAAGAAATGCCACACATACTTGCTTTTCATAAAGAACAGAATAATTCCTCAGACCAACTATGCAACAAGCAACATATATATTGCAAATTGGAAATTTACTGGCAAAATTTTTATGTTGATATGATAATTATGATAAGACAATATGATGACAATGTGTTGAATGAAAAATATTGTGTTAGAAAATATTAGGACTTCTGCTGACCCATAGCAAGTAACAGCAGGGACATTTTGGAACTATGGAATCTCCATTCCCACAGCATGCATGCTTCTAAAGTGACATAAAGACTTAAGAATTCATAGATTATGTCAGATCAAAGATATATCTAGGTCAGGATCTTGTAGCCATTACTGACTGCATAGAAAAGAGTGAAAATAGAGCAAACATATCTGATGCTTTCTCTTAACACTGTCTCATCCTCTACCTATTTTCAGTTCAGGGATTTTATGAAGCAGATAGCTTTTCTATGTACTAGCAAACATATAAGAATTTCTGTTCCATGAATTTCCCTAGCTATCCCCTTGAGGAAAAATACGTTTTAAAACATCTATTATGTGAGATACTGCAGAGTTCAGTGAGTTTTTGGTTTGAGCTCCTAAGAAGTATAAACTCTGTTAATACAGGATGAAAGTAAAGGTTAATGAATCATAGAATAGACCTTAAAGATCCAATTCCCCGCCACGGGCAGGGACACCTTCCACTAGACCACGCTAAAGCATTCATAATCAAAAAATGTATACATTTAAATAAAATTAATAAAAATTAATCGTTAAATTTTTAGCTTAGGCATTGTAGCTTGACCTGCCAATTATCTGGCATGTAATCATATTATACATGATCTTGCTTTTCTGTATTAGCAAAATTTTAGTTAACAGAATTTCCATCATACTTATTTCCTCTAATTTATTTGCTCTATTTCCTCTACGGTCTTCCTAGTCATGCCTATGTCTGATGAATACTGTTGAAGTCATATGATTGATGAGTAAGTTAACAACTAAAAATTTTCATGGAATAATTCTCCAGGCTTCCTGCAGAACATTCAATATGGAAGGCATTGTTACTTTTTCATAGCTTAATTACAGTGTTTCAAGAGACTGAGCATTGGAACAGCCCTTGCAAATATTTAATGACATCGATCTGCTAAAAACAGACATACACCTTAGGCTCCCATTGTTCCTTCTAGCAAATCCAGTGTTACTTTTTAGTATTTGCCCCTCGTTTAACTAGAGGAAAAATAGCATTTCTTGCTGAAATAAATATAGTGATATACTCTGCAAATAATCTTTTTTCTTTCTTCCACCCTGAACCTCAAAGCTAATGAGTGACTCCTGGAAAGCAAATTCTTCTTGGGAATGTCTGCTGATTAAAATCCTATTGAAAATGGGAACTTTCTTCATGCCTACCCCCAAACTAAAACAGTTCTTCATTTCTTCCAAAGACTGAACATATGCTCACACACAAAGGAACAGAACTTGGACCACAGTGAACAACAGCACCACCTGGTGATGCCTTCCCTGTTGTTACCTTACCCTGCTGCCATGAACTGAGCCTGGTCTCCTCCTCAGTTCACACTACCAGGGAAGAGAATCAGTAATTTTCAAAATTCCTTTGAATCTTCCATGTTCTAATTAAAAATGCTTCTTCAGGTACTTAACTTTCAACTACACTTTCAGGTCTTGAATTCTTGTTCTGAAATCACTTCATTGTTTTTTCTGCCCATTTGGGAATTATACTGCCTGGTAAGGGTTTTTTCTTTTGAATTTTACAGAACTGAATTTCCATGATCAGCTCTGCTTTGATTTTACACAAGAATACCAGGAAGCAATAACCTGGATATAAAAGAAGGAAGCTACAAAATTCCCAAGGATAAGATGGTTTTAAAGAGAAATCCTCCTTTATCAAGCATTTTCAAGATTTTTTTTTTCACAAATTTTGCTCCAAAATCTAATAATTACTGTGGCTGAAAATTGGATTGTGATGCAATTTATACTTCTACAGATACCTATTTTTTCCACTCTTCTGAGATTTTCTTCTAGTGAAGATTCTTTATTGAGACATAATCCATAACTCTCTGAAGTCAACAGGATCCTTAATGGGCTTTGAATCAGCCACTAATTTACTTAACATTTGCCTAAAGGACACAACTTTAACTGTAATTATTTTTCTGTCATTAATAGTCAACTTAATTTATATTCAAAATGTTCTAAAATGATTTTGTAAAAATGTTATCTCTAGTTTTAAACAATGGCAAAGATTTTGATTAATTTTATGATTACAAGAACAAATTAGCATGAAAGTAGGTTAAAAACTGCAAACATGCCTTTGATGAAGAAAATTTCTGGGCTCCCTGCCAATTTTAAAAGAAAAGAGAGAGGTTGAAGGTAAAGATGTTACTATTTAGCTAGTGTCTGAGTCAGAATCTGGAAGCAGAGACCCTTACATTTTGAGTCCTTACATATGCAAGAAGTCTTACTGAAATTAAGTGGGGCAAAAATGAAGCACTCAAAAAAAGGAGATAATAGCAGATAGCACAGAGACAAAAAAATTCACATTCAATATTTGAATACTCTTGAACATATTGAAGTATACATAAGGTGTGTCACTAAAATACATAGTCACATAAAATACATAATCACATCTAACTTTCATTTATATGACTATGTATGCTACACATATACTCTATGCTTGTGTATGATTATCTGTGCATTTACATATGCACAAATACAGGTACACACACTATGCAATTATTTGGTATAAATTGTATATTGTACATTTTTAATAGGCCCTAATAAGTGTGTAGAGAAGAAAAAGTCAAATAGGCAGTAAATTAGCTTTGAGGCACATCATACCTGTGGTTTTTTGTTTCTTTTTTCAGAAAGAGCCAGATGCGTAACAGTGTAGTCTTCTGAAGATAGTTGCGCGCATAACTACAAGCTTTTTCAGGAAAAAAAATAGCAAAGGTCTCAGTTGCTTTGCAAGGCATAGACATATTTTATGGGGAAGAAGATATGTCGCTATTTGGGAACATAAATTGAGAAGATTCTTTAGATTAACATCCTTTGAGCAGTACAGCTGTGTTCTCTTCCCATCGGAGCAGAGGGTGTAAGGTTCCTCTGACAGAACAATTCTGCTCTAGAAAGGGAAGCAGGAAGCCTCAGTAATTAGGGCCCTTTCCTATTAAATATTTATACATTGTGAAAAAGTTGCAGTAGGCAAAAAAGAGGGACTCAAAAGGATACATTGCATGATAATTGGATTGGTTTCTGGGACTGGAAACAGAACAGAATGGTCCCGCTGCTCAGCTGACCAGCCTAATAACAACCTTAGATCCCTTCTGCTCAAGTTGTGTTCCACACATAACTGAGGAATTATTAGTATAACTTTCTTTTTTTCAATTGACTTTTAAAATTAAACCTTATTATTTTACAACTCTCCTGACAAAGTGGTTCATGGCTGAAAAGTGTTTATTGCATTTTTAATACAACATATATATATTGAAAACAGAAAAAGTCTTCCACTGCATTTGAACAAGAAAATGATTAAGACATGCTATTTACTTCATACCTTTTAGGCCAATAGTAAAATTTGCCACACAAAATAATGTTTTATTCTATTTTTTTAATCAGTTTATTCAAAACCTGTAACTGCTTAGAGGAAACTAGATTAAACAACAATGTGAATATCGGATATCTGGATCTATAACTACTGTCTAAGAAGAAAGAGGCAAAATATATATTAAAAATGCATCTAATACTTGACATGATTAATGAACATATACAACTTTGGATAATTAGAACTTTTATACAGTATTTTAATGTATATCCACAATTATTCTCAAAGAAAATTGACATAGAATTTACCACACTGTGTTAGGCACATTCTTTCTGAAATATAATATTTGAAAATGTTGTTGAAATAGCTTGTAACAGTACGAAACATGGAAAGTGATGAATGCAGAATTTTTCTACCACAAACCCCTTGTGGCAAAATATGAGGTTGAACCAATCTACTACCTCTTTTACTTGAAACTCCAAGCAAGGGTGTCCATTTATTATGCTTGATTATCCATGTGTGGCTGCTTACTTGAATGGATTGCTGATAGAAATAGTCTGTTAAACCCTCTGTGTCTCAGAGACCTCCCAATCGGTCCAAAAAAGAGATTTATAATGACATATAGTACCAAAATTAGGCCCCCAGGTTGCATCCTGGATCTCTTAATTTATTATATAAATAATAGATTCAAGATGTAACTTCCTGGCAATTTCTCAAAAAGTGGGAAGTCCACAGCTTGCTTGCTTTGACTTTTCAAGTGAACCATTCATTTGGGGGTTTTTCTTTCCCTTGCTGACAAAGAAAATATAACAACAAACTCTGTGAAGCAGCTAGAAGAAATGAACAGATACTTCAGGAACATTAAATTCTGTAGTTTACTAAAGTTTATGAGGAAGACTGCCCATAACTTGTTTTTCCAGAACGAAGCAGTATTTTATCCAGTGGCTTCTCAGTTACTTGAACAATTGGAGAACACTTGTCGCTTTACTTTCTTAAGTCATTATGGCACTCTTGTCCCTGAAGAGAAACTTTAAGTTACAATCATAAACACCACATAACAGTTGGAATGGTTGATGAAAATTGTTTCTAACCTTAGAATTTCATATATGCATCACTTGAATTACAGTAGAATTGCTTTGCCTCTTTCCTACATCCCACTACTTCAAAAGGATTTAAAATGTACTGCGCTGGCAGAGCTAAGCATAACCAATCAGGCCTCACTCTGTTGTCATGTTACTGTGAACTAGGGGTAGCTCATGAAACAGTGGATTTGCACCACTGTAGAACTGATGTAAGTGGGATAAGCAGGCAATATGGCTGGGCACCACATATGGAAATGCTTGGAACTCCTCCAATAAAAAGGCCATGCTTCAAAAGATGAACTTAATCTTTAGATGATAGATAATGGATGCAATAAAACCATAGATATTTTACATAGAGAAAATCCACACTGGTGTAGAGGCTGAGATCCACATGTTTGTGACCTCAACGCTTCTCTGCTGCAACAATGTCTAAACTACCAAATCTAAAGGTGCTCCTATTGCTGAAGGGAAAGTACTGTGTTCAACTTGTAGGAGCATGTTTACCATACACATGCTTGGGTACCATGAAGATAGACAGAGCATCGAAACCTTAGCAGAACTGGCTGTGTTGCTGTGGAGCTCTGCCTTCTACAGCTCTGCTAAGTGGTGAGTCAAACCGAGGGTAAAGAATTATGAGGTCATGATACACAGAAATATTCCCAAGACTAACCAATGTATCCAAAGTGATTGCTACTTCTTTAATCACCACAGCTTCTGAGGGAATGGACAATACACAGCATGATAAATTCCTAGTGAGAAGAATAGGAACAAAGACAAGAGAGGACAGTGCTACCTCAATCCGTATCTCAGTGCTATGTCTGAACTCCAGAATAAAACACATTTTTCTCTCTTTAGGTCAACCCCACACACGCATGCACATGTACATGGAGAGGGAAAAAAAGCTAGCTTTTATTTTAAACAAGTGTGCAAAGCACTGAGAAGCTATAGCGGACCTTCTGTCTATGTCTGCCTGCAGTCTCAGGACAGGACACCCACTGAGAATAAAGGATGTACAGAACGAATGCCAGAAATGTTCATACTTTGTAGAACCAGTATTTCATATTTGGAATTTAAAAATAGAGAAAGACTATCTCTGTACAAAACAAAAATGGAAAAAGACCTAAAGAAATAATAAAAAAAAAAGGAACAAGATTTATTATTTACTAACTTCTGTATGTTACTGTAATAGCAAAAAAGGGGTACTGCTTATGATTTAAGACACCCACATTTCAGTAGCTAGCACACTGTATTGATAATTGTTCACAAAACCAGTGAAAACATATCTGTTGGCTTTACATGTACTGGTAAAAAAGAACTGGCACCATGAAATACTAAACCCCACATGTTTTTAGTTTTTCGGTCACATCTCAGTGCATTTAATATCCTTCTGTCATATTATTTATGACTTCACAAAGAAACCAGTTATTTCCCATTATCTCTTCAATAAATAAGTAAAGCAGAGCATGCTGCAGTGCTACAATTTGTTAATGAGATGCCTACAAAATCGTCATGGTGTCTAGTCTCAGAAGTTTGCACAGCATCTAACTATTAGAGTTCGCCTCAGCCCTGAAGAATAACTGCAGTTTTTACACATTGATATGTTCCAACCTGACGGCTGAGACACACATTTTTTTAGTGGATTACATAAAGTAAATAAACCTTTTCATGACACATTTAACATTTAAAACCCCCAAAATTCTAACAGTGTTGTCTGCATTTTCATTAACGTTTCCACCAGACTATCACAAGAGTGTTGTCTTCCTTTCTGATAAGGAGTGCAGGTCAAAACTTTTACTTTGGATTTCATGTGAGGAAAATCCAACACTCCAGTCTGATTGGAATGAAGTCTTTTAAAGTTATGAATTAATGACATAGAAACATTAGATTATATACTGTAAGACATAACTAGAATCTTGATCTAAAGCTCGCTGAAGACCATGAAAGCCATTCTATTAGCTCCTGTGGGCTTTGCCTCCAAACCCTGGTAGAAATAACTAACTTTTGCACCCATTTATCTGTATGGCTGCTTAGAAAAAAAATCCCACACAGGTGAAAAATGTTTCAGTTGTGTATTAAACCAATAAGGCTGTCACAAACGAAAAGAGACAGGCATGAAATTACTTCTACTTTTAGAAAGACAAAATATTTACCAATATTATTCAAATACTATAAGAATAGTTCCCCCTACAGTATCTAGTGACCATTTTATCACAAGACATAGTATCCACTATATATATTTCTTTAGGTTTATTTGCTGTAGGTTCTCTCATTTCATTTCACTAGTTTGTAGTACAGCTCCATAACATTTCACTATATCTTTTTTTTTCTTCTAGTAGCATTTTATACCTGGGAATATAATTTCATCTGTGTTTTCCACTGTTTTTTAAATGCGCTATCAAGGACAGAAGATGTAAATGCTTTGAATTTTATGTTTTCCACCTTTCTGTTCAATTATCAGATAAATATTTACCCAGGACTCTTTAAAGAAGTGGACAGAAGCTATTGTAATGTAACTATAATACCTCAAGAGAATACGGGTACATGAGTTTTTCTGAGGTGACCTGCTCAGTATATTCTCTATCTTTTCTCCTGAGAAAGATGTTGTTACTCTGAGTGGACAATGCCATTAGGAAAATGCATCTTGAGGAAAGAAGCTTGAAAATGCAATAAGGAACAGTTCATTATGCATTAGATCATTACACAGAACAGGACCCCAAATCTAAAGGGGAAAAAAAAAGAAAAGGGTAGGAAGTCATAGATCTGACATCATGGTCAGTTCATTTTGCTGTCCTGGAACAGGATTCAAATAGAAAGTGAAGACACCTTTGATGTATGCATGTAGGTTTTTGCATGTCAGTCAGTCTTGAAGCTCCCACTGCAGTCATTGCAGTCAGGAAGTCGAGAGTGATTTAGCTCACCTGAAAGTACACACATATATTTGAGCATCACACCTAGGTCCATATTCAGACTCTCCTGAATTACGTTCTTTTTTATTTCAAGTATGCAATTCAAGAGGAACAGAGAAAATTCAGCATTATTTATATACGAGAAAAAGAAATTTCTCAGGCAGAAAATCAGGCATAACATGATTGGTAAAACTCCTAGAAACGTAAATGCCATCAGAAAAACTTTATAGTCAACAACCCATCTCGGGCAATGAGGATAAAGATATGTGTTTATCCACAAAACTCATTTACACATGCTATATGATTACTGTTTAATAAGCCATTTCCTTCCAAGAACCAGTTGTGAATATACATAAAGTCACTCATGCAGTGCATCCATGCCAACAAAGCTGCAAAGTGCTCTCAGATGGAATAAAACCCAAGAATAAAATCTCCTCTCTCTCATTCCTTCTTCCAGGATTTTCAGAGTATTGGTATTCATGTCTCACATCAGAAAAAAAAAAATTTAACAGCAAGTATATTTGTTTTTCATCAAAAAAAATATATAGCTAATTGTCATCATGTATGGGAGGAACCTAAGAAAGTGTGGGCCTTCTCACTGGGAGTCATGGATTTTAGTGTGGAAAGTCAAGCAAGCAAGAAGTGCATAATCATTGTGTCGTTGATGTGTATGAGTCTTAGCCAGCCATTCATCTTAACTGATGATTTGACAGATTATTGTTAGGAAATCTTTATGCTCATTTAATATATGACTTTATCCTAATATAATTAAGCAGGACAATCCCAAAGTATAGGCAGAACTATCAGTTTAAAAGTTCTTTATATCAGCAGGATAATAAGGAGATTTAATATATGGCACATTTTTTACTGACTATTTTAGTAAACAGATCAACCAACAGATAAAACCTTTATTGCTCTAAATAGCACTGTTAAACCAGCCCAAAGCTAGTTACATCAGGCTCTGGCCATGATGTTCTCTGATGCTATTAATGTGTGATATCTTTTCAAGGTTGCCTCAAAGTTTCTGTGAGTTAACAACACTTTGGTAAGCTAAGGAAGAAAATATGCCAACTTGTTCCCCTTTTAGTTATAAGAAACTATGAGCAAATTCCCTACTCCAGTATTGATTATGACCAATTTCTGTGAAATACTCATGGAGGGATCCCATGTATGATTCAATCTCCATGATGAACTATTTGCTTCCCACAAAAGACTTTCTCTTGATAAACTGTGGACAGAATAAACCTGTTATATCAGAACTTGGAATCTATTATCTTACTGTTTTTCTGATGATCACACTATGCTTTAAGAAATGTAATTAAACTCTATCTTTTGATTTTTTCAATCTAATTCTGTATAAGGTATTGATAGCAACACATCTATTGCAGGAATCCCTATTGCACTGCCATGGAGTTTGGTTTAAATCTATAGAGTCGGAGATAATTCAAATAAATAATTGTTGTCCTCGTCAATATCTTGCTAGAGCTGTTCATCCACTTGCTTGACACAAAGTCCTCTCAGGTCAAATCCAAGTCTCTAATTGATTTTCATGGGCTTTGGATCAAGCGAGTAGCACTACATCCTGCAAGGCATTCAGCACTCCCAGGTGCTGCAGCATTTATTCATCTTCCATTGAAATGCTTATTAAGTTTCAGAGTTTTGAAGCTGACGTAAATTGTCATCACCTTGTAGATTACGACCTTTGATTATATAAATAGCTAATCAAATAGAGATGTAAGAAATAACTGTGACTTTAAAGCAGCTCTTTCCCTATTTGCACAGTTTTCAAGCTCTGTGATATTAGTGGACCCTCTGAACCTTTGATACTTAAGAATATCTATCTTTTATCAATTACCCACAATTCCTCAAAAGAATTTAAGAAAAAAATATAAAACAGTTTATTTCCCTAATCTAAGCCTGATCCAACCCAGATTTAGGTCATTTCCCTGAACTAAGAACATGAGAGGGCAAGATGAA
This sequence comes from Gallinago jamesoni, assembly GCA_025769975.1. Classification (NCBI taxonomy): domain Eukaryota; kingdom Metazoa; phylum Chordata; class Aves; order Charadriiformes; family Scolopacidae; genus Gallinago; species Gallinago jamesoni. Next base: position 25,299,415 of record JAOQGH010000001.1, read on the forward strand.
GGAGCCATTTAGCCCAATGTCCTATCAGTGGACAGAAGCAGATGACATGGGTAGGACATAAGCAAAGGTAAGAATAGACCTTAAGGACTTCCAAAGGAAGATGATGTATCTTTCATATTTGATATGCATTGGTGGATATTTTGCCATCAATTTTTCAAATTGTTTTCTCAGTCAAAATAGAATGGAAAAGTAATGGCTGGAATGTGGCTTTTCATCATAAAATGAAATTGCTCTCTCATAGCAATGTTTCTTAAAAATATGCTCCATTCCATGTATGAATGAAAAGTAAAAAATGCTTAGAACTGAAATCCCTAAAGAAATTCAGATTCAACAATCCAAATGTGTTATTTAAGTTCAAATTTTTGTTCTACATTTATAAACAAAAATGAATAAAGAATAAGTGGTTTTCATGCACAGATTTTTGGAGACAGGAAATTCATAAATTATATTTTCCAACTGCATTTTTCTTTCACCAAGGTCTTACCCCCCCCAAAAAAAAGTTCTTAGATTCAAGAACAGATTTTCTATTTCCTTACGTGGCAAGAGGTCTTGAAGCTTTATTGTGAAACTTCTAGAAGGTATATGAGGTTTCTTTTGGAAAAAGTTCTAGATATTTAGTTGAACATATTAATGTTATCTTGATATTATCTTAATTTGACTGCAAAAGTTCTTCGTACCTTTTATAACTCCCTGATCAAATTCAGTAACAGAATCAGTAAATAATGATTCTTATACTATAGTAACAAAAACTTGTGAACAGGTACATTGCTTTTCTACCTTGCACCACAAACCTGGCACAGTGAACCTGACTGGGAGACCATAGTACACGGCAGACTTAGTGATCCACATACCGGGGAAACAGTAAGTGTCTTAGGCCTGTGCTGCATGTCCATCCTGGCCTTCAGGCTGGGCTGTGACACACAAGTAACTTGTCTGTAGGTCTAAAGATCGTTGTACCAGGGAAGCCTGCAAGCAGCTCAGTAATGGCAACTATGTCATCTGTGTGGCCCTACCTCAATCTAAAAGTGCTGTAAGAAATTCTCATGAGAACATCCTTTCTGAATACAGCTGTTTCATTGCTAAAAAAAAAGAGCAAAATTTTTAAAATTATGTAATAGCACAAAGGACCAAAAAGGAGGATCTTCTCCCCACGGACAGGGTCTGTGCAGCATGCCATGGGAAAATCCATCAAATGCTACATGAATGCCCTGGTGCCCAGCATCAGAGGGGACATAAGCTTTACTAGCTATCTGTATTACCCTTTTTACTCTACCTTATTAAAATAGCTAATTTATTAAGCCATTCCTTGTTGAGATCCAGAAAGAATCCCGAACCATCTCTCTCACCTTCCATCCCACCACCCCAAGCTGGTGCAGAACAGGGTACTCTTTCAAAGGACTAGCAATTCAAATTTCTAAGACTATCTTCAGCTATTTCTGAATTTCCAGTTAAATAGATAGGTAAATATTTTCTTTGCAGATGTGTTGCATGAGTTGCTGTTCTCAATCTATTTCTTAATGCTGTGGAAAAACAGTTGGCTTATTAAATATATCACTTCAAGTCCCAGAATTACGTAAATAAATACAAGGTCTTGATCCAAGGACAACTTGGAACTAGGCAAGAAGCTTAAGAAAGTAGCTATGTTTTCACCCATCAACATCAGTCTTCAAGAATGTAAAAAGCATTTACTTGAACAACAAAATGGAGAAGTACAATTTTTAAAATATAATTAAATAAAACACAATTTCACCAAATTATGAAATAACCACTGTTGCCCCTTAAAGGAGAAGCAAATTTTCTGTAGTGGTGCAGTGGTGCAGGATAGTACTTTTTCATTAGAACTTGTCTGGAAGTTTATGATAAAGCTTCCCAATTGAGGGGAAAAAAAGAGGAACTAGTATCTCTTCTGCAGTTTATCCTTCTCTTTCCATGAAAAAAAAAAAAAAGTTTAATATGCCATTTAATGCATAAAGGAACATAATTTCATGAAATCTTGCACAAAAGAGAAACATACTGAAGGAAATGGGGTTATTTCACACTAGTATAGAAGTGTACTAGCTGGCAAATTTGAGATTTGCTGCTCTGGAAAAGCAGAACAAGAAGATTAACTAAAATGAGTTAAACCAAATCATTGCTGATAACAGGATTTCATACCGAATTACAGAATTTCCTCACCAGAGAGATCGTTATGATTTGCAGAGAAATGAACAAAGTTCAAAAGGCAAATGAGAAAGTCATAAACTCTGAAGCAGTTTTGACCATAATCCTCTCACACGGCTCTCAAGCTTCTACAGTGCTCCAGTCTGGAGGCAGCTTTAAAGACGATGGTAATTTTTAAATTGAATTAAATATGAAAATGAATACTGCAATGAGGAGAGTGTCTCCAATGAAATTTATTTTAGTGCATCTCTATGATTTTCAGTGTACTTCATAGTTATGCATTGGCAATGCCTAACTCCAGTCTAGAGCTCTGACACCTCCTGGAAGACGCTAGAATAATGGCATGGGGGAACATGCCTGACACCTCCCCATTGGGGAATAAACATATTAACCTGGTGGTACTTTAAAAACGGACAGTGGCAAAACAATTAACAAAACTAATTTGAATCAGTTAAACAGGAAGAATAACAGGAACCCTTTGAAGGTAAGGTTTTCAAGCTCTCCATATCTTAATGCAAAAGCATTGCTGTTTGGACAATGACTTCCTTCCTGAAGGAAATTACAATGGATACTTACCTAAATTTTTCTTTGGGTTTTCTAGAGGTTTTTTTCTAAACCAGCAGAAACATTAGAACTCTTTGATATTTTTTTTTAATTTACTTCTTTTTGGTGTTGTTTGGAAAAGTCAAAAAAATTGGCAAAAGCACTGAAGTGGCCTTGAAGGTTACACAAAACAAGAACATTTTGAGTGTAAATGTAGCAGACACATTGCCTTTTTGATAAAGTGGGAATTGTCATCAAATCCCAAGCACGTACTCTGCTATGATCTCTGAAATGAATATGTTATGGGCCTTTTGGAGTTATATAACTGGGAACAAGGAGACTAGACCAAACTAGTTAGACATGAAGGCTGGGATTTCTCTCATCCATTGCACTTGGTATTTAAATATTTAAGTCTCTGCTAATCATAATAAATTTCATTTACACTCAGCGCAAAGGAACAAGCACTTCCAGATGCCTGCTTCTCTTCGTTACTTCCTAAGTGAGACAAGGATGACTAGTTCAGAAGGAGGAGTAAGTTGGGGCTTATAAATACCTCCCAGAGATGGTAAGCAACTGGCAGAGAAATAAGTTTGAATTCCACCTCCAGATTCTTCTATAATAATCCTATTGTTCAGTATGTCCTGATTGTCTCCTTTAAAAAAAGGATGTCCTACTTGTCTCCTTTAAAAGAGTTGTATGTTCTGATTGTCTTTTTTAAAAACCCACACACCTAAGATACAATCTATAAATTGTATAGCTATATCCTTGCACACAAACATAGGGACTGGGAAAAGAACTGTATACAGACAACATGAAAGGCTTATTTAAGGAAACCTTTCTGCTGCATTTGGATTTGTTTGCTTTGAAAACAAAGAAATTTCTCAGTATAGCTAGTGAACTGGAAAATAGGTATCAGAAAGTATATTAAGGCTGAAGATACACCAGACACTAAAGAGATGAACCAACCTCTTTTCTGGTTGAGTATCTTTTAAACCCACTTATGTGGATCCCAATCCATAGCTCAAATTATTGTCCTGCCCAGTATTCCATATAATCTAGCACTTTTCTCTGCATTTATTTAATTTGTTTGCAAAGATGTTGCAAACAGTGCACGCTAAATGTGGTGGCTACATACAGAGATAGGGAAAGTATGCATATCTTCTGGGAAAGGGTTGCAAAACCCACAACCTCTTTCCTACTGCATGGCCAAACCCACTGTAAATCCACTCCATGGATCACTGCCTAACAGACATTGTGGTGTACTCATGGTGTGAAGAGTGCTTGGGGCAGAGACTGGCCAGAAGGCAGTTGCATCCAAGAGGATTTGTGCAGTTCACTCCAGGCACTCTTTTCTGCCTTCTCCTAGAGACCTGAAACAAAACTGGTTCCTATCTCCCCCTCCCACAACTAGGTTTTTATCCTACATTTGCACTGCTGCACCAAGGTGTCTGTATTTTAAAGTCCCTGGTCATGTGTGCCAGACACAACTAGTCAGCATCATCTGTGGTCTGCAACTGTACCTTTCCCCAGAGGAGAAGACAAGCTGTCACAGCTCTGCCAGTACAGCAAGAGGCTGAACTGTGCCAAAGAGCTCACCGGCATGACTAGCAACTTTGTTTCTCCCATGAGTAAATTAATGCATTACATTTCAAAAGTTTGAGCCTCAGAAGGAAAGAAACTGTAGGTTAAATGAATGGTAATGGCTGCAGTCTTTCAGCAGCTAACAATTCTGCGATGACCTGACTGACGTGGGGTGAAGAGAGACAGGTGCCAGAAGTAGCACCTCGTCCAAGAAGGACACCATATGTTTCATTTATTACGCTTTTTTTTTTTTTGTAAGAATCTTCCTTTAGAGCATTTACCTCTAAAACACAGCACCTTTTGACAGATTAACATCCTATAGGTTGATTGCTGTGTTCACAAGCAAATCAGATAAAACTTGAGCTTCCCTTTCACTTGGAAAATTAACTAATACTGAGCTTGTCAAATCATTAATCCAATCTATGGATAGACTTGCTCTAAACTATCTGTCCATGGGGAAGCTTCAATTTGTACTCTTTGAAGTTTTCCATCCATGTCCTAGAAAGGTAAATACTAACTAAATTCTCAGCCACTGTAGAGTTTATAATGCAAATTTTTGAAGTTTCATTTTATATAAATACATATCAAATAAACGCAAGAAGTAGCTGCACCTATAGCTTATCTAGCTCTCACTAGGTATATAAGAATAGGTGTATTTACTCTAGTTCTGCCTGTCCCTGGGCCTTTCTACCTATATCACAACATGGATTTGATCAACTGATGTAAACAAATGCATAAATAACCAAAGCCAACCAAAAAACTTGGAGTATCTAAAAATTCTCAGTTCTGTAAGGGATACAAGATGCCGTGGTATTCAAATTACAAAGTTGCTGTTAAAAAAGAGTTGTTGCTAAAGAATTTTTGGTACTGCTGTGCTTTCAACAGAAAGCCCACAATTCTTAACCTGCTATTTACCAACAATGAAGTGATCAGATATCCTAAAACAAATAAAGTATATACCCTTTTTACAGTCAGATTTGGAAAGCATCTTCAAGCTCTCTGCTTTTCGTTCCTCTGTGGAAAGCAGAAGAGTTTGGGGACCAGCATGTTGCAGCTGTAATCCACCGTGTCAAAGAGCATCAATTTTGTTCCTAAGCAACCCTGCACAGTGCAGTAGTAGCTGTCCATAGCTGATAAGGATGCTCAGGGAATTGTTAACTGCCAGCAAGTAGGAGAGATGAAAGTTGCGGAAGCTGAAAGTAAGGCCACTAACACAGTAATAAAATTCCTCTTTGGGGTTATAAAGGGGGGAGGTGAACAGCAACAACAGTGAAAAGTTAAGGATCCCACTCACATTACATACACTCTCACACAGAAAACTCTCTTGACTGATTTACTGAGAGAAGGGATGAGTTAGGAAGCAGCAGCCACTTCCAGACTGAGCCATTACACAACATTACATTACGTCCTTTACACGGTCTGACTCTCAGCCATTTACAAGGAATGTAATGGATGCCCAAGCTTGCAAGCAATAACTTGAAAGACTGTTCTCTGTGTATCAGCCAAAATATTTTGAGAACATGCCCGTACAACACAAAAAAACCCCACGTCTCTGGATACACATTTGAAGAAATTTGGGGTTTGGCCACAAAATAAATTTTTCCAAAATAATAATAAATCAAAGCATGGTGATGTATTATCAGAAAATAAGATCATTACAAGTACCTTTATGAAGTTTCACAGATATTTTTTTTTATCCAAGGTGATTTAAAACTGTAGTGAAATATACTTAATTTATTTTAATTTACCAAAGTACTCAGACTAATTAAATAAATTCCTAGAAGTTTATATTGTCTGCTGTATCAGAAGAAGATTTATCTATCTAAGGAAACAGAATCTTCAATAATCAAGCAGCCAAATTTATTTACGCAGATATAGATTTTATATTTTTTCTGTTTTACTGTTCATATTAAGTTATATTCAATCATATTTAGAAAAAAAAATTATACAAGTGTTGCTAATATTGGGAGTTCTGCTCACATGTTAATTTTTGATATGAAGCTTTAGTGCAAGTGGTAGTTAATACAAAGCTGAGATAGATGCCATCTCGATAAGAGTCAACTCGCAAATCACAATGTCTCCTCAAAAAGAAGAACTGTGGTCCAAGATGCTTACCTCAAGAAAATAACTTTTTATACAAAAAATCAGGAAACATGAGGGAAACTGTTTTAAAGAACACAAATTTAGGTAAAAATCAACTAGCAGAGCTATAGACCATACTTACAAAGCTCATGCTATTGCAAACAAGAAAAAGCAAATACAGGCAAAGTACTTCTCAAACCTTCCACTTATGTCTACAAACACTATACATAAAAAAATGAAATAGAGACAAAATAAAAGTATTTGCCAGCACTCCAGAGAAGGGTATGAATTTTCAGTGGTCAAAATTGAGACTTATGGATTACCTTTTCTCACTACACATCAGCATCTTAACAAATTTACTGTATATAAGCTAAATATGAGACCTATTGAAAGAACCAGTAACATGGATGAAACTGAAAAAATGGGCTGAAGTGCAAAATACTGCTCCTAAATATTTTAAATATGCAAAATTTAACTTTTTTCATATTAGCAATGTTTTTGTAGGTTTTTAGGCAACCTCTCATTTTCTGTTACAGTGTGGAATCAAGCTATAATTAAAAGTACATTTACACAGTGGCTTCGAAGGCTTTCACCTTCAGAATGGAGACCTGCAGACAAGTCGGGACCAATATCGTGCAGTGGAATATAGGAAAGGAAGCTGTTTTTTCTAAATACACAAGCAATGCGATTGCTTATATGAATTTTTTTTTCTTTAATACTTTTATATCTTTTTATCTTTATATTTACACAGATAGTAGTCTTTTAATGCTTTGTTAGCTTTTGTAAATTCACTTAAATGCTAGAATCTGAACTGTCGTTAGTACGGACTCTATACTGATGACTGAGTACATTAAGACATGCCTTCTAATAATGCATAAAGTGTGTCTGTGCTGGTGTGAAAAAAAAAGAATGCAGTCTCATTTGAATTATAATAGAGCTGAATCTTTTTGGATTTTTTTTTAATGAAGCTGAAATATTCTGATATACCAGTGACTGATATATTGGTCACATGATTGTTATATGTGCTCCGGTTTAAATCTGAGCCTTCATACAAGAGATATCTGAGCAAATATTTGTATCCAGTATTTTTCTAGGGAACACTTACATCTGTTGCACATCAAAAGCAGTATTTTGTATTTCATCTGAATTCACACTTATTTAAGTTTATGCTGTGGAAAAAAATGAAAAACCTCTCCTCCACTTCATGAGCAATGCAGAAAAAAAGATGTTTTCAAGACCATGTCTTGTAAAAAATCTGTGCTCCCATCTATTGCCCAATAAATGATAGGTACAGAAATATACAGAATCTTTTCCATCACGCTGTCAGCGCTGTTGTCAGGTAAGGGATGAAATCTGATAAAACTGAAACTAAACTTTGTTTCAGTATTTCTAATTTATATCCCCTCTTTTGAACAATCTATCCACTTAACTCCTGCTGAACCAAATTCTTCTCTCATCAGCTTACCATGATGCAAATTATGAACTGCTGTCAGTGGACTACAATGGCATAAAAATCAAGTTCTTTAGACCTTTTTTTTCAAATGTCTGAGAAGTTAATTGACATCCTGAAGTTGTAAGATGTCATCAACTGATTTCAGATAATGATTTTATTTCTGCAGTATTTACAGGTCCCCAGGTTCAGAAATACAGTTTCCATTTCCAGATTTTTTTTTTGCACAGTAGCACTATTTCTAACACTGTACTCATAGATTTATATGGCTTTTATATTGCAAATTTTTCTTCTTAGACAGACACAATGATGTGAGTCAAGTACAGATTGTCATCACTCAGTTTGAACTTCTTCAGTTCGATCACTGAGGCTTCTATGAAAATTACAATATTCACTGAGGATTAGTTGAATGATAGGCCATAATTAATAGATCAGGCACCAGTCATAATTACTCTCTGAGTCGATTTGCTCTGCTGCACTAAGCATATTTCTTTGCTACATCCTGGCCCACACCGATCTCATTGTTCTTATTCATTTTTGACTTGCAATAACAGCAAGGAAACAAAATTCCATCTGTTCCCATGAAAGGAGAAAATAAATTAGATTCTGAGCAGAAAGATCTATTTGTTAAACATCACCTTCATACTCTTCAAAATTGGAGTAAGGAAATTCATGCTCAAGTAAAATGAGTGAAGTAAACTAACGCCTGTTCCTCTAAGAGATCTTCAGGACTTTTTTGGAACAGGAAAGCTTGTCCCAAATGCAACTAAGTAAGAATATAATGACTTCTGTTCTCTGTCAAGCCAACAACAGCCAAATACAGCTGGTTTTTTTTAGCAAACACAAACTACTGCTATCAGTATTTCAAATTCTCCTTGGAGCCCTTTATGAATATCTAGTAATGTGCTTTGAAGGTGATTACACCACACTTTGTCTCTCCTCTGTTATATAGTATTCTAGCTATTCAGGCTAAGTGTCTCTGCTGTGAAGAGAAAATAGATTGAGATATCAAACATGTTTGTAACGTAAAAAATTCACCACATTGTATACAAGGATACAAAAAAATGAAAATGCTATTTGAGACAGGGTTGAAAATATAAAATACAAAATGAATGAATGAGCCAAGATGTAAGTATGAGATACAGAAATAATATTCAAACTTTTCTAATCTTTACCTTTGTAATATTCATCATAAGAGCGTTTCTAAACTTTAAATGCAATTGTCCATAAAACAAAGATTTCTAATTTTGTACTCTCTTGTTAGATTTTATTGAACTCAATTCTTGTAATACAAGTTCTGAAAAGATGGATGTTTTCAAACAAACTTGCAGAGAGTATAAGAAACTAAAGGCACTCACAATGGCCAAAAAAGTGATGCTGTAGAAATTTTATGATGCTTGTAAGGAAAAGATCTATCAAACAAAGGTCAGGAAAAAAAACCTGCTATGAGGAAAGTTCAGGTCAAATGAATGACAATGATGATGAATGAAAGATTTCATCTACTGGTGAAGGAAGTATGAGGAATCTAGAAAAAGAAGCAGAAAAAATAAAGCCAGAATAGTCTTAATATAAATGTTAAACTTGTCTTGAACAAGGGAGGAAAGGCACTAAGCCAGCAGACAAATTCCCAAACAGGAAGACTATGGAAAGTGGTAGTTTGAAAAAAAAGTGAAGAAAACAAATAGATGGAATATACCCATAGGGATGCAATAAGAATGGAAAAGGATTGAGGATGGGAGACAATGGAATGTACAGGAAAATGAAATCTATCGCCCTATTCCCCTCACCATTTCAGGCTTTCTGTTGTAACATCCAGTCACCTGCTTGATTATATAAAGCCTTCAGGGAATTTGATATATCTTAGATGGGTTTCCTCATACATTATGGTCTATATTAACAAATAATGGAAAATTATTTGGTTTATCTTTTCTGGAAGACTTATCTCCCATTTATACAATCAAAACGAATAGATTAACAGTCTTATGTTTAAGCATCCCTTCATAAAGCATTGTGCTTTTTTACGAAAGTCTTGTACAATTTGACAACGCTTTTCAATACAGAGCCTATAAATACAGAAGTTAAAAATAACAGTGAGGCTTTAAAACTAGTCACATAAGATCACCATGTTCCTTATTTAAAGTATAATATCTTTATAAAACATTAACTACACTATAGCTCTGTCTGATTTGGGAACAAACATTACCCTTACACCACCAAAACCTTACCAGCTACTCTACCTCATTTGCTGGCTACTGACAGGGCAGAAGGAAAGTTATTAGATTATCATGTTATGAGGTGACAGCAGAAAGTGACATAACTGTGTCATTATGGATGCAGATATTCAGAAGCCCCCATGTAATCTGCCAGTCCCAATTTAATGGACTTGAGCTTTTTCTGTGCCAGATTTTACACTACCCTGTTTCTTGACATTTATGCCCCTAACTTGTATGTTTTTCATAGCTATCTCGACTCTCCACAAACTGCTTTGTGATGTCTTTCAATTTTATTCTTTTGCTCCATCTTCTCCCTCGTCCCTACTTTATTTTTGCTTTTGCTACAATTAACACTGATAAAACACTAGTTTCAAATTTGAAATCAGCCAACTCAGTTTCTGGCAGAGTGCATGCTGTTATTCTAGAGTAATCTTTTTCTCTCTTATCTCTCTCTCTTCAGCCTTTATCTCTTTCTCGCCCGTTCTTTCTTCCCTTCGTTTCTTGCATATAACATCTCTATGTACAACTAGGTAATACTAGAGTTGAACAGTCAAGAAGTTAATAGCTGGGGTATCCTTGGAGGCTGAAATGTAGTAATATTTGAAGTCACTGGCACTCTGCAGAGGAAAATGTAATCTATGTTTTTTAAAGACACTTTAATTGCTCAGCAATCATGCAGAACTGAGAAATATAGCTCTGCTTCCACGATAATAACTCCCCAAATTGCAAAGGTCGCTTACTCAATACCCTTGCTATCTAGAAAAATATGAGAATGACACCAAAATGCAAAACCTCAACTTTACACTAATCTATTATTCAGTATTAGGTTTCATGAATTTTCGTAATGTTTCATATAACCTGCTGTGTGTCACTGTCATTTAAAACATAAAGACTTTATCTAGCTTTGTCACTAAAAGAAAAAGGTTGTTCGTATACAGTCCATTTATATATCCCTAATTCAGCTAAAACTAAAAATAAAAATGAATGAGAGTTCTATATGAGTAAACGGACGAGAAGCTGTAGCAGAGGAAAGGGTAGCAGTACTAATTACAATCAGCTTTCACTGACCCGTGCTGCTTTTCCTTGTAATTTTCCTCTCTTTTTGTGTAATTATTCCATCAACTAAAAAGAGCTCAAAGCTTTTATTATGTTAATTCTATTTAAATCATTCGTATGTATTTAACATTTAAACATAATCTTTATATGGTTATCATGATGTTATTAAAAAGACATAATGTAGCTAATGCATTGATTAAAGATTTCCCAGAAATCTGTGGTCTGACATATCTTACAATCATATCTGAACTTCTGAGGGTGAAACTTTGGATATCTGTGCAACCTGCTCAAAACTTTCTCTGTGCAAACTATCTCGAAAAAGTAGTCAGGCATGAGTGTATTTTTTTTTAACCCTTTCTCTTCCTTCCTCTCAGGGCCTAAATATTGTATGGCTATGCACTTAAAAATAGGTTCTTAGGCTCTATTTAAAGACATTTTTTATTTTTTTTAAGAGATCTCATCAACATTTTTGAAGATTTACTCTATAATACCTCAAAACCTGGAACTATATAATAACACTCTTTTGTGTGTGCATGTGTGTTTTTGTGTGAAAGAAACAAACAAATCAGATAAATGTCAAATTGATACCACACCCGCGTCACAATCCATTGCAAACTGGCCACCAAACTGGAGTACAAACTATGTTCAGTACCATGGACAGGTACTGCCCAAACTGTCCATAACAGCAACTCAAAAAACACCTTTCATTACAAAAAACACAGACCGGCTCCTGCTCTTTTACAACAAGATTATGAATTCTAAATACTGTTAAATTCTTAAGGCCTGATTTGTTGAAATCATCACAGTTCTAATTAAAAATATGTAGCTAAAAGTAACAGCATCAGAAAACACAGGACTATGAAAATACTTAGCATGCATAACTTTCCTTCTGCTAACTTGGCCCTTCAGTTTTCCACTACTACAAGGAAACAAAAACCAAAAAAGCCTAGGACCTGAAAAGCAGATTAAAATTCCCAAAGCTCGTCACTCCTTTTTAGCATAACTTGCCCTTACAACCAGTATGAAATATTTACAATGCACTGTATTTATCTTCAGTTGTTATATGATGCTGAATGATAAAAGTCCTGTATAAAAAATGGTGGCATAGGACAGCCCCTTTATCTTTTTTCAATATTTTGTACATATGCTTCCTAACTAAATTACAATTGCACATAATAACTCAACTTTTTCACAAATTCAATAATGCACTTTCATTTTGTTAAATTTAAAAGTTATACATGTTTCACAAATCTCAACAGTTCCAAGAAGATGTGGATAAATGTTTGACTAATAAAATGATAGGCTTTGTCTTTATGAAAGTGAAAAGTTTGTCTTTTAATATATATAATTATTAAATAACTAGACAGTTTCAACAAATTTTCAGTTGTACAGATGATACCCTACAGCTTAAAATTAAGAATAGGGAAAAAAATGTCTTCTCAAATTATTCAACCTTCTAAATCCCTGTTGTAATTACAGACAAACGTGTTTTACAAATCAGTGCACAGAATCAGCTGGTACAATATGACTCTGGTATCAGAAACTTTATAAAATAATACTATCTCCCATCTGTCCACTAAACTGCATTGGGAACTAATGTCAACAACAGCATTTTTTAACTCTTAATTCTCTGGAAGGCTTTATATTGCCAATGGAAATACGTTTTTAGACATATACTTGATCTGTCATATGTCTCGCACTTCAGGTCATTTTCCATGGTCTGTCACTCGTCAAAATAGCTTGACACTTGCCCTTTACAAGTTACACATCCATGGAAATCAATGGAAATTTATCCAGTGTCTTAAATATCAGGTTGGGTTTTGTTTGTTCGGGTTGAGTTTTTTTGGTGAAAATTAAGGTACCTATACCTGGTTTACTCTAATGAAAACAAATCACTTCCTAATATCAAACTCAATATTCAAATCTACATCAATACATCACTTCAAACAAAATGGCAGATCCACATACTTTTATGCATGGTCAAATTAAAAGATGACACTTGGGTTCTTTTTATAATTATAAATTATAATTATCACTACTTTAGCAACTCTGTAACAAGTCCTCTCAGCAAAGACATCAGTTTATTCAAAATCCACTGATAACTCACAGATACTCATAAAATATTCCAAGTAGAAAATATTGCAATTAAAGAAAATTGCAAAGTTTCAAATTGTTTGGGTTTTGTTGTTTGCTTTTTCAGTTTATCTGCAGTTTTGGGGTTTGGGTTACTTTAACTTCAGCAACATTTTTAACTCACTTGCATGAGTAGAACATTTAGAAAGAAGCAATGAGTCGTATTCATAAAGTTTTCTAACAAAAACTTACCCTCACATTTTTTCTACCAACACTTTTTTTTTTATTTGAGTATTTTCCATTTGTGCCAATACACTTGTTGAAATGTTGGCTGCAACCAAATACCAGCTGCACTTACCCCAGTGTTGTCATGGTGACAATGGTGTACCAGAAGGCTGCAGGGATGCTGGTGAACTTGCTGGCTGATGAACCTTTCTCTGCATAGTACATGACTGTGGCAAAGATGATGATGGCCATAGTGAGTGAGAAGAGGAGGAAGCCTAACTCCGAGGCACAACTTTTCAAGGTGTAGCCCAGGATGCGCAGCCCCTGTGAGTGGCGGGAAAACTTAAAGATCCTGAAGACACGAAAGACTCGGAGTGTCACAAAAGCCCCACTGACATCCTCATTATCTGTCATCACCAGACCAATGTAATACGGCATGATGGCGACCACATCAATGATACTCATGACACTGCGCACAAACTTGTAACGACTAGGGGCCGCCAGCAGACGTAGGAGATATTCAACTGTGAAGATCATGACACAGGCAGTATCCAGACAGAAGAAAGCCACAGCATAGCGCTCTCCACAGGGCAGCTCCTTGATGCGACCCGGGCTTACCCCACAGGGCACTGTCTCCACCACATTGGCAATAACAGAGACAGCAATGAAGAAACCAGTGACATAGTAGAAGACCAGAGCCAGTGTACTGGTGTGTGGATTTTCGAAGGCCCGCCACATCCTCTGCCGAGCTGTCATTGAGGGCAGGGAGCTCTCGGCTGCATGATCCTGGTCAGCATCATCCTGCAGGCGCTCAGCATTCTCACGCCGGCGATCCTTGTACTCCTCATAACAGCAGTCGCCAATGATCTCAGGGATGATGCCAAAGAAGGCCAGCTCCTCATCGTAAGCTGAGATGCACTCCTGGCGGGGATAATGAAGCTTCCCAGTACGGTAGAAGTTGAGAATGTGGCGGAAAATGTCGGGGTCCCGATCAAAAAAGTACTGCTGTGTCTCAGGGTGGTAGAAGAAGTCCCGCTCAGAACTGCCCAAGAGAGTGTCGGGGTAGCGCTCTAAGGTGTCCAGCCACGTCTGGAACTGGATGCCACTCACATTCAGCACAATCAGAGAGTCCTGGCTTCGCTTCCTCTCCTGCCGCGGAGCAGCTGGCATGGGACCTGTGGCCACTGGCATCCATCCTATGGCCGCTGCCCTGGCAAAGGGTAACCAAGCTGCTACTCCTGCTGCCATGGTCCCAAATAATTACTACAGCTGAAAGACTCAATCTAGAAACAGTTCTGCTCCAGCCACTAAAAGAGAGAGGGAAAAGAAAAATACAAATGCTCACACATTTTCAAAGCACCAGAATTTCTGAACACCAGTATTAACCGAAAACCTTCTTGCTTCCTTTTTGTTTCCTCCCCTTTTTCACCCCAGGATATCCTTTTTCCAGGGGCTGCTTAGCCAGGTAAGGTAATAAATCAGGACACCTGGAAATCAACGTATTCAAAGCAGCTACTCTAGCAGCCAGATCCTTTGGATACAAGGTCCACGCGAGGCCCCTGGATGGAAGCAATGGTCCACGAAGCGCTAACCCCAGGCGCTGGCTGGTAGCCTTGGTGCAGCGGTGCAGCCACCTGGAAGGAGATTTTCTTCCACGCGCGATGCTGCCTGTTCCCCCGCCTCTCCTCCGCTCCGCTCCCCGCCCGCTGCCGGAGCCGGGCCGCGGCCGCCCCCGGAGCCTTTCCCGGGCGGGCTGCAGCGGGGCCGCCCGCCGCCACCGCCCGCTGCCGTGGCGGAGAGGGGATGGGCCAGGCGGGCCGTCCGCCCTCCCCTCCCCAGCCGCAGCCCCGGAGCAGCAGCGGGACGAATCCTCTCCCTGACCTTGATCGCCGCCCCGGGGACTCCTCCTGACCCCGGCTGAGAGCTGGGGGAGCCGGCGGGGCAGGGGGAGGAGCTCCGGGCGGCGGCGTTAAACTTTAAGGCAAGTTTCCCGTGTAGGAAAAGCGCTGAAGGGCAGAGATGCGCCCGGGAAGGGGCGCCGGGAGGGGGCAGCGCCCCGGAGAAAGGAAGCGGGCGGAGGGGAGTCTTCCCGGGACGGGGCGTCGAGGCAGGGACGAGGGTTGATCCGGAGCGAGGAGACCGGGGCCGGGCAGAGCGGAGGTGGCGGTGGCGGGGGGTACCGGAGCGGGGGCCTTGGAGGCACCCGCAGAAGGTGGGATCCGCGGGGCATCCTCTGGAGCGGCCGAGGGGGCGGCGAAGGGTGAAGCCGGGGGAGCCTGGCGGCGGAGCGGGAGCCGGGCAGGGGCTCCCCGGCGGCGGGGGGAGGCCGGGGCGGGCGGGGGTTCCGTAGCGGCTCGGCGGTGGATCGTTCCCCCTCCTCCCGCCTCTTTCCCCTCGGCTTTCCTCTCGCATCCCTCCGGACGTGCCCAGCCTGCGGCACCTACCTGGGAAAGTCTGGCGAGAGCGCTCAGTTGCATAGAGACTTTTGGAAATACGGGCTGTGCCGCTAGATCTCCGCGCCCCGCCGCCGGGAACGGTGGGGAAGTAGTTGCTCCTGAGAAAGCTTGATCGCATCCAAAGGGACATCGATAATAAGGCTTTCCCCCACCCCCATCCCCCACCCCACCCCCCCGCTCCGCCACCGCCGAGCGCCGAGCAACAAGTTCAAGGGGTGGGTGGGGGGAAAAAACCAACGTAATCGCGCCTGGCAGCTCGGCGGAGCACGTCCTTTCGGGGCGCGGATGTTGCGGCGCGGAGCTGCCGGCAGGCGCGGCTGCGGCCGCTGCCCCTGCCCCTGCCGCGGGGCTGCTGCGGGCTGCGGGCGGCGGCGGAGAGGCCCTGGCGCGGCCGGGGGCGGGGGGGGGGCTTCCCGCTGCCTCCCCCCGCGGCGGGCGGGCCATGCCGCCCTGCCGCGCCGCCGCCGTCCCCGGGCGAGGGGCGCAGGGGTGGGGGTGGGGGGCGGGCGAGGAGGGCATCGCTCCGCGGGTGGAACAAAGGGGCTGCGGGAGGCTGCGCCGGCGGCGGGAGGGCAAGCGGGGAGTGCCTGTGTTTGTGTATGTGTGTGCGTGTGTGTGTGTGCGGTGTCTCTGCGGGATCGGGATGGCGCGGTCCAGCCCCTCCGCCGGCGGCGCGGCACAGACCCTCTGGAGTTGGCCGTGTCTCGGATAGGGATCGGGCAGCGGCGATGGCTTAGGTGAGGTCTCCAGGGGGGTTCTCGGGAGCGCTGGTCTCCTTTCAAGGGAAGGGGAACGATTTACTGGAATAAGGGGAAGGGGGGGGGGGAGATGAAATGCCGAGGAGTGAAGTGTGGCGATGCTCCTCACAACCCGCCCCGAGCCACGCCGGAGTTCTGGCTGCAATATCCAAATGGCTCTTTCTTACCCGCTTCGGGAAAGGCGAGAGCTGGGACGGGTATGGGAGCCTTTTCCTCCTCCTTTCCTTTCTTTTCCTTTCCGCTCCGGTGCGAAGCCGCCCCCCTTTTTCCCGTCGCTAGATGGCGTGTGGATGACGGGAAGTGAGCGCCCCGGCGGGGTGCTGCTGCGGGGCCGGGCGGACCCCCGCATCGCGCTCACCGCGCTTCGCACCTCAGCGCTCCGCCGCGGGCCTGCGCTGGGGGCCCCGTCGCCGCCCCCATCTCCCGGTGCATCTCCAGGGGGAAACGGGGACGTAATTCTTCGAGCTCTACGTGCGGCTCTGATAGCTCTGATAAATACAAGGAACTGTCTGTACTTGTAAATTAAGATTCTGAAAACACTCGATGTCTTCTTCGCAGAGCTCACATCAAGACACCAGAAGGTATTCCTCCTTCTAGTTTACGCTTGTTTCAGTTTCCTAGTAGGAGGCTTCCAAAGGAATCATAAAGTAAATAGGTTCCTTTATACTGGAAGATCTTCTGACCAGACCAGACCTGACCAGACCAGACCTCCCAGTCCAGTATTTCAGGCATGTGTCAAAGAAACTTGAAACAAAAATGACCCAAATATATACTGAAGCTTGAGAGGTATTGCTTTTCTGTATTTTAATAATGTGCTCAACTCTGATATGTATTAGCTTCTGGTTTAGTTCCCATGAAAAAAGATGAACACTATCAGTACTGTAGTAGAATCATAAAATCATAGAATGGTTTGGGTTGGAAGGGACCTTAAAGATCATTAAGCTCCAACCCCTCTGCCATGAGCAGGGACACCTCCCACTAGACCAGGTTGCTCAAAGCCTATCCAGCCTGGCCTTAAACACTTCCAGGGATGGGGCATCTGTTCCTAAAAGAAATACCTGAAAGCATGGAGAGAAAAGGTTTAAAAATGTTTGTGTGCAATTCCTAACTTAGGAAAACTTGTGATGATGATCGATTGCGTATAGAAAATCATGTGAAATAAAATATCACATAAAATAAAAGATACTTTATGTAGTTTTATTGAAGTTGTTTGGGGGTTTGTTGTATTGTTGGGTTTTTTTTCTAATGCAAAAGCTCAGTACATTATATCCTATAAATTAACCCATTAATTTTGAAATTAGTCAGCTGCAGGTATTGAGCTTTCAATGATGCAGATATTCTTCTCCCATATGAAAGAATAGGGGGTTTGATTTGGTGCTACAAAAAAATAGTCCTGTAGCAATTAATAAACCCCAATTTATGGTCCTGTCAGCTCAAGACTGAGACAATAACACAGGACTTCCTTTCCTGACAAATAATCAAAAGAGGTTTCATTTTCAGTTTTCGGCTATACATTCTTTTTGTAATCAATAGCTGCTCTTTTTTTTTTTGTTTAACATTCCTACCTTTACAGAAAATGGTGACTTCTTTCAGTTGCTTTTTTCTTTGCATTTTTTTCTAGAATAGAATTCTTCACTTGCAACAAAGGGATTCTCCCCATTACAGAGATGAGAATGGGTTACATTAAAGAATCACTTGGATTCTTGTTGTAATCTTAAAGTTATTTCAGAGATTTGCACATTTTATCAGGAAACGGAAAAAACCCAAACAAACACAGTACATTTGGACAAGTGGGTATCAGCTAGTGTTATAACATTGTGTCTGCTTTAAATCAGAAGCTTGAAACCAGTCCAGGTTCAAAGTCTTTTTCTGACCCCATTGACTATTTGGAAATATTATCCCCTTACTTTAAATTTTAGTGGACAGCCTGTGTATCGGAAACATCTTTCAGAAACAGTGTCTTGGAAGGAAGAGACGGAGTGTACTCTGTTAGTGTCTTATTCTAACAGGAAGTCCATTAATATACTACTGAGAATTGATAACCAGGAGTTCAAACTTTCACATCTTGTGCCTTGAGTTTACTGTCTTGAAATTGTCTGTCTGCAGTGTTCCTTACATTGTACATTTCAGAAAAACTAAATTCTGGTACATAAAGTGTACCTAAATAATCAGCTCTTCTGAAGTCAAAATCCTGCCTGTGACATCAGAATTAGCTACCAGGGGATTGGTGTGATGTGACAGGGAGGATTATGACTTCAAGTAGGAATTAAGTAGCAGGGACTCAAATGAGACAAAAATCCTATTTTCAAGCGAAGAAAATAAATCCTAGTAACTGTAGGAAAAGAAGAAAATGGTACTGAGGGGAATGCACAATGCACTCCAATATAAGCTCTTTCTTAATTCTTTCCAAAGTCATGAGGCATAATGAACTCTCTAAGGATTAAAGAAGATAACAGCTATGATGCATAAATTTATATTAATGTGTTTAATTTTTTTCTTTAATATATTTAGAAGTATTTAGAATGTTTGCAATCAAGAATTTTCTTTACAGACTGAATGTACATGTACATCCCCTCTTCCTAATTCCTCTACCATTAAGCCAGTAGTCTCGCCTCTTTGAAAAAAAGAACACTATGAATATTTAAAGACATCTTGTAACCTCAAGATTCAGCTCTACATCTGACTTTTTTCTTTCCTTCCTGTAGTCTAGAAGAGAATTTCACAGTTCCTCCATTCTTATACTAGTATTTTTGTACACTCAATACCAAATGCATATAATCATGCAGATATAAATGGTTTCTGAATATATGCTATTTTCCCCCTTCTGGATTATTAAAACGGCTTCCAGAAGGAGACATATATTTATCTACTATTTGGTCAAACAATGCAACAGGGGCTTTTTTTTTTTTTTCTATTTATTTATAGGAACCAAAATTACTTATTCTTCTTCAAAATACAAGAGTTTTCTTCCAAAACCCACTCTTGTTATTACTAGCAGAATATACTACTAATCTGCCTCTTCTGCCTCATGAATTACTTGTTTAAAGGTCTGAGTGCTTCTCAGTCTGAACAAAAGAGGTTTGTTTTTTTGATGTTTTGAGTTTTTTGTGGTTTTTTTTTTTTTTTTTCAATGGAGGGAACATTCTTAAGACCTTCTAAGTAGGAAGAGTCTGGTATCAGGATTTTTAGAGCGCTGATCGCAGCCCCACTGAAGGACTGGGTCACAAGATCAAGAACAAGTCTTTCAGAGGAAAATGTTTGATTCTATAACACCAATTAAAAAATAATGCTTTGGTCAAGCATGCAGCCAACACAAATATATATAGACCTAGTCTGTAGTTTCCTTGCCTTCATAGGTTTATCTTGTCTAACTCTAGCTGCTTTTTGTACTATGGGCTTGTCAGAATAAGTGGAAGACTTTTGATATGAGCATAATTTTCCAAAGGCAAAAAAGCCATCTTCCTGGGAGTTTGCTAAAAGTGGCTCAGGTCACTCTGCAGTGCAAGTGCTTGTGGTCCTTCTTTTTATATGGAGAGATGGATTGCTCTGGATATTAAAAAATGACCTCTCATTTCAAGGATTATGGCATACTGTGGGGGAAGTGCACAATATGCACCATTTCTTTTAATTTCTGAAGACGACCTGAGAGTTAGTATAGCCATCATTAACCTATAAAAAGACCCTTATTTCTGTGGAAAAGATTTTTAATGCATTTATTACAGATTGAGTGGATAGAAGAGGAAGACAGAGCTACCAGGACTGTGGTTTCTTTTTTTCTAAAGGTGAGGTTAAGTCAGTATTTGGAATGGTCTCAAGAAAACCTCATATTCTTCCAAAGAGGGGATGATGCAATCTCAAATATTTGTACTTTATCTGCTGTAAACCAACAAATACTAATTTAGAAATTATATATGTTTTTCTTCATGTACAGGATATTATATAAAAGATTAATTCTATTAAACTATCTATTAGTCATATTAAGCTCTGGGAATTCCTCTTCAAATTAGTGATATTTTACCCATCATGAAATGGTAAATAAAAACTTTTAAACTTTACTTTAGATAAATACATTTTTCTTCTCATTTTGAATTCATGCTTTGTCTTGTATAGTATCTTCAAAGGAATAGTGATTTTGTGTATATAATGAGGCCAAATTTCAACCAATTTAGCTTTAGGCATCTGTGCTACCTAATTAAGAGCCTGCTCACTGTCTTCCTAGAGTCCAGAGAGCCGTCCATCCTACCTACAATCTCAATGTATGTGTCTAGGTATATGCTGATTGTAAAAGGCAAGCTGGGATGACTGTGGTGCTTAAGCTAGGAGTTTTAGATACTTTAAATTAGAAAGGATGATCTTGAGATTCAGAGCCTGAGCCAGTCTGCTAAGTCAATGGGAAAACTACCCTGGACTTCAAGTGTCTTTAAGGTCACATTCTTAGAAAGATAAACTAAGGGTGAATTAATGCAAAAAACTACCAGAGTAGTTTTTTGTGAATGCAAAATTCACCACCAGAGTTCATACTCCTGATTGTACTGAAGCACTCGGGGGAGTCTTCTTTGACAAGGACTTACTCCATGTCGCTGTAGCCACATTTCTAATCACATGCAGAATCTTCGGTAGCAGCAGATACTCAACCTTCATTCCACAAGCACTTAAAGAATAGAGAAAACACAGTAATGTTTAGATGCTGTTAGAATGTATGGATTAGAAACATTGTCTCCTCATACTGAAGTGTAAGGTGCCAGTAAAGTACTTGGTTCTGACAAATCTCTGCATCAGTGAGTGACAACATATCACTTTGACTAGTTTTCTCTACCAAATGTAGAGTTTGGTATTTCTCTTTGTCCTGGCTCTGTGTGCTGATTTTCTAACATCAGTTGCTTGAGCCATTGGGTAAAATATGTATCAGACATGATTGAAGATATTTTATCTAATCTGGTTCTTGAAGACCAATGGACATTAAGACCATATTGCAGCAGGCAGACAGTATTTGCAGAATTAACAGTCTATGATTCAGTCATGACCCTCCCTTCATACATTTCTTCTTGAAAAGAAAGAAGAAAGCTTTCAGAAGAAAGCTTGCCTAAACTGAGGATCAAAGGGGGTCAAAACTTAAATAAAATTTTCAAGTCCAGGTCATTTTAGTTAGGGTGCTGAATCCTACTTTGCACATTAAACTGAAATTATTATGTGAATTCTCCAGCCTTACAGCAGTGAAAAGGGTAAATCAGATAAGAATCTCATTCTCAGCAGGAAGGGAACTTGCGTGGAAATGTTTATTCAGAAGAGCTGCAAGATCTGCTAAACAAGAACAGATTCACAGGGAATAACACCGAAAGGGAAATGGGCAGTCTGTGGTCCAGGGTAACCATAGATGAGACAGACTCTGCTGGGGTGGTTATGAAATCTTGGAGGACACAATAAATTTGCACAAGCTTGGAAAATGTGAGCCTTTCTATTTTCAAACCCTCTTCCTTTTCTTCTTTAAAAGTGCCCACAGACAAGAGCTAAGGCAAAAAATAAATTAGTTTACATTTCAGTAGCTTCCAGATTCAAAGAATATGAGGAATGTTGCCAGATAAAATTTCTTTCCCTTCTCTTAAGGTTTTAAGCTCCTTACTCCAGGCCTCCATAGCCCTACCATCCTTGTCTATCTACTTATACCTGGAAAAAGTAATCTGATCGTGAAATGAAATTTCTGTTCCACTGGGATGATACTTAATAGAATAGATGCCTAATGTTGGCTGAATAAAGAAAGAAAATGTCAGTGTCCTTTATATTTGCTTCTGTTTTAATTAAGACAGGAAATATTGCTAAAAATTTTGAAATTGTGGTAAATTTGTGGGAAAAGCTGGTAATCAAAGCAAACTTGGTAAAACTAATACTTTTTCAGGAGTTCTCATTCTAATTTTTCTTACCTTAATCATTACAATGTTTTGTTAGTTATATAAAAATTAAAATGTGATGCTCTTTATACTTTTTTTAAAGTTTCTTTATATGTAATTTTGCTAGAAGACCTTTCTCTGTGTTCTGCACTTTAGAAGATGTTTGCTTCATAGACAACAGAGTGTATCATAAAATTTATCAGCCAAAACAAAATAAAAAATATAGCGATTTTTTTTTTACTTTGCAGTTTTTGACTTCACTTTTTTTTTTTTTTTATCTATAACATACTCGCAGCATTGCAATCTTTCAATCTGTATCCAAACTTTACCATTTTAGATATACTCCTTTTTCTTTGTATTCCAGGAAATGTAGGGTCTGGATGTCAGCCACCTTCTTCTGTTCCTGCAAAAGCCTCACAACGATCAATGGCTCCTTGCTTAATTAGTCCCATTTCTCTTACACTGTGAATCCTTTCTAAACTGCTTTGTTACTAGATTGGCTCTGCTATTCAGTACCTTATGGGGAGGGTACCCAAAGAGGGCTGATAGAGCTCCGATTAAGAGTGACTGGAATTGTATCCTACCCATTTTTAATAACTGGTTTCTGTTCCAGCAAATCTCCCACCATTTTGAGTCTTGGTGGTTTTATAGGACTCCTATATGAAAGAGATGAATATGTGCAAAAATATAGTTAATAGAAACAATGTGTCATTCACTGGCGTAAATGAATATATAACATTTTTCACAAGATAGTAGATTCAGTAAAGTTATTATCTTGCATTACAAATTACTTTCTTAGTCCAGCCAGCTCTTAGCAAAGGAAGAAGATGGAGTTCAGGCAGACTGGCGTGGAGCTGGTAACTCTTCAAACCTGAGAATATCTGGAGAGCTGCCTGTCGGGGCACTTTTTATGTCAGTAATTGCTAAAAGTCTCTGTACAGCAGTTCAGAACAGGAAATAGAAATATTCTTTGATTTTAATGATTGCTTTCTCATTGCATAAACAGCAGTGACAAAGCAGTTCTCTATAGCAAGCCCCTTCTCCAGGTTAGGGATGAAGTAAAATTTTTGTGACATTCCTGTTGGCATTACTGTGGTGAATGTTTAGTCCAAGTTTCCAGTAGGAAGAAAGGATGAAATGAAATATCTTATAGTCTGTTTACAAAAGCGAAACATTACCCATGACTGTTTGCATGAAATTAATTTAAAAACATCACAGAATCATAGAATGGCTTGAGTTGGAAGTGACCTTAAAGATTATTGAGTTCCAACCTCCCTGCCCATGGGCAGGGACACCTCCCACTAAAGCAGGTTGCTCAAAGCCCCATCCAGCCTGGCCTTGAATCAAGCTGAAAAAATAAAAATCAGAAAAGCTAGCATTTTTTTCATAACACCTACAATCAGTTTTATTCCTCTGGAGCACAAATGAGGGTAGAAGAGTAGAAAGTTAACAAGTCCTCAGAAATATGTTAGTTAGTCTTGATGTCATGGTATTAGTGGATGTCCTCTGGACCTAGCAGTCATAAACTCAAGAAGTTACAATTGAAAACTGTCCTAAATTTACTGGTCATTATGCTCTACATGCTTCCAAAAGAAATATGTCACAGAGATACATTAGGCTTACTCTTTTAGCTTCATCACAAAGTTAAACAAATATTTTATTGCTTGATAAACAATGCTTCAACTCAAGGGCAGTTTTCAGCACAGGTTATTCAGTTATAAGTTATGCTGCTAAGACAATCTGACAGCTTGCACAAAATTATTGCTGTCCAAGTTAAACGAAGTATGTTTCAATGAAATCATACTTGCTTCATAGGGAGGCTGTGGCTTTGTTTACCAATTAAAAATGTGATTTTGCTGTAGTATCATAGTTCATAAATCAAATGGCTAGAAAATATCTAATTTGAATCACAACCTATTTAAAGAAAATATCTAATTTGAATTACAACCTTAATTCAAAACCAATTTGAATTAAAACCTTTCCAATAAGGAACAGAATCATCACAATATCAGATACTTCATTTCCTTCCGGTTGTGTATGTAGCATTGCTCAGTCACTTGAAAGAACTGCTATATGATATAACATAAAACAGCCTCAAGACTACAGCAATTACAGTCTAGATATTTGACATACACCATGTGAATTTAAAAAAAAAATATCTGTTCAATCTAATTCATGTTAAAGCAGTAGAAAGTAGAGGGGTGAAACACCAGGCAGCAGGGACATTTCTGCAAATACAGCTCTGTTAGAAGAAACAACTTGAAACCATTTGTGTAGCACAAGGTCCCAGAATCAATGACAAGTCCTGTTACAGCTCAAAGTCCATTTGCGGCCTCTGTTCTGCTCTCATCAGCCTCAGCAAAACGGCCAAAAATTCGCAATGAGTTTGGTCATCTAGTTTTATCAGTTATACTGAAAGGAAACGTTGTCTAGATGGGACATCAGTCCCCCCAAACCCAATACTGTACTCTTATAATTTATCCTCCAGTTATAGCAATTAGAACAGAAGTTTATATAACATGGAAAGCTTTTTAAAAAAATGAGTAGTACTGTGTGCAGTGTAACTAATGATGTCTGGTTTCCCTTCTGTCTCTGATGTCTAAGAAAGGGTGATCTCATTAGACTCTTTCACAAAGAATAATAATAGGGTGTCTCTTCTCCATCCACTTGCTGATTCTCATAAAATTATAAAAATTGCTTATCTTTAAGCTCTTTTTACCCCTCTAAAATGAAATTCAAGAATTACTGCGAGTTTGACTGACAGACAGACTGACATGGGAAATGATTGCATTCACTCAATTACTTGGAAATTTACTCAATTACCTAGAAAACCAGGCCACGAATTGCCATCTCTCCTTATTTTGAGATGTTAATTCTAAGAATTTCTAGCCATCTGAGTGTGGAAAAGAGAGATCTGTACGTGTTTGTTGTTTTTTTTTTCCTGTCTCTTTGCTGTGGACTTCCACATTTCTCTCCCTTTGCGTGAAACTCTGCTTAATTTGGGCAGTTACAAGGAATAGTACAAAGGTTGCCTGGTTGCCATGCCCCGAACTGCAACAGAGAATTCCATTTGAGAAGTAGGAATCCTTCTGCAGCTTTTCCGCAGCTGCTGACATAAACGATTGCAGCTACCAGCCAGTTCTGTGTGTAGACCAGCAGCTGTTCTTGAACAACAGCGCTTTGGTGACATATCCCCTGCTTAGACCCAAGTCCATGTCAGCTCAAACATGTCTTAAACTGAAAGAGGGGAGATGTAGGTTAGATACTAGAAAGAAATTCTTTACTGTAAGGGTGGTGAGATGCTGGAACAGGTTTCCCAGGGAAGTTATGGATGCCCCGTCCCTGGAAGTGTTCAAGGCCAGGGTGGATGGGGCTTTGAGCAACCTGGTCTCGTAGGAAGCGAGTTGGAACTAGATGATCTTAAACGTCCCTTCCAACTCTAACCATTCTATCATTCTATGCACTTTTGGGAATCTCAAGTAAAAAATTTGTAACAGACTTGTAGTAGAGTAGTTATTGGGAAGAAATAAAGGCCTTTAACTTGTAATTACCTGGCCTGCAAAATATCCAGTAAGAGCTTGTGTGGAAGTGAACTGTTGTATGAAAACTCTGTAGTATCCATAAACATTAGTGAAAACCCATACCTGTGGGAAGCTGATACTTGATGTGGCTTCTCACATACTGGGGATTTGTCTGGCTGTCCTGAGGCTGGCAGAGATAGGCACCTTGCTCCAGGTGAGTGTGAAAAGGGTCACAGAAGAGGTAGCTACAAAGAAGGTAACCTTTTCTTTTTCCCCCATTTTCCAGTGTATAAAAATGAGTAGTCTTACCTTGTTAGTATTGCCTTGATAACAAGTAATCTATACAATCCTTGTTTTGTACAATCTTGTTGCATTCTGTTATCATTGCATGTCACTTAAGGCAGAAAAAGAAAGATTTCAGTGAGCTTCGTAAAGTTTGGATGGGGATAGAGTTCAGTATCTCCAAGATAAAAGATGTCCCAGTGACTTATAAAATTAGGAGAAGAGCAGTTAAAAAAACCAACATATTTCCCTAAGCCATTTCTATTCTATAAAAATATGCAAGGGAAACTCTTCAGTTATTTTCTTCCTGCCATATCGTTTCGTGGTTGGGGCTACTGGACAACTTTTCATACTTTTCAAAGTTTTCTATTTTCAGTGATGTTTCATAAAAGTTTAAATGCATTCAGACCCTGGATACCAGAGTGTGAATGAGCAATCTTTAAATATGGTAACAATTTGAACTCTCATTGCTGGACAATAGGAACCTAATTTTGAGGTAATGGTGAACATGTCCTGCAAAGTGCCCCATAGCTCCTGCTCCTAAAGAAATTAATGACATCTAAGAATGTTTAGCACCTGACAAGAGTAAGTTCTTATTTATCACCCAAAGAGATACCAGAGTGGGTCATAATTATTAAATTTAAGCCCTTGTTTGTCATTCCTATTAACTTTAGCACCATCAAGAAGATGTCCTATATGAATTATGTATGTATTTTTCCTTATGCTACCACATGGGTAAAATTACAGCTCAGAATGCAACTCCTATGTGTAAATGGCTTCTCTTAGTCAGCATCAAGATGTATTGATCTGTGATGCCCTGTATAAATTATAAATGTTAATGTTTCAATTATTAAATTCATATAATACCTGACAAGATAATTCTCTTTTTAACTAGTATATATGTACAGTATTAAAAAAAAAAATAACTAGTATTTTAACTTTTTAACATTTAAAATACTATAAAACCAACTCAAAATTATAGTTACAGAAAAAAATCCCAGTAAAAAATTACTGTTAAACAACTTAATTACAGCACATTTCCCACAATGAATTTGCCATATATGAAACACTTCACAACAATCAGACTCCATATTCTGCATGCAGTATTAAGCAGGAAAATTCAGCAAGGAGTGATTTTACTATTGCAAGCCACATTCATTCCAGTTTACACTGTTGCACTTCTGATGAAAGCCACGGAAGCAAACAGATTTAGTAGGTTTTAAACTTGTGTAACTGTGAGAAGAATTTTAATACCTTCACGTTTTTTGCTGTATCATGAAAAATGGTTATTTCAAAGGTAGAACTAATGGTTAATGTCATTCATATCACTGAAGAAATCTTTTTACTATGAAAGAAGCACTTTTTTTCACTGTAAGTATTCTCCTGTTCTCTTTTCTTTGACTAATATGATAGGTTTTTTACAAAAAAAATAGGGCTTTTTTGTCTTCTTTTTTTTCTTTAAAGTTACAATGTCAGATCATAAGTGTGCCTGCTTTTCTTCTGAATTCATAGGCTCCTACATATGGGAAGCTCAAACACAGTATCTGGTTAAGTGCACTCAACTTTTCAGGAAATTACAAAATCCAGCGTTATGTTTGAATAATAGATACTTTGCCATTTAGTTTGGTGGAATGTAAATATCATGACTTTAAGTAGAATAAAAATGACAGTAGAAGAAGTAGAATAAAAAGTTGTATGTGTGTACGCTCTTATAGAAAAGTAAGAAATGTACACGCTTGTATCATTTTAAGCTTGATCTAAAAAGTTTTCTGTAGATAGGTACATTTTTCATGGTAAAACTGTAAAGACAGATTACTGCCATTGCTTTCAGTTTTCTTTGGTTTGGTTTGGTTTGTATTGGGTATGTAGGTGACAAGCTGGTAGCTTGTGAAATAAAAGAATTTATGGTTGGTAGTAGAACTACAAATAATTGGTATTCTTTTTTTTTTTTTTTTCCTAGTTCACTGCCTGAATAGAAAAATTAAAAAACCCAAAATGCTATTGTATATTGGCCCAGAGCAAAAATTCATTGATTGTGCCACTGAAAGGATGAAAACAAATTAACTTCTTCATAACATTTTGTTAGAAACATTTCATTTGGGGTTTTTACATTAGTTTTTAGTTTCCCTGATTTTGGTATTTAACAAAGCAAAAAGTCCTTTCAAAACAAAGAAAAAGAAATATCTTACCTAGAAAATGTCATAACCCTGACTTTCAGATTTCCCCTTTCAGCCAAGCTGTTGAAAGTTATTTCAACCCGAAGGCTGTCTTTTCAGAGAATAGGCTGTCTCTGGAAAAAAAAAAAAAAAAGGTGATAAAACACAGATTTACTATTTGCTGTAGACTTTTCAAAACTCATTAATTACTTTAAGCTGTGGTACAGGTTTCTCTAGAAAAGTGACCATTTCAATTTATGTCCTCTATTTGGGTTTGTGTTGTAGTGACAGCTAATACAAAATTTGCTGTCCCTGTAAGTGCCGTGAAATTCAGGAGGGCTTTCACAGGGATCCATTCACAGGGATGTCCAGTTTAGAATTCTTACTGAAGGATCAAATCCTGAATTTAAAGTTCATGATTCCTTGCCTCCCAAGTAACAGGTCATAGAACAAGAGGAAATGGCCTCAAGTTGAGCTAGGGGAGATTTAGACTGGATATTAGGAAAAAATTGTCACTGAAAGGGTTGTCAACTGTTAGAACAGGCTGCCCAGAGAAGTGGTAGAGTCACCATCCCTGAAGGTATTTAAAAGACATGTAGATGTGGCGCTGATGGATGTGGTTTAGTGGTAACAGCAGTGCTAGGTTAACAGTTGGATGGTCTCAAAGGTTTCCTCCAGCCAAAACGTTTCTGTGATTCTTTGTAAGAATCCATCTGTAAACCTTAATGTATCTACCATAAGTCTTTTCTTAGAAAAGAAACTTGCAGGGTATGGTAGCCACTTGGAAAATCAATAGTTATTTGAAGCAAAATGTACATATATTTACCTTGCAGCTTTATGCTATGCTCCTCAGTTAAGTGTATAATTGGGAAAGCTAACAATTTTTAGGCTTTGATCCTCCCAGTAATTGCCTCCATAGAATCATAGAATGGTTAGAGTTGGAAAGGACTTTTATGATCATCGAATTCCAACCTCCCTGCCATGGGCAGAGACACCTCCCACTAGACCAAGTTGCTCAAAGCTCCATCCAGCCTGGCCTTGAACACTTCCAGGGATGGGGCATCCACAAATTCCCTGGGCAACCTGTTCCAGTGTTTCACCACCCTCACAGTAAAGAATTTCTTCCTAGTATCTAATCTAAATCTCCCCTGTTTCAATTTAAAACTATTACCCCTTGTCCTGTAACTAGACTGCCTGATAAAGAGTCCCTCCCCATCTCTCCCACTTCAGATACTGGAAAGCTGTTATAAGGTTGCCCCGGAGCCTTCTTTTCTCGAGGCTGAACAACCCCAACTCTCTCAGCCTGTCTTTCATAGGAGAGGTGCTCCATCCCCCAATCATCAACGGGTCCATGTCCTTACTGTGTTGAGGACTCCAAAGCTGGACGCAGTACTCCAGGTGGGGTCTCACGAGTGCAGAGTAGAGGGGTAGAATCAC
>JAOQGH010000001.1:25329392-25368315 GCA_025769975.1 Gallinago jamesoni
CCTTCTCCTCAGGGCTGCTTTCCAGCCATTCTCCACCCAACCTGTATTTGTGCCTGGGATTGCCACGTCCCAGGTGCCGGACCTTGCACTTGGCCTGGTTGAACTTCATGAGATTTGCACGAGCTCACCTCTCCAGCATGTCCAGATCCCTCTGGATGGCATCCCTTCCCTCCAGTGTGTTGACTGCGCCACACTGTTTACCTCTATTTTTGTACTAGCTGGGTATTTAATGTTTTACAGTACAACTAATATATATAATAAGCTAATAAGGATTTTGATTATACTTCTGTAAGTCTTACTCCTTGACATAAAATCTTTCTCCTGCTGTGTAAGTAAGATTAATTTGTAATCTTACGCGCTTAGTTACATCTCCCACAGTGATCAAAGTAGGCTAAATATGTAGAGTCTTGGATATAATTTTGGCCTAAATTATAAAAAATTAAACACTCTTGCCCATATGCTACTTCCTCTCATTTGTAATATGCCTGTATCTAACAGAAATGATTGAAACATTGCCTTATTTATTGTTCAGGAAAACATATGATAAATAAAACCATAACCCAACAGGCTTACTAATAACAGCTATAAAGAGCAGCTTTTATTACTGGTAGTAATAGGAAATCCTAACAATATTTAGTACTGTGTATTGTGCATGAACTACTGAATTATTGTCCAATGAATCTTTGGGAATTTGACATGTACAAATATTAACAATTCCATGAGGTAATTAAGCAAAAGGTAATTCTTGGGATGACATAGGCTTATTTGATAGCATTGCAAGGCTACAATGAAAACTGTAAGGAACATGAAGTGTTAGTAAAGAATCATCCCTAGGGAGGAACCTGGAGAGAGCTGCAGAGGCTCATCCATTGCAAGGTGGGATGCAGCTCACCTAAGTTCACCCATCTGAAAATGAAGAATTTAGTCTAAGATAGTATTCTAAGCTTCAGAGAAAGGCAAGAAATTGCATCTCGTCTTTACTTACAGTATCTTTCAGTATATTCTTCTTTACTCTTAATATTTGTAATACTTGTGCATAAAAAAATAATAGGAAAACAGATTCCAGGAGATTTTTATGAGATATCTGTATAGCCTTTTGACATCAAAGGTCATTGTCTGAGAGCAAGGAGACATCCTTAATTACTCCTTACTCTTTAAATTGTACAAAAGGCTGTGGACTGAAAAGTGAAACATGACCTCACAACTGAAATAATCTACTGATGTGCCGCAAAGCTGTTTATGTCACGTGTCCTAAATCAACATCCCTTCCATGTCCTGTAATCACTGTTAGATAGTTATATGCTATTTTATGAACATTCTGTGCATTTAATACAGCTTAGAAAAGGGAAACTACAATTGACTTTGATAGGATTAAATTATACATCTAATCATTTTTGTTCCAGATGTCAATACATGAAAGTCATACCAGATGCAAATGCAGAACCTCATACCTAATTTTAATCCCCCACCCTGTGCTGGTTACAGCATCCTGTGTAGGTTACAGATCTGGAAATTATAGCATGTAAAGCTTCTAAAAGTGGATTCCTTTCTCATTGCTTTTAAATCCAGTACTGTTAATATAAACATTTTACTGAGTTATTTTGGAACACCCTGTGTGAGAACTAAAGGGATTTCAAATTGTTTATACAAAATGACGGAGGGAGTTCAGCATTTCATGGCAGGTGAAAAGCATGTCACCCATACTGACTTTCCATCTGTGGCTGCATACCTAGGCAGTGCCAAACTGAAAATTAGGCAGTGTGCAACAGCTGAGAAGACAAAGTGTGATGGGCATTTAATTTCACCAAGAGAATTGTCACATGCCACAAAACACATAAATTCCTCCTGCAAAATAACTGTTTTGTGTGAGTGGGTATATATCTATATGTATATATGCATACATATATATGATATATATATATATACACATATATATTGCTTATTTGGATGTATGGCATTTCTTCATTATATAGCCAATCTTGTGTGACTGTAACAGCTGCACAATTTAGGTATATGTTACTGTGCATGTTTTGCAGGTGCCAAATGACAAAATTCTGTATAAAGTCTGCTAATTTTCCAGTGCACAGAAATCCCTCATTGCATGGAGATTACAAAAAAAAAAAAAGAGCATATTGAAATCTATGTATCTATTTGCTTTTTAAACCACCAGTCTCTCAATAAGAAATACTAAAAGACTGTGCTTTTGAAGAGCCTGAAATGCTTTATGCTTTGCTACTGCAAATTTAGTCAGCAAAAGCAGCTCAACTCATCTAAAACTCATTTCTGAGTTGTGCTGACATTAATGAAACCAACAAAGATACTGATACAAAAACAATGACTGAAAGAAAAAAGTTTTTTACTTTAAACTATAAATATAATATTCTAAAATAATAAAAAATATTCTAAAATATAAATAATAAAGATAAAAATTATTCTAAAGCTGACAGTGCATGCCCCCCCTAGACTTTTGGCCAAAATTTTTGCAATGTGGCTGTGATTTATTTTATTATCAGATTTCAGACCCTATGTCTGTACAGTGATTTGCCACATTCATAATAGAGTAACAACTCTAAACCAGCTAAGGAGCTTTCTAGAAGCCTCTGATGTATTCACCTGGCAGATGCTTGTAGCAGATCCTGATAAGACAGTCTTTTGCCCCATTGGGATCACTTTTCCTTGTTTTCAGGCAGGCAGTCCACACAGATTCATAGTTCATTTCTCTGGTGAAGGCTTGCTGTTGGTGAAGACTCCTTCACCATCTGAAGGACCTGAAAAGGAAAAAAAGGGCAGAAGGCACTCCAGTTTTCAAGATTAATGCTTGTCTCTTTACTTTGTACTCAACACTTGGAGAAAAGATGCTAGAAATCTTGTCTGTCAGTAAAGTTCCTGACCACATCATTTTTTCATGGATAATTGGAAGTGAATAGAGAGGGAGTCCTGAGGAGGAACAGGAGAGCAAAATGGACTTCAAGGCAAATAAGCCCATAAGGGAGAATGGGGAGGGAGAGAGAAAGGTTCCCTGGTGGGGTAGGTAAATGTGCAGATATGAGTATAAAGACAGACCATTCAGAAGTCTAGCTTAATGAGGTCACCTAGACTGTCTTTTATTGTAAAGTAGATCTGA
This sequence comes from Gallinago jamesoni, assembly GCA_025769975.1. Taxonomy (NCBI): domain Eukaryota; kingdom Metazoa; phylum Chordata; class Aves; order Charadriiformes; family Scolopacidae; genus Gallinago; species Gallinago jamesoni. Next base: position 25,332,517 of record JAOQGH010000001.1, read on the forward strand.
CAGCTTTCAGAAGAAAAAATGAAGAAATTGTGTGAAAAGTTTTTGTTGTTATCACAGGATTGATAAAATCTACTCTTCTCCTTGCTTTGGCAAAATTTATTTCACAGCTTTTCCTGAACCCAATCTGTCTTACTTGGATTAAAAACATGCCCCTCTGATCTTGCGTTTATGGCAATATAACTAGTGGGGAAGTGTATCTCCCCTTTCTCATCTTAGTTTCTGCAAGCCTTGAGTAAATACAGTTGTCTCCTCATTTTCATTTTTTATATATCAGGAGGAAACAACACCATGCACCCACTTTGTGAAAAACTGTCACGTAATATTATGTGAAAGATGCTTATCTTCTGACAATCCAAATGAAGTCATTGAAAAAAGGCTACCTTCATGAAATAAAAATGCTCACCTAGTTTATCTAATTGGGTATGCAAACTCCATTTTATCAGTAACAGGAATTGTCATCTAATGGTGTTCACACTAGTTGCCCTAAAGAGGAAGTGGCAATCAGAGACATTGTTCATTCTATTCGGGCTTCTGAGTTGTCATGCAAATCAGTATGCAGATATAGTCTGAGGATGAAACAAATAACCTCAGTGATGAAATGAAACATGAAACTCTCATTTGAACCTTTTGGTGTTGCTTCATTGCCTAAACAACAGTATGCATATTATTACCATAAACATTTGACATTGTCTTGGTTTTGTAATGCTGTGGTAGGGAGTTGGCTGTGACCTTATTGTGTCTTTAAAGACTTGAACAATAGTTTTGTGTTCACTGCAGCCTTTCCATAAGTATGTCTCTCAAAAAAATTTCTAAATATATTGTTTAGAACAGGGCAGTTAATATAAGTCTTTAAAGGAAATTCTATTATTGCTTCAGTGGGTGTACATTTTTTTACACAGTGTACCCACACACATACATAGATATATATAATTTATATATGTAAATATGTGATTTAAATACACATTTAAATTTGTATACATGGAACAGTTTCATAAAGGTCAAGGTTTTATGTTTCTCTTCTTCCCATTCCTTTTCCAGGAAGAATTTCAGCCCTTAAAAAACTCTAAACCAGATTTTCAGCTCCTGATGCACAAAAAAAGCAATACTTATAAGCTCCCTTTTTGTAGATGAGTATAGCTAAGCAGATAATGAGGGGTGAAATCTGCAAATATTTATTTAAATGAAACATTGAATTTTCCATGGCAATATTCTAACTCATTTTGTGCTCACTTTGCAAGAATATTCTAGGAAATTAATTTACTGAGAGGCTGCTTAAAATATGTATTGTTACTGAATAGTGGTTGATACCAGTGAAAGTCATACTCAGAGTTCTAATATGCAATTATTGAAAATGAACAATAAGCTATTAGTTCTAAGCTCTGCTCTGCCCTGCAGAGAAAAAAAAAAAAAAGTGACTGCTGCTTATATGCTAGCTGCAATACTTAACCTGTAATCTCCTGCTCTTCTTTTCCAGTTGTAGTCACACATCACCATCATCAAATACATTGTTCCTACAAATATTTTATGTATTTGTAACTTAATGCGTAGTCTAAATTGTCTTATAATATGACCAAACATTGGCAAAAATATTCGTAGAATGGGAAATTTATGAAGCCAGACTTCATAAGCCTGGGCCAAGACTTGTATTCACATAGATGATAAAGTGTATCAAACAGAAGACCTATATCTGTTTGTTACTGTAGATAAACAATAAAAGATAAAAATCAAATTAATTTTCTCTGTCTTCCATTATTCCATAGAAGTAGTAAAATGCTTACTACTCTATTACCAAGTATATTTGGAGACAGAATTTGGCTAATTTTGATGAACAGATGAATAGTATTACTATATTACGAATCTGTAAAGTAATCTCTGCCTCCTGTTCCGAGCTGTACCGTGTAGTGTGTAAGAGACTCACCCTGCTGATGCTTCCCTTGTGAACGCCCAGGCCCAGGCCTGTGGAGGTGCTCTGTAGCCCGCATGTCATCCTGGCTGGGTCACAAATCAGCAGATACAGGTGGCTGCACTCCAAGGGTTGGGTCATCATGTGCACAAAGGACCCCAGCAAGGAGGCAGGCTATGCAGGTGCAAGATGTATTATGGCCTCTCGCTCACCTTGAGTGACCCAGTGTGCCATTGCCTCTCACAGATGAAAGGAAGATGCTTTTTCACAACTGTTCAAAAAGGAAGAAAGGAAACTATATTCAGCAAATAAATTATTAACTGTGAGTTATTCCCTCAGCTCTGTGGCACAGTCATTGCTGCCCCAGTTTTCTCTCTTGCATATGTAGCATAAAATATCATCCCTGTCCTCAAAGCCTTTTCTGATAGAAACTGGTGAGATGGCTGAATTAAGAATTGGGCCTTATGAGGTAGCATCTTTTGGCAAAGAATATATAATTTTGCAATTTTTTTTTTTTCAAGATCTTATTCTATTCCTCTTGAAAGGGCCAATGACATAAAGGTGGAGAAGAATGGCCCTGCAGTTTCTCTGACGTGGAAGGATCTACTTTGATGCATACATCAACAGCAAAACACTTACACTTGGTACATACTTGGTATAGTGATCTCAACATAAACTTTTTAGCCCTTTTAGCTGCTTGCTTACAGTATTTGATATGATTCAGCAGTGTGACTTTTCACAGAGATCAAAGGGCTGAATAGAAACCTGTAAGACACCTATGTCAACCAATGCAGAGATTTTACTGGCTAGTAGTGCTGAGCCTTACTTAAATAAGTGAGTATTTTTATTGAACTAAGGGTAGTTTTACAAAGTAACCCAGATATTTTCAGGATAAATTAAACTTCGTACTGGCTGGACTCATATCACTTGTCCCAGCTCATTCATAGTAGAAATTTGTCAGGGAACAAAGTACTTTGTTCTTTTATTATATATCTGTTCAACAATAGAGCTCATTATCTCTGGCTTGCAAATACAGAGAATGAAATAAGAAAGGAACATGATTTTTTGAAAATAGGAGAGTAAAGCAGGGTCAGAAGTTAGATTTGACTCTGTATCTTCTGAGTCCCAAATCGTTTTCCCTCTGCTAGACAGTTTGTGTTTCCACAGAATCTGCTTGTGTATCTGCAATCTGTACACATACATCCCTGTATATGTACCTCTCTTTATAATGTTTTTTAAAAGTAAAACAGGTGCTTTTCTAAATTAACATTACCAGATCTGAGGTGATATGTAGATTCAGTAATACTCAGTAATTATGATCAGTAATATTGAGAACATTATTAACACTGTTAGTGATTAGGAGCACAGACACCAGGAAATAAAGTAGTTGTATGAAATATTTTGGAGGAAAAATTCTCTTCTCTATAAATTTAAATAATAACATAAACATTTAATTTAATAAAATAGTTTAATGTAAATATAAACTTTTATTTTACATTTATAAGATAGGTTTTGAAAGTCTACAATATGCTGATGCTGATAGTTGATTATAATCATGGTTCTGTTTGACTAGGTAAGTATATAGGTGATGATCTACCTGCAAGAGCACCTTAAACCAGCTGGTCAATGGATGCTCTGTGCAGAGACACATATTATGCCATAATGATCATTGGTATTAGACCTGAGCGACAGTCATCTGTCAGATGGCCTTGGCTCTGAATGCTTCCTGAGCAATTCAGAAGGCAAGGGAAACAGTTCCAAATCTTCCTTCCCCATACTGACATCTTCCACTCTCGTGGCAAAGCAGATGGAGGTACCAGCTACATCACGTGCTGAAGAGCAAGCCTGTTCCCTTGGTGCAGTCTGTGCAAGTCTCATCAGATGCCATTCTGCTGGAGGCCAGGAGACAGAAAGCAACAGAGAAGCAGAAATTTCCCATCAACTGGAACATCCTTAGTGAATCAGTATGGAGAGCAACCAATTTAAAGAAGATGTCATAGATACGTAAGCTACTAGAAGTCAGTACATATCCAAATTTAACCTTCATATTAATCCCCTTATGTCTTTCCTCTGGCTCATATGGTCCATCCCATCAGCCTATTTGGCCAGTCACTCAACTTAAATGCTCTCTATTACATGAGATGCAAAGAAGGTTTGAACTTGTGCCTTGGCATTATTAAATTCTCAAGAAAAAAAGCCTTTTTTAAGCTTTTTAAGTGTATTTCATTCTTCTGCTATTATCCTATTCCTCTTTATCTGGATTTCAATGATTTTTTTTTTTTTTTTTTTGTCATTTCAAGCAAGCCAGAAGCAGAACAAGAAGAAAATTCACTCCAGGCTCAGGCTTGAACTCATTTTCCAACTAGGGATTTATTGCAAGGATCTTGAGTTTATCCAGCTTGACACTAAACACGTAAATGTCTCTAGCCCTATTTCTTCCTTGTAGAGTGACAAAAAGAAATTCTCCCCAAAATAAAAACTCTGAGGTATTCAAGAATGCTGCTATGTTTTCTGAGAGCTCTGCTCTGTGACTTAGTTTTTGTCCAGCAAAATCCTCTTTGTTTCTGTTCTTGGTGGGTTTAATATTCTTTATAAGTGAAGGGCCTTGTTTTGTTTTGGGTTTTGTTGCCTCAATTAGTTCCCAGGTAGTCAATGCTTTTCTGAGTTGTTTCCATATCCTTGCTGGGAATTAAGTTCCCCAAGTGGTTCACTGGAAATGTGTGGCATGATCTGGAGGTTATCAAAGGCCTCTTCAGTAGCTGTGAGTTAAATATGATACAAAGGCTTAGATTAAGGTTCTGAAATAACCTGAAGAGTACAGTTGCGCAATCCAGAAGAGAAGACTTATTAGTTAAGATTTTTATTTCAGTTTTCTTATTTGTGAAAAACTCATTTGGGAACCAGTTCTCTTCCCAGGTATTCCAGTATAATCTGACTTTAGAGGAATCAAATTGAGATCAATAACTGAGACGAGAATTGGCTCTTATTCTCCAGTTTGAAAATATTCCTGTTGGTGTGTATGTGACTTTGCAGGACTTTCTGGTAGTGCTTTAGTAGAGTTCAGATAAGTCCTTTGACTAATGATGGAAGAGGACTTATTGGTTTTGGATAGCATTAGGGTATATTTTCCCAATGCAGCCAGCAAAAGCAAATTCAAGCATGATCTGACCAACAGCCTAGGAAGTGTGTAGATGAATGCTTGATGAAATGGGGAAAATACTACCCCTGCATGCAGTGAAGCTGATCTGTAGAAGCTGCTGCAAATGGACTTCCTAGGAGATGTAGCTCTGTTGTTTGTGTTTAGGGAATGCCAGTAAATGTCAACAGTCTCTCTCCCAAAGAAGTCTGAGTGAGAATCAATTTTCCTACCCCCAAAGTATAGTTGCATTATTTTTTTTAAAATGAAGCAATAAAATAAAATGGTGTTCTTGCAGCAACTTGTAAGGCAATATTTTAGAGATCCACAAGCCTTATCCTCCTTCCTTATTCTATCCATGTTATATACCCATGATCAAGTAATTTTTTTGCATGCGGAACTCTGGCCCTTGTTTCTTCTGTCTTAAGTCAGGAATTTGAATTGGAATGTTCTAACAACTTGGGGCTGCTGGAGTTGTTAATTGCAAATTCTATTTTATTAGATAGGCTTTTGAATCCTCCTTTTCACTAAACACTGTAACCAGAAACCTCTAAAGTGAGTGTCCAGTCATTCTGGCCAAATGAGAGTTACCCAAAGTGTGATGCTCCAACAGAAAGACTTATCAAGTCATGATAGCCCAGCTATTGCAATCCCACCTCATCTTAAGTAGATCCCACATGAAGCCCTGTGAATTTCTCACTTGAGATACATTTCAGTGCAAAGCTGCTAAGCTTCATTCATGTTCTTTTTAATACTCATGGATTATTCTATACCACTTATATCTACAGAGATGCACAGGGATTTTATGTATTACCAATGTATGAGAAAATACTCCCCCTTCTTAGCCTAGGTTCCCTTCTCCTGAATGTCGGCTTTGGAAGTTCCTTTTCCTTCCAAAGTCTTCTTTCACAGAGGCTTCAGTCTGAATTTGGAATAACATCAGTTTGGATAGAAAGTGACAGACTGAAACTGAAAGTTTACAGATGAGGTAATTTTCATTTTGAAAAAGGGAAAAAAAAGGAGACAATATAAAAGGAGAAACTATAGAGCAGTTATAGGCTATGTAATAGTATTGGAGTGGCAATAGTCAATACATAAGAGGGCTCAGATGCACTAGTTTTCTAATATGTTTATGATGTTAGAAAGTTTTAAGATATAACCAAGTGATAACGTAAGTTTGAAGTCATGTATTTCCTAGTAGGTAATGGACATTGGATATGAAACTCCATAAAAGGGCTTGTCATTTTACCTTTCCTGTCATTAGCTGCCAAAAAGAGATTAAAACTCTATTTCAAATCACAGATATCTAAAAATATAGAGAAAAGTAATTAATTTTATATATTTTGCCATTATTACCAAATTAAAATTGTGTCTTCTATTCAAAGCTCTGGCCTGCATCATTGCCTTTGTTTCTTATTATATTACTCTGTGGAAGAAGCAGGCATCATGCTTCTGTCAGTGAAATCCTCTGAACCAGTTCCCCCAAGATTTTAATAGCATCTGATTTACTGCATTTTGTGATACTCTGTAGGAACAAATGGATGAAGTGCTTTATAGTTTTAACTTAGCTCCACTTCTCTCTGCCTTTAAAGCTCTACTCCTTTTTTATCTAGGGACACAGACCAATAAACCATCCACAGTTCAGAAGAGATTTATCCAGGCAAATGAAATCTCTCAGAATTGTTTAAACTGAGACCTTAAATGAAGATGACTTTGTACTGTGAAGCAGTGTGCCAAATCCCTACCAGATGGAAATCAGATGGAATCAGTACTGACTTCATTCAAAATCAGTAGAACTCTCCTCATCGGTGTTAAATGAGGGTCTGACCCAAGGCTTTCTGTGGTGAATTGATGGTCTTCCTGTGCATGTTTAAGTTTTGAAGAGTTTCTCTGGAGTGTTTCCTGGTAAAGGAAGTGATCTTCCCAACATAATGCTTTTTAGTAGCAGCTGTATTAGTAAGCAAGTAAAATGGGCCAAGAACCGATCTGTGGTGGCAAGTTGCACATAGTTTTCTAACTTCACTCAGCAGCTTCATGTATCCAGCCTGTTGGGAATAGTCCCTTCCCCAGACTGTTCCACAAATGCTGCTTGGGCACTGTGTAGGCCTGTCCTGGTTGACACGGGTATAAGCTGTCTTAGGGACCATGCTAAGAATTCAATAGTGTCTGCATACAAGAGCTTTTATCTGTGACCTGTTTAGAAGTTGCTTTTAGATCTGGTGCCTTTCATTGCTGTGTAGGAATTCAGTTTAATTGGGGAAGAGATTTTTAGCCTTAAAATTGATATTTGTGCAGACTGGGTCCTGTTGACTCATTTCAGAAGCTTGGTGTTTCTCTTGCACTGAACTGCTTTGAAGGTTGAGCTAGTTAGAGATAAATTAATAAATCTGATAAATAAGTTTTGTTTTTTTTCTGGAAAATCAAGAAGATCCTACAGGCATTACACAAACTGAGTGTATAAGTCTTCTTATTAGGTTTTTGTTGCTAACTATATATCCCCACCATTATGTAAATAATGCAGCTTTTCAGTTAATGCAATAGTTATCGTCAAAGTTCTGTGCAAAAATGGTGGGCCTTGATCTGTTTTCTGAAAACCAGCAGGAGAAATCAAATCAGGAAAAATAGTATGCTTTGCAAATATCAGTTTTCATTTCTATATGGCCTGAATATCTACAGTTTCTGTAAACATCGCGAATTATGTATCAGGAGAAATGATCAGCCACAATGAATGTATGTATTTCAATCCAGAGAGCAAACAAACAAAAAAAAACATTGTCAGGTTATGCTGTGTAGTAGTTGTTCTTCATGTTAAATATTTCACAGTTCTGTACAAGAGCCTGCATTTACCTGCTCAGGGCAGACTACAAAACAAGTTGCTAGATTTTATTTTTCTGAAAGAATTGCTTTTAGGATATGGTGCTGTAATAAAATGTGCCATCCTTCCACAGGCGTGCAATCAACTGTGTACAGGTAATTGCAATCCAACCATGTGGTCTGTCAGAAATTTAGTACCTTTGATGCAAACCTTTACGGCAAAGATGAATGTAATTTCGCTTTTGTATGTTTGCTGATTTTATTTTGTTGTTGTTTTCTTTTAACTGAATACATCTCAGTTGCTGGTAGTTTCTTTATTAGCTGGCTAATACTGATATTGTTGCTTTCATTACGTCAGTATGGAGCTTGACTCCCACTGTTCTTTCAGCTCCCACTAGCAACTATTTAATTGAACCTGACTGGAATGTGCTCAGTTTTTGAAAGAAAATTGTAGATGTTGTATTTGGGCCATTTACATCTGTAGCAGAAGGTCACCAACTGGTTAGGAGTGAAATGGTAACACCTGAGGGCTTGTGGTCTTTTATGTATGTATGTATGTAGTAGAACATCCAGTTGAGTATGGCATGAACTACAGCTACAAATAATATGGCCTCTTCTAACTTCTCTACTAGACTAGTCTCAAATTTAGATCCTGAGCACATAACTACGCTATACATTAATGTTATCATAACATTTCCTGAGGTTCTAAAAGTCTTCTATTTCTGCAGTAAAATTTCCAAACCTGATCAATTCTTCATAGTGGGAAGTAGATCGATGTTTCTCTTGTACCAGTACCCACCAGGAGTCATAATGTAAGGACCTCTTTTAGCTTTTCTGCACACTCTGACATGGAAATTATTTACTGCATGCTGAGAAGAGTATGTTCTGTGTACAGCATAGCCAAAAAAGGCTGGTTAGAGCACTCTCTATGGATGCAGATGTTATTAGTCCAGTTCCTTTTCACCCTTCCCCTCACCTTCAGAGCACTTGAATGCATCTTTTCCAAGAGAGTGATAGAACCATGACAGTCTCTTTGGGTCTGCCTCTCAAATGGCTTAATTTTGTTTCACTTGTACAACAAAACTTTTATCTGAGACAGGAATACATTTTTCACCTGTCTAAGCTCTAAAATCTAGAGTCAATCTCTTCTCTGACTCTGTTTTAAGAGTTCATTCAAGGAGAAACATTTTCCACAGGGCAAGGCAGGCATATATCCATACTGTTTTCTTTTGGGTGGGTAGAGATACAAGCTCAGATTTATGTGACCAACAAGGGATTTTAATGCATCTCAGGTGAAAAGGAGCTGTTGGATTACTCAGTTATTGGATAAAGGGACAAGAATGCAATGCTGCAGAGGACCTCTGAGAAATTACTGGCTTAGATGTGTTTTTAGCATTTTGTCCTTGCTAGGATGGTGGCTCTCTTCGGTCCTTATTAATGCAATAAGATCACCCATGAAACACCATGAATGAAACGGAAAGAGTTTCTTAGCTTACTGATAGCTGGTGTGGGAGCATTACTCTAAAAGCATTAAGAGGTGTATCTGTTACTAATGTTACTAAGGATGGAGAGCGTATTTAGCACTGTCAAAACAGGCAGGGATTCCTGTTCTCCCATTTATTTTCTTGTGAATTCCTCAGAATCCCTATATTACAATCATTGTGAATTTACTTCATGTTTTCTATTATGTAGGCCTTATATAAATAACACTTTCTCAAATAAATGGATATTTTAATGGTTTTTGGATATCAGAAATGTATTATCACTAATATAAAACAGATATTATTGTACTTTTGCTTATCTCTTGCTAAATCTTTGATCACATGCATACCCGCTCCTTGCCTACTCATATGGTAAGTGTAGCCTTTTGGAAAAATTGAGAAGTTGCATCCACTAATCCATTACAGTCTCTGCATTGTGCTAGAAAAAAAGTCAATAATGTAATGACAAGACCTATTTGACCTTTGACAGTAATTCTTCATTGGAGCAGTATCTTCCAAACTTGGTTAGGACTGTTACAAGAAGGAGTTTTCCAAGACCTGCTGGGACTTCTTGTCTTGAGAATACTTTGATGTCTGGTACCAGAACTGTTTAATTAGCTCTAAAAAGCATGTGTCTTTGCCCATGCATAAATAGTCTTCCATAAATATAACATAGGAGGCATTTTGCTATTGCCACAAACCATTGTTGTGTTTTGATGGCACAATTCAGCCTGCACGTGGATGCAGGAGCTATGCAGCTGCATTTCAGCCCTTGTCCCATGGGATGTGACTTTTGGATAAGAGAGGGTGAAGAGTGCTTTCTTAGCACTCTTGCTAAATCTGCTCCCACTCCACTAAGTGATATCTCATTCCATATTATCAGCCTCTTCGATTGTTTTAATTTCCCAGATGTAGATATCAGAATGCACCTGGAGTTGCTGAATAAGTCTTTTTTGTACGTAGCCTAAACAGCCCTCCTCCTCATTCTTTAAATGGCCTGTGCCAAGTCATCTTTTATCACAGAGGTGAACCAGGTTTCTTCAATATGTCTTTCAATATGAAAGGGCACACTTTCAATCCTTGTTTCTTAATAAAATTATTTGAAGGAAAATCTCCTTACATTTGGAATTAAACTCAAAATTCCAACATGGTTTCTCTAAGCCCATAAATTCTTTTACCTGATCTTCACAGCTGTCTTGCCTTGAATAAATATTGTCCTGAATTGGCTTTGGGGGTTTTTGGTTGTTTTGTTTGTTTGTTTGCTTGTTTGTTTTTTTGCCTGGCAATACTGCAGCACTTGCCTCATGTAGTTTTAAATGTAAGATATAGTCTGTTCAGTTCAACATCGAATACTACTGTATGTTTTTTCCTGCCTATTTTGTCCCTCGGAATGCAAAATCATCATGTGATGCACACTAACAACAACAATGTTATCTCCAGATTCTCTGGACAGCCTCTGTGTTGTTTGGAAAGTACCTTTTTTATGATACTTCCATCAGTCCTCCTCTCTGCTGTTCATAGTTTCCAGCTGTTGCTTGTTATCATGCTCCATCCTTTATAGGTCTACTGTTCTCTCTTGGGTAGAGATATTATTCTCCCTGTCTCTACGAGTGCACTATTTTTGTATTATGAGAATGCTCCTGTAACTATTTCTGTTCTGTGTGGCTCATCTTCCATGTATTGAGGCCACCTGATACAGGACTTCTGCTGTGGGAATGGTAAGGAACATTGCCTGTGCTTGAATCTGGGTGAGAGTGTTTCTTCCCAGAGGCGGGCTCCCTTTATATGTGAGACTATTCTTTCTCTTATTAGTTCTCTTTTGAAGCCCCCGTATCTGCAGCACTCAGCAAACCTATCAACTACTGTCATGAATGCTTCATTCTTTACCATTATTCCTAGTGTTTTATTATAACAAGTGATCCTGTCTGAAACTCTTTCTTGAAAGAAGTCACCAGGAATAATAGACTACTCCAGCTTTTGAGACATGCTTTTCTGTCAGTGTAAACTTAGACACAAGAACTAGGAAGGAGCCAACAGTTAGAAAATAGTTTGATAACAGTTTGTTTCTTAATTAAATTAGAATATCTCAGTCAGCAGCTTGCCATAGTCAGTTTTTCTACTTGATTTTTTTTCCCTGACCGAATAATGAGAATCTGTCTGATGGAAAGTTTGTCTAGGTTATTACTTTTTTGTAATTAGTATAATAATAGAATAGAATAGAATAGAATAGAATAGAATAGAATAGAATAGAATAGAATATATATAAACTAAGACAGGAAACTGTGACACTTATTGTATAAAACTGTTTTCTCTGAATTAAATATATTAAAATCCAGGAGGGAAGCTAATTTGTTCTGACACCAGCACACGTGAGAACACCATGCTATAGAGTTCTGATGGTATGTAATCATTTTATCTTATTTAAATCTGGATCATGAGCTTTCTTTGCATTTTTATCAGCTTCAGAAGATAACCACCTTATGCTGGTATAGAATGTTTTTTCCAGAGGAAAATTACTCTCCTGTGAAATGCCAAAGCTGATTAATATCCAATATTGTAGCTTCTGAAAACAACTACACTATTTTAATATTTTTAAATATTTTACCCATACCAAAAAGAGGTAGTGATACGTATTCAAGAGTAATTATGTAATTGAAAAATAAGTTTAAGGAAAACTGCTTTTTAATCTAAAATTTATTTTTAAGAAAAAAATTTCAGTTTCATTGCCAGCTTCTGTTTTGTATATTATCTCAAGATGCAAAAGCAAGTCCCAGAGAATGTCCTATTCGTGTTGCAGTTCCTTGACTTGTGTATTCTAAAAGCCTCTAATGCCACTTGATTTGTTAGTTGATATTCATGTGACTGAGGATTTTGTTTGAGGCTCTGAGAACCTGCTCGTTTGCACATGTCCAAAGCTGCCTTTATATAAATAAGGATTTTATTTATCATTTTATAACTTTCCAAATTAGCAAATATATACATACCTTTAGAGTTATTTTGTGAAATTTCACTAAAAAATAGTTCTGACAAAAAGATAAAAATCCACACACTTAGGATGCCTTATTTAGTTTGTTAAAAACACTTGAACTGTTGAGTGAATCTAATGGAATTCAATGAATCTGCAAGTACATTCTCAGTCCATTGAAAATTACTATCAATTCAAGGTTACTTCATAAAACTGAATCATGAGCAAAGATTACTTGGTGAAGATGAAAAAGGCAAAGATGAAAAAGCAAATGGGTATTAACAAATTAGAAATTATAACAATGTAAAAATGTTAACAGATATTTTTGCCAACAAAAAAAGATTTTTTTGGGGTAGAGACTTTCTTTGACCATCATTGGAATATCTATTCATTCACTATGTAGAAAAATTACCTATTAACTAAAATAGTACTATTTCATTTCATGCAGGCAACCATTTCCACTTGAAAAAAACAATAAATATCATTCATATGTGTTTTCTTACACAAATGGAATTACAAACCTATTCCTTTCTCGATACATTTTCCCCCCCAATTCCATTTTAAAGTATTTCAATCTAGCATTAAAATATGAATAAATTTAGTAATTAATAAACTTATGTATTTATATTTTCTTTTACATGTATTCTTGTGAAAGAAACATTTGTTAAGTTTTCTTCATCTCTTGCCTTCCATCGGCATGTGAAGCACGAGTTGCTTATGACATTGCAATTATCTACTCAGTAAGGAAGGTTATTTATCAAGTATAGAATTATTGATAACATAAAGGCATTAGTCTCTTTCTCCCCTTTGTTTTCTATGTCTGTTTTTCTGTTCCAATTTTCTAGCTAGAACTGAGTTGCTGTCTAGACAACTGTGATGCCATCACATCTTTCCTTTGCACAGATTGTAAGATTAACTATCGATTTGTCCTGTCTACAAAAATCCAAATTAGAAATGGAATATGGGTTTGCCAAAAAAGAAACGGTGCCAGATTAAGCTCGTATCTTTTAATATTAAAATAGATAATTTTCAAGATAAAAGAAATAAAATAAGTTCAGTGTAAGTATACATACTTATACTTACTGTATCGCAAGTCTATTACATAGCAATTCTACTGAAATTTCTATGCTCACACTTCAGTGAGTCATATGAAATAATATAATTTTGAAAACTATTAGTTTAGCTGCAGAATGTAAACATTAGTGGAAGAATAATAAAGTGACCAGGTACCAGATAAAGAGTAGACACAAAGAGAGCAAGCTAGAGGCAGACTGCCAGTGGAAGTTTCTCATATTGGCCATGGAATGTCATATGCAGAGTGAAAACAAAAGAGTGGATGGCCATAATAAAAATTTATTTATTTATTTATTTATTTATTTATTTATTTATTTATTGTTTTCCAATTTAACAACATAAAATGCACGGGACTACATGCGTAATAAAAACAAGCAACAACCTTTCTGTTACATGGAAGAAAACCAAAAGGAAGCTGAAATAACCAAACAGAAACCTCCTGAGCGGAATGATAACTCCATCTTCCCCTTTCCACCCAAGTACCCCATTAGACTGCATCTCATTCTGATCCTTGGCATTGGACACCATAACTCTTTTGACCAGAGGTCCCTGTGTAGAATTTATACAGGATATCCTTAGAGAGGATATCCTGAGTATATAGTCAGATGCTCCTGGAAGATGGAAAATAAAAGATTAAATTTCCTTCATCTTCAGAAGACCAAATTCTGGACTCTGATCTCCAAACTTGAAAGACAAATATTGTTCAGCTTTTCCTTTTGGCCAGCAATGTCTGTCCCCCTCCTCAATACAGGAATTTTCATGAAATGAATTTACATTCACTTTTAATGCACGAGCGTATGTTTCGTGTATCCACATTATTACAGCAAGGTACTGTGCTTCAAATGAGGCAGTAAGTAATTGCTCAGACAACACAGATTCCTGAAGTGCTTTTCAACAGCTGTACATAGTTGTGCCAGTGCTCCTAATCTGTTTCATAGAAACTAGACCAGGTGAGGGTGAAAAGAAGGAAGTATTTTAAGCTAATATCTTTGTCTTGTGTGAGATGGACTCAAACGCTCAGAAGAGCCAGTTTCATGATGCAGAAGTTTTAGCAATAACTGAAGTTTACAGCTTTTCTGCTTCACTCACCCCTTGCCATTCAATCCAAGTCCTGCCCTATAGCTTGTTGCTCATTTGTATTGGGAGATTGTTTGTAACCCAGATCATGTCCATGCTCTAGTTCACACTGCAATAGTGATCTGGATTACAAGCAACCCTGCAGTACAAGTAAAATAAAAACTCTTCTTTTGTTTGCAATCTGGGTCTGTTTTATGATAAGCACAGAGCAGAACTTCACATCCAGTTGAACTTCTAACACAGAAGGTGTAGACTGCTTTCACATGGAAGAGGGAATGCTTTACAAAATCACAGAATAGCTGAGGTTGGGAGGGGCATGTGAAGATCATCTGGTCCATCCTTCTGCTTAAGCAGGGCCATTTAGACCCAGTTTCCTGGCACCACGTCCACGTGGATTTTCAGTATTCCCAACAATTAAGACTCCACAGTCTCTCTCTGGGCAACCAGTTCCAGTGCTCAGTCACCCTGCTCTAAATTAGGTCTACGAAGCAGTTTTAGAAGTTCATGGCTGGCTCCCAGCTCAAGTCTTGTAGTTAAGGACGTGGAGCTCCTGTGTCTGTGTAACATTGTCTGTGTCAGTTTGCCTGGATACGTCTAATACTAGTCAATTCTAGTATGCTTTGGAATGCTTTGGGTGCGGGAATGTGATTGTACTTGCTAGGCTACCCTCAGCACACTCCCTAGATGAATCTTGGCCTGTTTCAACCCTTGATGTTCCCCATCAACTCCCTGACATGGTCGGTCAGTCAGACCAGCTCAGAAGAATACCCAATGGGCAGTTTGCCTTCAGCTGGCTCCGTCCTGACAATTTTTTGGTGTAGATGCCAGCCGTTCTGTGAATGACCTCAGTGCCTCTGCTTATTCTCAGGCATATTTAGTTTCCTTGTATATAAGTGGTCTGTGTCTGCAGGATATCTGAATGCGTGCTCAGCACTGGGACCTGAGCTTTAACTGCATTGAGCTGCTTTGCACGCCCTGTCTCCACGCTTGGTATGCGATGTGTGTTAGCGTGATGGGGCAGGAAAGAATGACAAAACTTCTTGTCTTGGTTTCCTGTGAATATTTTCATTAACTCTTTTCTTTTAGAACTTGTCCAGAACTTGGGTTCTGTTTGTGAATTTGCCCTTTGCAGCATGAAAATCAATTTAATTTTATTTTTTTAATTACATGCATCAGAGTGGATAATTTTGTGTCTCAGACACATGATAAATAAACAAATAAGCTTGCTTAATTTAGACTGAAGTACAACTTTTCTATGTGTTTTTAGCCTTCAAAGAACACTTTACAATTCAGGATCAAAAAAAGCTCTAAGCAGAAATTTTGATTGAAAACTGCAGTTGCTATCTGTATTGTATTTCCAATGGATCTATTTCAGATTGAGAAGGAGAAAATGGACTTTTTGAAACCTTTGTATTTATTTTTAATTTCACCTGCATTTGAGACCTCCTGCTGGCCTACCTCTTTGTGTTTTTCTCAATTTATATTCATTGTAAAACTGATTTTGGGAGAGAATCAATCACTAGGTTTGGAATGCTGATGAATTTCTGATCTTTATGCCTCTTTAGCACAGTTTTCTTTATGCTATAAATATATATAATGCAAGAATCTATATTAGTAATAAAAGGTACTTCTGTTTTAGTAAATGAGGACATCTGCATTTATTGCTCTGATAAGAGCTGCAGGACAGTATAAAGAGTTTGAAGGTATAGTACCATAACATAACAGTGCTGTTTTATGAAGATCTAAAAAAAAAAAAAAAAGTACTATATTAAAATAATGTTTATATTTAGAAAATTCTCTTTGTATTCCTGTTAGCATTGTTGTTCAATTGAATGTACAAATGGTTAATTATATAAATCTATTACATCATAACCTACTGACGCAAGGAATGTCAGCTTCTTCTTTTATTCATATCTCACAGCTGTCCGTACCACAGACATATTTGAAACTTTTTCTTGGGACCCTGTACTATTTTGCTGTATTTTTAAGCTTCCCTGAATAGGTTGTGTTGTTTACACTTTTCATTATGTACTCTCAGTTCCAAAATAAATTAAATTCTTCCATACTTCTCTTTTCACTAACTTACTCTGTTCAGCCAATTATTATATGAAAACTTCCACTGTGGTGATTCATCCAAAGGGAGCACAACACGTAGACGTACAGATACCAGACTACTGTCTATTCTTCTTAGTGAAATTAGCTATTGATTGCGGTTGGCTATTTCTCTTTCTTACTGCAATAGCAAGGAAATGTAAGATACATATTTATTGACTGGCTGATTACAGGCTTGTGTGTAGGAACTTTATTTTAAAATATTAACTTTTCTAAAATTGTTTGTGCCTTGGACTGGCAACTACATTAGCAAAGTAGGAACTATGCTTTTGAAAATGTGAAAATGTCTGTGTAGAGAGTATTTTACAACCAAAACAGAAAATGTGGCATGATTTATAGAAAAAGGAATTGTACATTATGAAAATTGATTACAACAACCATGTATTTTTCTTCAGATCATGCTGAAATCAGTGTTTTGGTTTTTTTCCTATAGGCTTAAATTCTCAGGAATGACTCTTTTAAATGCATTTCATGCATAGCAGAAGCTGTAGAGAGACAACACATTCTTTCTGAACAATTTTCAATACAAAATACAGTATTTATAAAAGGCTTAGAATTAACATGTTTGAATGAAGATTTAAAATACTACAATAAAAATCATCCTTTGTGGTTCCATAAAAGAACAGCACACTTTCAAATGGATTTAATGCTTATGGAATACACAAAATTGACTGGTAAAGAATGAAAATCTTATTTATTGTCACTGATTATGTACAGAAAGGCAGGGGCAGAACAGGAGTCTCCCCCGAAGCAACAGTGCGTCTTATATGTGATATGGAGAAAGATTTCCAAACATTTTATCTTTATATCTCTGCAAAATCAGGCAATGAGGCTATTGTGTGTGCAGGTAGGTAATTAATATGGGCATGTAGCTATTAGAAATTCAAATGAGTACTGTGGTAGGAAATTAAGTCAATGGGCTGTCAAACTGTCAAGCAAAACTTCATCAACTGCTGACCTTTCCCTTTTGACCACTCTGCAGTTCCTGAGTGAGAAAAGCTCTGTGGTCATTTCTGTCTTGCTCAGATAATACAGTCATACTACACAGGACAGCAAAAACACATATTCAGCTAGGATAACATTCTAACTTCTCACTCTAACTTCTTCAAATCCCCCAAAAGCCACAAACTCTTTCATTACTCTGCTGAAGATACAGCTTTTAGTTCTGTAACTTTTAATTCTATGAGATCTGGTTCATTTATACTATTTCCTTCTATTTACAACATTTCAGGTGAGTGGAGTAAAACACACTTTCCAGTATTATTAGTTATGCTTTCCCAAAATGTTGAAATTACTTACCTGTTTCTTAAATAGATAAGGCTATTTTGGCTGTTTAGCCCTTAAAGGCCTAAGGAGAAGCTGAGCATATACTCCTCTGCTTTCATCCAGACACATTCCTTTATGACAATAAAAACATCTGCTTGTTTGTCAAAGATAACACTGAAATATTTACACTATTAAAAAGAAAATTCAGCATGAAGAGGAAATCAACTACAGAGAAACAAATTGGGAAAAAAAAAAAAAAGCAAAAGGACTGATGGTATAACTAAACATGTAAGCACTTGTTAGCCCATGCCGACTCTTTTTTTGCTGTGCAAGACCAAATGACAGTTAAGAGAATAAAATGGGCTTGGACACCAAAACTCTTTAATCGGACACATATGCCATTTTACACATTTCATTGCTTCCTTGCCCCACGGGAAAGACCAGTCTCTCTGTGACTGTCAAATGAGGGCCACTAACACTGGCACTCACACTCTGTGCCTCTCGACACATTTGTGACTTTCCCATGTTGTTTATACATGTGTATTTACCCTTTTTTTTTTTTTTTTTAAGGGTTGCATCATGTTCCCTAGTTTCACAGACTGTATACTATTATTTCTGCACAGGATTTCCCAGGCAGAAATCTAGCAGCCCAGCTTTGGGTTGAGTGCTTTTTCTTTACTGCTTCCTATTCTGACTTTCTGTTTTAGGAAGGTCACACTACCCATAAAATTAATATAGTGAAGGGAAAAAAGACTGCATGATCTATGTTTGTCAGTTGAACAAGAGCAAGATACCCGTGAATAGGGTTTTGTTAGGAGAATAGTTAAAACACATACACTTTAGCTATCGAGGACAGAGAGATTTTTAGGTTGTCTGGAGAAAAAGTAAAATGTGAGAAGTGGAACCCCCATTTTTCCAGTGCCAGTCTTTCAGCTTGTCTCCTCTCATGATTTACTGAGGACACAGGGCTTTTAAGTTTCCATGATTAAGGGTCTGGGTTCTTTCCTGAGGACAAGACTGAGGACTACAAAAGGCTATAAGGAAGGCTTAGATTGTAGGACTTTGACTGCTGATAGATTTGAAATGAGGTCCTTGGGTGAAAAGCACATTAGCAGACTCCAGAGTTTACTTTTACACTGACTAAACTGAAATGTAAAAATTTTGTACATATGTTTTGTGCATGCATTGATATGGTGGATCATGCCATGCACCAGAAACTTATGCTTTAAGTAAGGTATTAAAAAAGCTCAGTACAGCAAAAAGTCTTCAACAGTTTTTACAGATAACTCTCCAAGTACGCTAACCAAATTACTTAAATTAATGGAGTTTTAGAAATATATGCTTTAAGAAGCTTTAAAAACATTTAATCTGCATTATCACTGTTAAGACATAATGTGTCCAATGTGATAAGCATCAAGTAAATGCATTTCCTAAATAAACAAGAAGATTTTTTAGTATGATAAGACTAACGTAGAGAAATAAGCCATTGAGATTGAAAGGAAAGTCCTGAATTTTTAATGCTAGTTTTATATTTATGGCCATGAGAACTTCTCTTTAACCTAAACAAATGAATGGCCAAATTAAAACCATAGGTTGGCTTTCACTGTGAAGAGTCTTAAAACATTTAGAAATATACTATTTTACAACCTGAGTTTCTTTCTCTACTTCATATCACAGCATTAGGAAACCTTATTTTAGGTTACAAAAAGTAGTTAATATTTCAGTTTTCATCTGTTCCATCTCTTCTATAGAGACTTCCACAATATCTTCTTCATTTTATTAGACCAAAATTATAAAATACTAATGAAATAATTATTTTGTATTTTACTGTTTATCAACAGTACTTACAAGACTGTATGCATTTAGTTTATATTTTGATGTAATTAGATAGCGAACAACAATTCCTGAAGACTTGTAAATTATTTTAGTATTCAGGTCATTTCTGTCTTGCATGTAGAAGTAAAAAACCCAGACACTCAGCAAAGTTTTAATAAAAACAAGGTCAAAAGGTAAAAGGAAGGAGCTGCTGTGTCGATGTATTTATACCGATATGACCTATGCATTTTACTTATTTCTAGTTAGCTAGGACATTCTGACAGCATATTGCCTCAGATTTATACATGCATTGCTGTATTTCAGGGAATTGTATTGTAGTATATTAACATATTGATTATATGAGTTTAGAATATGAAAATGGCATGTTTTATCTTGTGCATATTTATTAACATAACGATAGGTGTGAGGCTATTTATTATAGTATTATCATTTTTACCACTATAGCTAAGGATTTTTTCAGGATTTACATTATAATTCCCTATTTTCAGGGGCTTATAATTCATCAATAAAACTTTGCCCCAGGCTGAAGGTTGACATGAAAACTCTATGTTCAGGATCATATATTTTGCAACAAAAAGGACATTGTAAAATCAGAAATCATTTTACTGGGGGCTTATTTTCCTTTTTTATTATTTTTCAGAACAGCTGATGGTGCTGAAATTGTTATAGAAAAATATCCGTTTATTTCTCCCCACACTTCCATCAATTTATATGCTAAAGGCAGCTGAATCATACTTTATGTAAAACTCATCTAATCCATAGCAGGTACATGTTGTCACCTCCATTCTTTTGGCAATTCCCTATAGGGTACATATATTCACTTTCACTGCTCGAGTTTCATGCACTAGAAACATTTTGCTAGGTTGTGTAACTTGTGAAGAGTAAGAATGTGATGAATTCACAAGTGTTTGATTTGCCTGGGATGAAACAACAGCCATTCATTCATTGAAAAAAATCCAAAGTAGAGATGAAGAGTCAAGGAAAAAATAGGAGGGGAATGTGAGATGTGAGGTGAAGTGTTTGCAGGCAACACACAGGCAGGAGGCTTCCAGGGAGGACACATGACCGCAACTGAACAATGAAATGCGTGGTTTTCTGCAGTGATTATCTGAAGCTAAGGCAAAAGGAAACCAAGCTGTAGTAGATCAATAGGAATGATAATTAAGCAGTTTCCACAATTAGCATACTTAAATACTATTTAGACACTTGCACAGAATTTTGAATAGCATGTTTCATTAAACTGTATATATAGATAAGTATTCATACTTCTCAAACCAGAGTTCATACAATAAAGTACATATTAAAATCAATACTGGAGTATATGTTCAACTCATCAGAGACAGACAGTGCAATCTGCCTCATTTAGACACCATAGACACCACATAGACTTTTACATTTGAGGCAATCAGTGCATAAAAGCAAACATTTCCAGGGCCCTAATTTAGGAAACATTTTGCATTTGGCATTAATCTGATTTAGATAAGGTGACTATCAGCTTAGAAGTAAGAATTCCTCTTTACTGACTTTTCTGACTGAAGGAAGCCTAGGATAACAAACTCAGATGCAAACACTGTAAATAATCCAAGCTTTGTTAGAAGACACCAATTTAACATTGTAATAAACAAAACACATGGTCTGTTGTGCCTCTTGCTCTCATAACTACCACATCATGGATTTAAATTAATGAGTTTTAGAAGCATAGAATTATGGATTCTTCACCTAAACCAGGGTTTCTTCAATGAACTACTTCACTGAGGTCTCACTCCCCAGTTACTTTTTTGATATATACTACTTTGAGATATACTACTCTTCTTTGCTGGATCTTTTCTTCAATTCATTGACTTCTAGCCTCCTTCGAAAAACACTCTCCACAACCATGTCTGTATTACCAGTCATCCTTAAGACATCTGTAAGCCCAGAGTCATCAATTCTCTCTTCTAGTAACTGTATACCCTTGGTCCCAGAGCAAGCTTGGCCAGCAGCTCTGCCCTCCCAGGAACTCCCCAGCCATGGCAGATTCCAAGCAAGAGGATGGCACCAGGAAAATCCTACCTCCTCCCCTTCCTCACCTCTGCTTCTTCTGACAGCAGGATAATGCCATATGCCTTTCAGTTTTTCTTTATGTATTTTCAAAATGGAAATAAGGCAGTTTTTACAATTGATTGACCATTAAGGAAATATTTGTGGCCTTAATCTAAAAATGTTCTTTAGAAAAAAGCCAAAGAAGTGAAAGATTTGAGCAATAGTCACTGTATGGGTAACACATATAGAAAATGTGACACTGGCAGAGACCCTGTGATAACATGGAGCATGATTGGCAATTTAAATGAAAATTTTATCTACCACAATGCAGGAAAGAGGATGTCTCTTCAAGTGCCTTAATCCTGAGTCTCTAGCATGTCATTACTTCCTTTATCCTTTCTCTGCATATACCAGTTGTTATGGAAAACTGAGACATATATACAAGGAAATAGCAATGAAGAGTTTCGCATGTTTTCGAAGTATGTGGTTGTTCATACTGTTTGTGTGCTAACAGAAGTGGCAAGTGATATCTTCATAGTCACAGCCTAATGATCTTAGAGCAAGCAGATCTCTGGATGGTGTTTAACATTGAAGTTTAAAATATAGGTTTTAGATTCACTGCAGTGACAATAAAAAGATAAATGAATATTTAAAAAACATGAGCATACGATATGCAAATCAAAATATTTACCTTAGATTTCTCCTTTGATATGGCTATATAAATTAATTTCTACATAATTATTTTAGATAGAAAATAAAACCCAGATGTGAAATTATGTGAGCTGTTAGCAAGGAAACAAACAAAGATTCTGCATAAAAGGAATGATTGTGTTCTGAATTTTATACCAGCATTAACATTAGCATTGTAGCAGAAAAAAAAAAGTGAAGAAGGAAGAAAGGAAGAAAATAGAAAAGCAACCTAATTGAATGCCATTGTTCTGCTTTATATCAGTATCGGTTATCCATTTTTCTATGAGGTATCAGTATAACTAAACATTCATTTTACTAAAATAAAAGTAATCAATAATGGTTGGTGACAGAATACACTCATTTTCTTTTTTATGGTTTCCTAAATTGATGTTGTTCTTTATATTTCTAATACAAAGAACATCTGTTTTGAATAATATCCACTGGTGTTTGAATGTCTCAAACTGAGATAATTGAAGGGAGTGAATTTTCTCTTAACTTCAGAGCCAAAGTTAGTGCTGCAGCTAGATTCCCTCATCAGACACACCTGCCTGTATAAACACAGAAATACCCACAAAGTCTAATCCTTGCTTTGAAACAATAAATCTATTCTTTGGAAACAGCAGAAAAAAGCCACTTAAGCATAAAGATTTTTTCCGTATAAAGACATAAAGACAGTAAGGAGAAGAAAAAAATGACCCTCCAAATTATTCTGAAAACAAGTGTATAGCATACCCTCTCTTACCATTCGTAGAAGTGAACTTGTTTGTAATTAGTTGATATAGTCAGAAAATCCTGATCCCATTTATGTATGTTTAGAATATATAAAACCACAAAATTTGGCTCCAGACTTGAACTTTATTTTGTAGTTTGGTAGTCATTGTAATGTTGTAATGTAATGGTTTTAATAACAAACGTTATTGTTATTTTTCACCACATCCCCTGCATTGATCTTGATAATCATCCTAGCTAACCAGAACCGTGGAACATGTGACCACAAATAGTATCAACAGGTGTAATCTGAAGTATACATACAGAAAGGAAGTGAACATGAGGGCTGAAATCTTGAATTATAGAAGAAAGCTAACACTTTAGTCCAGGGAGATAAAATTATCTGATGAGTAGAAAACTCTGAAGCTATTCTCCTTTTCTGTTATAGTGCTTAGAGGCAGAACAAGACACTTTTAACCCTTACATTTTACAAATGCACAACAAAAGAGCAACAAAATATATTCCTCATCGCTCATATTCCAATTTTATTGTAAATTATACTCTCTCAAAGGAAAAGTAGTAATTTGGCATTAAATCCATGAAAAGATTTAGGTATTGTAATGGGTGGCATTGTACTGACTCTTTAAAGGAATTTTGCTGCCTAGTGGCACCCTCCCATCCCAGCTCCAGTGCTTAGACTTTCCATAAATGCCCAGAGAAAATTCAGTTCACAGAAATAAGGTCCATAATAAATAGGAGCTCATTTCTAAAGATAAGATTCATAGAAGAAAGCAAGTAGAAAAAGGAGACATTGAGGTACCTAATAAGACACAGTGAAAATGGGGCTTGAACCGAGTTAATTTAGTCCCGATTACAGGATACCATTCAGAGTACTCCTGACATTGGCTGCTTATTCTAGCCTTTCCGACAGAACATGGCTGGAAGAGGAAAAGTTTTGTTTTCTGTCCTTTTTCTCACCTGTACCCTCCAAGCTTCCACACAATAATGCTTAAATAAAGCTTATAATGAAATCACTTTCCATCACTACTTCCTGTTGAAATTTCCTGTCTTTTCTTTCCTTTATGAAATAAATACATTTTTGTTGGACCAGCAAACATAAACAGAACAACTTCCTTCCAGTGTATAGCATCCTCCTTTGAACAAAGAGACCAGGTGCCAGTTAACGATCACTACTCCGTGTGAAGTATTCAGTAGAGCAGATAATCAAAGATTCTTTCTCTATCCACTAGCCTGTGAAGTCGTGCTTAAATATTGAATACTGAACCTGTAATCATTTTCTACTGAGTGAAATAGCTAAGCCAGAAGGGACTGGAGTGTTGCTCTTGCTTCACCAGGCTGCAGAACAGAAACAAGCCTGGTGTTAACAACACTGGCATGGGTAGTGGGAGACAAAGATGGGATGGCTTTTTACATGGGACATCCCCAAAATAGGGAGAAATGTCTTTCTTTACTGATGAAGCTGGAGTAAGCACCATATCCTTTGTGACAGTAACATACTTAGTGTCAGTCAGTAAGTGCACTATGAATGTCTTCTGAACTTAGCCTAGCACACAGCATGGAAAAAGGAACAGATGTTAGAAGGTTAGAGGTTAGAAAACCTCTGGAGGTCATCTGGTCCAACTGCCCTGATGAAGCAGGGCCACCTAGAACCAGTTGCCTAGCAGGGTGCTCTAGTCAGGCACCTAAAGGAGTTTTACAGATAGTTTTAGGAGCTTTTGTGGGTTAGTCCCACCCTATTAATCTTTTAAACAAATGTCATATACCAGTTGAAATAACTGTCCTCCTATAAGACGATCATTACATTGTTCCCAAAGGCAAGAAATAAAATTAATAAATATAAATGAGTCATATATCAGTTCAGAAATAAAAAATACATAGAAATAATTTATTACTATTCCTTCATTTTCTTTCCCAATTCCTTTTGATTTCTATCATTTTAACAGATGGTCCACCAATTTGAAGTTATTCTGTTCAAACACACATTGAATCATTGCTGAAAAAACGTTGGTGGGAAATGAATTAAGCATTCATTGATAATCCAAAGCTGAAATCTCTTGGTGTCCCCTCCGTAGTCTTCTGCGTTTAGGTACTCTCGCCTCCAAATGCTAGGGTCAGAGTTTTGGACTGATGTTCTGACCAATGGATGTAACCAGTGCTTTCCTCAGAAAGAATCATGAGCAGAGAACTGTCCAGGTGATTGACATGATAGCAGCACCTGAAATGTTGTGAGCCTTTGAGGAGACTTTTGTGCTGACATTGAGGCTATCAGACAATCAAAAATGTCCTGAATAGTTACTGTGCAACTGTACTGACTGGAACAACTCTGACAAATCACAGCACACCTTTTGTCACAGTTCCCTGGAGTAATACCTGCAGCTTCCTTGCCTGTAGCAGCCAGTCTCCATGACCACAGGTTCTACCTGGCTTTTGTTGGCTCTCCTAGTGGTTGCGAGAAGTCAGTCCAGCTGACTGCTCCTGGTGGGAACAGCCCAAGCCTCAGTTAGATTGCAGGGACTCAGAAGCACACAGGCATTTAATAATGGTAAAGATCTAAACAGTGGTGATGGTAATAGAGGTACTAGTAATAATATTTTGAACAAAACTGATCTTTATTTGAACATAAAAAAAATCATGGTGCTCAGAAAATACCGCAGCTGTCCTTGGTTCTCAAGTATTTCCATCTTTAAACCTCCTGTCCCTAATTTGTCTCTCATATCCATCACAAGCCAATCTGCTTGGCAGTTCAACTATACCTTTATGATAAGTTCAAAGTGCTTTTTCCTGCTACTCCTTGTTCTTCTAACCACAAAAGGTCCTCATGTTGCATGAATCTTTTAGTATTCCTGATGAATGAATGCCCTGGTTCAATACAGGGTTTCAAAGCTGGAATATTGTCCTCGGCTGACAGAATTCATGTATTTTATTTTGCTATCGCCATTCAGCAGGATTCACTATTCCAGTGGTTTTCACTAGCTGGGAGGTAGCAAGGATTCTCAGCCTGATATTCCACTTTTCACCTGCTGCACTGAGTGGCTTGGCTTGGCTTTGTTTTGCTACTACTTGTTTGCTTGCTTTCTTCCTTAAGACAATTCCAGAACAATCTTTTCTCTATGGCTAGGGTTTAATAAGTGGACTGTGGGAAATAACAGATTAGGGACAAAATTATGTCAGAGACAGTGCAGTACTTCAAGCATAGTACAAGAATTTAGACTTAGTGGAGCCTTGGAAATTCCCCTCATTCTTCTGTCTCCTCACAAGCTCTGTCTCTCTTTATAAAACAGTGTAGGTTTTTTTGTTTTGTTTTGTTTTTTAATTTCTTTTCTCTTCCCAGAAACAATGGAACTTTCCTTTGAAGACAACAGCTCAGTAACTCATTATGTAGTGTATAAACTAGTAGGGTGAATCAATGTTAGCAGGGGAATAAAAAAAAAAAAAAAAAAAAAAGGAGACCAGCCATTTTATAGTACAAACTACAAATAAACAAGATTGAATCACCATGATGAGAAATATTTATATCTAGATTTATTTTCAGTATATCCCAGCTATTTAGAAAGATATAAGAAAATATGTAAATCCATGATGTAGGAGAAACTGGCATGTTCTCAGTCAAGAATTTTCTACTGTTACTAGCTTGGAATTGTCAAGACCAAATAATACGATCTGCTGGCTCAAAAAGCCCCTAAACTCAATTTTTTATCTTTCAGTCTTTTAAATGTAGTGATTTGTTGGATATCTTTAGAAGACTTTTTTTTTTTTTCATTTTGGTGTGAGAACTGTAGGAGAAAGAAACAGTTAAAAAGGTGAAAGGTGAAAGCATATCCTGCAGTAATAATTCCAAATGGTCATTTGAACATAAGTGAGGGTCCATTCAGACTAATATACTCTCTTCGTCTGTGGTGACTCCTAAAGAATGCAATTAAAGAGGCCATAATATGCTTAATTGTGTTATAGTACAGCAGTAAACATTTCGCATCTGTTCCCATAGCAACAACAACACTGCAGAAACAAGTTGTTCAGGCTACAGTCTGTGTCACATTGGTATGGGGAAACTCTCCTGGGCAGGGTAATAACTATAACTTTCTAGGTTTCAAAATACATTGTTTAAAACTGTGCTACTAAACAATGACGCTACTTAAGAAGAGTCTTATGGTACCAAAGAAGGAAGAACTGTAGATGAGATACACATAGTTCTATTTTAAAAAGAATTTTGTTTTTCTAGTGACATCACTTTAAAAAAAAAAAAAATTTTTGTTTTAAAAGGTCTTAAAATAACTGTTGAGTTGTGATCACCACACTTTACCTGGAATGCTGTAATAAATCAGAAACAGTAGAATATTAAAGATAACATTTAGGTTTTGTTAAAACAGCTTTATCACTTGTGGCATTGCTAGAACTATTTTTCTATATGTAGCTGAATGTTTATTAGTAATTTGCTTTTAAAGAGTTCAGGATTTCATGGGGTACAAAATAAGAGAATAATCACTTTCCCTTAGACTAATTATGTGAACAGAGGTTCTACTCAATATTGAAATTCTTTCCTCAAAAAATAAGCATTTTATTATTGTCTTATCAAATATTTCCACTATGTTGTATTAGAAATGAACAGGAAACGTGTTGTGTGAGGGAAAAAAAAAACAAAAAATCATAAACCTAAAAGTGAAAAAAATATGAAAATATAAGGACCTTTTTCTGCTTTCTTATGTGTAAATTCTTTGCATGAAAACTTCTGGGATTAGTTGAACTACCCAATAGTTCAATAAAATGTACTGAATTAGAATATATTAACACATCTGTTCCATGGTAACAAACATAATAGTTAAGAATCCAAAAGGGTTTCAGTTATAACCTCTAATTTTCACACCTGCACAATATTTTAAATTGTCCCTTTCAGGGGAAACTTTCCATGTTGTTCTCTGTCTAAATTAGCTTATTTTTGTTTGTGGGTTTTTTTTTTAGTGATCATTTTTTTAATGATACTCCAGCCAGCTATCATCAAGTCAAGGAAAAATATGTTTGTCATTCCAAAAATATTAATTGTACTTGTTTTAAAAGCCCTCCCTAGAAACAACTGAAATATGAAATAAGGAATTTAAAGCTAAGTCCAGGAGGGAGTTGAATTTATCTTGGCAACATAATTAGGCAGGTCAACTGTCAGCCTTGGGACTTGCTTCATCCAGTAGGACATTTTCATTAGGGCTACTACCTTTCTTAAGGAGATTTAAAAAAGTCATAGAGACAGCCAGTTGCTGTGATGGAAGGCAGCTGGGATTTAGAGGTGTTCATCCAGTTAGAAAGCTGCTGGTTGTAGCTGGAGTATATCAAGAAGAAAGCCTGACTCTTAGGCAAATTTTCATTTTTTTAAGTTCCAGCTGATGGGCATAAGCATCTTTCTCTTCAAGCTCATGTTTACTGCAAATCCTACTCATAAGTGCTAAGCCACTGAGGGCCATGTCTTCAGAAAAGGACACTGAATTATGAGTTCCTGTTTATATTTGACCAATATTTTCTGGGCTTGAAGACCAATGAAGCATTATAACTTATGATGCTGTAATTATTTTCAGATGATGAATTCTGATCAAACAGGGAGACTTTTTTTTTTGTTATGCACACGAAAATGCTTAAAAAGAGCTCGTATAAAGGCTATGTATAGATTGCCTCAACTAACAACCTACAGATTGTTTAAACTAATTCTGCCTTTCCTTCCTGCCGTACCAAGCAGGGTGAACTTAAACCTATTACCTCCAGAACAAGCCCTCTGCTCTGAATTTGTGATAAATCCAGATTTTTCATTATAGTACAATGACTTTCCAACTCGCCAGATGGTTACACTGATGTGGGGGATGTGAATACAGGTGAAAGGAAAATAGGCAGTTGCTCTGGTGGGAAGGCTGGAGAAATTGCAAAGGCTAATGGTTCAACATCTTAATGCCAAATGCAATCCACTGCTCAGAGGTAAGTCTCTGGAGTCTCTACACAATATACAGGGATGATATTCCTGAGGAAAGGGGTCTGAGCCTGACGCTCCAGTGTGCAGGGAGCCACATAAGTTGCCTGGGTGTTCATGGTGCCCTTGGTTCAGTCCCATTTCTTTTGTTCAGATATGTATTTAGACATCGTTCTTCAGGATCATCTTTCCCTGGCTTTAGCCATAACTCTGTGATAGAAAGAACACACCATTGAAGATGCTGCTTTATAGTTGTGTCAGGCTCCATCCAGGAGAACAGAATCTTTAAAGGTTGCTTTTTATTACCACCAATGATTCCTGCACTGGAAATTTTTCAGAAGACCCAGCAAAGCAGCTTTTCATGATGAGTATAAAAAGTACTCTTCTGACACACAGCAACCCCTCCACCAATTCCGAGCCTTCTGCCAAACCACAGAGTATTAAAGCTGTTAAGGACTAAGATCTCTAGAATTTTTTAACATGCTAAAAAAAAAAAAAAAAAAAGTTTGTTCTGAGGCAGACGCTTGGGACATTAAAAAGAAATCAGTCTAAAACATACAAGTTTTATAAAGTTATAATGTAACCGAAAATGTGGCTGTCCAATGGGAATTCTCCAGAAGCTATAAAAGTATATTGCACAATCAGCTCCTTCTTTTACTCAGAAAACAAACGAAAAAAAGCCACAGAAATTTGCTAGGAACTTTGGGACATTATAATACCAGATGGGATAGTGGGGAGAAACACCAGCTAAAAGCAGTGAACAGAGGAAAAATACATTTCTTTCAAAGAAAAGTAAAAAACTTCTAATTCTTATTGCAAGTTCTTATTGTTAATGGTAAGTTGCAGGAGAAGATGTTGATAGGGTCAAGAGAGATTAATAACAGTAGACAACTGAAAGAAGTATATTCTTTGCCAGTCAATACAAGCTAAAGGATTTGCAGAATAGGTGGGGCTGATAAAAAAAGTTATTATCAAGCTTCTTTTTCCCATGGTTCTTAGAGAAACCAGCTACCTCAGTACTTCACCATTATCTGTGTAGTGGAGGCGAGATGAGATTCAGGAGAGTTTATGACTTAGTTTTTCATCTGTAGTAGTCAAAGTGAAAGGCAGGTAAAGGGCAAAAATTGAGCTCAGCATTTTCATTTTCCACATGGGACATTATATATTACATTTGCATTTTATATGTTGCATGCAATTTTCTGAACGTTTCACTCCTGACATTTATGCCATATGAGATGGTTGAGTATTTGTTCACTTGTATTACTGTTATCACTTTTAAATTATAGTAGATTCTTGCTGACAGGAAGATGCAGACTTCAACATAAAGTGAGCACAGGCAAAAGAGAGAGGATGAGAGAAAGGAATAGGGGAAAGAAAAGCAGAAATAGGAGAAGTGAAGAGAGGGAGGGAAAGAGGAATGGAGGTAACATTTTTAACAAACTTTCATTCCTTGTTTGTTCCCTAACTTTTTATGTAATGACAAAATCTTAGTTTCTTATCTTCAAATGGAAGATAACATCAGTTATATAACTTTCTCCAGTATTTTGAAAAACTGAAATAAAAAGCAGCTTGTACAGGAAAAAGAAAGGAAAATATTTTGATATTTCTGCCAAAGAGCTTCTTTATATCCTTCCACTTGGAAAAAGCTGTTCCCTCTTAGAGTGGAAGGTTGTTGTGAGAGAAGTCAGAGCCATCTGTCTAGGATACTCCTGTTACCTCAATTTTATTTGCTTCCACTTCAGTCTCCCACAACCTCTGTTGTTTTCCTGACTCCATATTTCTATGAAACTGTTCCTGCCTAGACCTCTTCTGGATATCTTTCTTTCAGATTTCTATGCATAGAAAGGTATGTTGGTAAGGTAATAAAACTTATTATTTAACTTATTAAACCTCAAAAAAGGTAATGTCAATTCTAATATTTTTGGTAATGCTCTCAGGAGGTATTAGAAAAAATAGAGGAAGACAATTTACTAAACCAAGAGTATCTGCAGGTTTTTTTAAGTCCACAGACTGGAGAGTGTGACGTGAGTCACAGGGAGCAAAGGGGAGGGGACTGATGGTGCACGGAAGTGGCTCAACTCAGTGAGAAGTGTCCTTGCTCCAGCACGAGGAAATCAGTTTCCGCTCACTCTGCTCAGGTGCAGGAGGTTGTCAGAGACATTCACATGATGAACAACAGATCTTTTAATGAGTTTTCTTAAGTAGATTTTATTAGCAATAAAAACATTATAGTTTCACAGTTTGCTTCATTACCTTTTAAGGAATATTTGACAGTACATGCCTTGTTGATGTATTGATTCTTGGGAAGCCATTGAGTTTCTGTATCTGTTTTTACATTGGCAAAGATAAAATCCTAACAAATGTCAACACAAGTGCTTAACTTCTGCTTTCATTCTGTTTAAGATGAGACTATGTAACCTTCCAGAAAAGGCAGTCAAACACGTTCTGTGCTGGATAGCTAAACTCTCCGCTAAACTCTTTTAAACATGAGCAAACAAAAGCTGTCCGAAATTTTATTCTTAAGGTAACAAATGTATAATAAAAATGTTTTGCATTTTTAAAGTATCACCTCCCTGCTTTGGAACTAACAAAACTTCACTTCTACTTTCTAAGATTTGTTAATGATTATTCAATACTGGGTACTCGAGCTCTTAAATGTCATGTTTCATGTCCCTCAAATATCTTGAAATTTATATAATGCATTTGAGATTGTTTTTCATTTTCAATGTTGTCTGCTTATAAAATAGGGAAACTTTGAAGAGATCAGTTTGATGAAATCACACACCCTCCATAGAACTCAGAGGTCAGGTTATGAAGAAGCAATTAAAAACTATAGCACAGATGTGTTGGGACAAAATTATAAGGAAAATTAGGATATGACAAGAATAAGAGGCAACTATTAAGGGGCAAAAACCCCCATCTTTCAATCATCCTACAAGGATCATAGTAGTCCAATGCAAACAAAGGACTGAGGAACTGCTTGGTCTGATATCAAACTACAAATCAATGGTAGCATTAAATGGTATTTTTGTATCAGTTCTCACTAAAAAGATTTACTGCCACCATAAACCAGAAACATTTTTCATATTAGTCACATATTAGCAACCAAGCGGTAAAAATTCAACTTTAAATAATGAAAATAGCCATTTAAAAGGCCTCAGAAAGTATGATATATTTCTAGTGATATGGGTCTTGTTTAAATGCTTAAAGCACTCTCAGAACTACCAGCGTTCTCTAGAGATGAGGAAATCTCCAGACAACTTGAGAAATGCAACTTAGTATTTACATTTAACAGAGGAAACAACGGAGGAAATGCCAGTTCTGCTAAGGATATGACATGTGTGCTAGAGGGTCACATGCTATACAATGTCCCTCTGCTCTATACTGGAAAGCAAAACAGGAGTAAGGCCAGGAAGTATATAAAGATACATATATATAATCCTTTTGCTCTACTTAGCATTTTCCAGTCTATATTCCAGTGTTAGACACAGGTAAGTCTGAGAGTGCCCAGGAGCAGTCTGCATAAGGTAAAGTGTGAAGGGCAAAGAAGTAGTTACTCAATTTAAATGCTATCAATGGTGTCTTTCTTCTTTTATGCAAAGAACATAGTTATGATCCATGTAAAAACACTGTTTTATTATTCCATATCATAATATATGCACGTTCACAATGTTTCTTCTGGTAGCAAAACAGCTTAAAGGCAGGAAATTACTAATTAAATTCTACAGTTTATTCCGAAGAATAGGATGGGGAGAAATTTTGGGCCAGATTTATCTGGCTAAATACAGAAGTTTACTATGCAAACTACATTTTGTTTTGTTGTTTAGACTCCATAGCTTATGCAGGCAAACGGTTCTTCTTGTGCAAATGCAATTCATCCAGATGTAGATGTCTAAAGTAAACTCGATAAACAGTTCCCTAGAAGTGTCTCTTTTACTCCATTGACCACAAGGGGAAGTTAGAATGGGCATCTTGGATATATATACACAGACATTGGAGATGCCAAAAGAGAAATGAGAGCATTTCAGGCTTGGGTGTCACAGTGTCAAAGCCCAGGAAAAACAGCAACAATATCACATGAAAGACGAATGGGAAAAGCTTTATAGTTTAGAATGGGATAAAAGGTGGGCTAAAGATTTTGCTTTGTGCTCTTCCTGTTTACCTAGAGAGGAAAAGGAAAAACAATTGCCACATTATTCAGAGAAGAGCAGTGGTTTCTTAAACTCAAAATAGATTATTCCAAACTGATTCAGATGCAGGAAACATGGAAAGTTGTCCTGAAGGATCTTCACTCATCACTTCCCAATGCAATGTGTGGTTTTAGAATTTTTTTTTTTTTCACTGCATTAGACATTAAGTTGAGCAGTGAGGGAAGGAAAAGGATAGCTGATTCTTAAGGGGTTTTGAGGTATAGTGTGACAGCAAGTTAAAAGCCATATACTGCGCTATGGAAAGCACTTGCCTGCGTATTGCAAATCCGAAAAATTCCCTGTGGTTCTCTGACTGCCTGGCTCTACAGTGAATCCCACAAGTGCATTAGGGAGTGCAGTCATTCCCTTTTTGCTTCTCAGAA
The DNA here is from genome assembly GCA_025769975.1 of Gallinago jamesoni. Taxonomy (NCBI): domain Eukaryota; kingdom Metazoa; phylum Chordata; class Aves; order Charadriiformes; family Scolopacidae; genus Gallinago; species Gallinago jamesoni. The sequence goes on from JAOQGH010000001.1 coordinate 25,366,139, forward strand.
ACCACAAGTCACTGAGAAATCTTTTTCCATGGCGCTTGAAGGGATTATATCAATACCATTTACTGCACCAGAATGCACATTAAGAGGGTGCTCCTGACCTCTGCCTTAAGAGGTGGCAAAAGGTTAAGGAAAAAGGACAGACACTAAAACTTGCAGAATTCCCCACTACTCAGCAAACCTTTGCCTCCCTGATGTATGAAAAAGCAGACTGACCATCTAAATCATCACAAGAATTCCCTGACTTTCTAACTCAGCAGTCACAGAATGACTATTAAATACACCTCTGGGAAACTTTAGGTTTATTGATGCATGCTTCATGTGCATTTTAAGTTCAGCTTGTGGTACATGTCTAGAATATTGAGTGACGGATGTGCTCTGCCAAAAATCTTCAAGACCAAAGTTTAATTCTTAGGTGAAGGCTATTATGAGAGACAGAGATTTGCTTTTCAGCATGATCAACTAGAATCAAAGGTAATATCTTGTCCATTAGCAGCCTGAAAACTTCTCTGAGTAAAATGCATGGTTTCAGTTTCCCGTAGCTGCCTTTTGATGCTTGTAAGTAAAAAAAGAAGAAAGAGTTTGGAAAGAATGGGAAGAGTCTTTTTCTTTTAATGCAGAATTGGACCCACAATGGACAGATCATGCTAGCTAAATATTTAGATAAATATAGATTAAAAAGTTCTATAGAATTTATATGTTTCATTTGAGTTTCAGGTCAAGTATATTGAGAATTATTAGACATTGCTTTAATTGTACTGATTCCTAAGTGAGACTCATCCTCCAGTCTCTATTAAAAAGAACATTCGTTGAGTGCTTTCCTATATTCAGAGGATAATTTATGGTTTGTGTGCCACATGATGTCCCAGCCAAGTGCCAAGCAATGTCTGCCACTGCAAGGTTATTCTCCACACCAAAAGTATACATCATCAACATGACAGAAAGGTAACTGTTGTGCAAGACAAATATCATTCCCTTTTTAATATGAGTCATACACAGACAATGACAACCAAGAAGGTCTGAAAAAGAGCAGACAACAAAACTATTATTTGGAAGAATGTTAACAAGTGTCTCTTCTTTTCTGGTTTTTGTAACACTCATAAACATGGAGGAGCCTATGCTCATTCCAAGACATTCAGATCTGGGAAGACTAAAGTTTCTTGGCCTCAAGTGCTGAAGCATTAGAAACAAATTTAATAAGAAAAATATGCTTGGGTGCCAAAAACACTGGCAATGCTGATCCACAAAGTGGATCTGGTCTAATGTGTTATGTTTTATATCAGACACAGATATACTCTGTTTGCACTATTTCTCAGTTTTCTGCTGTCTGCAGACAAAATGCAGACATCACAGTGAAACATATAAACATCAAAAAGCCCCATAGCACAGAGCTCTAGCTTTTCTTTAACAGAGTTTTCTTAACCTCTTGCTTAACCTCTCCTGTCTTTTGTTAACGGTCTTAAAAAGGTATAAGGAAGAAAAGAAACAAGTAACAGAAAACAAACTTGTTTAGCAGTAGAGAGACTACACAGACGTACTACTGTATTGTTATTCCTGAAATTTCAGGGGAATGAAGTGCATCACAAGTTGGCACAGGCAATATATGAACACTACTGTTCTTCAACGATACTAAGATTATAACAGTTGTGACTAGTGTATTGATTCTTTTGTGTCAATTAAGAAAGTAAAGAGTTGAAACAGAAGACACTGATGGGTGTTGCTATGAGCACATTTGACAATAAACATGTCATAATGGCTCAAGTTCTTGAGTGCTGTCAGTGGCATTTAAAGTTACAGGAGTTTACTGAAAATAAAATCCTTAAGCATATGCATCATATTGACTGGTGCTCAGATGACCTAGAGCCAATTTTTAAGAAGACATGGAATGGGAAATAGTATGTCTAGTGAAATGTGAAAGCCACCAAACACAAAGGCTTCAGGACATTGAGCTAATGGTGCACAGTGTGAGGTAGGGGGAGGAAAGTGATATTTTATAGTATGTAGATGTGGTTTTCCCTATAAACTGTCTGAATGCAAGAACCGAACAAATTTTCTAAGTCTGCTCAGGGAAGAAAAGAGAGCTTATGTCCTTTGGAAAAAAGAACAGGCTACTCAGGAAGATTATAAAGGTGTAGTAAAGTTATGCAGGGAAAAGATTAGAAAGGCCAAAGCTCAGCTAG
>JAOQGH010000001.1:25368349-25381934 GCA_025769975.1 Gallinago jamesoni
GTGACAGGACAAGAGGAAATGGGCACAAACTTGAACATGAGAAGTTCCACCTAAACATGAGGAGGAACTTCTTTACTTTGAGGGTGCCAGAGCACTGGAATAGGCTGCCCAGAGAGTTGGTGGAGTCTCCTTCTCTGGAGACATTCAAAACCTACCTGGACAAGTTCCTGTGCAACCTACTGTAGGTGGACTTGCTTTGGCAGGGGGGTTGGAGTAGATGATCTCCAGAGGTGCCTTCCAACCCCATATCATTCTGTGATTCTGTGATTCTGTGTTTGGGAAGATAGAATTTCCAGAAGAATTATAGAATTTAATTCGTGCTTTGGGCACTATTCCAGGATGTATCTATGGGCTAAAATATTTCTTATTTCCCTTCTTATTTTGTAAATATTCCTCCTTCTCTGATGACAATTCATTTGTGTGGGGTGCTATTGATTAAATGACTCCCTTGCGGGCTCCAAAAAAATCAATTAAACTGAGCCTATGCCAAAACAGTTAGACAACATGGCGATATCAAAAGGTGTGTTCCTGTGGTGTTTATTTCTGGTAGGTCTTTTTGTTTACTGCTTAGTTGCATTTGGAAAAATGCTTGCTGTCATCTCTGTATATTTCCTTGTTTCATTGGGTTAATTTCATTGGCTGGCACAGTAAAGAACAGAGGCTTTCCATGGTGTTTGTAAAAAATGTGTTTACTATTTTCACCAAAATGCAAGCAATCTTAGAAGAAAAAAATGGAATCTAATTGGTATTAAACTGCACTAAATTATTTCCCAATTACAACATAATTCAGAGTTACACATCAAAAAGGTGTCAATCTAAATATAAGTTTACGAAAAAGAAAAGTTCAATTTCATGCTTAAGTCATTCATTAGACTCCAATTTTCCCTGCTTTTCTAACTTAATAATAACTTAATGAAAATAAATTTTAAAAGTGTTTCAAAGTATCCAGGTGGATTGTTTACAATTATTATTTTCCAGTTGGGTGGCTGACTTGGAAAAGCAAATTACTTTTGCAGTTCCCAACCATATTCTATTTAGTAAGTAACCAGTAGTTAAGATGTGGGAGCAGAGAGAAACAAGGAATGGGCAGAACGTTGGCTTCGTTTCAGCTCTTGGCTTGAATATTGAGGCAAGAGGGATAAACACCATCATTGCGCTCACACAGGCAATGCTAAATAACAACTGGAAAGCAGATTCACCCAGAAGCCTTTTGCAGTGCATGTCAACATGAGCTTTATTGGCCCATCAGTCTTACAAGCGGTGTCACATTTTCTCATACCCAACAGACTTAGCACTCACAAGCAGCTATAGCTCCTCTAATAGTCGCTGCTATGGAACAAGGGTGAAACAGAGAAAATTGGGCTTCAGAGACATAGTACCTCCCAGATCACATTTACCTGTGCATTTTACAGGGCAGAATCTAGTTCAATAGGTACATTTGCAGTCATGCAGATGTGTTTCTGGCAGCTATAGGTTCTATAGAGCCTTTGAAAGTTGGGCTTATTATTTTATTACTGCTGTCTGGAGATCTGGGTACTGAAGGAGTAAAGGGAAACAGGTATGGACCTAGCAATGGCATTTACAATAAGGCTGGAACATGATAGGACTGCAGCGGAAGGCAGAGACTGCTTAAAAGCTTGGCTGATGAAAGTGAGTGAAATCTGGAGAGCTGACACTGAGACGTGCTGAGACACCAGGAGCCAAAAGATGTCAGAAAACCTGAAAAAAACAGTCAGGAATAGCTAAAAGATGTGGACATGAGAAGATAACAACCTCTGAGAATGGGCAGCCAGGGAATTCAGCGGATATTTGGAGATAAAAAGAGAAGCTGAGGGAACAGAACCCATTGGAAATTTAAATATAGGCAATATACTGGGGAGGTGTGGAGCAATGTGAGTAATTAAAATGTTGAATTTACATCTATAAAATAATTCAAAATAAAATATTAATGAGGGCACAATTCTTGGTCGTTAACCTCTGATTGCCTAGAAATCGGTTGTCACTTACAGAAATCCTCCCATTGCTCTTTTTAATGCAATGAATGCATTTTTTAAAGGAAATTTTATATGTGATTTGAATGTTATTTTCAGTTTTTACTTGAATGTGATTCCAGTGATATCAGTGGGCACTGTGCCAATAAAGATTCAGGGAAGCCTATTGATCACTCATAGACAGAAAGGGGACCACACGTTTATTACCTAGTAGTCGGTCTGGCTTCTTTATACCTGCCATACAATTATAGCAAATGACAGCCTGGATTGGTTGTGATTTTTTTCACCTCAGTGATTGCTTTTAACATAAGCTGTATTTTTAGCATGTCCACATTTCCTCTTTCTTCCAGATCATTGTCTCTATTGCTTACTTTGTTAATGTATGAGTTTTTAATACAAAAGTAACAGCAACATAGATAAAAAGGTAATTTTCAGCTGATACACAATTACTTGATAAAAACTATCTGTGTAAAAGCAATAATTATTTAAATTAAATCTAGTGCTGGTTACTCAGTGTTTAGGAACATTACCTCCATTAGTAGAATATTTGTAAAAGTGAATAATGTTTTTTCAGTAAGACACATCCGCTGACAGGGAGACAGATTATCCCCCTATATTGCATCAGATCATAGACTCTCACATGTCTGTGTTCATACAGCAAGTAGATCAATTCAGGCCGAAACGAATTAGACCATCTTGTTTTTGGAGCTCTACTGTAAATTTCTTGTTTGGTGACAATAATGATAGATTTAATTATTGTAGTTCATGCTTGTACATGCTGCCTGAAACCGGAACCGGAGCTCTAATGTGCTAAACATCACAGAGGTAAGAGACATATAACAGAAAATAGAGACTGTTTGCAGAAGGAAGCTGTAAAAAATTCACATTCTCAACTGGAGCTTCAAGCAGGGCTGCATGTTTCTTATAATTTCACTGTCTTTGTTATAATCAAAATAATCCACTGAATGTGGTCTCAGCATCCTGTCCTAAGAGCAGCTATGTCTAGCAGACTTTCATTAAAAGCCAAAAAATGTGTCAGGGCATAAAAACTGTTATATACTTTTGTACTGCATAACCCTTGAGGGGGTAAAGAGTAGATATACCTGGAATACTGAATGAGTTACAAGAATTCTCATAAAATATAATTTTACCACCATTTTAAAGTCTGTACGATTATGCTTGAACAAGAAGATTAGGATAATCTAATCGTGCTCAAGAGTTGTGGTCAACGGCTCAATGTTCAGAGAACAACAGCAAGTGTGGTAAAGGTCTTAAAAACATGATTTACAAAGATTAAATTTGTGATTTCATGTCTTGCTATTTTACTGTCTTCTCTCCATCTCCATCTTCCTTACTGGGAATGCAGGTCCCTTTGGTATGTGTCTTAAGGCAGTTTCCATCACCTCTTCCCTTGTCTTTTTCCTCCAGGCTCTTCTTTCAAATGAATTTATTATTTCCTGTTTGCTGTTTTAGTTCTTGTCACATGTATATTTGGTTATTATAATCACCAAGATAGTTTATTCCTTGGTGTCTGTAATTAAGCAGAGTTACTGAAAGCAAAAGAGAGAGTGTGATGGTCAATACAAGGTACTAAGATGGAGTGAAAGGAAAATCTGACAGCATGTGAAATCTCTGACAGTTTTGACAGTTAATAAACCACTATAAAACATCTACTAGGAAATCACCATGTAATTGGTACATGAAGTCTTACGAGAACAAAAAACGTCCACTCTCTCTTTCACATTCTCAGTCCTTGCTCTCATGGTATGTATTTCTTACAGAAAAGGCCAGCCACATTTTTACATGTCAAAGAAAAATAAATAAATGAAATTCAGCCTGAGGCAGATACCTAGCATGAAAAAAACTCAAATGAAACAATTTAAGCTTAGTAACCTTGTAAATAACTGAAAACTAAGCCTTATAATGGAAAGTGTTGAGCAATCTTAGTAAAAGGCACTCAATGTCACAAGCTCTACCTATAATAATTTTTCCTTACTGTAACTGTGTCCTATCCTTCAGCTCTCCAGCTCGAGACTAATTTCATAGATATCTTTGTCATTCTAAGTTCAATGACAACCATTTCATGAGAACAGTGGGTGTTTATAAACAGAAGTTCAGGGAATAACTGCTGTAAGAGTATTTCTTATTCATCTCTCTGGTGTTGTAAGAATATGATATTTTTTTCAGGCCTTGAAAGAAAAGTGTTATCTTATTTTTTTAAAGTTTAAGTCTGGTATTATTAAATGATGACCCACTGCTGCACTCCTCAGGAAAAAAAAAAAAAAAACAACAACCAAAAAACCAACTAACAATGAAATGCCATTCTGGCAAATGGAGAAACAGAATAATTTCAGGTATTATATGAAGATGATAGAGGGATATGGTGAAGAAAACAAGTTATCTTCTGTTGTGCATCAGAATCTGTGCAGGGACAATTAAGGCTGTGTGACTTTATTGCTCCACTTCAGCTGGTGCTATACAATAGAGAAGGAGTACTACTGCGGAGTGGTTTTGCCCCCCTTCTCTAGGTGGGGATTCAGAGGGATCTTTGAGTTTTGTGTTCTTCCAAGCAATGGAAATAAGACCCCAACATTTCTGGTAACATTTCTGTCTAGGCTAAATTGTGCTGTTTGCTTCCTGTTTGCTGCTCTGAAAAAAATTTTGTCTTGGTTGCAGTTTTGTTCTTGTCTTGCTCTGACAATTTTCACCTTTATAACCTTATATAGTTTTAATAACAACAGCATATGTATCTTATAGAAAGACTAAACTGTAAAATGTATTTTGACAACTTTCTGTTAAAACATAGTATAGACAATCAGGTGATCCCTGTAAAACTGTTGCACTTTTTACCAAGGTCAATGCTACACCATCAAAAACTCTTTGACTTCTTTGTTTGATCAATAAACTTTGCTCACGTAAAAGGAGCAAAATTGTTGCATATATGAAATATGTAAAAGGTACCTTGTAATTTGCCATATAACTGGCATACATGTATGAACACATATACACATTTAGACTGATGTATCTGGGTTCCATTTTGTGTAATATGGTGTTCCAATGTTAATCCACAGAAATATTTTCTTAATATTTTTGCTAGAAGTATCATAAAACATGAGAAAACTGAAGTGATTTCCTTTAGCTAAGTATTGAAACTGTGTAAGTGGATTATTGGTTGTTAGGATATTTAACAAAGGACTTTTTTCTTCAGTTTAGACATTTCTTTTATGAACAGTGGCTTGTGAGATAAATATATAAAAAGGATAGGAAAATAAGAAGAAAGGAGTACACATTTTTATTCCTGTAATCTCATCTGGGAAATAAGTGGTTAACTGTAGACATCAACTAAGCCACTTTCTCCACACCAGCTTACTGGAGCTTTATGTAGTAAAAATGTCACAATTATACAGATTAATTTCTCATTTTGCCAGGCTGCTCAGAAAGCAAGGAAAAGTTATGTGAAAGAAAAGGTCTTTAAAGGTAATGAAATAATTTGTTTGCATTTTTTTGTCCATTTTACCTTAAATATCATGAACTCATCAACAGGATCTACAACTTTTTACACTGTCATACTATGGGAAATAGAACCAGGTTCAAAATCTTGTAGTCAATATGCAAGATATTCAATGAGTATATGGATAACACCATTTAAGGGGCTCTAGCTGACAGAGTTTCTTCTATAATACAAATAAACCACATGCAAGAAAACTAAAATCTGACTGAAGGTTGAGGACCATCTGAGACCATAAAAAAGAAAAAAACATGGTAAATGGCAGATGATCTCTTAGTTGTGTCGCAATGCTGCTGGTGGGTGTTCAACTCTTCTGATGAGCACTATAAAGCCTAGATAAAACAGAATAAGAACAGAACTTAACCACCTACAAAAATAAGGTTAAATCCCATTGACTGCCACTAATATCTAGTAAGTGTTGTCAATAGCTTCCTTCAGGTGTCATGCAATTAACATATGTCTTTTGTACTCAGAGGTTATGTAAAAGTGTAAGCATGTCCTTGACAGTTTTACCTACAGTAGAGCCCTTAGTATTGTTTGTTCATTTATGACCCTTTCCCCCTGCCCTATGGATCATTTATGAGGACTGCAAATAAAAGAATAACTCGTGTAGATGCACAATGGAAGCAGCTTTTGAATATTTGATTCAGATAACCTTTTAGGGTATTGAAAAGGGTACTAGAAATTTAAAACTACAGTTAGATCTAGCAAACAGAATAATGGTCAAGATGCTTGTAAGTTTTCCCACTATTAACACTTCAGCTGAGATATAGAGTATGTATTGTTTGCAGGAACTCAAAGACCTTTATATGGCTGTATATTTGTGAAATCTCTTCTTAATGGGCAGTGAGACATTACAACCTGTAAGCTGATACAAGCAGCTATTCTTGGACTGGAGTTTGGAACTACTGTTGCTGAACAATTGCAGAAATAATTTTTTTTTTGACATTTTAGTACTACAAATAAAAAGCTTAGGCTTAATTTTTCAATATATAGCAAGAATGGGAGGGATGCAAAGAAGCACCTATAAAATGGAAATCATGAGAAATAAAGGAACTTTACAAAACTATTCAAGAACTGGGATCCCCACATTAAGTAATTTACAAATATTTTTTACCTCTGGAATTGGGAAAGTAAAAGAAAACAGGGCTTGGTTAATTTGCTGCTGACATTGTGCTCTTCAGAAGAACTAATAAAATTTGGGAACATGCCTAACAGACTGTTTTGCTTGTGACACATACAGTATGAAGACAGTAGGCTGTCAAAGGCCCACAAATTCTAGTTAATCAGTATATGCCATTTTGGACAGGTCAAAAACTGTTGTTTCTATCTAAAAATACATAAAAGACAAAATTTCAAATCAGCAACATTTTTTTAATAAAGCTTATATATCTCAGAAGCATTTATTCCAAATTTGAAATATTTGCTTTACTTTTTGGAATAGAAATTATAGTTTTAGAGTGTTTTGTTTGATTATTTGTTTATTTTAAGAAATATGTCCTTGGTGCATTTGTCCTTTCAGTTCAAATTGCACTCAAGATACAAGATTAGTCAATCTTTCTGACATAAAGATTTATGTTTGTACAGAAAATACCACAACAGATATTCATTGTTAAAGTTCTTGCTGATAGGAAAGAAGGTAAATTAATCATATTTCTGTAATGTTGAAATTATGGAACTCTTCTTGGAAAAGCTGGTGTAAAATGTAAAAATGCACATTTTTATGATCTATTTTCTAAGTTTATGTTGAAATCTACAGCTACTACTGTTAGTTATTTTAACTACTAGGACTATAAAATATGTAATTATCATAAGTAAAATCCTTCTTGTTAATTTATCCAGTGTTATGAGCAAATAAGGTGCATTTCATCTATATATCCTATCTAGATATAACTTTTGTAGGTTTTTTTTTTACAAATATCTGTGGTAAAAACAATTCTAAATGTAGCACTAATTGAAAATTTATTTAATTATTATTGAAGAATTAGCATAAGATTCCCAGTCCTCTAAATGAGAAACAACATACCCATTCTGTTTAACAAAGAGTTGCTTGAAGAGAAAGAAGAGAGAAAACTTTTGCTTTGAGGTAAAGACAGTTTAATAGGTAAACCAATGGAAAATAAGGAATAAATTCACTGCTTTCTGTCAGCAGGCAAGCGTTTAGCTATTTCCAGGAAAGCAGGACTCCATCATGAATAATGGTTACTTGAGAGGACAAATGCCATAATTCCAAACATTCTCCCTTTATCCTTCTTCCCTGCAGATTTTATTGCTGAGCACAAACATCACATGGTCTGGAATATCCTTTGGACAGTTGGGGTCAGCTGTCCAAGCTGTGCCCCCTCCCAAATTCTTATGTACCCCCAGTCTACTCACTAGTGGGGAAAAAAAGAAGAAAAAAAAAAAAAGCTTTGATGATGTGTAAGAGCTATTCAGCAACATCTGAAACATGAGTGTGTTATCAATTAAGTTAAACTCAGTCCCAAAAAAATTAACTCAGTCCCAGCCAAAACCAGCACACCTGGTGGAGTAGTGAAACAGAGTGTAAGAGTAGAGAGTACCAGCCTAATAATTTCCATAAACTGCTCCCTGACAGTGGGCTTGTTGCAAACGTTCATGTTACTATTACCACCTGCAGTTCCTTTTTCTTAATTAGTGTGGTCACATTGTCTTTCCTTGTGCTTTATTTTGTACATATAGCAGCCTTTGCAGGCTTGCACCTTGTGCTTTAGGTATTCTGAGTTCATTTTTAATTATTATGCAAAGTTTTCTAACTGAACGATCATACCTTTTCTTATCTTGAAACCACTCCTATGCCAAATGCTTTGTGAAAAAATAAAAGATCCTATTTGCAAGGCCTTCATGATACGTAGTCTAGTCTGCTGTTTCACCACTGATAGTCAAATTTACAGATGTTACTACTACTTCTGCCAACTGCTATATCAGGTGCACTTCATACCACTGGAATCTATCATTTTATATTTTTTGCCTTTTACATGCAAATTCCAGTTTGCCATCATATGCACTTACAAGATGTATCAGGATCTTTCTCTAAAGCATTTGTTACCTTTTATGTTATCAACATTACTTTCTCATACACTATAAATGCCATCATAGCTTGTGTCATTTGCTAGGATCTTAGCTATTACATATGTCATTTTGCCTTGAAATTTCAGCAGATGCTAACACTGTATAATTTGCACTAATAGGGTCACATTTTAAAATGTGAAGTCCAGTAGCTGCAAAATCTGCAACTCTAGGTGCAGAAAGTCTACGTAAGCAATTCATTGATACCCCTCTGAAAATGAACGCGCAAAGGCTTTGGTGGTTATTTTGCAGATAAATCAGCATAAGCTGGGTGCAAATATTAAACATGCAGCTCAAACTAAAAAAAAAATTAATATTCTTGCTCACTGATGAGAAATAAGCTTGCCGTTTCAGAACAGTTTATGTGAATGCCTTCCCCATGTTGAAGCATGGGGGTTCTGTGGCTTAGCATCATAGCACGAAAGAGACATCAGCTTTAAAGGATACTGACAGAGACTGGATTAGCACATTAAGGAAATCAATACCACCCGCCCCCATCAAATGCCAGATAATGTAGGAGAAGCTGGAAGAGGGAGAAGGGACTCACATGATGTGACAAAATTATAAACTTCTGTGGTGGGTTGACCTGGGCTGGATGCCAGGTACCCATCAAGGTGTTCTCTCACTCTCCCTGCTCATAAGGACAGGGAGAGAAAATTAGGCAGAAAAGCTTATGGGTTGAGATAAGAACAGGGAGATGGCTCACTGATCACTGTCACGGGCAAAACAGACTTGACTTGCAGAAGATTAATTTAGTTTATTCCCAATTTTAAAAAAAATAAAAATTAGAGTAGGATAGACAGAAACAAAGACAAAACTAAAAGTGCTTTCCCTCCACCCCACTCTTTCTTCCCAGGCTCAACTTCACTCCTTTGTTCCCAGCTCTTCTACCATTTCCCTATTCTGCTAGCATTGCAGGGGAGACGTGGAATATTTTGGTCAGTTCACAATCCTTTGTCTCTGCTGTTTTTTCCTCCTCACACTCTTCCTCTGCTCCTGTTCCATTGTGGGTTCTTCCTACAGGCTGCAGTTCTTCATGAACTGCTCCAGCCTAAGTCCCTACCACGGGGTACAATCCCTCATGTACAGATGGCTCCAGTGTAGGTCCATGGGCTGCGGTTCCTACCAGAAAACCTGCTCCATGTGGGTTCCTCTCCACAGACTACAGCTTTTCCCAGGAGCCTGCTTCTACATGGTCTCTCCGTAAGCTGCAGCTTCCATCAGGGCATGTCCACCTGCTCTGGTGTGGGGTTGTCCATGGGCTGCAGGGGAACAACCATGGGCTCTCCACTGGCTGGAGGGGAATCTCCGCTCTGCTGCCTTAATACCTCCTTCCCTCCTTCTTCACTTCTGCAAGGCTGTTTCCCTCACATTATTCTCACTCCTCTCCCTCACAGCTGCCATAGTGATTTTTTATCGTTTTTCAAATACACTGTCCCTGAGGTGCTGCCATCATTGCTGACAGGCTCAGCTTTGGCCAGTAGCGGGTCTGTTTTGGGTCCAACTGGAACTGGTTCTGTCTGACATGGGGGCTGCTGCTGGTGTCTTCTTACAGATGTCACTTTTGAGGCCCCCCCACTGCCAAAACCTTGCCACATCAAACCAATACATCCCCTAACTACATCGTACTGTGAACTAAGGAATTATTTCTGGGCAGATATGTGGCACCACAGATCCTTATGTAATAGAAGCAAAGAGCAAACTCTCATTCTAACCCTTGATGAATGATGTCTATTTCAAAAGCATAATTTTACAGCTGAAAGGTACAATCCTCTCTGTCCTTCCTATGAGCAGTTTTTCCTCTTTGCATTTCGTCTCTATAGTCCGTGGACTCAATAGGTAGAAATACTTGCATGCTCGTAGACACTTGTAGAGTAGATCATAGAAACATAGAATTATCTATGTTGGAAAAGACCTTTAAGACCATTGAGTCCCACTGTTAATGTAGCACTGCCAAAACCACCACTGAACCATGTGCCTAAGCACCACATCTACTGCGTCTTCTCAATAACTTCAGGGATGGTGATTCAGCCACTTCCCTGGGCAGCCTGTTCTGATAAGCCAATGTTTGATAACACTTTCTGTGAAGAAATTGTTCCTAATATCCATCCTAAACTCCCACTGGTGCAACTTGAGGCTCTTTCCTCTTGTCCTATCACCTGATACTTGGGAGAAGTGACCAACCCCCACCAACCTCATTACAACCTCCTTTCAGGTAGTTGCAGAGATCAATAGTCTCCCCTCAGCCTCCTTTGCTCCAGGCTAAACAGTCCCAGTTTCTTCAGCTGTTCCTCGTAAGATTTGTGCTCTTAGACCTCTCACTGCCCTTCTCTGGACATGATCCAGCACCTCAACGTCTTTCCTGTGTTGAGAGGCCCAAAACTGAACACAATATTTGAGGTGCGGCCTCACCAGTGTTGAGTATAGTGAGATGATCACCTCGCTAGTCCTCCTCACCTCATTATTTCTGGTACAAGCCAGTATGTTATTTGCCTTCTTGGCCACCTGGGCACACTGCTGGCTCGTATTCATCCAAATGTCAACCAACACCCCTGGGTCATTTTCCATCCACTTTTCCCCAAGGCTGTAGCGCTGCATGGGGTTGTTGTGACCCAAGTGCAGGACCTGGCACTTGGCCTTGTTGAACATCATACCATCGTCCTCAGCCCATCAACCCAGCCTGTCCAAATCCCTGATACTGGCCAATTTGAGCCCAGATACATTTCAGATATAAGATCACCAAGAAATCCTCTTTTAATCTCAATGCAATAATAGCTGAATGTATCTTTCTACTCAACTTCTAACTTGCAGTTTTCCGTGCAAATTTTCCTAATACAATTCTTAATTGCTGGAAGACCAGATAAGCTGGAATTAAGTATGACATAAATAAAAGCAGGAGGGGGGAGCAAGACAGTAGCCTAAAGCTTGTTCAGCTCTTGTAAAGAGCTGAACAATTTAACTTTCCTTCAGTACTGATGTGAAAACTAGCCTGGAATAGGTGCTTCCCCAGACTCTAATTGGAAAAGAAAAAATGGAAGCAATAAAGGTCATTGTTGAAAAGACATGTTCTTATTGATAACAATATAATTTGTAGCTGCTTTCAAGCTAAAGTATGCTTAAATGGCTAATTAGAACATTCAAATAAATACTTTTAGAGTAAAAAGCCTTTCCTTCCTGTAGATGTATTTCTCAGGGATGTCTTTAATGCTGACTGTTCTTCAGGGAATTCATGTTTAAACAGTTAGATAATTAGCAATATGTCTAAATATCCCTGATTTTTGTTGTGCTTAGCTTTTGATTAGTTTTAATCCTTGTCTTTGCTTCATGTCTGTCTTTAATACCCTGCGGAACTCTTCTGAAAAGCATTTCTACAAAATTGTATCTGGACAAATATTGCAACTTAGTAAGTATGAATATTTCTTTGAATTTAAAAGAACTGTTTTCTTCAACCACATTATGATTTTAAAATAAATATTTAAACAACTGTTTTTTTACTTGTATAGATCTTTTTTCTGAGTAGTTTTTTATACAAGTATTCTCTTATACAAGCATACATATGTACTTTTCTTAGTTTTATCACTAGTTCTTCCATATAATCTGCTATTATAATATTCTCCCATTTTATTAGGTATGAGGAATAATACAACAATATATATATTTGAAATTAGACAGAAGAAGATGTGTGCAAGACAATTGGCTCAAAATAGACTATAAGCAGTAATATACTTCTTCAAACTACACAGATGTATTTGGACTGCTTATGAAATAAACCAACATATTTTGAAACCAGTATTGGTTTTATAGGAAGGTCTAAATTTATTGGACAGTTTATTTGTAGTGAGTAAATGTAGCTTCTCTACTACAGTACTTGGCCTGTAGCTCTTTAAATCAAAGAGCTGAGAAAATGGAACTAATCCTCTAAGTATTTAAGTAATTTTATTGCTCTAAGTTTTGCTTTTTTCCTATCTTCATTTATTTACTTCACTGATGGTTTTGCTAGGTATTCACACAATTCAGTTTTAGTCATGACTAACAAAGGGGCTCACTGAACAGCCAGTGGTCCCTTTATGAACAGATGGCAGAAACTGATGCTGTTAGCATCAGACCACCCATTAAACTCTGGTGAGACCACAGGGGCTAATTCTACATCCATCCCTGTAGAATATGACTTCTCAACGCATTCATTTAACTATGCATGAGAAAACTGAAAGCAACTGCAGGAGAAGGTAGGTTTTTTCCCTTTGATCATTTTAGCTTCAGATATGCTAAGAGACTCTACCATCACTGGTAGAAATGAAAAATTCAGTTGGATGTAAGAACTTAAAAAGGAGAGATGTACCTAGCAGTACCCTAGATGTACCTACCTACCCTCCTATTAAGGGTAGCAAAATAAATACATCATACAAACAGAGGAGAAAATTTTTGTTGTTAAACAGTATATTTGAAGATAGTTGGATTCCTCTGCCTATTTTCCAGTAGAGAAGACAGACTTGTGGCTTTAAGTGGAAACATAAAACTATGTTGTAGAGCCCACTGCCAAGGCCTGTAATTAGAAAATGAAATCCTTGCTTGTCCACTTCTTCCAAACTTTCTAACTTTTTTTTTTTTTTTTTTAATTTCTGCATGCCACTGCACTTTGAGTTACATGTTTTCTCTCAACAATTATTTATTTCTACAATACAGGCTCTCTAAAACCCTGCTGCTGGGGAACTGACCCACAGTAAGTTAATCATGCACATTATACTGCAGTTACACTATGACCCTGCCTGCTTTTCCACCTTGTCAAAAGTGATGTAAATTTTCACCTTACACTTACCAGTAGTTGGGCTTGATTTCCTTGTGAAAGTTTTATACATATCACAGAATTACAGAGTCACAGAATCTTCTAGGTTGGAAGGGACCTTAAAGATCATCTTGTCCAGCTGTCAACCTAACTGACAAAAATAGACACCCACACAACAAACAAGGAGCATCACCATCACTAAACCATACCTCCCAG
>JAOQGH010000001.1:25382034-25418148 GCA_025769975.1 Gallinago jamesoni
TCAGCCGACAGTCGACCAACACCCCCAGGTCCTTTTCTGCCAGGCAGCTCTCCAGCCACTCTGCCCCCAGCCTGTAGTGCTGCCTGGTCATTCCCTGGAGTAAGTTGCTACATATTTGTTTAATGCTTTCTTGGCATATGGATTAGCTCCCAAACTGACAAGCTCTTTAGCATTCATGGTCTGGATTTTAGAATTCATTGCCAAAAATATATCAAAACATTCACTCCTTCTTATCACGAGGAGGAAATGCTTCTTCCTCAAGTACCATTTACATTGGATTTTACTGCATATTCTTGGTAGATTTTGAAATAAGATGTTTTATCAAACAGTATATTGTCTAACTTAGTTTTGACAGCATCTATAATGAAAAATTATGGCAGACACTTTAAAAGGAACAGACTGTATTGTAGACAACTTTCACACAATATGTTGTGTACTATGGCACGCATGCCATTGAATTTTGAACAAGCTAGAAGAATGTGACTGAAATAGCAAAGATTTATAAAAACTTCTTTAGAGATGCAAGTGTGAATGAAGAGAGTGAAGAACTTTTTACCACATTGAACAGAGACTGTGATTCACATACAAGTTAAAATGGGAGTCAGTACTCACAAGTAAGGGAATGTACCCAATTCTGTAGTAATTTCTTAAGGAAATCTTCTGAAGGAAGTCAGACTGGGAAATAGCATTTAAGATAATTATTACAGAAATTAATTTCTGGGTTAAGCTACAAGTATCTATTGATGAAACTGCTTTCCACAGGCTTATACAAAAGTAGAGCTTTTTTCTGCAAGACTGAGTATTTCAAGTTGTATGTAAATTGTAGGCTAATCAGGCTGCTAATGTCTGTACCAAGAAGGCTATTGAGCCATATTACCACTAGTTCTGGACCTGTGTGCCTGGGTTTCCTCTGGACAGAAAAGAAGCAGTGGGAGCAGAAAGAACAGAAAGGAAGGTTAAGAAAACAGTGCATGCCCATATCCTGTGCTGTTGTGGATCTGGGACACAACTGAGAAGTCTTCAGGTCAAAGGCTGTCTCAGCATTGTTTGTGGTTCTCTTAATGGTTCTTATTTTGCTTAGCCAAGCTAGTAAATATAACTTGTATTAACCAAAAATTTAACATACTGTACGATCATTTATCAACAGGGCAAAACCAGTTCTTTTTTTTGAAACTGAGAGAATTCCGGAGAACTATATGACTAAGAGCTTGCTGTGCCTTGTATAAGGGCACTTAAGTCGCAGCTCAGGCAGGTTTCAGTATTACAAATTCCTTTGCACATGTAGGTTTCATCCAGTCAAAGTCCCTGACTCTCAGTACTTTTCAAAACACATTGACTATACTACAGTTTTAAAGTCACTTCAAGGATATAATGCTCTGTTCCTGCAATGTTTCTATTTTCAAAGGATTATACAACTAATGATAACTCCTGGACATAACTAAGCACACAACTTAGTGCACACAATTTTCTCATTTATTGAGAACGCTGTCATCAGATAATTAATCATCAGTAAGTTTTTATGACTTTATGTATGCATGCTCATCCCTCTTCAAGAGTCAAAATGAATGTAGCCAATTCAAATTCACAAGTGAAAATGTAGAAATAAGATGGAGTGATAGGAAAACTTAGGTTCCAACTTTTGAAGTTAGGATCCTTATCTGTGAGGATTTTTAGTATATTATTAATAATTCTGCTTTGTATCTTGTTTCTCTACAGCTAGACTGTAAACATCAACAACTTAGACTTAGTTCAAAAGTATAATTTTACCATAGTATATGAGCAAGTTAATATAAAGCTGATGTCATGACCAGAAGGATTTATTTACCTGTACAGATTATAGGAGCATCCGTCTAGTCTAGGTAGTCCTTTTTAAAGTTAAGCATTGTGATCACAGAATTAAAATTAAACTACCGCAATCTATTCCCCTACTCATAATGTCAAAAGCACATGGCATGTGAAATATAAATACAAGTACCTCATTTATTACCTCCCTAAATGTTCATGAAAACAATGAGCTAACATATCTAGTCCCCCTCACTCATCAAGGTTCACTGCAAAAGCTTTTCTCTTTCCAATTGAATCCCTATACTATTAAAGCTCTTATTGATATTAAGTGAATTCATGGGAGGCAAGCAGCCCCAGTTCCATAACGAACAGAAAAATCTCAAAGAAGTCAAACGTATCTTTTGAGATGAAAAATGAGAGATTGTACTGGAAACTACAAGCTGCTGATTTTGTGTCTCATTTGAATGTTATTCATGATGCCTAAATTTACCCCAGAGAATATGTTTGGAATCAACAAACAGGTAACAGGGATGGGCAGAATTTTTGAACTGTTTTGATTAAGCTGTCATCTTTTTGATGACGGAGATTTTCAGCATTTCAGAATGAACAAGAAATATGGGAGGTGATTTGGCATGTCAGTAAATCTGTGGAAGTGAGATGCTTCTCTGACAAATATTTACTGGTCATTATAATATTATGGAAAAGATTTCAGTACAGCATTTGCAGAAACCAGTTCTGTTACTCCCTGCTTTCACCCTGCCCATGCCCCTCCCAAAGGATCAAAGTACATATCAGGATATTAGTCTCTTCATAAACTTTTATTGGTGGAAACTTTACACCATTAAAGACAATGCCGTTAACTTCACTTAGCCTAAGAGTGCACTATAGTTTTTTAGAGCTTCATCTAATGTGCACTGCTCTTTTTACATAATAGCAGAAGTGAGGTATCACATGCTCATGCACTACCCCCACCATGGATGACATTTTAATAGAAATGAAAGACAGCAGCCCATTTTAGATCAAGAGAGGAACAGTCACAAATGGTGCATTTGCAGAAGTGTGATAGTCTTGTGAAACACAACCCTACTAAGTCTATCTTCCTTGTCTCTGCTCTGTTAAGGTAGTCTGCTTCCTCTGCTACTTTCTTTTATATGTAGCAATCACATCTTCCAATGTTTAAACCTCCATATTACTCACAGCCAGACTTGCTTCTTTCATGCACTCACACAGGCCCTGAAGTGAACTGAAAAACTGTGCTGTAAGCAAACACTCAGAGTGAAAACTACAAATTCAGTCTAGGATCTGTGTTTTGACCAGGTATGACTTTTCATTTCTAACAGAAAACAACTGGTAACTGAACACACCAATTCCAACTTGATTATATACTTACATGTTGCGATAAGAAAACTTTGAAATTTGCATTTGAACACGTGTTTGCTAGTTCCATCACAAAGCAGAAAAAGACTTCACAGAGTCATCTATCAATATGCTCTCTTTAAATTTTAGTGTTTTAAAGTGTTTAAAGTATCTGAGGTCTTCTCAAGTACAATACATGTAAAAATGCTGGATTGAGAGAAAACTGAGATAAAATTATAAGGAACTGAGTGGCAAAAGCAGAAACAAACTTTTTTTGCCCTGGTATTATCCAGGATTTTCATAGAAGAGAATCATAGAATTGTCGAGGTTGGAAGTGACTTTGAAGATCATCGAGTCCAACCATTAACCGAAAATTGCAGGCATATGGAACTAGTGCTGCCATATCAGAACTCAGCAGCAAGAGATGTTTTCAGAGCAAAGTTGTCCTACTGTGAGATCAAATGATTGCTTCCAAAAGATATTGACAGATGGAGTTGCATAAAATAAAATCTTCCTAATGAATCTGAGTGAAACTTTTATGTAGTTTCAAGAAGTTAAATTAAAGTAGGTTTTAACCTGAAATATTATTTTCTGTTTGGATCAATAAATGGTGAAACAATTAAAAGAATGCTGAATAGGTAATATTTTTGTACTAGTTTGACTGTCTAAATGCTGGAAACTTTACAAAGACTCTTTTCCTGTCATTTTTATACCAGATTTAAAACCTCAAAGTAGGAAACATTGAAGTTTTGGAAACGTATTTTACTATTTGGCTGAATATGAAAATTGTAAGCCTGTTTAAGTTGGCTCTTCAGTAAGTGATGAAAAACAACAGAAAGAACAAGACATCCCAAGAATAGAAGGGCAAATACTTCCCCCCCCTACATGGACATTTTCTCAAATTTAACCATCTGCAATTTTCAAACATTTGCCATCCTTTGCCATATATATTTACACATAAACTCACTTTCATCACTATTCTTTTTACTACACTGTAAGAATGGTTAATATTTTAATATCTTTTTTTCCTCTTCTTTTTAGTCTCTGACAGGTATCTTATCTGCTGCATGCAACTCTTACCATCCCTTAGCTTAGCAATCTGCCTCCTTGTTCTGAAGAATATTTTCTCCATGAATAGATGTATAAAGCTTATGATGCCTCCCAGAAAATAGAAAGAAGCAGTCCATTTTTATTAGTAAAACATCTTCATCCGTACTATCTTCTTATAAAACAGCGCTTTCTCCATAGGAATTTTGCACTTTATTTTCAAATAGTGTTTTCCTCAGCAGTTAAATATGAGACAGTGACATATTTATTTTGTTAAAATAAATTAATAAGGAGGGAGGAGTGAGACTTTGCATGTATTACTAACTTTTAGATTCCCAGTCTGCAGCAATGCTGGAGTTGGGTGCTGCAGACAAAGCTAGGTGTTATCACAATAAAACAAACCCTGTATGTTCCCTTTGCATCCCTTTTGTCTTTCTTCTCAGAGTATTATGGGACTTGTGTTCAGTCTGCAATTTTCAGCAAATCATTTGCATGTCAATACTGTTAACCATCACATACACTGTGACAACTGCTGAAGTCTTATTTTCAGGAAAACACATTTTGCTCCCCTCCACATGCAAACATTTCCACATATGCTTCTGCTGTCACATTTACAAAAAATATTAGTTAATGTAAAATTACCATATGTTCCTGAAAGAATGGAATCCTTCCTCATAATTTTTCACCAGATTTTCAATTTCTGATATTGAAATCCAAATAATATACATCTTAAAGAAGAGACATTTTTTCACCTGTTGTGCCAGCTAGTTGTTAAGCTCAGACGTCATCCCTAATAATAAACAGCAACAGGGTTCATTTGTTAATTGGCCATTGCAATAAAATAGGGTGTATCTGGATATTCCAATACATTGAACCCTATGATTCTGTTGCTTAAATCCTAAACGCAATGAATGTGAATATTCAGTCTTTTTTCTAGGCATACTCTTCTCGAAGTTGCATCCTGTAATAAGAAGGAAATGATATAGTAGAACCAGGGACTGAATCCATTGTATGAGTCCTTACTTCTCAGCAAGGAAATTTTAGAAGTGCTCAATATAAGGTAGAATAACCCATTTTCAGTTCATAAGAGCCATAAACAATTTAAAGGCGCTGTTGAATGTCATTACTCCATCAAGTTGTCACTAAGAAAGATTCACACTCCAGCCCTCACCTAGTGGACAAGCTCATGCTTGGGTGCAGGGAGAGTTTATACACAAGTCCAAGTTCGTGAAGGGATCTTCAAAGAGTGACACCTCATTTATCATGCAGTGTCATGCCCATGACTAATGCTTAAACATTACATTGCCCAAACATTACGTTACAAGTAACAGATTACAGAAAACACAGCTAGACCAAGTTTACCCAACAAGACATGCAACCATTTCCTGAATCTAATCTTAAAATTCCAGTACAAATCGGTCTTTACTCAGGATGGAAAATACAAATCCCCACAATGTATTTTACCAATTTGGTAACACACCTTTGAAGAATTAAGCTTAGCCATGCTTACCCATCCCTGCTCCCTTCCTCCAGCCTTCCTTCCCCACTCCAAGGTCCAGGTAAACAATTTAAGATTATGTCTTACCTAGGAATTTTTGTTAGTTGCAAATCGGAGCACAATGTGAAAGCCTTGCCCATGTGCTGCTTCTAAGCAGAATCTAATTATCAGGTACTTTATTGCTATCAGTAGCATCAGCAGCAACAGCTTCCTGCTTGGCTTTGTTGTTGTTCTTTCCCAAATCACCCAAAACACAGAAACGAAGGTAGAAAGACAGAGGGAAGAGAGAAGCAGCATTTCTTCACTGATGAAAGCAAAGGAAATAGAAAAGAAAGGAAAAACAGAACTGCAGTTAGAATTGCTACTAAATGATATTATGCTTGCTTTCTAGCTGAACGCTGTCCTTTCCATCCCCCTAGAATCCTGATGTCACTCATCACTTAGTAAAGTAAATGGTTTATTAATCAACTAGACTAATTTGCTTGCTATTACTTGCTTTACTTTACTTGTTACGAGTAACCTAAACAAGTAACCTAAAACCAAGTTCTGAAAACAGTCAGCAGAATCATCTGACATTCTATAGCCACGTACAAAAAGGAAAGGAAGCTAAAACAGGGGAAGATTTCATCAACTTAGAATGGAAAAAAGGTGTAGCTTTACTGAGGTCGCTGAAGATAGGCCTGCTTACAGCTAACATGGCTGGGTTGAGCACCTCTGTTCTTGTTAATGAAAAAACAATAGCTGCTGAATTTCTGAGTATAGGAATATTCCAGGATCATTTACCATTTCAAATCTCCTCTGAATTTTACTGATCTTTTCCCTTGAAACTCAAAATATTACTATGAAAAAGTTCCTTCTGAAAACAACATTTCAAGATAGCAGTTTGATATATCCCTGGTGAATCAAAAATTCAGATGAGAGTACTCATCAGTTGGCTTCACTGTAGTACTTTGTTATTAAAAAAAAACAATAATGGCAAAGAAAACATGATTCTTGAGTAAGTAAAATAATGACTTATTTTTAATTATTGATATGTGATTACTAAATTCTAAGGTGCCATCAACAAAAGTTAAAAACGGTGTTCTTCATACCAGAAAGAGCTTCCTGGTGCTCATTCTGTTGTCTCAGAATTAATTCCAGAAATAAGGCTTTTCTTTAATTAACTGTGCCACTGGGAATCTGTTCTGCTTCAAAAACATCTCTGATCCCATAAAATGCAGATGATCTTTCCACGGCTTTGTTGATTCTTCTTTTATCTGGTTGTAACCCAACAGATGACAGCAGAGGCTGTCATCTGTTGGATGGAGCAGTATGGACCAGTTCTCCATACTGCTCCAGTGTGGAGCAGTGCTCCAACTGTATGGAGCAGTTCTGACTGGCCTGAAACGAAGAGAGGAACACGGTGCCAGCAGTGCATCACCACTAGTAGTATTGTAGCTTACAGGTGCATGCAACTGCCTCCAAACCCCAGTCGCCCCAGGCTTTAACAATGCTTAAAGCCACAGGAGGTCCAACGGTCTAAGTTGCTATTGGCCTGCTCTGTTTTCTAAGGTAATTTCCAATTTGTTATTGGCCAATAATAGCTGGCAGGAGACAATAACCTTTAAGTTATTGGACAGCTATAAGCAGCAGAACTTTTTTTTCTGAATTGTTAGTACATCTGAAATAGATGCCATGTCACAATTAATATAACAGTAATGACACCTCTCTGGGGCATTCCAAAACAGTATATTCAAAGTTCACATTGTTTAATGGAACAATTAATGCAATAATTTTGACTCTAATATGTCTTCACTTGTAAATCATCAAGCCATTAACCTTAATAAAGCCAACCTGCTCTCATTTATCATGCTCATCTCAATTGCTTGATACTGCAATAACAGAATACTTCACAGTAAGAAACATTTGAATGCCCCAGTGAAACCTTATAAACACAGCAAACTTTCAATGCACTGGGAGTATTTTGTAAAGAGCAAAGGCAAGCTGGAAAGATACAAGAAAGAAAATCGGGCCAAAAAATTCAGACACAGTTATACATAACGAAATGGATGGTGCTAATGGCAAATGATCCCTGCATTACAACCAAACCCAGACATGTAAAGAGCAGGGTAGGAAAACAGAAAATCTTGGCACACAAAAATAAGCTAAATCAAATAGCTAGGGAGACAATATATATAAGTATCCCCTTGTGACTGAGCCAAACAGCCACGCAGTTTGGGTATGATTCAATAGCCGGGGCATACCATGGTAGTCACATTATAAAGCAATGTGAAGCAAGACTAGGGAATGCTCAGCAAGATGAGGTAGTAGATGAGAGATGCAATTTTATTTATGCATGAGAATCAGTCCCTTTACAGTAATTTGTGAGAATCTGGCCCAGAAAATTTTGGTCAGAAAAACTGCATCACTTAATTGTAAGGCAGATACCATCTTAACTCTTATCAGGTCAAACTCTCCTCCCCACTGAAAATGCTTAATTACAGTGCAGATTTTCTATTTCAGTTGCTATCTTAATGATGAGCTAACTCTTAATGTGTTTTGTTTGCCAATAATTTTTGATTTATATATACAAAAAGCACTAAATAGCTCCCAAATGAAATAACAAAAAAGTTGCAACACATAAGGATAGTCATTAAAAGTTACCATAATATGTGGATGGGTCAAAGATGATCTTGAATCCAGTGAAAAATTTAGGAACTGTTTAACAATATAATGAGGAATAATTTCAGAACTAAATAGCCAAAATAAGGTTAAAAAATAAAAAGTTCAAAGGCAATGAACAGATTGTTAAAATGATAGCTGTCCATGACATACAGAAATGACACAGGTGAAAATAACTATACTCCAGACTATTTTGAGGGGAAAGAAAGCTCTGAAAGTGAAAGAAAAACACCTTAATCATACTTTTCATTTTACATCCCCAAATCATCAACTATGAGTATTACCTCCCTTCATGCTTAAAAAGCTGTACTGGTTATACACTAGCCTGTAAGAAAATCTTGAATAACAAGTTTTAGAGAACACAGAATACTATTTAAAGTTACTGGCACTCAACAGCTGGCCTATATCATTGTAGTTCTGCTTAAATCAACACATCCCAGGTATCTGACTCAGAATTTCCAGAGGGAAATGATCATGTATCTATGAATATCAGCCTGGCATTGTCTCCTGGATTATAGGAAAGGTCTGTAATTGGACAGACTCCCAGTTTAGATATTTTAAAGTTTCTGAGAAATTGGCTCAAGTTAAAAGTACAACTGTTACTATTTATAACAGACACTTGGCAAACTTACCTCAACAAAAATAGCAGATTTAATATTTCATATGAAATGATGATTTGCAGTAGTACAAGGCGGAGTAACCCTCATGCTATTCAGTCCCACAGTAGGAGAGAATAGTTTGTTCCAAACTAACATTTGAGTTGCATTACAGGTAAATTATGTGCAATAACTATAAACACACCTTTGTTTTAGACCATACATTTCACAATATTTAGTGTTCTACCCACATTTATCTTCCATACCAGCTGTGATCTCATTAGTTTCATTAAACAACTAAAAAAATAAAAATGACATTAATAATGTGTCCCCATTACCTATAGTCATCTAAGTGGACCACTTGCTTTTTTCCCCCATGTCTGTTATAGATAATAGAGATAAATAGATAAATAGATAATAGAATCAGCTTCACAAAACTTTGAAAAACTTTCTCTAGGTACTAACTGTGCATTGGAATATCCAGTGAGATAACAGAATAAGAAAGAAGCAATGGGATTTTTGGTTGTATTAGCCAGCTGTATCACCAACTATGAAGTTCTGCTTTGGCAATGTAACATAGCATTACCCCAATTATAAATAAATTGTTTCAGAAAAAGAGAACCCTTCCAAACCCCTTCCCATGTCCTTTAGTGCATTCACTGAATTTCAACCAAAGAGCTTTCCCCAGCCCAGCATTGGCTTGGTAACAATATTGTAATTATGTTTGTGCATTTGGCAAAGTTCTGTCACTCTTGCAAGTGAATTTCTGCACTTTCAAGTGCCCATAAAATGACATCGGAGGCATATTGCATACTTACTCTCCCCAGTGGGGTAGGATGCAAAATCACCTGCACGTCAGTTTGGCACACAGCAGTACCATGCAGGGGGTCCACCTCAGTCTGGAAACTATGAGGGATATCTTGAAGCAGAACTGCCTGCTCTGCTAATGTAAACACCTTTTCTGGCTCTGTGGCCAGCTTAGTGAGGATCTCAGCATCGCATGGTATCAGTATGGATGGGTCCAGACACACCTGAAACTCCTGGAAACACAGCATATGTCTGTTGATTAGGGCACTGGTCCTAGGAAGGGAGGAAGGAGTTCAGGCTGTGAGTCAGAGACACGCGGGATTGGCAAGTGAGCACCAAAACACTCAGAGCTCGGGAGCCAAAAGCTCCCGAAGCACTGCCAGTCCCCCTGGAGCAGACAAATGAAGCTGGAAATCTCCGTTTTCCTGAAAAAACATAAGATCTTCCAAGGGGCTTTTAATTTGACAAGTGAAGTACTTCAATAAATCAATTTCCAAAACTTAGAAGATAAGAAATATAACACAGAAACAGAATAGAAAGTCTTAGTCTGGAAATTCTTGTTTTCAACATACATTTCTGTTCTTAGTCTGTTAAATACATAGAATTTAATCACTGATAAATATGTATTCTAAAGAAAAATGAGAGGCAAATAAATGCAAAATAACCATAAAATTCAAAGTATAAAGGTCTTAAAATGGCAAGCCAAAACCAGAAGTTAAAGAACAAATATTCAAGGTTAATAAAACATAATAAATGTACATAATAAAACATCAATTTCACCACATTTTCTACTATTTCTGATGTTTATGATAGCAATAAATATCAGCTGTATCCTAATTATTAATGTACCTCAGAGATGAAATTTTCACAACAGCATGGGTGATATTTAGATGTGATTGCATTTATTTATTTATTTATTTATTTATTTATTTATTTATTTATTTATTGTAGTAGCAATGACTTTGGTCTGCCATCTTGTGCACAGCCTGGAAATTTTATTCTCAAGCATTTATTGTGAATCATCCATCATTTCCTTTCATTTTGCTCATATTTATATACGTTTGGTCTTTTTAGGAGCACACGATACTTCTACTAGCATGTGCACACCACAGGAATCTATTGTGATTTATGTTTTCCTTTTACTGTACA
This sequence comes from Gallinago jamesoni, assembly GCA_025769975.1. Lineage (NCBI taxonomy): Eukaryota > Metazoa > Chordata > Aves > Charadriiformes > Scolopacidae > Gallinago > Gallinago jamesoni. The sequence goes on from JAOQGH010000001.1 coordinate 25,392,934, forward strand.
ACTGCCATTCGTAAACTCATAATTTCAAAATTGTTTCCAGTAGTTCATTAAAATTCCCACATACTAACCCTCAAATCTCATTGTTAAAAAGAGGGCTGATATTAAAGATAACTGAGTACACTACTGACAAACCATTACATAAAAAACTGCTCATAGTTGTTTCCTCAATGACATTAGAATAAAAATAAATCTACTTAATTCTGTAGAGTTTAGATAGTATGCAGCTATGTAAACAGAATGGTTAAATATAAATATGAACGCTATACTAAGTTGTAGAAAAGTGCATTAAATTGTACAAAAATGTGGAGAGTTTTTTAAAGGCAACCCAGAACAGTGACATCCTCAGAACTTGCTGAAATTCCAGTGACATCCTCAGAACCTGCTGTGAAAGTCCATTTATACTTTTGATAAATTTCACTTTTGTGAATGCCACAGAGATCTAAATCTGCTCTTTTTTTTCATGCTCATGAATGTGTTACTTCACAAGCAGTTCTACCATTTTCCTGTTTCTCTTCAGAAATTCTTTCCCAGAGTGCCTCATTCCTCCTATATTCATCTCTCTCCTTCTATCTCTTTATCACCTTGTATTTGCCATCCAGCTGCTCAAATTTTGGAAATCCTACCAACTTCATAATTTATCATTTTAATCTATCTTTTTCTTAGGACATAGCTTGTCTTCCCTTTTGCTTTTTTTTCTATACATTTGCATACATTTGCTCTTCTGTGTCCTTTGGGCTACTTGGAGTCATCTCGACTGAAAATGGTATGTTCTGTTAAGTCTTCTACCTTCTGGCTACCTTGGTTTGCACTGGAAAGACTATGGATATTCATCTCTGCTGATGGTGGTCTGTGGCTTTCCTACCAGGGTTTCAAAAAGTATGAGGACCAGTTTCTGTAGGGTAGAACTGTGTATTTGAGGAAATCATGCAGAGAGTAACTTTAGTGGATAGCTCAAGCAATTTTTGAAAGCTGGAAACTACTGGCATTAAAGAACAGAATCAGGAAATATAATAAAGATAATAGACAAATCAATCATAGTAGTCATTGAAAAAAATCTATTAATCAATAATATTTTTTTTTCTATGCTAGACATGAATCCCTATTAATCCTTTGTACCTAGCTCAGAGACAATTTGAGTTTAGTGCAAGATTTCAGTGAAAATACCAGAATTCTAACCTAACAGGAAGGATGAGAGACCAGAGAACCCTATTTGTCTTAACTTCAGAGTATTTGTTTGCTGGAAGAATTATTTCATGTATCATTTATTTGAATATTATCCTTTTTACAAGGTTTTATTTCCTTGATATTCATGCTTGCTTCAGAGATAGGCATCATTCGGGATGATAGCTCTGAAAGAACCGCAGGAAGGAATATTGGTTTTGTCCATGGTCTTCTGCCTTTTATAAGGAAGAATAAATCATGCGAGAGAAAAAAAAAAGAAAAAGAGAGGTGACTTTATGTGAGCCTCAATATTAGAGCAAACTGTTTTGTGATGGTTGTTTGAACACAGCTAAGAACCAGTTTTCCACATTAAATGAAATTTTCTTTCTTTTCCTAGACTTTACCACAGTTATTTAATAATATGATACTTTGATAAATAGAAATGTTCTGAAGCACACAGAAGTAATATCAGTAGTGACAGCATTCTTTTCAGTACATAAAACCACTTTGAATATTAATTCTTTTTCTGGGGTAAAAACCCATAATCTGCAAAAGATGTAAAATGATCTTTGCTATGCAAATTAAAAATTATCTGCTTACAGAAAAGCTTGAAATTGTAGTGGAATAATCCTACATATAGAACTTTACAAGCTGAAAAGGGATTAATCTTTAAAATTTAATTCCAAAGAAACTGAATAAAATTATTCTTAAGGATATAGGAAATGAATTTCAGAGATTCACAATGAATTTTGGGGATAGTTTGTTTGCTTGCTTCTGTTTTTTTTTTTTCCTCAAGAAATACTGACAATGCAGACAGTTGACTGACCCAACTATCTCACTTAAAACGGACTTCATAAATATTGTAAATATCTCCCCCTGATGTAAAACAAATCTGAATAAAAGATGGAATTGATACTAAAACACACCCAATCTCTGTTTTGGTATTTGAATCGCATCAGTTCTTATAACTGTGTTACTGTGTGGCTGAGGAGCCCCCTTCCATGAGTCTATTAATTATGACAAGGTGGGTTACTTTCGCTGGTAAAATCTGATCTACCTGAAGCAGCAGAATTTCAAGAGAGAGAGCACAGGCTAAAATCCTGTTATGGCACAGGTCTTCAATTACTTGCAAAAAGCAGAGCCTGCTAACTACAGCAGAGGGACAGAAAATGAGTTGGATGTCTTGCTTCTTGATTACTGTGCTCTGAGCTGAGTTTTGAGCAGATTGTTCTTCCAGAGCCTTGCTAACGAAAGCCGATTTATTTTCTACTATCCCACATAAATCTGTATCTTTTACAGAACACAGAGAAGCTCCCTAATGCCACAAAGCCAGGATCACCACCTGCTGATACAATGGTAAGAGAGGTCTCTCACCGGAGACCGACCTGGTCTTTTTTTGTATTATAAAGGCAAAGTTATACTTTGACTGACACAGAGAATATAAGGTAGAGTTTCTAGATAGCTATTAATGTTGATTTCTATATTGATATAGAATTAGTTTCATAAAGAGCCTATAAACCCTCCTTTTTCCTATCTCATGCAGAGGTTGAACAATCAAATCCCTAAAAACCAGATTTTATGCAAAGTAGCACAAAACCACACACATTTCACAGGCCCTAAACAGAGTAAATGTAACAGCATCTTCACTTGTGTGGATGGAGCTTAGGCTGTTGAAAATCAGCCAGTTAAAGAGAGCTAGATTGTCTCAAAAATTTTCTCCTAGAATTTACTGATTTTCCTTCTCAAAGAGATGGGGGAATTTTGAAAGCAATAGAACCCCAAAATGTGTAATACTGTTGACAAATTGCCAGGCACCACACTCAAGTAATTATCCCCGTATCCATCATTACTCACTGCAATGGGCAATGACATAATCTATCAACTAGAAAAATAAACACCAAGGAGAGTTCAAAATAGCCTAGAGAAGCTTTAAGAAAGCTGTCAGTTGGTATTTTATACCAGCTTGCTCATTTAATATTCTAGAACACCTACAAAGTCCATGGTCATTTGTATTAATTGACTCATTTCCATGGCATCTTTCTGAAAGCGATCATGTGATTCAGGGCAGTGATTAAATCAAGTAGCAGGCACAAACAGATATTCATAATCAACAGAAAATAAATGGTCCTGATGTTATGTTCTGAGGATTGCAGAGGAAGCTGGCATGGAAATACCCTGGATACCTGAACTCTGACAATTTTCAGAAATTACTAAAATGTCAGTGATTACTCCAGCCATTCAGATTTTGGAGTACTTGCCCCTGCAGTCCTCCAGACTGCAGTATGAATGCCTAAAGTAAGCACAGATCTGGATGTGTAAGCTCAAAGCAACCCACATCTTTCAGAAGATTAGCAGCTTTATTCTGCATTAAAAGAAATATCTGGTGGTATTCTAAGGTTGTTCTTATGTGAATGTAATCCAGACATCAGTTTAATATTTAAAACATAAAGTGACAGTTGTAAACTCATCAATTAAGAGGATTAGCTTCATTTTTCATTTGTAAATGACATCATATAAAATCTTAGACACTATAATATTGACTTTGTATCATATACATGCCTAGCATAGAATGAAAATAAATGTTTCAAGATTTGTATTGGTAAGTCCATGAGCAATGCTAGCTCTAACACAACCCTGAGACTGTAAGAAATTGAACACAATATTTGCCTATATACTCTCTAGAAAAAGCCAGTTTTTATTCGGAATTTTGTTTTCCCTCTTCCTCTAGTACTAGAAGCCTATTTCTATAGTATGTACAAAGCGACAGTTTCATTGATTTTCCTCTAGTGCTTTAAGAAGATGCTCTTAGTATAATAGTACCAGTTATCTAATAAAAAATCTTCTTGCACTTATTCTAATACATCAACAGGGTTAATGGGGGGGGGGGGGGAGAGGGAGAGACAGAAAATAGTTTCTTTACAATTAAGATAAAAAAAATATTTTGTGTCCAAAACCAAAGAAACAGGAAAAAAGAATTTGACTAAGTGTAATGTAACAAATTTGATCCCCAAAAATTTGTCCTGAGTAAAGACAGAACACAGCATGCAGTTTATGTAGCTTGAATGCCAAATTTATAGATATTGGAAGTGAAAGAACAGGTTAAGAAAATGAATAATGGTAAAAAGGATTTTTTGAGTTTGTTTTCCTCTGGGAAATAGAAAATTATTTACACTATAAATTTTAATTACATTTTAAGGGGAAATGTCTACTCTTTAGAATTAAATATAAACCTCAAGAACAAAAGAAATGTTTGATAATACACATAAGACTTAGCAGACGCTGAGAAAATGCAACAATCAAAGGTTTATTGATACCTTAGATTTTCCTAGAATCACAGAACAGTTTGGGTAGGAAGGGACCTTTAAGGGCCATCTAGTTCAAACTCCCCTGCAATGAGCAGGGACGCCTTCAATCAGATCAGCGTGGTCAGAGTCCTGTACAATGTCATTTTGAATGTTTCCAGGCATCTCCCACCTCTCTGGGAAACCTGTGGCAGTGTTTCACCACCCTCATTGTAAAAAATTTTTTCCTTATATTTAGTCTTAATCTTCCCTCTTTCAGTTTAATGTTATTCATTTTTTAACCCTTTTCAGTTTTAGTCAGATGCGGTAGAATAAATCCAAAGCCTTGAAATAGTGAAATACAATACCTAGTGAAAGTAGGATGAATGTTGTTGCATGGAGCTGGAAGCAAATGTTTATGAGACTGAGATTTTTCTTTTTTCATCATACTTGTAATTAATTGCATCAGTAGCCACAAGAATCCCACTTTCTCTAAAAAAATGTGAAGCAGCAGCTCAGCAGAGAAGCTGCTCTCTGAGACAAGTCGAATTCCTCAGGAGAACTTGACTGAGACGTGATTATATACAGTGCTCCCAGGCTAGCTGGTTGTTTTTGTTCTGTTTAGTTCAGTCCCCAGTGACTCAGGATATTGTCGCTGTTGCCTGAAACTATAAGTTCCATCATATTGACCAACAATTTATTAGAAGAACATTTAAGTATGGCTCTTGTTACTAAGCAGTTTTCTTTAATAAAAGCAGGTGATTTTACTTGTCAGACAGGACTCCTCCATACCTGTTTACCCAGATTTTCAATCCACCCTGTATCATCCCTGTTTATTTACACTATTTCCAAACTTTTTTGCATTGAAATGTGATTATGTTGTTCATTGCTGTTGTTGGGTGTAGCAGGAGTACAACGGTCCAGATTTTTGTCCATTTCAAAATATTTTTGTCCATTTCACTTGAAGCCATAAAAAGAAAAATATATATGTAAAGTGGTATAAAAATATGCACATATGTATGTTACAGGTGTGAGAATTCAATCTCAAGGCCTAGATGTGCAGAGAGTGGGATGTTATCTTCCCTCTTTTTTTTGTTAAATTTCTAAAACCAATGATCTTAGTTCATCCCACCTTCTCTTAGTTACTTAATGGAGACAATTAAATTAGAAGCCTAGTTACTCTTATGGAGAGTTATAGATGTCTTGACAGAATGATTCATATCTTACACAAGCTGACTCAGTTTTTCGAAATTAATATCTTTTTGTACTAATGATAGAGGGAGCCGAAGGTGAACAGACTCCCAACTTAGGCAGCCCAAAATCAGATAAGTGAAGTTAGGTTCACCTAATTTATCTTTAGCTGTCTAAGAGTGTCTGTCAAAATGACCTCATACTTGTGTCACAAAATTGAGGGCATTTTTAAATACAGGAACGGTTTTAACATAATTTAAACAAAAACACGAACAAGGTATTTCCAGTTAGGGAAACATTTTTTAGCTTGAAAATTCCTGACTCTTTTAGTGATTAAAAGGCTTTCTTATCTTCTTTTTTTGAAAACTTGGACAAGAAAAAGCACAGTGCTTTAGTTGTGGAAGTTCTATCATTGCCTCCAGCATACAGCCAGTCAATCAAAAGTCTCTAAGCTGTCACAGTAACGAAGCGAGATGAGAAAAAAGAGCTGAAAAGGGGGACACAATCAGGGGATGGAGTGCTTTCTCATTTGGAATTGTAGAGTTGAGAATAAGGTTTAAATACTTGAAATGCAGGTAAAGAGGAACACATCCTTGATGAGATGTTTAAATGTATATGAAAAGATTAAAGGACAGAATTATAGGAAAGGGAACTTTTCTGAAAAGTTCTACAGTACATGTAGTTGACTAGCTCTGGTTAATGGCAGTGCTGTAACTCCAACTCTAACACTACAGTTTTTCTTGTTCAACTTTCCAGAGAAAGACCAGTTGACCGTTAGAAATGTCAGGAAGACTCAAGGCCATTTTTAAGTTTTAAAATTATGTCATGACCTTTGCATGCAGGACCCTATACACAAGAAGAGCAACACATGTTGTTATGGATAGGAACCAAGGTACAGAGATATATTATCCAAGTTTTTCCACCCATGGAGTCCTAACTGGAACTCCATTTGCCAATGATTTGTGAGAAGCGATATTGCGATGCTAGTTTAAATGGCATGGTTGCTGTTAGAGACAGGTAAATATAAAGAATTTAGGCAAAAGCACATTTTAAACTCATTTTTTGAGCATGGTAAGAAATTCAAAACCACTTTTGCTTACATTTGTCCATAATGATCTATAGGAGATGATAAATTTTCACACAGAAGTACACGTTCTAATACCAAACTGGCAAAGCACTTACTTTCAAAGATGTAATTTAATACCTTGAGATTTTTTCACGTGTAGTTTTTGTAGAAAGGTCCTGAAAAAAAGAAAAAGACTTAAATAAAAATACTTGCAGGAGAAGGAGTTGAAAATACATGCTTCTATTCCTTACTGTATTACTCTAAATGAAAAGTGAAAAATCAAAACCAAACAAAACGCAGAAAACTTGAGATTCAAATTACTTTTTTCTACAAGCTAAAAGCAAACACCCTTTTAATCTGTGCAGCAATGTGTCCTCCCTCAAATATACGTATAAGATTATTTGGCTTTCTACGGACTGACTGGAGCTTAATAGTATTTGGTACTTTCTCTTATAGATTCTACTCACACACTTGTCATGCAAGACAATTGATTCCCTCCTGTAAACAAACTGCCTTAGTCTCAGCTTTTACATTCCCACATCTCTTCATATGTAAATGGTGTGGGCTATGCAGAACATATATTTGTCTTCATGTCTTTAATTTAGGATTTTAGAAAAAGTCTTGAAACCTTTTAACTGGGAACTTTTCGAGACATTCAAATACCATCATCTTCCTATACCTACGTTGGTCCCCATCAGCAGCATGTGGCATAAATTGATAAGAGTTAAATCTAGGGACACAATAATGTCAGATTTATCAGGTATCCGTGATTATGTAAAAAGTTAAAATCTTATTTATTATATTTTTCACATTTGCAAATGTAGGCCTCATCTTATGGGAAAAGAAGGAATGCACTATAAAGGCCAAAAGCCAAAAGAACCTCCATAAATAACATTTATTTATTTATTTGAATCTTTCTCACCGGTGGTTTTCGTTGGTCTTTTGTTTTGGTTTGCCTTTTTTTTTGCTATATGTTATCATAAATATTATATCCATTTAAAAATATTTGAAGAATAATAACAACTGTTCTGGGATCACACCATGTGCAAAGAACAGTATCATTTAATATATGCCTGAGCATTCAGAACTTCAATTTGCTTGTAAGGATGCAGAGGCAAAAATATTTACTAAATAGTCACAATATTCACTAAATATATCAGAATATACTATTCATTTAGTCAGTAGAATTTTAATGATTGTATTTCTTCTTGGATTTCTTCCCCTAGGTACTTAAAGACTGTCTGAGGATTATAGTTTGGGGATCAGAATACACGTTTAAAGAAACACCATTGCATTTTATGTGAGTGACTTGAAAAAAAAGAAAGATGTTAAAGATGCATATTGGGATTTAAGGTTTTGCTGTTTGCTCTAGGACACAAGACACTACTCAAAACACAAATACTTGTACACTAGGATAATGTTAGCCAAATTTGAAACTATATAGAACCATATACAATGAATATCCATGCAGGAAAAACATTTGTGTGAGAACAAGCTAAAGTTTATAAAGTGTCAAGGTCATGACTTGATGGTCCATAACTTTAGGCTTCAGTGAAGAAGTTCGATGCTCAGGGAGTGGTATTACGTTTCAAGCTGGGCAGGACTTTAAAGCAGGACTGTTAGACCTGCTCCATAATGTAGGATACCACTGCAGCAGTCTGTAAAGTTGTGATCAAAGAGCAAAGCAGTCACTCTCAATGAGAAAACTCATACCTCCAGGGAAAGTCTATCTCTTGCCTGCTACAGCTACAGCCAGGAGGTTTTTTCAGCCTGACTTTCTAATTGGCAGCTTTCAGTAACTTCCTGAGTCAGTCAAACTCTATTCGTTCCTCTTAGATCACTTCTTCCCTTCACAACTGAGATACCTTCTCCCTACGTGATACTCTCCCAGCCAAGCAAACTCAGTCCCTCCGAAAAAGGGCACAATTAACTCATTATGCATAATGCAGGATAGAACTATCCTTCTCTTCAGTTGCCCCAATCTTTCTAAAAAGAACATAGTAGACTGTAAACTTTAAGGAAGCAAATATAAAACATATATGCTCCTTCACCAACTTTCTCTAGCCTCCATCTGCAGAAAATGGCAAAATATTAATTTTTTCAAATGAGTCACAACACTTACATTAGACACCTGCCCTGATTTACTCCTGGAGGAATCCACCCTTTTTTGTTGACTGTGGAAAGCTTCTAGACAAAACATCCCCCCCAGGAAACATTTCATTTGTGAGTACACAGCTGTACACTACCAAGCTCTATCTGTCCATGGACTCAAGCTCTTACAGAGCCACTGTGTCTTTCTCCAGTAGTGCTATGTAGCAACAACCATTGTTTACTTCAATAGGTGGGTGGGTTGTGTTTTGACACCTGGCAGCTCATAAACCAACAGCTTGCATGTACTAGAAATCAGAAGTTCCTTTTCCCAGCTCTTTCTAGTTCCTTTACTGATGGGTGCACTGACAGGATCTAATATGAAGTGGTTACTTCTGTAGTACAAGTATTTCTTCTGCTTTGCAACATTTATTATAATACAAAGTTCCAATTTGCATATTTGCAGATCTTGTCTTTTATCCACTTTGCTGGTACACCTGGCACTTTTGATTTATTATTTTCAATTTTTATATAGACTAAATATTGAACAAACCTATTTTTTCTTCTCATTTAGATGTTATTTTGAACCAAAATATTGCCTGCAATGAAAGTTCATTCTTTGAACAAAGATATGAATAAACAAAGTTTATTTCTTCTATCCATTGTCCTGCAGCTTTTTTTCTGCAAAAAGACTTTTACTTTTTTTTTCTTCTTTCTTTTTCAGCTTTGTAAATTAACAATTGTATTGGAGACAGTCTCAGGAAAAGAAACATAACAAACAGTTATGATTAGACTTTGGGGACCAAGAGTTGATAAATGAAATTACTTCAGTTTGTTTTTAATATTTATGAAGAAGCAATCTGTTTGTTAGAGTGCTTACAATGTAGCAAAAATTAACAAAACATTAGAGTGGTTTGGAACCTAAATTACTAGCCATAATTACAGTGGGACTTTGCATTCACATGAAAGGACTAGGAGACTGCAAAGAAGCCCATGGGACCTTTTATTCCTTAGCTAAAAGCTGATTATGAACTTATTTGTTATTTCTTTAAGGGATGTGTTATCCCACTGTAGGTGTCTGCAAATGCTTATTGAAGATACGTTAGCTTAAGGTCTAGAATACTGTGCACACATTTCCTAGTCTCTTGTAGAAAGATCCTATCTTTCTCCTTTATACAGATATTTTATGACAGAATTAATTACCTTTTGTTTTTCACAAATATAGCTTCCTTTTTTTAAAGCAGTATTCACATACCATTATAGACTTCCTCAGACAACAGCAATCAAAAAGATATTTAAAAAAAAAAAACAAAACACAAGAGCATCACTTTTTAAAATTCAAATAATTATAAATGAGAAAACTACAAAATCATCTTGTCAGTGTAAGTGTGGATTTCCTTGTGTACATATATTTAAGAGCACACATATACCATTATGATTAAATGATGTGTATATGTGAATGATGTATTTAAATATACAGTCCACAGTCTAAAATGTATGTCTTCTCCTATCTTCAGTGGTGTGACAGGAGAAGGAAGGATGAATGTTGTGGTGGGGGAGAGAAAAAAGGTCTAGATGGGCAAGGGGAGGAGCAAGTGAAAAGCAAAAGCTTTTCTTGCTCATGAATGAGGGGCACTCACAAAATCTAAGATGGGAAACAGTAGTGCTGAGACAACAGATAAAAAGAGATTTTTTTTTTCAGAGCAAGTATTTTGGTTCCCCAGTCCAGCAAATGAAGTTCTTCATATCTACTTCACAGAGGAACATACCTCAGAGTCCACAAGGCATGGGTGTAAGTTCAGAGAAGCTGCCCCAGGAATCCTCCCAGCCATGCCCGCTATAAAGGAAAGATATTAATAAGCCATTCTACTTCTACTCACTCCTGCTGTAGGCTCTTCACCATTCACACACTTATTTAAAATCTATCTGTGACCAAGGTATTTTTGATATAGCCATCAAACCTGTAGAATATGTGTGTGTGTAGCTATGGTACTTAGCTGGTGAAATATGAAGAAATGAGGCGCTAATATTAGATCTCTATTAATGGATCCTCCATTAAAAGAAGTTTAGGCATCTGCATAACTTAGTAAATGTTAATACTGAAAAAAAACCAAAGCCACCAACTCACAGTAAATTTTATAGTCTTCTTTAGAAATTGCATCAACTATTTAAATTAAATTTAAATTTTAGTATGAAAAAGACTGATTATTCTATTCTAAGTCTAAGTCTCAATGTACTCTGAACATTTGATCTGCTATCATTGCATCTATAATGTAGAAAACTATGAGAAAGCATGATTAACAACTTTAGCTATAAGCAAAAAGACCATAAAAGAAATACAAATAACATGTTGTAATTAAGCAGTAAGTAATATTAGTCTTTGAAAAAATGCAACATGTTTCTCTAAGCAGTTAGATGACTGAAGGTACAGACTTTCTTTTTTTTTCATGTACTTATATACTGTTCATGATTCATTTTTTAAGGATATAGGTGAGCAGCTTTGTATGCTGGTGAAAACAAAGAGGAAAAAAAAGGTTTGGAATAACTATGCAATGGAAAGAAGCTATGATGTTTGGTTTAAAACTCAGATTCTGAAAACCATTTTTTATTTTTGTCTCTGATACACATTTTCCATGATATTGTTCATATACCCCACCAAATATGTTATTCTTGTTGCAAATCAACCAGCGTGGTGGCATTATGCCAGCTGTGATTTTAGATTCTTTCTCTACGTGCCTGTAAAATACGGTTTAGAAACAGAAGTGCAGATAGCATAATAAGGAAGAGATTGATTATTTAACTGAAGATTTGCTATGGCTTGCTACAGTTCGTAGTAGTAGTGATTCTGCCCTGTCATTTGAGATTACTTTCCAAGCCCTCAGCGGTCACTATAAATATTTCTTACAGTCCATTTACGGTACTTAGTGTTCCAGACTGGGTTCCTCTGTAACAGTAAATTACATGTCACTAGAAATGGGAGTGACTATTACTCAGAAAAAAAAAAAAGAAAAACAAAAACAACCCCACACCAAAAACCCATTCTTATCTTGTTACTATATCTTCTAGGAAAACTTGGAAAAATGTTTTAGACACAAACTGGAGTGAGCTCTCACTGGAGTGAACTCATAAAGCTGCCTTGTCTATGAAGTCGTACAGGTGTACAGACCAGCAAGTGCTGTGGGAATGACAGGGAAGAATAATAAATACTTAATTAGCGAAGTGCTTGGATATTAAAATGCTTGATAAAGGAAAATAACATTAAAGATATGAACTGAAAGTAATGCAATTTTGAGGCTGTGTTTCGAGTTGAGTAATTCTAATATAACTGAGAGCAATTTTTTCTTCTTTGTTTTTTACACAGTTTGCAAATTCGCGTAGACTATGTGTTTAGTATGGAAAGGAATGGCATGAACAGTCCTCAGATTAATGAAATTATTTTACAGGATCCTGGATTTTTTCTACAATTACAGGAGGTGTTATAATATATTCTAATTAATATAATAATTAATAATTATAATTAGTATAAGTATATATAATTAAAAATAACTATAATTTTAATTATAATAAATTAATGTAATCTAAATAATATAATATATTCTACAAACCAAGGAGCTGCCCTAGTGCTATTTTTTTCCACATTCATTTAACTATTTTGGCTACTTAGAAGTGGTCATTTTACATTTTATCTTATTTAGACTCTTCCATGAAACCAAATTCACCCCATGATTTGTGTGTTTTTCTGTACCACTTCTGTCCTTCCTGCACAGACAGAATACTCTGAGAAAATAGGTGCCATTGTTTATCTCCACCTTCCAGGGAGACCAAAGCAATATCTTTTATCATAACGCCTATTATTATATTTCCTTCAGCTGTTTATTCTACCATTATACAGTAGAAGCTCTGAGTATCATCAAAGCCTACCAACCTTCATTAGATCATAACAGCACAAAGAGGTAGGTTACACTCTCTAGTTATTTTAAGAGTTGCTTGACTTGCTGAAAGTACCTCTCTCATACACCCAGCATGGGATTTGTGTGATCTGACGTAGGCATCTGCAATACAGATGCCTATGCCTGAGCCGGCAGTGTATATTCCCTTTATAGCCAATGGAGAGAAACAAGCATTTCTACAATGCATCTCACAGCCTCTTAATGCAAATTCCCAATTAGATCAGATGAATCACACCTTAAATATTGCTATATGTCTCCATTGTCTGTTAAGCATGTCAGGTGACCGGTTCAGATATAGATAAATTATAAGCATTCCTCTCTTTCCAAACCTGCCAAAGCTTGCTTCCTTCATTCTTTTAAAGAAAAAAATCCTATGGATCTTCTATTTGTAACTTCAACATTATTTTTTAATAACTTTTATCTTAGCTTTACTTTCCACAATAGTGGTAGTTAATTGCATTTTATTTATTGACTGACTGTTTAAGACTGGTATTAGCTCCAGAGCTGATACAGGGGAAGAAAGAGTTTCAGCAGGCAATTTCATAGTCTAATTAAAGACATAAATGGAAATAAATTAAAGTGTGAATTTATAAATGTTCTTTGACTGGCCCTCTCCTGAGACTACCCCTCTCTGTGGGATAGCAGCTTCCAGCTATCCTTTCAATGACTGGAATGAAGTTTGCTCTTTGAAAAGAGAGAGAAAGAAATTACATCATGATGACATCATTTTTTTAAAAGAGTCTAGTAGTTTAGTGCATAACTGGCCACTTTGGATGAGTTCTTTGAAAACCCTCAGATTAAAAAGAAAATTGAATCCAGGTGCTCAGAGTATTATATTATTCTGTAGCAAATGAGTGTCATTTCTTCATAGAAGAGAACAGCAACAAACAGGCTGAGCTGTTTTGTGTACATTAGCCTGTTTTTATTCGTGTGATTTGTGATCTCCTCAATCCACATGTGATTGAGGATCCAACAAGGAAAGGCTCTCTCCTGGACCTGATACTTACAAACAAGGAAGAATTGGTTGAAATGTTAAAGTCAGAGACAGCCTTGGCTGCAGTGATGATGTTCAAAATCCTAAAAGGAAAGAGCAGGGTGAAAAGCATGACTGCGATCCTGACTTTCAGGAGAGCAGACTTAGGCCTTTTCAGGGACCTGCTTGGAAGAATCCCATGGGAGATAGTCCGTGAGAGAAGTGCAGGAGAGCTGGTTGATATTCAAGGATCACTTCCTCCGAGGTCAAGAAAGAGTCATGCTGATAAGCAGGAAATTGAGCAAAGGCAGCATGTGAACTGCATGGATGAGCAAGGAGTTTTAATAGAACTCAGACATAAAAGAGGAAGTGTATCAGAGGTGGACATTGAGCAGATGACCCAGAAAGAGTATATAGTTGCTGTCCAATCTTGTAGGAACAGGGTTAGGAAAGCCAAGGATGACCTGGGGTTGAATCTGGCAAGGAATATGAAAATCGACAAGAAAGGATTCTACAAATACGTAAACAGGAACAGAAAGACTAAGTAAAACACAGCCCACCTGCTGAATGGGACAAGGGATTTGGTGACAAATGATGTGGGAAATGCTGAGGCTCAATGCCTTTTTTACCTCAGTCTTTAGCAGTAAGACTTGCATCCAGGAGTCCCAGGCACCTGAGATGAGGTGGACAGTTTTGGGGCAAGAAAGCCTTAACCTAAGGAGAAAAGGACAAGATTAGGGAGTACTTAAACAAACTGGGCATACAGTGGAGGTTGGGGAGGGTCCATTCAGGGATATATTCAAAATCTGACTGAATACGGTACTGGTCAACTGGCTTCAGATGACCCCTCTTGCTCAGGGAGCTGGACTAGGTGATCTCAAAAGGTGCCTTCCAACCTAAATGATTCTATGATTCTGTGATTCCAGCTATAGGCACCAGCCTATAGTGGTGGATAGAGTAAATTTATGTTCAAATTAAAGCTGAACTGAGGTGATGCAAAGATTTCAGGGCACACACAAAGCCACATCTTCTATACATAAAAGTTAGCCTCAATTTGCTGGACCTGACCTGTGTAGGTTTCTGACACAGTTAATGGAAAGAGAACTTTCTTCAGAGAAAATTCAGGGTGGAAAATTTGCTGTAAGAATTCTGACTCTCTTCTGGAAGGAGTCACTTGCTTTCATGGCCAGAGGGACCCCTAAGAAAACATACAAATCCATGGAGGTTATACAGCAACCAAACAGGGGCTTTTCAGTTGTGGCTTTAGAATTCATTGTTAAATTTCACCAAGCCCCACTTCAGGTCTTTTTTTTTTGGATCTAACCCAGAAAACTTTCTTCAAAGCCTGAATGGTGAATGAGAGAAAATCTTTGAGCATAGTTGTCTCATTAAGCACCAAGCTGCCAGGGTTTAAGTTCAGAAATATTAGTATGATGTTCTTTCATCTGCATAAATACATTTTTACAGGACATTTGGCCTTTTTCAGTCCTCCAGTTTTCTAATAAAGATTGAACTTCACAGGAACAGAGAAGGGCAGAGAGTCTGAGAGGAAAGAGTAACACAGGGAGAGTAACTCTTTCTGTATAAATTGAATCTCTCTGACTCAGATTGTTATATATATACGATATCAAGAGCAGAATGATTGACATTGCAAAAAGAGAAAAAGACAGAAACACCTCCAGAATACCATAGCATTCACTCACTATTTTAAATTATATGAACATTCTTGATGTAGTTAAGTAAGAAAAATACTTAGGTTTAAAAGATATACACTGAATATGACCAGAAGTCATAGGTTACCTTTTACATTGCAATTTTTTCCCCTTGTTTAAAAATATACTTTTCATTACTATTCAAGCCAGGCATTTGTAATTGGGTAGAAAAATAGATAAGAGCCACTTGGACCTTTTTATCTGAGCTTTTTCCAAACAAAACTTCAGTGAACCATATATACATCAACATAATACTTCTGCAACCACAATCATCTCCCTCATCCTACATTGTGATGGTGTTGTGCCTTTATTTGGTAGACAGTTGGGTAATTTCAGTGAACATGCTCAAAACTCAAATATTGAAGGTTTTGTTTTTCAATTCCATTAAAAATTTAAGTTAAAAAAATCTCAAATAAATTTAATTCCCCAATTTCTTTTTTTTTCCTTTCTCTTTTTGTGGGATGGGATTTACTTGCCCAATGACAGTGGTAGAGCTGAACAGAAAGTTTAATCAGTTCAAAATTTTACTCATAAGTTAGCTTTGAATAAAAATATGGTATTGAGCAAGGCATGAACATTTTTAATGGGTTTGGTTTTAATCTTTTTTGTAGCCATGGATTTTTTTCAAAAATGAGGGATACTTAAAACTGACTCTTATAAATATAATGAACATAATTAAACCAGACAATGACTTAAGAGAAGAAAGCATATAAGTATTCATAAATGCATTATTTACTTTGTGTGTTGTTGCTTGGTTGTGGCAGCCAAGAACCCACACAGATGCTCTGACCAACCTCCAGTCCCACATGATGGAGACAAAGTACAGGGGCAAGAAAGCTCATGGGTCAAGATGAAGACAGTGAAATCATTCACATAGTATTGTTAAGGGCAAAACAGACTCAATGTGGGGAATGTGACTTAACTTACTGCTAGTTAATATAAAAATTTAGTCCTTGGTTCAGGTAATGGAAACAAAGAGGACAAATTTAAACTCGGGTAAAACTTGTTTTTCTAAACTTCACTCAGACACCTCTCTTTCCCCTCTTCCTCCTGTTAACACTCCCCTTGTTATCACCGCAGGTAAGACTCAGTCCCTTTGTTAAGGTGAAAGGTAGTTCAGGAGGTTGAGTCAGTGTGTGTTGGTTTCTTTCTGTTGCTCGTCATTTCTCATCCTGTTCTTCCACTACTCCTTCCTTCTTACTTGTTTCCTCTGTTCTGGCATGAGTCCTCCAGAGCCTGTAATTACTTTGGGGTTTATCCGTGGGCCACAGTACCTTTTGGGGTATCTCCAGTCCCACTACAGGTCACCTCCTACTGCTTTGGCTCTATTCTTCTTTTTCCTTAGTGTTTTCTCTCATTTCCTAAATATATTAATATATTAATATATTAAATATATAGCGGTGCCACCACCTTGGCAGATGGGCTCAGCTGTGTCGTCTAGTGTGTCCACTGAAAGTGGCTGGAACCAGCTGTCTCTCACATGGAGCAACCCCTGGCTTCTTCTCACAGAGGCCACTCCTGCAGTCCCACTGCTGCAAACACCTTACCATTTAGTCCCAATGCATTACTCTAATATAAATGAATTTATTTTATTTAAATATACATATGAAATACATATCTTTTGTGAAAAAGCATTTCTTTCACAATTACATAAAAACCCTTCTAACAGTCTTAAAATGAGATGTAAAAGTAAATGCCTAATCTGTAACTGATTATCAAGTAACACCCTCAGACTCTAAGAGTCATAAGAGGAGGGAACAGCACAAGATGAAATAACTAAGAGAAGAGAAGGTGTAGGAAGGATACAAAATAAATAAAAAAAAAAAAAGATGAATTCATAAAAATTTCAAACTGCAGCCTGTTGCATTTATTCAAAATCTGACACGTGAAGCATCTATTTACAAAGGAGCTGACCTGTATTGCTTCAGTAAAATGTTTTAGAGTAGTGTTAAAGTAACTCCATAGCAAGATGCCATAGTCCATGAGCTCTTTAAATCATCAGCATTTTAATGGTTCATGGACTAACACCTGAAAAATTTTCTTGTCCAGTATCTATTTTAGGGCTTTTGAGTCAACAGAGATAGAGGCGACCACAGGTACCGTAGTCACAGGCACATTGCTGGCTTTCATTTGGAATTCAGAGTTCTCTCATTTATTACATCACAAAGGCTTTAAAGTCTTTTTCTCAACATGGAAAAATGTAAAGAATGTCTGGCTCAGAAATGTGGCTGAAACACAGTGGAGTTTGCCTCATTTTGGTTTGTTAGCAACGCAAAAGTGCATGCAGGATTTTGTTCCTTGCAAAACTAAACTTTGAGACTTTCTATTTTAAAATATGGTTGATTCAGTGCTTCTTCATTCAGATTTCACCAAGCATAATACTCCCTCACTATCTAAATCTAATTCCAAATGCTAAGTGCTAAACCAAGCCCTGCTCAACAATCAGTAAATTGCGATGCAACCATCAGAGGATATGGTCCCTACACTTAGTTTCCCTGATGCCTCTCAGTTGTATAGAGGCTGTCATTATATGTAGTGGGGATCTAAATGAACCAGTGCATAGTGGCGGAAAATTACAGTCCTGATAGTGAAATAAGAGCTGATATGACTTTGCAGCAGTACCAACACTATTCAAATCTCATAATGTTAGAGGAAGGTAATTGTCAGGATTGATGGAGGATGGTCAAATGTATATTGAACTTTGCATGTTTGATATCTACTCTTACAATGGAACTTTTATAATCGGGACCTCTCAAAACTACAGGAAGAAGACATTTCAGATTATCTGACTTTTCACATTTTTTACTTTGCCTAGTGACCATAACTAAAACAAAGATATAAATGCCTCTACATGTTTCAAAATCCTTAAGTGTTACTTTGAATTAATCCTTTAACTGGTAGTTCAGTACACATTTTCAAAATTTCAGTGAAGAAAATAAAGCCAGTTATACACTTCTACTCTTCCTGCTAGATCATATTCATAGACAGTAGTTTCCCATAATAACAAAATGCTGTGTACTCCCTATATCTGAAATTTTGGGATATGTTGAATTAATCTTTGGAGTAGGTTTGTTACAAATCTCTTGCTGGCATAAAGAGTGGCATAAAACAGTCAAATGTTAGATGTGAATGGAGACAACAAATGGTAGCCAATGGCATAAGGTTTTGTGCAGGATAATGAGGTGACATGGAATTCAGAGAATGAAATAGCAGCAGCATAACAGGTTCTTTGTAAGTAAAAATAAGAAGTTTTGGGAGTGCTAAGGTTCATATCTATTAATATATGGGAGGCTTCATGATACAAGTTTTGAGATCTGTAAACATTGCTAAGCTTAACTCCTAATCCTTTCAAGAGGAATTGATTGTATACATACGTTCCAAAATACTTGTGTATCATGGCCAAAGGGCTTCTGAGGAAGGCACCCAGAATGAAATACTGTTATGTACAAAACTTTCCTCTGCCATATGCAGATTTGGGTGTCCCCAAACAATGCCTCAGAGCATCGTGGTGAGGAGCTGCCTAGATATTCCACAGAGAAAATGATCAAATTTGAGAGTTATCTGACAAGATCTTGGATGCCTCTATTTTCTTGAGATCCAGTGTCCATAAATCCTCCTAAGTTTGAGAACCTGTAAACATGGAAGAGATCCTAGAGCAACCTGCTTAGTGGGAGGTGTCCCTGCCCGTGGCAGGGGGGTTGGAACTAGATGATCTCTAAGGTCCCTTCCAACCCAAACCATTCTATGATTCTATGATTCTAATGTGAGGAAAATGCAGTCTCACCTTTTGCATTATTACTGAGACACAGGTCCTGTAGCTTACCTGCTTTTTAGATATTCAGACTTCTATCTCATTTTTTGAGAAAATGCCCTCTCCATCAGAGGGCTGCTCTTTCAGCACTCCTGCTGAACCTGTGTCACTCTGCAGCAAAGATGACATGCTGCACAGGGAGAGCGGGTGCCTTAGAAGGGAATCCCAGCATGTTAACACATTGAATATGAGGCATCGAGCAAGAAAGATAAGCTTCATAGCCCAGAGATTAGGGTACTAAGGGAAGCGTCCTGGGTTCTACTCCTGTGAATATAAATGCATTTTAGATCAAATACATCAGAACCAAGGTACCTTCTGACAATTAACTCTCGTGTTGGTAACTTTCACTTGCAGAGAAAAAAATGAACTGTTTAAAACTTCTTCACATACCTCCTTTACTTAAAGAATGTTTCAACACTGATGAGGCCTTATGCTTCTCCCTTATTTCCCCCTTATTTTAATTTATTGCTAGGCAATCTTCAGGGTGGCCTCAGAATCATGGGTTTTGACAGAAGTTTGCATTCTTTAGAAGGTGAACTCCACAAAATCAGTTGTAAACTCTTAAATAAAAATCGACCCTGTGTCATATAAGAAGCTACACAACAAAACAGCCAATTCCATGTGATGCTCGTAAAAGCCTCTCAAACATAACCCTCAGCACAGAGTTGTGCAAAGCTGCTCAAAAAGGAAACTCATATATCACGGAAAGCACTTGAACTGTTTTGTGTTTGCTCTTGAATAGAGTTGACAGGATGGCAAAAAATACTTCTCTTTGCTCTCACCAGCTCTACCAGCTCTCTCTAGAGCTGTTAATGTCTCTTGTGCACAAAAAAAAAAAAACCTAATAGAAATTACTGCTTCCCACTACAACTTCCCCTCATTGTTCTGCCACTGCTGAACTAATCAGGTCACTTCACAGAATACCACAGCAGCGTTGCAGCCATGCACCAAGTTAATATAGGCGACTTGTAACAACATTTACCTCACAGGAATCTATGAAAATGTTCAACTGTTGTGTAACCTTTTTTGAGTAGTAAAAAAAAAAAAACAAACCAACAAAAAAGCCCTCAGGAGCTATGAAAAAATGTATTCTGTGTTTAAGCACAGTGATGATGCTCCAAAGGCACAATGGACAAATGTTATGATAAGCAGTTTCAACTGCATATTCAAGAACTCTTTTGAAAGCCTCTTGTATGGCTGCATAGTTTAGAAAAGTAATACAATTAACAGGAGCAACTCAAGCTTTAGGGTCTGCCTACTAAATTTTACTTTTCAAAATAAAGATGCCATAAAAGTGTTTGAAATCTCAAAAATTTAATGTTTTGCCAATTACTAAATCAAAGTGACAAATAGCTCAACTGACAGGCTAAATTTCAGTCTTATGAAATCTGAAGCTGCAGAAATACTAACATCATCCAAAAGAATATTAACAAAAAGAACAACAGTGGAGTTTGAACTAGAGTGCTACTGCCAGTGGCAGAAATGTTTCAAGGTTTTTCTAGAGTGGCCATTTCAGAATTAATGCTACTCTAATACAACAAATCGTTATATGATTACATTAGCAGACATAAGATACCTCCTCTTGTGAGAATATTCGCTATGAGTAGTGGTAGAACACCTGACTAGAGCAACTCACTCTTCTTAAAAAACAGGCAATCCCTACCTTATTATTTCATGTGTTTGCCTTCAATGCAGTTGAATTTAAGCAGGCAGGTCTATCTGTTCTGGGAGGCTTACTGCCTTTCTATAGTCTACAAATTATCTCCTCCCCATTATAGTTGCAGATATCCCTGATACAGCCCAAAGCACACTCATCACTGTGTAAATAATTTGTAAAGTGTTGTGGAATAGCTTTGGATGATTTTTATCCTGTAAGCTTGTTATTTACCCTTTCCCCCTTCATTTTCTGCTCAGTATTTTTCTTCATGGTACTTTGTTTTGTAGCTTTTTACTAGCTGCTTTCATAGTGAAAGTAACGAAACTATACTGGGCTGGTTTCTAAAGGTTCTCATCAATCATACCCATTCCTACAACTTTATCTGTTGAACTAAGCTGTTACAGAGCGTACTAGTAGCCCATTGTCAGCTGCAGGAGAACTAATCTTAGCCTTGAATGAACACATCTAGCAATATACACAACACCTGGAGAGAAAAGTGTGAATTGTACCAAGAAGGAGAAGAAGAAAAGCACCAGGAAGCCCACACAATTGCAGCATCTTTCTAAACTATATGCTTAATTTCCAAAACAGATTATTTTTACAGCAGGATTTGTATGAGTTTTGGTTTGGTCCAGCTAACAGGTCACATCTGGGTATCTAACTGTCTGCCACAAGTTGGCAATCCCATAGCCAGCTCCCTGCCTCTTGGCTAAGGTGTCTTTGTCCCTGTCTGCTACGGCCCAGGCCTGGAACAGCCGGTGGCTCACACCACCCCGCACTGCCTTGGGTCACACTTGTACTCAGTGACACTGATTTTTTAGGACAAAAACAGTGGAAGAAAGGATTTAATTATCTTCTCTATTGATAAAGTCCCACCACAATGGAAGCTTCAAGGTTGGCTGTCAGGCAGCTGTTGAAGAATTTAGTGTTCTTCAGATTAAGTTTGGTCATATTCAGTATCATGTACGTACTCCTTGGAGGTATCAAACCAGTGAATCTACCCCACCAGACTTCTAACTACTTTTTTCTGTGTTACCATACCTACTCAGGAAGAAATCTCATTTATGGTAACTATTCCATAATTGTTAGTTTAGTTCTATTAATCCTTCCTCTCTGCCATTTTATCATTACTTTTGTGATCTTGTTGAACTTCAACATAAACAAACAGTAAGCTTTGATGTATCTATATTTGGCTATATATCTATTTTAGTACCTTCTGCAACAAAGTTCTTTTTTATTTCCTTGTCAGATTCTAGTACAATGTGAATACATCATTGTAATAATTTTAACTTGCCTTGTGGGTTCTTTTATTCCTTGTATTTAACTTATTTATTTGAAATATCTTCCAAGTGTGCTGATTTTTGTCCTTTTCCCACACTTCACAGCTTTTTTTCTACATCCTCTTTGCTTGTTTTTATAGTCTCCTTTGTCTTCTTTCCTCCAGACACATTTGCATTATTCACACAGATTCACTACCTTAAATACACTTTACCTGATTATTTAGGAATACTACATTTTGATACAAGCTGTGTGCCCCTCCTTTTTGGTTACTGACATGAATTTTGCTTGTAGCTTCTGATATAATACCATTTTCCAATATGTCTTTCTCATCCATAATTGTCCTTCATAGTACCATCTTAGCTTTCAATTTTTTTTCAAAATTTTATTTTCTTAAGAGAAATATTTTTTGTCACTGAAGAATCCTTCATGTAGTTTGTGTTTAAAACTGAAGGGTATATATCAGAGATTAGAGGCAGGCATGTAACGGTTAGTTTGTGTGATTAAAAGCTCATCTCCATGAACCCAAAGGAGCCCAGGGAAACAATGACAGTTCCCAATGACAACAACCTCATCAGAGCAAAGGGAACCCCTGACAAGGCTCCTCCCTGGGCAATCCCAGGGTAGTCTCATCCCATGGCCCCAGAATGGTACCCACCAACCTGATGCCTTAGTCAATCATGGGAGGTGATTATGGCCTTTGGGGATGTGGGAGTCATTATAGGATGTCAGGAAAAACCTTCTGCAATTGTGAAAAATGTATTGTTCAGGGAAGAATCAAAGGTGAGGAAAAGAAGGGATGAAAGAGGGCTGGTGAAGAGCAAGCAAGGGAAAAAAAGGAAACATGGGATAAAAAGGATCAGTCATGTGCAGTGGGCAGGTCAGCACGGTTGTCAGGCCATTCCCTAGACCTGGTCACCACAGTTCATCCTGTCTTCTCATTACAATCCATTTCTAACTATTTTCCCAGGTGCAGAGATTTCTGTCCTGTGTGCTCCTGTGTGCCTGGGCATTTGAGTGCTGCAGCTGGAGTGGGAACAGAGGCCTCAGGGGCCAGAATGTTTACGGTGTCAGAAACTAGAGAGACCACAGAATGTATGCATTGTGCGCAGGTGTGTATGTCAGTGGATAATCACTGGTGTGCCTCAAGCTGGACTAGCCAATGAATGGGATAAGAGTCTCAGTGGCTGGGTACTGGAGTCTGGTCTGGATGCTAGGGAAACCAGGGGTCTGACAGCTGGCTCCCTGAGGCACCAGGGGGCGATGTCAGGTACTGGAGAGACCATGGGGTCTGGGGTGGGCTACTGGAGGGTTCATAGATCTGAACCAGCTAGTAGAGCATGTGTCACATGTGTGCATGTGTTTATGTATGCGGCATCTGCAGAAACAGGGTGTCCAGGGACAGCTACTGAACAAGCAGAGTGTGCAAGGATGGTTACTGGAGGGATCTGTAGTGTATGTGGGAATGTGTGTGCATACAGGCTAGCACACCAGCAACTGGAGTGGAGTTGTGGCCTCAGAAGCTCCTATGTCCAGGTGCCAGCTACCAGGAAGCCTGAGTCCCTGACCCCAGCTGCTGGAGGGATACAAGGTGTGTATGTAGGTTTCCCACTAACGTACTTTCATCCTGATTAGCCAGAAAAGAGAACAGAATGAGTTTATTTGTGCTGTTTATGTTTGCATGAGTGATATGTTTTCTGTCTGTGTTGATCTGTGTGGCCAGTGGTGTAAAAGCATTTGCATGGGTGTCTATTGAGAAGCTGGACCTGGGTCCATGGAGCTGCAGCAGTTTCCCTCAGTTACGTTGCTGATTTAGGCAGCTCCTCACAGAAACACCAGAGAACAGCGTATTCTGAGTAGGATTTGCAAAAACTCCTCAATGCACTCTTAAATGAATGGGAAATTTATCATGGGCTTCAGTAGGAGTGGATTCCAGCCAGGAAAGAGCATAAACATTTTTAGAATCAAATAATTTTTCAAACTACATTTTTTTGGAAAACATCTGTCTTTGAAAATCTACCACCTGTTCAAAAAGTGCAGTCTCTCACATGAGAGAGTCACCCTATACTCATGCTATTTTGGGCTTCACACTACTTTCACTTATGCTTTTTTTACAAGTTGTGTTTAATAGAATAATTCTTGATTTATACCCTCATATCTGAGAAAAGAATCAGTTCCCAATTTTTTTCTATTCCCTAATTGATAAAAAACTTATATGAATTAAGCAGAGAAAGTTAATAACAGGAGCTTTAGTTATCTGTGGTTTTAACAAGAAGGCTGCTATTATTCATACAGCACTTATGCCATATGAATACTATTGTCCTCACATGTTCCAAGCTATACAAGATATTTTCTTTTGCTTGCTTTTATCAGCACAACAGAATAGATGGGGAAATGTGATCATCTTGTGTACAGTAAGAATCAAAAAATCATTTCTGTTCCTTCTCTGCAAAACCTGAGAATTCATTACTGATTCATAGAATCATAGACTATCTCAAGTTGGAAGGGACCCATAAGGATCATGGAGTCCAATTCTCTGCTCCTTGCAGAACTACCTAAAGCTAAATCATATGCCACATAGAGTTGTCCAGATGCTCCTTGAATTCTGATGGGCTTGGTGCCATACCCACTTCCCTGAGGAGCCTGTTCCAGTGACTGACCAATCCTGAAATGCATCATCATTCACTATATCTGTAGAGGGTAAATTTAAACATGGAAAAGTAAGTTACTATTTATTCATTATTTTACAGTGTTGCGCATTGCAACATTTGGTTTATCTTTACTGACAGTTCTAAGAGACACCACTTTCTCTCTCTTTTCATGCATATATACATGTATGATTTTCAAAGATTATGGTAGTTCTAATGATTATTTTAGTTCCTTATTTAAATATATAAAATGTCAGTCTAATTGCAGACATTTCTGGAGTTTTATATCTTCTGTCAATGTATCAGAGTCTTGGAATTATGTTAGTTCTAATGATTATTTTAGTTCCTTATTTAAATATATAAAATGTCAGTCTAATTGCAGACATTTCTGGAGTTTTA
>JAOQGH010000001.1:25430620-25453338 GCA_025769975.1 Gallinago jamesoni
TTCAGTACCTCAGCCTTCTCCTCATCCTTTGTCACTATGTTACCTCCCATATCCAGGAGAGAGTGGAGGTTCTCCCAGGTAATTTTCCATCACATTAGATCAGGTTGTCTACAGCTATTTGACTAGCTGATTTTTTAAAACCACTGTAAATGGAGATTACCCAGCCTTTCTAGGTGACTTACTAAGTTTCCATTACTCTTCTAGTAATTTTTTTCCCCTCTATGTGTAGTCTGATATCTGTAGTCTGTAGTTCTGTCTCTCCCTTCTTGTAAGTTCACCTTTACCACCCAGTTGGGTGTTATCAGTGAACTGAGTAAGGGTGCTTTCAATCCCATAGTCCAGGTCGTTTATGAAGACGTAGAACACTGTGGGGTCATTACTGATCCCTGGGCGACTACATTTGCAACAGGCTGCCAACCGGAGTAAAAACCATTGATCACCACCCTCTGAGTGAGACCTGCTAGCCAGTTTCCTACCCATTTTGCAGACCACCCATCCAATCAGTATCTTGCCAGATAAGATTTAGACCAAATTGCTCTTCTTTAAGAGCAAAGGAAAAGGGAGGAGAATTACAGATTAAAGAATACACATAGTAAGAAATATCACCCACACCTTGTTTTAAATGTACACTAATATTTCCTAATAAAGCATGCTTAGATTAGGCAAAGCCAAAGTAAAAGTTTTTCATGCAACCTTAATTCTGTTCCCTTGGAAATATGAATTATAATGAATTATTGCACGAGACATAAGAAATGTATAGCAGAACCACCCATGTGAGAAAGGGGGAAATGGCCGTTTGTAAAGCACATGTGGAGCGTGGCACAGTGTTTGGTTAGTTTTGTTAGATTTCAACATTTTTATTTCATTAAAATTTTTATTTTAATACGATTAAAATTGCAAAAATTATTACTCTTTTCATTTCGTTTCTGGAATTATTGAAGGGTGTATTTATTTTTTTTTTCTGCTGGGGAAATATGTAAACTGCTTTCCCTTCTTCGTTACCTTCCAATCAATTACTCTTAGCTAGTATGTATTTCTCCAAGGAGTCACTCCTACATCTAAAATGTTCAACGCCTTCCCTGAAAAATGGAAAAAATAGTATTTTCTCATCCTAAAAAACTTTTTATATTCACAGTTACGCTGGAGGTGCCCTTACACAAACTTTTCATCCTCAACATCCATATACTTAGTCATTCTTGTATCGCAAGACTCAAGTTACTTTTTAACGGATTATACTTCCTATTTATTAGTAGAGTTACTGTTCAAAAATAAGTTGCTGTACAGTATTTAGAATTACTAGCAGCAAGTGTAATATCCAAGAATACAACTTGTCTTAGCGAGTTATCTCAAACAATGCAGTCAGTAGTTCTCATACTTTTTTTTTATTTTGACAAACATATACTTCAGCATATATACAAGTTACTGTCATGGTAATTAGCATGTGGTTAGCTCCTGTGTTTGAGAGTTTAAATGAAAGGTTCTGGAGTAAATGAAAATTATATCACTAATTTTAATGGACAAAGCCAATTTTCATACAGCAGAAGAAAAAGCCAAGCCTGACAAAGGCAAGAAAAATTTAAAGAAATCCTGCATGGTTGTTACGCTTTGTCTACTAGGCAGACAGAAGCAATTCCACCGCTGTCAATTTGGTACTTTGTAGTGGATTTTTGGTCTTTTCTGAGAAGGAAAAATGTTTTAATGAGTGTCTGTTATGCTGTTAAATTAGAGACAGTAATCTGTATATGGAATTTGTTAATATTTTAAGCTCTGTTGTTCACCACCTTTCTGTGTGTTACTTCCATAAGTATTTTTGACGTGTGTCTAAGAGGAATGGCTTCTGGATATTCCCCTAAAACCAAACCAAAGTTTAATTTCCATTAAAGAGAATTAAATACAAATTCAAAAAATCCAAAACACCAAAACAGCAGAGTATGTAGTTATGATACATCTAAAAAAGAAATAAGGTTCTAATTGTCCAAATCATTGCTCAGGAGTCCCCACATACAGTG
Organism: Gallinago jamesoni; assembly: GCA_025769975.1. Taxonomy (NCBI): domain Eukaryota; kingdom Metazoa; phylum Chordata; class Aves; order Charadriiformes; family Scolopacidae; genus Gallinago; species Gallinago jamesoni. The sequence goes on from JAOQGH010000001.1 coordinate 25,432,630, forward strand.
GCTCTGTTACTGCAAGAAAAAGCAACATGTGCTGGAATGAATTTCTGCATAAAGCTGTAACACTATATTGAGGGCTGATGTTTGAAGGAGTAGGAAGATACTCGATATTTACGGTTTATTCAGATAGTCAGTAAAGACAGGTGTTTTATTCAAAGGATTTTACTCCTACATAATGTAAAAATAAAAAAAAAATTGAAAAACCCTATAGAGAAAATTAATGGTACATGTTTACTGTGAAATTTTAACTACTATAACACTAAATTTAGCACAAGAGGAAATTACACAAATTGCGACAGGGGCGGTTCAGACTGGATATTAGAAAAAATTTTTACACTTAAAGGGTTATTAAGCATTAGAATGGGCTGCCCATGGAAGTGGTTGAGGCACAGTTCCTGAAGGTATTCAAAAGACAGGTTGTCAGAGTGCTTAGTGACATTGTTTAGTGATGTGGTTTTTTTTTTTGTCAGAGTTAGGTTGATGGTTGGACTAGATGATCTTAAAAGTCCCTTCCAACCTAGACAATTCTACGATTCTATGATTCTAAATAAGCTATCTCAATATATACCTCATCCAGTTGGCCTGCACAAACTCAATCACAGACTCCCATGTGTTTTTACTTCAGCTAGAGCAGGGCGCCTGTTGGCACATAGACACCATCCTGGGCTCCAGAGCCACTCTCACCTCTTCTCAAAAGGCTCTCTACTTTAGCCATCTACATCCTGACCCCATCTCCTCTCATGCCAGCTCTCCCATGAAGTGGGAGGTAGTTCTTTCGTGCTTCCAGAGCTCCACCAAAATGGTGATACTGAAGATCTTTATTTTTTTGAAAAACTTTCAGGGACAAGACAACAATGAAATCAAGATAAGAACAGAGTAGTCAGAGGATTTCTAAAAAAACACAGATAACTTACAGATAAGCCCAGGAAGTACATAGCTTTTTGGAAAAACAATAAAATCTTCTACTCAAAACATCTACATTTCTTGGAGTTTTATTCAGTCCTTTCAAGATCTTGAAGTTTGTGCAGAGGCCTTCCTCCTGCTCCTGCTCTCTTTTCTCTTTGTAAGTATCAGCATGAGGACTTTCCTTTTGTAAAGTTCTGGATTCCTCAGTCAACTAATTATTTTGAAAAAATTGAAAGACTTCAAATCCTTCAGCAGGTATTCTATTGCTTCCTTATAAATTTCCCTCAGACAACTCTGTCTTTAGTTTCTAGCTTTATTCACTGAGGTAAGGGGCTGCCATTTCAAAGGTAACAATAGCATTCTGTTATTAGCTCCCTTCTAATAATTCCTTCCAACCTCAGTTAAAAATAACAAGCAATCAAACAACATGAGTGGAAATCATTCTATATCCCATATGAAAACATTTTATACACAAAAAGCACCCACAAAACAAAATTAAATATAGAAATATATGCATATTAGAACCAGTTATGTGCAATATAAGTAGAAAATGTATTAGAATACAAGTTTTAACTTATAACCATTTTCCTACACACCTCTAAATCAGGAAAACAGAGATATCACTTGTTCTAAGAAAACTAAAAAGTAAACCACAGCAGAAAAAAAAACTTCTAGGTTTCTCTAGCAATACCTCTATTGCATTGCTTCACAGAGGGTATACAAACTGACTTCGTACTTCACCCATCATATACATGGCATTTCTGAAATCTTAAATAATTTTAGCTTTAAGCATTGTCATGGTTTTGTAAGCATATAAAAGATCCATGAATAGTAACAGATACACAATTGTAAAAACAAAAAGCCTTATCAGAAAAAGCTCAAACCAATCTAGTGGAATTATTACTTTTTTTTGTAATTTCAAGGTGAAGAATTATTTAAAGCTGAGGTATTCCCATGAGCTGCCAAATGAACGACACCTGGTTTCCTACCGACTGCGTTTAGGTCTCTTTAATAAGTCCCTTGCTGTGATACTGGGCTAGCTTTGTCTTTTATTTTATAATATTCCTGTGTCAGAATGTATTATCAGTACTCCAGTGGTATACATGTGTTGATTTTCATCTTGGTATTATTCAGTGGGCTGAATTCATACCTGCTTTTCCTTATTTTGATATTCATCCTATATTCACCTCCAAATTTTCACAAAGTATGTCAGAATTTTGTGTCTCTAAGATTTCTACTTCTTGTTTTGTTAAGAAATTGCCCATTAAATTACATGGGGAGACACACAGGCAGAGCAACCCAATATACTTAATTGTCTTAATAAATCAGGCATCAAGATTCCATTCTGATTCATCTTTATCTTTTCCATACTCTTTGAGAACTGAATGTCAGAAAGACTATGCTCTGTCTCTTTTCCCTTCTTTCTTTCAGTATTTGAAAGAAAGAATTCTTGGCCCCTCATTTAGATACTTGCTTGTCATTCTGCTACATTTGTTTTCAGGAAATACTCTATGGATTTGTAATCTCTGTAATCTTAATAATGAGGATTGAAAAGGATTGTTCTTGCTCAAAATACTGCCTCACATTGTGGAAATCTAACTCTGGTCAGGAACAAGAACCTGAAAAAGAGACCAAGAACATCTTGCTGCTTGAGAACTGTAAGGAATAGTACTTCTTTTTTTGTACTTCTTTGTAGGTCAGTGAATTTTATTTTTTTAAAATCACGCTCATTCCCTGCACTTTGGCACCATTTCAGTTAATTTCCTTGGAAAGTAACCAGATGTTCCAGAACAGTTGATTTCTAGCCTGGCATTCCTGATGGCTATATTAGAAAGCACACATGCTAGTTTTGAAATAATCATTTCTTCACGGCTTTCCATTTATTTTTTTCTAAATGTAGATTGAACATAAGAGAACAAGAACTTGACTCAGCTTAGTGGCATCATATGTTCTGTACATTCCATTTTGTGCAATACCAACGCAAACTACTTCAGTAAATGTTGCGGCATGTTGGCCAAATGACAAACCTGCTAGAATTGGTTGTTAAATCACTTCTCAAAGCAAAATTTGGAAAGAACTCAGAAAAAGAAAAAAATCATCCTCTACAGAAATAGTGATGTGTAGCTCTGTAGTAAGGGAATTTCCAAGATCTACTCTATATGAAACAAAAGTAGAACCTGACCTCAAATGACCATAAATTGCAATAAGAAAAACTGGAAAAGCCAGAATTTTAAAGCGAGTCTTTGGAATACAGAGTTTTTCTAAGCAGGATTTTAAGTTCCATCTGCTCTTTGGTTTATATCTTTTCAATAAAGGGCATTTTTGAAAGTGCAGCTGAATCTGTCATCTACAGATTAGCATACTTTGTATTTAGATGGCTACTTAGAGTCATTTTAGGCCATTCTCTCTGATTCATCTTTATCTTTTCTATACTGCTTTGAGGACAGAATGGCAGAAAGACTGTCTCTTTTCCCTTCTTTCTTTCAGTATTTGAAAGAGGAGAATTCTTGGCCCCTTATTTAGATATTTGCTTGTCATTCTGCTACATTTGTTTTCAGGATTTGTTTCCATGGATTTGTAATCTCTGTAATCTTAAGAATAATGAGGATTTAAAGGATTGTTCTACATTTGAAGTCAAGATAAGATGATTTTTTTTTTTCTTCTGAAAGAAAAAGAAGCAAAGACATAGAAAATGAGGGAAGATTTTATCTGAGTAGTCCTTTAATCTTCTTCTTTATAGAGAAAAAATCCTAACTACTTCTTTCTCTATTTTTGTCTCAGGAAGATTGACTACAAAATCCCACCATTTGAAAGGTATTGTCTCTTATTTAAGAAGCCGTAAAAGACAATCTACACAATATACTTTCATGGCAATCTATAGTCTTAAATGAGGAATAGGTTAAAACAATTCATCTGTTTGTTTGTTTGTTTTCATTTGGAAAGACAATATGTTTGTTTTCTACCATTGTTAGATGGAATAAAAATAGAGTGGGTTTGACATAACTGGCCTGCTTAACTGCCCAGGAATATCATTCCATTCCCATCAGCTCCTGATGATACAGAAAATCCTGGTCTATCTCACCACACTTTTTAGTATAAATTCTGCACCGAAATTTTTCCTTGAATTGATATTTGTGGGAATTGGAGAACAGGGAAAAAAAGAAAGATGGTTCCCATATTGTCATTATCTCACTAAACACTCTTTGTGCCTTGTCCCTGTGATATCTGTTGGTCCCTGTGTGTAAATAAAATTAAATAAATTCTGCATTAAATAAAATCTGGTCAAATATTTCAATAGCTGAAATTTATTAAGGAGTAAAATTTCTATTTTTTTTTCCACATCTAAGGCCTGAGGCTGTACAACACATCTCATGCTGATCTCAAATTGCATTTGTAGCCTTCCTGGGATACACCTCCTCATTGCAGTTCACATGTTCAGAGATGGGCGAAGTGTGGTAAAAGAGGGCATAATCAGGAGAGTCAGTTTAAAAGTGTACTATTAAACCAAAAAAGTTGTATGCTGAATGAGTTACCAGATTTAGGGAAAATAATATTTTTTTTTCCTTTTTTTTTCTCCTTTTTCTTGTTTTCTACTGGTGCAATTCAAAATTACAACAACAGTAAAATTTAAGACATGGTATCTCAACTAACCTTTGCCTACAATACTGCAATGGTCATGACCACGTAACTTTACTCTTCTAGCAGACTTTAACTGAGTAACAAGTGTCAAATATGAATTAATTTTGCATTGATATGTAATGAATTTTTCTATGAACTCACCTAATGCGACATCAGCTACTGACTGAAGTGAGCCATTCTGTGGGACCAATAAGAGGAAAGAAATATCCCAGTAGGCATTCTACTTAACACTCAGATTGTGCAGATTTACTGCATTGCCATAAATATAAAAGACAATTTATTATAGCTCACAATAATTGAGACAATATATCTGGCACGCTGGGAAAGATAAAACTCATAATTTCTATATCCAATAGGAAAACATTTTTATTTTGTAATACTTTTAATTTCTCTGGGTTGTGAAGTACTTTCAGTTTTGGTGAAGGACAGTGGATGAATGCACTAAATGACATGTTCTAAAAAGCCAGCAGTACGTTAAAAAATCACTGCCTCTTCTAATCATAATAACAGAAATTTGGGATTTAGTAAGTTAGTATGGAAACAAAATAAGATAAAACTCCCTTAAAATCTAATCTAATACAGCTTTATACCCCACTATAGCAGCAAACATTGATAGAAAAATCAAAGAAGTAATTATTTCATGTGCTATCATCTAATCTAACCTAAACTATTCACAATCATAACCCCTGAATAACTTTTGTCACAGGATGACCACTTGATAGACTCCTCCATTGCAGAATGCTTTCCTTCTAGACAGATGGAAGTCCTGTATTTGTCATTCTTTTTTTACTTTTAAAATGTGTATTGTCTTCTTTATTTTCATTCTGAAACACTTATGAATTTTAGTACCAATACTAGATACTGAATTTAAGGAATATTTATCTCTTTCATTTTATATACAAAGTAAACAAATATATGCAAAATGTAAAAACAAAACCAAAAAAAAAACCAAAACCCAAACCCCAAAAGGATGCTGAGCATGAAGTAAACTACTGTTTACTTTACCTGTTTGGGAGAGAGTTTCCTCTCCCAAGGCCACGTTAAGGCAGAGGATTCAATGGAGTCTAAAATAAAAGAATGCAGCTCACAGGTACTTGGACTTAACAGGAATCTGCGAAGGCAAATGATCAAAATGCCATAAAACATGAAATAGTCTTAACAAATAAGCTGTTTAATGAACCAGGAGGTACTAAAGATAAAATTCATCACATTGTCATCAGTTTTAGGGTACCATTCTTATAGTTCCATAAGCTCAATAAGAAAGAAATTAATGATACGGATGAATATATAAAAAAAAGCAAATTGAGGTCTCACTTGTAAATACTTGCACCAGTTGTTCTAACAACTTGCTTTCTGCAATTAAAGCAGACAAATTATGGAATTTTATACACCCAAAAGGTCTGAGTGAGACTTGTGAACAGGTATATTGCCCTTTGAAAATAACTAAGGGTTAAATTATCTATAAATGTGCATGAAAGCCATGCTCTTTGCAATTTCTGCAACTTCAACTCCTTTACATAGTATAACATGTATAGCCTGCATTAAAAATTACTAATGTTGCCTTTTTGAATTCAATTTGTTTGGAACTTCTCTTCTAAGAAAAAAAAAAAAGATCAGGGAGCTACAGAAAGTTTACAGAAAAGTATGCATTCCACGTACTCAACTACTCCAATCTTGTTATAGTAGAATAAGCATGTTTTACTGCTGTGTGCTTTTTTCTTATGTCCTTCACAAACCATTATTTAAATAGTGTTTCAGATGTTTAGTATTAATAAACAACTTTAATAGTTTGGGTTTTTTTACCTTGTGGTTTGACAGTATTTGGAGAGAAAGCTAAGATAATGATTAAGATAATGATTTCAAAAGTTCTTCTGAAGTATGAAGTATATTGCAATGAACTAATATAGTTAATACAGAGATCTTTTCTTCTGATTTAAAATCACAAATTAGATCTGCTAGTGAAATTGAATTATCAATTTAATGCAGTTCCAGTTCAAATTTTCTGTAGCACAGATTATAGTATTATAGTGTGGAGTGGGACTGATATTTCCAAGTTTAGTTCACCTCAAGGCAGGGTCTAGCCTAAGGTAGCTGGCCTCAGAGAGTTCTATGCTCACAGAAGAGAGAGAGGCACCTCAGCAGATAATTCTGACTTAGAGCACTGAGGTGACAGGAATGACAGTGTGATCTATAGGTGTGCCCCAGGGGATATTCTGTAATGAGACTAATAATCAGGAGATCTCACAGTACTCAATGAAGAGCTAAAGACTTCTCTAGAAAATGATTCAGATCCAAGCTCTAGGGGAGCCTCTGTCTTTCCATTGGCTTCAGAGGGATTAAAAAGCCAAAAATGAACTTGTGACAAATCTCCTTTTCCATCAGTTTTTTTAGTTAGCCTTGGTGACCAGCTCATAAAAGATGCTTTTTTTAAAAATTTTTTTTGAAAGCTAAAATTAGGATACATGAATCCTTACCACAGTTTTTCTCACAGAAGGTTTGCATTCCAGGCAATGCTTTTTTCCTATTAATAAGGATTGCAGAATTGAACCCACAGCTCAATTCTGTTTTATATTTAAATGGAAACTCTGTCTTAAGAAGAATCTAGGAATTCAGCTTTCTGTTCTGTAGGTAGATCAGTGGCACCTCTGCATGTGCAAGAAAGGCTAATTTTGAAATCTGTTAACAATTTGTAGTGAAAAGCAACAGCTCATAGTAACTGATAGCAAAATTATACCCATGGAGCAAAGGAAGCACCACTCACTCTTCCTCCATTGATTTAAGCATCAGAATCTTGCAACTTCCTTTCAGTTGTATCCTATAAACATGGGTTTTTAGGAATTGTCAGTTCCCTCACTGATCTTTCTGTTTCTTTGAACTTTCTAGCTACCATGAAGTTGAAGAATACCTTGGATATTTTAGGAGTTTCCAAAAAAATAGCTTTTATCTTACTCTGTGAAGATATCATTCTTGGAGGTTGCATTTTTAATGTAATCTGAAAGAAATACAGGAAAACAGTTTAACAAAACACCTTAAAGAAATAAAAATAATGGAAAAAGAGAGGAAAAATAATTACCAACCAAAGGAAAAGTGTCATGTGAAATATTGCTTGCAACATACCTTGCAAAGCTCATAACCACTCAAAGGACAAAGTGATTTTTACTCCATTTAGCAAACAGGTCACCTGAGACAGAGGCTCTTCCTTGTCTGGTGGAAAGACAGAAAAAGGTGTCAGCAAATCTGTAACTGTGAGGGGGTAAAAAAAGGCGACCTTGAGTCAAGTCCAGAATGATGCCAATAAAACTGAACAAGGTTTGATCATCTAGTTATGTTAATATACATTAATATTACACTGCTATGTTCTTTCTGTGATAGTTACATAATCTCAACTTTGTAGCTAGCAATATTCAGATTTCAGAACAAAATATTTACAAAAATAATCAACATGACAGGTCACTTTGCATCTTTCATAAATTACTTATTTGTACCCCATCAAAAAATCAGGGAATGGGAGTTGGGCTGATCCTAATATAACTTAATGAAATCAACGTAGTCAGTTAATTACCTTATTTTATGACATTGTTCGAGTATGTTTGTCAAATAACTAACTTGTGTCTTGATGTTCTTTTCTGTTTTTATGATCTATAATCTATTCTCATAGTTTTCTCTTTAGGAGTTCTGCACTATATGCTTTTTTTGTTGTTTATATTAACTCAGCAGGTAGGGTTCTAAACGATGCATATGCAAAAATTGTTGTAACATTTAAAACCCAGCTGCATATGGTCCCTCTTCACTGTTACATGATACAGTTCCATTTTACATGATTGGGACAATAAGTCCCTTTTTTTTTTTTTGTTATTGGTTGTTTTACAAGAAGGGAGAGAGAAAATCCACCACAGGACAATGTTATTGAAAAGATTAAATAAGAGAGCTGTGATTAGTAAATGTGACTGTGTAACTTTTTTCTGGGGGCATTAGATTGCACATTGACATATCCCAGTAGAGAAGTTGTCTCCTGTATAGAAGATGACTTTTGGAAAGATACTGCTTTCGAAACTGTAGCTTATTTGTACAAGAATAATATTTGAAAAATTCCAGTTTTAGTCTAATCAGACAGTACAAAATTCTGAATCCATACACAAAGAAAGGTCTTGTAAGCTTTGGTATTCAGGAACTGCTTTGAGCCTGTATAGTTTAAAAAATGGGTTGAATTCCAGTTGCAGTTATATAGCGGAATATGGCTTTCTATAGATCCTTTTCTCCATTTCTTCCCATTACTGGATCCAGACTGCTTCTCTTTAAAATAAAACCAATAGTGGTACTGTTATTTTTCACTAGCATTTTTCTGTCACAGTCTCTTGAGTCTTGAACTTCCATGGTTCTTATTCTCCTCCTCTTTTTTAAGATGCAGTATTATGACTGTGTGTTCATATTCTTCATCTTAGATTATTTAGTCTCCTACAGATTCTTCGATTCCCAGAGTAAACATCCTATCCAGAGCACTTCTTTTATTCTGTTTCTTAGAGAAAAGAAGATTTACTAGAGTAATGAATTGAGTGGTAACTTGAATTGTAAATCATAGTTCTCTGCTTTGTTGAGAACTTTCTAACAAATGCTTCTGTTGTGAAAAGCTTGACAAATTTTTAATTTAGAATACAAGCATTATATTGTTGTTAGTAGAAATCATGTCTTCTCCATATTTCTATTTGTATCTATTTCTTAAAATCTTTGACATAACCATATGCCTAGTTTATGATTCTTAAGTGGTCCTAAACTAAACGCTACCGTCTTCAAATTTTGTCATTTTATCTTTGGCTTTCTAATGTTACTAACAATGTGACATGTCATGACCTAAAGGTTTACCTGGCCTGAGGGTGTGTAGAGATCATGACTGTGGGTTCATAGGATTTAATAATACACAAGAGTACAGAGGCTTTATCTTCTAAATTTCACTGCCTTATTATAGCATAGCACAAATGTCACAAAAATCTCCATTAGCAAGTAAACTACCATAAAATCACTACTAGCAAGTATGTCTATGATTAATAAAGTGCATAATATAGTATCATTTAAAATATGGCAGCAGTTAATAATAGCAGCGACCAATTGTATAGCAAGAACCAGTAACAGCAACCACCAAGTAGGTATATACCACTACAGATTATTAGAAACGTGTCATCAGTGAAGCAACTAGCCAACAGCGTAACAGCAGATATGACAGATAACTTATAGAGATATACAAGGTGAGTATCAAGTGAATTAGATAGATTTCAGAAAGGGTCAAACGATTCCAAAGAGGACGACAAACTGATCCCAGAGGTGGGAGGACAAACCAAACCAAGACCAAAAGGAGGGAATCAATAAGATAAGAGAGTCTCATTTCAGAAATTATCTGTGTCACAGAGTCTGGAATCAGCCAGGCATCTCCGGTGAGAGTCCGAGATCTTGTAGAAAGTCCTGCAGCCTAGCTGAAGTGCTTGTGCAATAATGCACATGGCATGAGCAACAAACAGGAGGAGCTGGAAACCACCATGCTACTAGAAAGCTACAACCTAGTTGCCATTACTGAAACTTGGTGTGATGAATCCCATGACTGGAGAATGGCTATTCAGAAGTAACAGGTGAGCAAGGAGAGGCAGAGGCATTGCCTTCAACATCAAGAAACGCATACAGTGTGAAGAGATGTCCCTGAAGAACAGCCACAAACAGGTTGAAAACGTATGGGTAAGAATTAGAGCACTGGGAACCTTGTGGTTGGTGTCTACTGCAGGCTACTTGAACCAGGGGGCCTATTGACAAAGCCTTCTTATGCCGGCTACAAGAGGCTGTGGTTTTTGCTATACTGAAACTCCCAATCAAATTCACCTTGTCAAATTGCAATACTACTGTCCATTCTTTATCAACTTCTTTTTGACCATACTTCAATTACTCAGAAAATTGTCATTTACTTGATAAATTACTAGATAAATTGAGGTCTCACTGAGATTTTTGTTCCACATGCCTATTATGGTTGAGTCTCCAATCAGACACTCAGATCTTTATTGGGATATTTATGTCTTAGTTTGTCTCCTTACCTGAGTGTGATTCCTTTGTAGCAATTCATTCTGGCTGCAACCCAGGTCAAATAGAAGAGAATTTTCTGCCCATCTATCACGTGGAATATGGTTCAGTTTCCATCCAAGCTTTTTTTTTGAGAATTGTCTCATATGAAGGCTATGTATGCGACAATATATACACTGTAAAATCCATTGCAGGAAAAGTATATAAAATAGGCAAGTAGGGGAAATGTTGTGGAATTCTCGGAAGAAAAAAAAGAAATAATAAAATAAATTGAAATATGCACACAAATAGGCAACCTGGTCAGACAATTTTGAAAAATGTAGTAAAAGTAGACCACACCTTTCCTAAGTATTGAACTATGCAATATGGGAAGAGCTCACTGAATATGTGCCCTGAGGACAATGGATCAAGAAGACCTGCATTTAGAGATTTTACAAACTTTTGCTTCCATATGTTGATGAGTAGAGATGATCGATGGATGTAGTGGGATTATTGAAAATAATACCCTATTTTTTTATTGTACTATATCTGATAAAAATCTAATTAGGTTACATTTCATAGAAGAGATTTGGCTATCAAAGTATAGATGATATATTTTTTAATTATATTGTTTTTCTAAGTAATTTTTGAGACAATATCTTGCACTAAAGATTTACCTGTTGTTAATCATGCTTGCAAACCTTACTATCATTTATGACTGGTAATTATTGAAAACCAAAATAACCTTTTGGTGACAAGCAAATTTTCTAGCCTAGAGAGTAATTGTGTGGGACAAACTGTAGTAGTAACCTCCAAATGATAGTTTTGTCTTAAAGTCATTTAAGAGCTTGGATCTTTTGTGTGGACCATAAATAGTAGCACTAAATGTTTTCTTGTGATGTGGCTGTGAAAGGGTCAGTTAGCACATCTATTCATTTCAAATTGCTTCCACTGACACCAGACCTGTCCTTTCCTCACCACAGAGGGAGATGAAGAGGAATAATGAATGAACTAAAAATAGAGGAGTGGATCTATTTGAGGATGACCTGATAGAAAGTCATAGAGAAGAAAGGCAGAGGAAACCATCTGGTTATTTTCTGAACAGTAACCTGGGGTGACATCTTGCCTCTGTTGAAGAAATTGAGTCTTCCTGCTGTCCTCACAATTTTCCCTTTCTTTTCTCAGTTTTTGAATGCTGTTTCTCATTATTTTTCCCCACTGCTACTGACTTGATCTCAAAGTGCAAAATTAAACAAATCTAATTAAACAGAAGTCTGACTTTTCCTACTAAGAAAAGAGAGAAGATTTTAAGTTCATCAGGGTGCAAATGCATGCTCCTATGAAGAATTTAGGAAAACGTAGTTGTTACAAATCTATAAATGAAATATTTTGTTTCTGAGGCAGAGGCAGTGTGGAAGGACAAAATAATCATGGCAAAGGAGCAGAGAGGTTTGAGTTCAAATATGATGTATTTTGGAAATTATAAATAAATCTAAAGCAAAGTAAAAAGCTTGAGAAGTTAGAAACTGATTTATCTTTCATAGCATTATTTAATTCTACTGAGAGTAAGAAGAAAGGGGAAATTGACTTTTTATTTATGGTGTAAAGCATTCCAAAAAGTTAGTGAAAAAGGGACAAACCTCCCACATAATTTCAATTCAGAATAATTAAATGTTGGAGAGGCTGTGATTCCAACAGGAATTATAATGTAGCACTTTGAACCTTTATTGAACCTTTATTACATATGGATTTCGGGCAAGTATGTGAATAAGACATGAACTGAGAGGCAACACTGGAGGATAAGGATAGGTACACCTGTTTCAGAATGTGTTTTCATTCCTGCCAGAAATGATGTCTTAATTAGAGTTCATTTTGTTGCTGGTACAATTAAACACTCCCAGGCTGAGCATATGGTCCAAGTGGTGACCAAACTAAAGATTATTGCACCAAACCCCAAGAAACTGGTTATGAAATAGTGTTTGAAGAATGTCAGGGGTTTTAGGCTGAATCTGGCAGCCCAGCAGAGGAAAGGCTACCATGGCTCCCTGTCCTTGGGTCCATGCTGAGCAAAGGGAAAGATCATCTCCTCCCACCTAGTGCAGCCCAGAATACTGCTAGCCTACACTGTCATGTAAACGGGAGTAGTCTTTTAGGTATTGTTAAATCTGGAATTATGCACTCTTGTAATCTCTCACATCTTCCAGCAAAAACAAAAGGTGAGAGAACTGAGGCTGGGAAGGGGAGAAAGATGGAAAAAAAATCTAAAGGTACCGTCCAGGACATCATTCTCTCTTAGGACTTCTTTCTTACCATTCCTTTTCAAGCAACATTATTTTTATAGCTCCAGTTTTGCTATATTCTCAAGAAATATTTGATGGCAAATTCATTCATGTATGTTACTGAAATCTAGGAATCAAAGTGAGAATAACCCAAAAGCATAGCAAGAGAAATCCCTCAAGTTTCAAAACATAGCTAAGTGCACAGCTATCATTTTGCACTAAAGTGTTCCAGCATACTGCAAGTCTAAGCTCTCTTCGAGAAAAATGTGGGAGGAAAGCATTTATAATTGTTTGGAAGAATAGGACAAGGTTTTCTAAAGTAATACTTTTAAGTGTGCACATATTTTTGTGGTGACTGCAAGGCTATGAAGCAACCCTAGTGCAACCAAGTTTTTCCTCCAAGCACTAATATTTCTCATGTGACATGAGAGGAATAAATTGGGCCCAAAGTGTCAGCTTAAGTGTTTGTGACTAACATGGGAAATTAAAGAAATATAAAACCTCTCAAACCATTGGAAAGAAAGCCTGGCTTTCAGGCAACGTATTTGATCTTTAATTTTGCTTTGCTGTGCATTCAGAGCAAAGACTATCTTTTTTTCTTGGCTCTTAAGAATTTTTCAACAGCAGCAAGCTGCTATTACTGTTTCTAAACACCTACATAATAATCATAACAATAAAAAAAAAGAAAAACACAGGATCTATTCTCCCTTCCTCTAGAGAATTTAATTTGTCTGACAGCAGGGAAGTGTAGAATCAGCTGTAGAGTTAGCAAAAGTTTAATTGTGTGACTCAGAGCAAAAAGTTGCTATTAGCTAGTTGACAGTAAAGAAAGAGAGCAAGCACCCCATCAGCACCCAACCCCTTCATTTTCTAGAAATTGGTCCCACTGGAAGCATGCACTTGATGTTAAAGAATGACCTCTGCTCTGTGTTCTGAGGAAATGAAAAAGAAAACAAAACAAAGGCAGTGTACTTGGAGAAAAAAAAATATTTTGGTCCAAAATGAGTTAACAAGCTTAACTGTGGAGATAGGCAAGGAATGATCTGAGCATGGCATAAACTAGTGCTATTTCCTATCCATCTGCATTTCGGCATTTCTATCACTTGTTTCTCAATTTTAATATGAACTGGCTTCCTTCTCATCTGTAATTTCTTTGGTTATAATAGTTTTATAAAACTGGGTAGGAAAAAAACTTGGAATCAAGTAAGTAATTCACACTGGCAAGGTTGGGGTGAGATTTTGTCTCACTTTTGGAAAGCTGTGGGAAAAAGAATATCAGATAAATACTAATTCATTAACAATTATTTACAAGATCATACTGCGTGCACACTTTTCAGTCAGAGGAATAAAAAAATATTTCCAAAAGAAGTGAAAAGGATGTCTGCTAGAACTTTAAAAATATGCTGGAAATTCTTGTTGTAAATATATTTTGAAACAAATTCAGAGTTAGTAGAGATGAGCTACAGAATGTACTGTTGTTTTTTTTTAATCTTAATTTCACTGAGATTTAACTTGTGGCCTACTCATGAACTGCATGAGCACAAGGAAGTAAAGGGCTCTGAGGAATAAAGCATTTAAACTCATGCATCCTGCCACCATGAGTGAAGAAGGTGTGTTGTAAATTAAATCATGTGGTGGCCAAGTTCAGCAAAGCACTCTAGGTGCCCTTCAGTTTGTGCAGACATTAAAGCTGATGTTTCTCAACAGTGTGGGAAAATGGCAATGGGATTATCAAAAGGGATATCAAGGTTATGCAAATATGTAACCATACAGGTCTGCCCAAAATCCTCTTGAAAGCAATGAAAAAGATTCTATTTATTTACAAGAGCCTATTGAATCTTAAACTATTAGAAATCATAACTACATACGGTTGTCTGTGTTCAGAAGTTGTTACTCAGGTATCCTCAGGCAAATCTCTGACATTAAAAAGGGTTTGCCTGAGTAAAGACTGTCAAGCACTATAAGGATGCAAACTTTAAATTCTATATTACCACTGAAAAGCCTAATATCAATGTCACTGACGTTCATCCCCACTAAGAGAAGTTAGCTTGCCAGTTTTCTGTGTTAAAATGAAAAGAATAAAAATATAACCTTCTAAAAACATGGTACAATAAAGCAAAGGTGAATACTAATAATGTCCAAGTATTGCCAAAAAGAAAAATATTGTGGCCTAATATTAAAAACAATCATATATTGTACAAAGAAGCAAGCATGATGCAGTGCAATTCCTATAATATTTTCCTTATTATTTATTACTAAAGGCTGTGCATCTTCTTTTTAATCACAAATATAGTCTGTGGATCAGCAAAACTAGGATATATTGGTTATTTTTCTTTCTTGTGGATACATTGTTAATAAACATTGGTAACCAAGCAGCCATATTTTTAGATTTCTACTAACTTCATAAATGATGGAAATGTTTCAGTTAAATAAATTTTAAAAAGCAGGACAAATGAAAGTACAAGTGTCAGTCCCTTCAGTAGCCAGGGCTCTGTGCTTGGCTTGTCAATGTAATTGTAATTAATCTTTGGCATTTTTATTTAGTTTTGTAAAGACTTTTGTTTTTTACCTTTTTTTTTTCTGTTCAAATTTTATAAACTCTTACATTAAGCCCTTCAAGTGTTAGAGTAAGAATTAATCAGTGGGACTTTTTTCACTGTCTGTATGATATAACAAAGAAGGAATGGTAGGGCAGTGAACTCTTTAACCAGCACACGGGTTTAAAACATGCTGAGACAGAACAGTTTGACTGTTGGCATCACTGCTTGGCCTAGCAATTACACAGTCATAATTCTCTGGATGTTACTGGTGGGTCTTGGCAGAGCTGTGCAGAACTGAGACCTGCAGACGTTGCAGAGGATGTGACCTTGCCGTGGGTCACCTTATCTCTCATTGTAGGAGATAATGTATACAAGCAGAGGCGGTAGCCTACCTGTTAGATGTGTAATTGTTTAACTGAATGATGGCAGTTTCATGTCCACAATTCTTCTGTGATGTGTACATTTAAAATAAAGAACGACACCACAAATGGTCACATACAGAGCATAGACAGAAGAAGAACTCCTTTGGTTCTAGTAAGCAACATAGTTTATTTTACTGGTTAGATATGAGATACAAAGCAGAAAATAAGAGCTCTGTTTTAAAACTTGAGGGGAGTGTGATGAGATGAAAGGCTGTGGGAGACTGTGATGGATAGCCCAGCATTTGTCAGAATTCTATGTGTATTTTCTTCCTTCTTCAGCTGGGAAATAAGTGACTACTAAATCAACAACAAGAAGAGAACAATGAATTACAGAAAAGGGTGAGATTAAAAAGTATATACGGAAACAGAAGCCTAAAGACATGGAGTGGATGAAGTGAATCGGAAAGGCAGAGAAGGAAGTATCTAACCAATATGCATGTACATGTAGTGCTGCATTCTGAAGTTAAATTTTTAGTACATACAGCAGAAAGGATGAGGAA
Organism: Gallinago jamesoni; assembly: GCA_025769975.1. Classification (NCBI taxonomy): domain Eukaryota; kingdom Metazoa; phylum Chordata; class Aves; order Charadriiformes; family Scolopacidae; genus Gallinago; species Gallinago jamesoni. The sequence goes on from JAOQGH010000001.1 coordinate 25,448,949, forward strand.
GTCACAGAAGTAACAGTAATCACGGTTTGCAGTGACTGAAACAGAAAAACTTCAGGGCAGTCAGAGCTGGGGCTTGGCAATTAAAAATTACACTGTGAGAATGACTGAGTGATGAGTTGTAAGCCTTAGGATTGTAAAAGAGGAATCGCATTAATTTCAATAACAGTATCCATGCTTCTAACAGCTTTCATGGTGGGATTTTTTGAAGCTTCATATTTACAACAAAATTACGATCCATATTACTTTTCACAGTTACAATAGCTTCGTGGCATATTTTTTCTTTGCTTATTTCTTTTTATTTCCACCAGGTTGGAAGCTACTACTAGGTAAGAAAATGTCAGTATTTAGTCTGTATTTTTGGATTCTCATGACCTTTTCCTATGGTGATGGGTTCAGAACACAAAGGGTGTTTCTTTATGGCCAAAATTTTGTTGTTTAAAACATCCTTTTTAGCATAGATATGTAAAATGGTTTTGTGTTTGGAAGCTTATATCAGTGTTTAAAATGTTGATCTTAGGAAGAAAAATATATTGATACTCAAGAAAACGTATTTTAGCACACAGAGAGCATTATTTTGATTCTAATATGTTTACAATGTATAGAAAATTCCTCTTTTAACAGTGCCCATATATCAGTAAATATCCATATTTCAGTTACCATTTCATTATTTCTCTACCCCAGTTGCATGTTGCATGCACAAGGGCACCAAGCTTGGTGGTGCAGTTGACATGCTGGAGGGAAGGGATGCCATCCAAAGGGACCTGGACAGGCAGGAGAGGTGGGCTTGAGCAAATTGCCCTGCACCAAGCCAAGTGCAGGGTCCTGCACCTGGAATGTGGCAATCCCAGGCACAAATACAGGTTGGGCGGAGAATGGCTGGAAAGCAGCCCTGAGGAGAAGGACTTGGGAGTGCTTGTGGATGAGAAGCTCAACATGAGCTGGCAGTGTGTGCTAGCAGCCCAGAGAGCCAACTGTGTCCTGGGCTGCATCAACAGAAGTGTGGCCAGCAGGTCTCGGGAGGTGATTCTGCCCCTCTACTCTGCACTCGTGGAGTACTGTGTCCAGCTTTGGAGTCCTCAACACAGGAAGGACATGGACCTGTTGGAACAAGTCCAGCGGAGGGTTGAAGATGATGATTAGAGGGATGGAGCACCTTCCCTATGAGGACAGGCTGAGAGAACTGGGATTTTTCAGCCTGGAGAACAGAAGGCTCTGGGAAGACCTTATAACAACCTATCAATATCTGAAGGGAGCCTATAGGAGATCCAGAGAGGGACTCTTTGCGAGGAAGTGTAGCGGAAGGACAAGGGGCAACAGTTTTAAATTGGAAGAGGGGAGATTTAGATTAGATACTAGAAAAAAATTCTTTATGCTGAGGATGGTGAGGCACTGGAACAGGTTGCCCAGGGAAGTGGTGGATGCCCCATCCCTGGAAGTGTTCAAGGCCAGGCTGGATGGGGCTTTGAGCAACCTGCTCTAGCGGGAGATGGCGGGGGGGTTGGAACTTGATGATCTTTAAGGTCCCTTCCAACTCAAATGACTCTATGATTCTATGATTCTATGATTATTCCCTTCCTTGACTCAAACAGAACTTCTTTTTTTGTCAGACTTTTTATTTAATAATTCCTTCACCCTTTTTTTTTTTTTTTTAATGACATAGTCCTTATCATACTACAGAGTACCTAGGAGACCAGGAAAGCCAAAAATGGAGCTTTATACTCACAATTGGACCTTTTATTTGTCTAGCAATGTATATACTAACGTGTGTACACATGCATGGATAAATCCATATAGACAGGGAAAAATATTTGTCTCCCTGTAGTCTTTGATTAAACGAACTATACACTTCTTTCAGAAACTCATATTACAGATTTGAAATGGGTTTGTAGGATGCACCAGTGTCCTTATATAAAAGGTTCCATGTCTAGTGTTGCTGATAGTCAGGTTTTACATATAAGGATTTTCACAGATTTAATTTTGATCTTTTTCTTAATATCTCAGAAAAATGTATCATTTCCTCTGTTCATATAAGAGTCCACTCAGAAATAATATTGCATGTCATTGATGTTCCACCTTATCAGCAGCATTCAGTTTGAAAAAGCTGGAAAGACATTTCTTCCAATAGGAGACTGAAGAAAAAATACCACCCAAACCATGATTTTTGGTTCAACTCCTAGATTATATAAACTAAATATCTAAATTGTGATTAAAATATCAGCTGATTGTGAGCTGGTTAAGATTCAGAGAGATGCATTCTTGTAATATAGCTAGCTAATTCTTTTGCAGAAATTAAGGTTGTTTTCAGTGTCTTATGTATATTATGGGACCTATGGGACTCAAGTCAAAAAAGGCATTTGCAAACTGTTTATCAGTTTCTATTTCACATCATGGGCTATTACATTTCTGTATATTTAATTTAAATGCAATGGTAATGCAGAAGCTAGAATTGTAAGTTCTCACTGATAAGATCTTAGTCCCAGTTTGAAGTACTCTAATACCTGTAATGGTTTTAATACATGTGCAAATTCCCTGGTTTCAATCAATATTTATTTATCATGCTGCAAAAACCAGTGCAGGCTCACATTGTACCGTAGTCAGAATTTATACGTTCCTTCAAAAGTCTAAGTCTAAATTGCATTATTCTGATATTTCTAATATTTGATCAAATTATCAGAATTCTAATCTATAATCATGTATTTATTGCCATCAAACAACAGTGAGGAGCATTGTGTGGCCACTGAAAAATTGCTTTTTCAGTTGTAACAATGACAAAATGTTTCTGGATGAAAATCAAAGCAATGCAAAGAAAACCAAAAAAGCCTGTTAATGTATAGCCACTCTGCTGCAAAGGTCACTCACGATAAGGTAATGAGGTTTCATCTTAAAAGGAAACATCTGTTTCCCTGCTCATAACTCAACAGCAAATTAAAATGAAGATTTTAATCCTAAATTAGTTAAGGAGAAACAAGAACTCTGAGAAAAAGGGAGAGTTTATAAATATATTAAAAACAGATTTCAGATCAGAGAACAAATCATGAAAAATAGTTTTCAATACAATGTTTGCACTATTTACAAAAAAAATGTGCCACATAAAGCAAAACTGGAGTTTTAAAGACATTACTTTCTCTAAGGAAAATTTATATCTACTACAATAGTTATAATGTGGTAATATTTGAGTTTTACTTTAAAACTTTGAAAAATCTTGATAAAGTAAATGTTTTTTTTTGGTAATTCTATAGGAAATACATGCAGGGAAAAACCTAATGAAGAGGAATGGAAATAGATATGGAGAGCAGATGTCTCATTTTTGGCAGCTGGTGTTAGAAAATGAAATTATTAAAAATTACTCTTACAATGGTGTCTAAGACAGGCAAGCTATAAAAAGATCTACGGTAAAGAAAGATGATTCATAAAGAAAATATTGACTATCATAGTTAAGTACTTTAGATCCTAAATTAGAAACAAATATGGAAGGATATTCTCTCCTGCACTAGTAAAACCAGTTGTGGAATAGTAAAATGAATTGGTGTTACTCTTACTAAGTTTAGCTAGAAGTTTTGCTTTCTCTATATGAAGAACAGTAGTTATCCAGGAGAAACTTTGTACTTTAATTAAGTCAAGGAAATGTAATCATTTAAGCAAAATTTACTCTGTCTAGAAAATTGGGAAAACAGTCCAGACTCCTGGGAGCATCATATGGTGCAAACTGACATAAACATTTGAACAGCAACTGATTTTCTGAAAAAAGAAATTGTAGCAGCAGTCACCATAAATTCAATTGTAGCACGGGAACCAGATTAAACTAATAAGGCACCAAAACCAGACAATATCTGTTGAGACTTCTTGTGTTCACTTTTAGAATGTCAATGTCATTGTGCAAATTTGGAGTATGTGAAAATCCCTCTCCTAAGGAGTTTACACTCTAAATGCACAATAGCAAAGTATTATATCTACCCCTACTTTAGTGTTAAGAATTGGAGGCACAGCACTATTAAATTTATGATCCAGACAATCCAGACCCTGAGCCTTAGCAGTATCAAAAATGAGCTTTAGCACTATCAAAATCTGCATCTGAGACCATGATCTACATAGCTTATTCTCCAACAGTGTCTAAACCCAAAGGAGCAGCAATATCCCTACTCCAATAGTGTGAAGTGAACAACATACAACAAAAGCATTCTGGTCTGGAAATATAGGCTCCTATGATCCATTTCTCCCCTGTGGCAATCCAGAATTCAAAAACTTTTCTACCCAAATTGCTCCTCAAGCAGTGCACTCCTAAGTGATAAAACCATACTCATTAAGACCACAAGAAGGGTAGAAAGGAGGACCCTGGGAACTACCGACCTGTCAGCCTCACCTCTGTGCCTGGGAAGATCATGGAACGGAT
>JAOQGH010000001.1:25458165-25480389 GCA_025769975.1 Gallinago jamesoni
GAGCACTGGAACAGGCTGCCCAGAGAGGTGGTGGAGTCTCCTCTGGAGACATTCAAAACCCGCCTGGACAAGTTCCTGTGCAACGTGCTCTAGGTAGAACCACTGTGGTGGGGGGGTTGGAGCAGATGATCTCCAGAGGTCCCTTCTGACCCCATATGATTCTATGATTATTATTTAGTATTGCATATATTGGTGGTTCTTCAAATGGACAAAAGGGAATAGTCCCTCTCCAAAGAAATAAGCACGATACATAAAGCAAAAGAACTGACAAAATTTAGGGTAAAGGAAGAGATCTAAAAATAGAAAAGTTGATTTGATGATTAGCTAGTTGGTACAGTGTCTTTAGACTTGGATTTACCTTAGTCTCTTCATTGGTGTCAGTCAAATAACTAGCAATAACACATCATGTCAGGAGTCGTTACCCTTGTCCTTCCAGTTGTTCATGTTTGTAATCATATCACTATATGAACCAGTAGCACAGATTTTTTCAAGTAAATCTCAAATGCAGAAAGGAATAGAGGATCACATTCAGATTACTCACAATGGATTTAAGCATTGTCTTTCAAACAATGTTCATAAAGTTGGACCTTTCAGGAGGAATAGGAAAATTTGTGTTTCCTCTGTATCAGATCTTACATCTAAAGGGTGGATCCTGAATGCATAAACTGCCTAGAGAAGATGACTTAAATAGTTGATCTTTAATTAAAATTATATTCTTACTTGAGATCATAAACTATCCAGTTCTCCCTTCCTGCTAAGTCCACACACATTTTTTGCCAGATAAAGTAATTAACATACCTATCATACTTTATTTTTTCTTTTAACTGAATCAAATTTCTATGTTTCTTACAGAATCCTGTAAAGCATACTCTAGCATCCACACCCTCTGAGTTGCAGGACTCGTAAATAAATCAGGTACAGAACTTTCAGTAAACCAGATCAATTTACTTTAATGCTTTTATAGGAACTTTAAAAATGTCATGTGGAATTTTTGATGACTTTCCCTTGTACAGATTTTTTTAGGTAAAATGTTTAAAATGCAATTTTAAAATATAGTCAAAATATAAGCACTGTTAGAGAGGGCTCATTAAAAGTTTAATATTTGTTCATTCAAAGGTAAGTATTTATAATTTCTTTTTTAAAATATCACAAGTAATTATGACATTTGAAAACATAAAAAAGCTTTTTGTTAAGTTTCCAAATCCTTTTTCTGTACATGAAGTCAAATAGCCCATCTTCAGTTCTCTGCTCAGCACGGCTATTCAAAGTCAGTGAATTTACTTCATGTAACAGATATTTAACATATACTTTCCTTTTAAAAACTCCAAAACCCCAATAGGTGAACCAGATCTTATTAAAGGTAAGAAAAGCCTGTGTCTGGATAAACATTTTATTTATCAGGTATAAATGTAGCTTTAAGAAGTAGTAATATAACTTAATGTTATATTAAAAAAAAAAAAAGTTAATGTAAAAGTATTAAACATTATTCATATACCCTGGCATATCTAAGGCACCTACAAAGTGGGGCCTATGACACATGTCCTATGGCAAGCCCACACTGAAACTGCAGCTGGAGGCCAGGAGCATACTTTATGGCATATAAAACAGTACTGACATCTGTGTTCAGGCAGCTGCACCATTCTCTTCCCCTCAAATTTCTATTTACTCTAACAAGCACTTAGACTTCTATTAAAGGTGTAGATACCTAGATACCCAGATATTTTCCTGTGCATAGGAATCCTACCATTTGTCTTCAGGCTATTTTATGAAAAACTACACTTCTTTACAGTTCATTATGCTAACATGAATTAAGAAATGCTTTTTTCCCCACTAGTATCATGAAAGTCAATTGTTCAGCTGATTTCTAAGTACATCTGGTGTTGTCTCAAAATGAAGTCATAGCCAAAAACTGTCAGCACATGCAATCAGTTACAAAAAATATCTAGTTGTATATTAACTCATTAAACAAATGAATTGTGATTAAAGGTTGTTAGCTTTACTGGAGGGAGCTGAGTAAGACTGTAGCAGCCAGCCAGCAGTTTAATCAATTAACCAGATTTCTAAAAATACCTTGACCTTTTTCTTTTTCTTTTAATTGGGAAGATAATCCTGTGATATAAGAAATATAATTGGTCTGTGTCATGGATTTGAGCCTAGGCTTACAGGGGCTTTAAAACCACTTGTGTAATGGCAGAAGTATGCTGGAATTTTATTTTTATGTTTGGCTTAGCACTAGGAAGATGTTGATCTGTAACTACTAAAGAACACGTCACATGGCTGCGTTGCAGTAGTTGAGAAGTTTAGAAGTCTTTGCACAGTCTTCATTCAGGCTTCAGTGTTAATCACTCAGCTGCCTTGTATAATCATGTATTTGAATTTCTGACAACCCAATCCTTAAAATAGTTAACTCAAAAGAACTTTTTGAAAGTATAATTTAGTACGCAGTACAAAAATATGCTGTCTTTCTGATCGGGCTGAGACAATTACCATGTAGAACATTTCTGAATCTGATTGCACTGCAAATTAAACAGTAAATGTGACAACAAATGGCTGATGCTTAGAAAGGGTATAGGTGCAATGCTTTTTAAAAATACGGATACAATTATTTCTCTATAATTCTGTAATTATTATTTATTGAAGAGACTCTCCACTTTTCTGTTTTGAAGACTGTTTTTTAAATGTCATATCTCTGCAGTAAACAGCCACTAATGAAATGTTAGCAGTGGCATAAAATATATTACATAAATATACCTGATGCTGTATATTGTACTCTAGATACAAAACGTATTCCACTTACGCTAATACAAAACAAAATGGAAGAAAAATCCTACAACTATAAGATTAGAAGGGATGTTGAAAAGTCACCTGGGTCATCATTTTACAGTGAAACCATGCTAACAAATAATTTTCTAATCTGCTCTTGATAACCCTCGTGGGTTTTTTATAACATCCCACGATAGTCTGGTCCACTGCCTCATAACATTAAAAAGAAAATTAATATCTTGTCTGTAGACTTTTGTTAAAAATTGAACTGATTTCTAGTTGTCTTTTCCCCCTTTCTTCATTACTCCTTCATAGCAATTAGAAAACTATGCCTTTCCAGTTCCTGCTGCAGCAAAGACAATTTGGTTATGTTTTGCTTCGCACCCTCTCTAACATGCTTGTGTAATACATTATCTTCTTGCAGACTCTATTTTCTTTCTTAAAGTGTGGTACCTAGAAGTGACTGTGGTATCGCAAACAAGGATCACCACCAGTGCTAAGTAGAGCTGAATAATTGTATTCCCTGTTGTGGAGGGTTGAGAGAAAAGTTCTGTCTAACAGTGCTTGGCATCCAGTTGTCTGCTTCTCTCCGCTGCCCCATTATGGTCAACGGTAGGGAACATTGTGTCCACATCTTAGCCTTTCACACAGACAGACTTCTTTGGTTTAGTTTAAATGTTCTTTGTTGATAATTTAATATAGGCCTTTAAGAATTAAATATTTTGCTTAACCACTTTTTAATGATCTGGATATAGAAACTAGTTAATGTTATATTCCAGAGCTTTTCTGGGACTATAGTTGACTAGTTTATAGCTCTGTTGTCCCACCTTTTTTTTTTTTATTTCCAAACCTCTAAGGCATTTCATACTCATCATATTTTCTAAAAGTATCATTAATGTTTCAAATTCTTCACATAATGTCATAAATAAGCACTTGTAACTTAAATACAACTATCTCACCAAAGTATTTTTCCCTTGTTCTTTCCAGAATCAGATCTACATCTCCATCTTTTTGTTAAACATAACTTTTGCTACCTAGTTTCAACTCAGACTTTAAAAAAGAAAGAACTAAAACCTTCAGATGTTATTTGCTCTTCTTTTCCAGTTAGTCTCGGATCTGTATTTTTTAGTTTTCCTTTTACACAGTTTTAGGACCTGACCATTTTTTCTATTATTTCTCTTGTTAATTGAAAGTCACATGCTCTATTGCATTTCTGGATTTATTCTTACAAATATGGGCTCTTCCTTTCTAATCTTACTCAATTATATGACTCATAGCCATAGGACCCTTTTATATGATTATTTTTTGCTTTTCAAGTCACTGAGGATACATCAACATAGTTAAAATGGTCTCTAATCATGCTTTCCATCTTCTTTTTTGCATTAACTAGTTTGGTATTGCATTAATATGGCTTCTTACAGTAACTGCCAGATTTGCTGCATTCCTTTATCTCTCAGATTATCTTCCCAAGTGACCCGTCATATGACTTTCCTGAATTCCCTGTCAAAGCTTGACTTCTTCAAGTATATTATTTTCAGTTCTTCTACCACAGTTGTTTCCCTTAAGGCAGTTGACTATCATTTTGTGATTACTTTCACCCCCACACAACAATGCACTTTCGGCCTCTCAATCAATTCTCTCTTTTAGACAGAACTAAATCTAAATTAGCTAGTCCCCTCCTAGCCTCCTAAAATTGTTAGTTCTCAGCACATTTCATGAGGATGATTGTCAGTCTATAGCCTGTCATATTATATCTCCAGCAAATATTTGGTTAAAATTCTCTGCTGCCACAACTGTTTAACAGGCTAAGAAATTCTTCATAGAACTCTTCAACAAAGGTCTGTTTGGATTACTGCCATTATTCCATTCTTCTTGTTTTCTCTTTTACCGGGCCTCTCAACTCTTAATAAACTCTAAATATAAACATGATGAATATGTACAGTATTTCTTCCCATACCTGTCTTTCCTGGAATATCAATACTCCCAAATAAAAATCTTGTTACCCAGAATTTCTGTGATACTAATCATGTCATATAAAGAGTTTTACCAAGATTTCTGTGTCTTCCAATCAATTTCATGTTCTTGTGTTGCATTGCCAAGATACAGCACCTGGGTATTTTACAGTAAGTCTCAAACTTGTTCTATGATTTTCTAAACTATAGTACCAGTTGGTACACTGCCAAACTCACATTTGTGATCTGAGTTAAAGGCTAACATTATTATTAAGACTTGCCAGGGGCTCTGCAAAAGTTGACTAAGAAAGGCAAGTTTGCTTCAGCTATTCTGTTATTTACCCAGGTGAGCTTTCTAATGGAGACAGCATCTCCACTGGAAATTCCTTAGCTGAGAACCACTTCATCATTTCTACAAGTCTTGTATCTTGGCTGGAGTTTACCCATTGGCAAAAAGGCCAGACAAGTACATACTTAGCTCCCACAGCACAAAAAAAGAAGCTCAAGGCTGCTTGCTGGGAAAGATGTTTAGGGGAGGTAACCTGAACTGTCAACATTTCTGTCATTTTTTGATAAATGTGTGAATAGTTCCTCAGTGCATAGAGTTACTGAAGAATAATTTGGGCCATATGCTTAGCTGATGTAAATTATCAGTTCTCAGTTTACTTCATAGATGATACTATATAATTTCAAAACCTGTTAACCTGTTACAATATTTTTTCATATTACATGTAAAGATTTGCAATGGTATTGCACGGTAGTTGCTCATCTAAATGAAAATTATTTGCTTGCATACAGTGTTGTGCTGGACAGCAGTGAATAGGACTGCTGTTTACAGATTTGAATCAACTCTAATGAAGTCTGACAGATGTCCATTAAGTGTAATGGGAGTAGCATCAACTCTCGATCACAAACAGGAAAGGAGAATACTCTTCAATAACATGCTGGGAGTTATGTCTAGTGATAACTAATGACTGTAACATAAGTTACTTGGAGGAGTAACTTAGGACTTGAGAGTGCTTGTGGATGAGAAGCTCAACATGAGCCAGCAATGTGCAATGGCAGCCCAGAGAGCCAACCATGTCCTGGGCTTCATTAAGAGAATTGTGGCCAGCAGGTCTTGGGAGGGATGGAGTACCTCCCCTATGAGGACAGTCTGAGAGAGCTGGGGTTGTTCAGCCTGGGGAAGAGAGGGCTCCAGGGAGACCGTATAACAGCCTATCAATATCTGAAGGGAGCCTATAGGAGAGCCGGAGAGGGAATGTTTATGAGGAAGTGTAACGACAGGACAAGGGGCAACAGTTTTAAATTGGAAGAGGGGAGATTTAGATTAGATACTAGAAATAAATTCTTTATGCTGAGGGTGGTGAGGCACTGGAACAGGTTGCCCAGGGAAGTGGTGGATGCCCCATCCCTGGAAGTGTTCAAGGCCAGGCTAGATGGGGCTTTGAGCAACCTGCTCTAGTGGGAGGTGTCCCTGTCTATGGCAGGGGGTTTGGAGCTTGGTGGTATTTAAGGTCCCTTCCAACTCAACTGATTCTATGATTCTGTGATTCTAAGTAACTAAAATACTCCCAAGAATGTTTTAACAGTAGTACTTTAGAAGAACACCACATCATTTCTATTTTGTACCAAAGTAAAATACAGAGATCACTTCTTCAACAAACCGGATAACTCTGAATCATCTTTTTGGGCACTCATAGGACTCTCTTAAGTGTTCACTGATGTGAGAAAAACGTTATCCTAGATGTGTCATCTCAGATGTTTCACAAATCAAAGGAACTGGTGTTTCCACATATTAAGGAGATAATTCTGAGCCTGCCAGAAACCTTGGCTGTACATAGCTGCATTTCCAGAGCTGGAAAGCAAGAAGCAGATTATAATTCTTGCACACAAAAGCTTTTTTCTTCTTGCTGTGGAAAGAGGGGAGAAATAATCTGTGCTTGCCTTATACTTGGCTCAATAAGATTGCTCAAAAGAGTATCGCAGAACCTGTGCTGATGTTCATACTCAGTTCTATCAACTTCTATCCTTTTTCCTCATCTCTCTAACAACTTGCGTATATGTAGAAGTTACAGAAGGGCTACTTTTCCTCCACTCATCTGCTCATGCTATAAGCAAGAGGTGCTGTGGAGGAAAGCAGGTGTATGCAATCTCTTGCATCCTTTAGTAGGTGAAAGAGGTGGACATGAAATCTGTCTGAGCTAGAAATTACCAAGAAACCTAAAGCTCAGGTATGGGAGGAGAGAAATTTATTAATGCAATTACACTACTGTGTTCCCAAAGAGAAAAGGTAGCAGTCTGTAATATTTACAGTGAAATACTTTCAAGCACTGACAACAGACCAAGCTGTACCATAGGAAATAATGTGAGTGATAGATACAGACAGAACATCAACCGCAGATAATCTTTTTCTGTAAGGAACATTTTGAAACAGTATTTAAGAAATAAGTTACAACCAGATTGCAGAATCAGTTCTGCTAAACACGCAGCCAGTTCAAGTCTTTAATAATGGGAGCAATTACAGTTTGCTGTGTTCACATAGCTATGGTTAAGATTGTGTCAGCATTTCTATTGTAACTCCGTATTTTTATGGGCTCATGAAAATGAGCTCAACTCTCAGCTATACATGCTGGGAGTTTTTGTTGTTTCTGTTTTGCACTGAAGCTTAGCTTTCTTATGCAATGTCACTCGTAAAAACTCGTAATATTTAACTTTATAAAATACAGAGGTTTAGAAATGTATAATGCAGTCATTGTGGTCTGACTCTTTCTAGCCAGAATGTGCTTTGAACACATAAGTAAAGAAGTGAAATGCTGGATTTAGACAGTGGTAACTGAGAGCAAGTTAAACTTTTTGTATGTATCAGTGCATCTGTACTTGTCAAAACAGTAAAGTATGTGCAATTCCACCCCAACTGCATTTTAAAGTCAACTAAAGAGTACAAGATTGGGCTGAGTCAAGTCTATATGCAGGTGTACGGATGGCTTAAGTAGAAGCATGGGCATCTTTTTAAAATGCTAGAAACTAATGATGGATTGAGCTAAAGGTTTTCTGGATGGAAGGTAGAAGATAATTGTTGAAGAGTGCTAAAATGTCTGTCTCCCTCACTTCAGCAGCCCTGGCTGGCACTGAGTATGCTTTCTCCATTATGCGACACAACAGTAACTGTGGGGCTATTCTCCTATTGTGGCTGTAGAGAGCCCTTTGATTAACTGCAAGACTTGTATAATGGCTCATTTATTAGAAAATTTATCATGTTTTCTAGGATACATATTTTAGGATTCAGACAATAGTTGTTTTGTCTAAAATCCACATTGACTAAATGCACATGATATATTTTTTTAAAAAAAAGGCATTTTAGTTCTGTTAAAAATGCCTTAGTAGCGGCATTCTGCACAGTATTTATGTTAGCCAGAATCGTGATAAGTGTAACAATTTACATTTGTAGAGTTGCTTTTATCCTATGGGATCTCTGGGTTGTTTACAAGTATTAATACTATTTGTTTTAGTGGTTGTTTATTTTAGTTAAAAAGAACCTAATCACATGTTTACATTACATTAATTTTGCACTTTGAGACATTTCTGTTGTGCCTTGCCATTGCTAAAAATAACCAGTATAATTGAATTTCATTTTGTTGCTGTTATTTCCCATAAGTAACTGCTGTAAAACCAGTTTAAATCAAATACTTGTAGCTCTGCAATATCTTTTGTTTTGTGTTCTAGTTTCATGGAAGCAGCAGCAGCAGTTGTTGCCACATGCTTAGAAGAGTGAGATGTTTGTGAGGTTTCCAGAGGCGGGCTGTCCCCAGGGCCAGTTCAAAACATTGGAAGCTGCACGTAACTGGTCCCTGGGGAGTCCCAGTGACCAGGTACACCACTAACAGCTTGTGCAAACCGGCAGTGGTGTCTGAGAGGAGAGGTGAGGCAGATTCCCTGGCAGTTTGTGCAAGAAGGGCAGCTCACTCTGCCAGTCGTCAGGCTGCTGCCTGCTCTGCTCACCTGCTGCAGCCCTGGTGGTCACTTCAGCTAGCTGTTGCCTGTGCAGACCTACCTAGCAGCTGGAAGACTCCAGGGAAGTAGAAGGGCTTATTAGGCAGTGCATTGGGATCTTCAGAAGTGTGGTGGTAGAGACCAGGTAAGGGCTGAGCAGAAGAGAGTTGGCAGCTCTTAAAAGACATTTTTTGTGGATTCACAGATTTGACAGAGTTGGAAGGGACCTCTAGAGATCATCTAGTCCAACTCCCCTGCTAAAGCAGGATTGCCTAGAGCACATTACTCAGGACTGCATCCAGACGGGTCTTGAAAATCTCCAGAGAAGGGGACTCCATGACCTCTCTCAGCAGCTTGTTCCAGGGCTCCATCACCCTCACCGTAAAGAAGTTCTTCCTCATATTTGAATGGAACTGCCTGTGTTTCAGCTTATGTCCGTTGCCCCTCGTCCTATTGCTGGAAACCACTGAAAAGAGTTCAGCTCCATCATCCTTCAACCCACCCTTTAGGAACCTGTAAACATAGATGAGATCTCCCCTGACTCTTCTCTTCTTGAAGCTAAAGAGCCCCAGTTCTCTCAGCCTTTCCTTGTAAGGGAGGTGCTCTAATCCGTTAATCATCTTCCCAGATCCTTTACCTCAGAAGGACTTCCCAGAATACCCACCCCTAACCTATATTGATGCCTGGGGTTCTTCCTCGCCAGGTGCAGGACCTCACATTTGCACTTGTTGAACCTCATTAGATTCTTTTCTGCCCATCTCTTCAGCCTGTTCAAGTCCCGCTGGGTGGCGGCACAGCACTCTGGAGTGTTGGCCAGGCCTCCCAGTTTGGTATCATCAGCGAACTTGCTGAGGATACACTCTGTCCCCTTTTTTCCTTAAAGCACAAGAAATACCTGTGCAAGAAATCAGGCAAGGAAAGACGGAGATGAGCATGGCTGATTAAGGACCTCCTAGCCAAACTGAAACACAAGAGGAAAATGCACAAGCAGTGGAAGCACATTGTGGGAAGAATGTAGGGATACTGCCCAGGAATGTAGGGATGGGATAAGGAAAGCTAACACAGAGATGGAGCTAAATTTGACAAGGGTTATGAAGAAAAGGGGCTTCTACAGATACATTCATCAGATAAGGAAAATAAATGGTACATCTGCCCCTGAGCCTCCTCTGATAAATGATACAGAGGATCTGGTGACAACTGACATGGGAAAAGCTGAGGTACTCAAGAACTGTTTGTCTCAGTTTTCACTTGCATTTGCTCTTCCCACATCTAGAGTCACTGAATCTTAAGGCAGAAAATGAGGAAATTGAGTCCCACCCATTGTAGAAGAAAATCAGATTTGAGACCGTCTGAGGAACTTGGCTATATGCTATGTCCGGGAAACCAATGAGAAACGTCCCAGCGTCCTGATGGAATTGGCCATTCTTCATCATATCTGAAAAGGAATCACAATTAGGTGAAGCCCCAAGTGAATGGAAAAAAGGAAACTTCATACTGATTTTTTAAAATAATAAAAAGAAGGACCCTGGGAACTACTGACCAGTCAGCTTCATCTCCATGCCCATTAAGATCATGGAACAGGTCCCCCTGGAAGTTATGTCAAGGCACATGCATGATGAGATGATGAGAACGTGGCTTCACCAAGGGCAAATGGTGCCTGACTAATCTAATGGACTTCTACAATGGTGTGATTACATTAATGAATAAGGCAAGAGCAAATGATGTCATCTATCTTGACTTCTGTAAGGTATTTGACATGGTACCACACAATATTCTTGTCTCTAAATTGGAAAGATATGGGTTTGATGGATGGACTGTTCAATGGATAAGGAATTGGCTGGATGGCCACATCCAGAGAGTTGCTGTCCACAGCTCTATGTCCAAATGGAGATCAGTAACAAGTGGTGTTATGTCATGAAGTTCCACAAGGCCAAGTGCAAGGTCCTATACCTAGACCAGGGCAGTCACCAGTATCAGTATGAGCTGGGGAATGAATTGATTGAGAGCAGCCTTATGTAGAAAGAACTGGGTGCATTGGTAGATGAAAAATTAGATATGAGCCAGCAGTGAGCACTTCAAAGAAGTGTGGCCAGCACATCAAGGAAGCTGATTCTCCCCCTCTACTCACTCTTGTGAGACCCCACCTGGAACACTGCACCCAGCTCTGGGGTCCCCAGTATAAGCAAGACATGGACCTGTTAGAGTGGGTCCAGAGGAGTAACACAAAAATGGTCAGAGGGCTGGAACATCTCTCCTATCAAGAAAGGTTGGGAGAGTTGGGGCTCTTCAGCCTCATAAAGGCTCTGGGGAGACCTTATTGGCCTTTCAATATATGAAGGGGGCTTATAAGAAAGATGGAAAAAAAATTCTTAACAAGGCCTGCAGTAACAGGACAAGGGGCAACAATTTTAAGTGAAAGAGTCAATTTGGATTGGACATAACAAAGAAATTCTTTAAGATGATGCTGGAAGGAATTTCCCAGAGAACTTGTGGCTGCCCCATCACATGATCTAGTGAAATATGTCTCTGCTCTCAGCAGGGGATTTGGAACTATGTGATCTGTAAAGGTCCCTTCCAACCTGGCCCATTGTGATTCTGTGGTTCTACAGTTCCGTGCTTACAAGCACCTTAGACCTACTACTGGTAGGAAAACATATGTATACACTCATACATCCATAAACAATTAGCAAGAGTTTCTTGGGGCTTAAGCAGGAACTTGAAGATTTTGCTGAATCATACTGTATTTTGAGGTTGGTACTGCCCTATTGAAATAGCAGTTTCACAATTGACTTCCTTAGGAAGAAAATTGCATGTGTGCACCATTTTAGTAAAAAAGGATCTTAAACAGCACATTCTCCATTTCACTGATTTCCACAAGTGCCTTTCATACTGAAGTCTACTTTCTGTTCCTACTGGATCATATTTTGATTGTCTTAAATGTTAAGAGAACTCCTGAGATTTTAATATTTGTCTAATTTAAATGGTTAGTCTTCAGCTCCTCTATGTGATTTTCATCTTGTATTTTTCTGTCACTGTGGAATAGTTCTGATACATCATATTTGCAAAGAATATACTATTTTGTTCTATAAAGTGTTTCTCTCAGTTACGATTTCTGCTGAGATTAGTTAGACTGGAGAGATGCATTGCATTGTTTATGATGTTGTCTACAGGCTTACAAGGAAAGAGTCCATGCTGCGGAAAAGAAGCAGGGAAGAAAGTTCTCTACAAATTAGGCCCCTAGAGTGGTCACTCACAAGAGCAGTATCATGCGTAGTCAGTCCTTTGGGAGTGTCAGAGATTGATTCTGCATAGTTTCCACATGAGGAAAATAATCACATATATACCCACACTATCCTCTTCCTACCCGTCTGTACAGTAAATATTTTTATCTTTATATCCTCACTCAGTTCTCAGATCTTACTCGTCAAGGAATCACATGTCTCCTGCCTCTAAAAGCTGCTCTCCCCTTTGTTAACACTCCTCAGTGTTGCAGTCTGAGAAAACCGCCAATACTATAGAACCAAAAATCTAAACCCATGGCAGCCTCTTGGACATAGCCCTAGAGACCTAGCCGTTGGGCTGTTTCTTACACAATTTATGTCAGGATGGAAGTTTGACAAAAGATCTATGAATAAAATCATTACACATAGTTTATTCATTGGCAAAATGTTATAACTTACATGAAGTAGCCAGTGGATGCTACAACTCATCAGATGGTGAGAGAAATCAAATGGATATTTGAATATCTAAAGTCTGATAGATATTTTGTTGTACTAGATAGATAATCTTGTAAACATATTAAAATAATTTAATATTGTTAAGTGGAATTTTGACTAAACTCTACTTCCACTAAACCCAGACTTCCACTAACCTTCCTTATGAGAATATTTTATAGTGGGTGTCACAAGATATTTAACCAAGTTCTTTAAAGAGACCATCTTTAGCAGGGTCAAATTAATTTCTCTAAGATGTGATATAACAATTTGTTTTACTGGCTGGATTTTTCTTCATTTTCTCCTCACCAAAATATTCCTCCTTCCTTCACAAATGCATCCGTATAATCTACATATTTGCCTTGATGTGACAAATAAATACATTCTGAGACAATTTATCTCTTAGTCATTTCCTTCTCAGCTGATGTTTTATTTCCAGAGCATTTGTCGTATAATATTCCTTTCATGACATTATCTTTCTCTAATGTCTGATGGTATAGAAGACCACATTGTATTTGCTTCATTTTTTTGCAAACTATCATGGATTTCACAAAATAGGACTGGAAAGTTGTTTTTAATTAAAACCAAGCCAGAATACAAAATAGCAAAAGCCAAAGAAATTTAGGTGTAGAACCTTGGTTTTACTACTAAACTGACACCTAGTGCAGCTTATTAAGCCTACTACAGTGTATTAAGCTTAGCCAAGTTATCTGATTAATTGGTATGAATTGGATAATGACTTGGTTTTTCATGGATTTAATAGCTGCCATTACAGGAAAGATTGGCTTGTTGTCAGCCAACAGCATTAGATTTCCCTGAATAGTGGTTAAAGGTCATAAAACAGCACTTAGTTTGATTTATTTTATTAATCAAAACCATACTTGTTTTATAAAAGTCCCATGATCTTGCATTTGATATCTGCAGTCTGATGTGAATCCATCAGCCTTTAAAACCCTTGACACGCTGAGGAACTGTTCTTGGATACTGCTGGTGTTGTCTTCAGAGAATGCACTTTAAACATACCCTTGAAATTCTGCAAAGAGAAGTAAAGCTTACTTAATGTCTAATAAATTGTAAAAATTATAAACAATTGAGGAAGTCAGAAGGCTTTGCAGAGACATAGGTCCTAGATACAAATTGGAAGGTTGGGCCTAAATGTCCCCTATTCTATTTCAACTAACCAATTGCATCACTACTAAAATTTCCATTGACCTATGGAGAACACTTTGTATCACTAAAGGGCTCAATTAACTTTAGGTCCTTTTTATTAAGATAAAAGGCATTTTTACTGAACATAAAGTTTCTCCTGTACATTTGTCCTGTACTTTTCCTAAAGTCACACTAACATTTGTCAAAAAAATATTGCAAGTAATTAAAAAAATTTCTGTTCCATGACTTAACAACAGAGATAATTGAGTAATAAGCCTATGGTTAGATAATACAGCTGAATCACAAAGCTTTTTTTTTTTTTATAGCTGAAGTTCTGAATTCAATTGGCAGCTGTTCTTAGAAAACGGGAAATTTATATAAAATAATAGGAATTTAAAACAAAACCCCCAAAACTTACAGAAAGGAAGGAATAATTATATCTAAGAGGAAATTTCCAATATGAAAATTAATAATTTCAAACATTTTTTTGCCTTTTACTATAATGGTATCTACTGTTTTCCCTCAGCCTGAAATGAAAAGTATGAATTTAATCATGGTGACCTAGGACAAGATTATAAATAGAACTGTCATTCTGACTTTGGCATTTCATTTCTTAAGCAAGAATTCTGTGTCTTTGTGGAGTTATTGGATATTAATGAAGTTATTTATTAATTGAGTCATTCATTTGCTTCATAGACAAAGCTGTGGAACCATAGCTAGCAGAAGGGGAGAGAAAAGGAATTCCCAGCTGCAGTATCCATGAGAATAAAGAGCATGTTTAGCGAGACATTTCAATTCTAATATTAAGGTAATGATACCATTTCAAAACATTGAACATTAATTACCTAATGCATTACAGGGAGATAAAGTAATAGCTATAGAGTGTCTAAAAATATTACCTACATTTCAGTTCTTCCTCAGAAAGTATATGATTGTCAGGAACCATTTAAACAATTATGCTATACTTTAGTTCCTTATTAGAAAAAAGGCAGTGGCATACATTCATGTATGATTTTTCTAACAAGAATTCCTGTAGTCCCTGAAGTTTAATTGTTATTTTCTGGGGGAAAAGAAAGGAATATTTTGAAAATTACAGTGCAAATATTAACAGTAAACTTACTGAAAGTATTACATCTAATGCTCATAAGAATTGTGTTAGTACAATTTCCAAACCACCTGCTCAGAAAATGGTTTGTTACACAATGTTAGTTATGTCACTTTTAGTTTTAGTAGTTAGGCAGACAAAAGGCAAAGAAGAAAGCAATTTCCTTTACAAACTTTGAATTTGAAAGGGGTTCTGTTTTCAGAAGGTAAGTATAGCTGACAAGAGGAATCAAGTATCTGAGTTCTCAGAAATTTGTTGCCGAAATAATTACATTATATTTTTGAGCAATGAGTTCCATTTTGTAAGACTCTAATTTCTCTAGGCAGGGGAAGCTTATTGATCCCTTTCAATGCATGTTCAGTCTGTCTTATCTACCTATTCAGTTGTTTGACCCTCATCAGTGTAAGCAGTCTGTAGAAATTTTGATGTTGTCTGAAGTTTTACATTAAAATTTATCATAAATTAAATCAATATAGAAAAATGAATACAGAGATGTGAGGAACTGATTATGTGAAAAGATGAAAAGTTGTAGCTCTAAATTAGTCATGGCTATAGAACGCTGAAGCACTACACTATGTATTTAGGTTGCCAGGACAATAACTAAAATGGGAGTAAATGAAAGTGAAAAAACCCCAACAGATTGAAGGATATGAACCAAAAGTACTGGGTTTGGCTGGGATGGAGTTAATTTTCTTCACATCAGCCCATGTGGTGCTGTTTAGATTGATGACTGAAACAGTGGCTGGTGATACAGCAGTGCTTTAGCTATTGCTGGATGGTACTTGCACAGTGTCAAGGCTTTCTGTTTCTCACCCCATGAGCAGGCTTGAGTGGGAAAGAGGCTGAGAGTAGGCAAAGCTGGGACATCTGTCCAAAACTGGCTAAAAAAATACTCCATGACACATGACATCACGCTCAGAAAAAACCCCACAAACCTGTGTTTTTCTGTGTGTATGTGTGTATTATTTTAAAAAGAGAGCCATTGCTTGGGGACTGTATGGGCATTAGTCTGTATGGGCTGATCATGATTGATTGTTTTGCATCACATGGTTTTTTTTCTGCTTGACTCCCGTCCCCTTACTAAACTGTCCTTATCTTGGCCCATGAGTTTTCTTTCTTTTTGTGATCCAAATTCTGTTCACCGTTCAAATGAGAGCGTGGGTTTGGGCTTAGCTGCCAGCCAGAGTTAACCCATGACATCAAGGTAAGAGTAATTGGAAAAACAAGAATAAGAAACCATTAATGTAATTTTTCCTTCTCTGTCTTTTAAAATGGGTGGAAAAATCAATGCAAGATAACTAGGGATGAATCACAGAACTTTTGCTCAACAACTGCTTATGCTATTAGATCTTACTTTTTAATTTCTTCAAGACTTCACATAGGAATTTTTCCTGACAAAAGACCAAAGGACTTGGCTGCAGATATAGGACAACATTACAGACAACATAAAAAATATGTGGATGTGATGGAAATTAAATTTCTGGCAATTTCATTAAGCTCAGTTCCACTAACAATTAAATATTAAAGCCATGGTTTCAATGACCAAATCTGAAAAAAATATGCTTCAGCTTTGGATCATTGGCTGTTCATGCTACCTACATTTTGATTGTGTTGGGTTTTCTGGCATGTTCCAAGAAGATTCCCAAGCATAATTTTGGAAATAGCACATGCCAAGTACCATTCACAACAGGCAGCATGCATAGGTCTATAGTGGCTTGTTTCCCTATATTCTATGTAATCCTTCAGCACTATCTATTTCCACACACAAATAGAAAATCATAAGCAAAATAATATTAATGTGAGAGCCACCTGAAACTGAGGGGAAATCCAGGGTCAAGTGTTGTGCAAATTAGACACAGCCAAGCTATGCCTCTTGGCTTCTAGGCTAGTGGTTCCTGATCCTATGTAATTTAGAAGTATAGATGGAGCTACTGTTTCCACAGGCTACTTACCCTAAACATACAATGTTATTGTGTATTGTAATGTATAAATAGCACCATGAAGTTTTATTAGGTTAAAAGACACGTTTTCAGAAATAACTGAAAAATTCTAACAACAGCATGACAACTTCTAGTTTCCAAACTGTGCTTTCCATAAGAATGGATGCCACAGTTTTTTCTACTGAATGTACAACACAGTGTAGACTAGTATATTAGTTTATTTATTGGGTAACCTCAAACAATACCTAGGTATTTACTGTTTGATTCTATTCTTCATGGTATAACTGCCTCATTCATCTTTGTATAGACCAGTCTTAAAAGTAAATTTGGGTTAATTCTTCCTGCTGGCTACAGCTGTAATGCTACCAGTGCCTATACTCAGGTTTCCTGAAGTCATGTGTCTCAAGTTGGTTTCATCTGTACTGCCAGTAAGAATACAGCTTTGG
The DNA here is from genome assembly GCA_025769975.1 of Gallinago jamesoni. Lineage (NCBI taxonomy): Eukaryota > Metazoa > Chordata > Aves > Charadriiformes > Scolopacidae > Gallinago > Gallinago jamesoni. The sequence goes on from JAOQGH010000001.1 coordinate 25,475,227, forward strand.
GTGTGAGCCAGTGGGCCCCGACTTTCCTCACAAAATATTTTGTTTTATTCTTAATTAGAACTAGAATGTGATTCAAAATGCAGAAGTAGGTGCTCTGGTGTGTACTGTCTGTATAGATCTGGTGACCAGCCACTTCTTTATTCAGCAACCTTTCCATTTTGTCTCTCTGCAAGCCAGTGGGATCCTAGTCATTATTAGTCATTCTAGTCATAGTAAAATAGCAGAATATTTGCTTGCAATTGCAAATTGCAATTGCAAATTGCAAGAAATAACATTGCTTGCAATTAAACCATGCCAAAGCTGAGAAACATCACACTGTCTTTGAACATCTCAGAAGACAGTCATGATTTTACCTCCATTTGTACTCTCATAATACAAAAAGCATTTAGACTTGGTAGAGTACCAACTAGGCTTTCCTAAATTTTCTTTCTTAATATATATATATTTATCTTTTTCACAGTGGTAGTACTCACTTTTTCATGCATAAGTACAGTCAGTTTAAGCCAGCGGCTGGTCCAGTTCCTAAAGCAGCACGTCTGTAGACACTGCAAAGGGGAAGAGCACAGATATTTTGCTTTTTGCACAAACTGTAGCCAGGTCTCTTTTTCTTAAATGTCTCATGCAACATCTTGGTGGAAAGTGAGCTAAACTTTTGCTTGCCTGCCTTCAAAGGTTTTTTATCAGAAACAGGCTCCTTCTCCTTTCTCAGCATCTAGCTTTGTTGTACCACTTTGTAAACTACCTGTCAACTTGTATAAAATAGCTGCAGATAAGCCGTAGACACACTGCAGTGATCCTAGATCATGCATCAGAGTGTCATTGCCACACTGGTCTGTGATGTGGCTGGTTCGGTTTTAGTAATGCAGGTGATTAAAAATGTCACTGTTCATATTGCTATTGTACTGATTTGTAAAAGAGAAGAGCAGTCATACATCTGACTTAAATGTTAATTGCTGCAGTAACACAATAAGTGTGGTTTCTTACAAGAAACTCCTTGAGAGCTGAGTACTTTGAACACTAATGTATTATTATTACGATGATTATGGTTTTTATTTCAGGCAGTTGTTTACTTAAAGGTCTGCATTCCAAGTGATATCCTGCTGACATTTCTTTTTGTAAAATATTTTTTTTTGTCATAGTACGTGCTTCCAATTATGTTCGGAGGCATTTAGCACAACCAGTAGGAAATTCAGTAGGAGAGGAGAATTGAACTATCAGACCTAGATCAAGCTGGAGAGACATGCTTCTCTCCACTGAAGTTTGCAGATGTGAACTGTATTCTAAAGCTCAGTTGCTGCACTTGCAGCAAATAGAATGGAGGAAGCAGTGTTTTCCCAGCTTCCGGGACGAGAAAGTGCCTGAAAGAGGGGTGACCCTCGCAAAAATCTTTCTTTACTGAATTTGAATGGGAACAGGGCTCCAGTAGCCCTTCAGCCTCCTAAAAAACTGCAGCATTTCTCATTCTCTTGTGTGGAACCTGGTGCACCATGTCCAATAATTTAAATATTGATATGGAGCATGGGCTTTAATTTGATTATTTCACATGAATGCATAATCACTACTGAATTGCAGCATTTGCCAGCCCTGCCGAATATTTAAGTTACAGAAAATAGAGTAACGTCAACTGGAAACACTGAGAGCAAGCTGTTCCAGAAACTCTTATGAAGCAATGTTTAGGGCACTATATTATTATGAAAAATTGTATTTTGAAGCCTTGCTTCAAATTAGATAGAAGCCAAATACACATGAAGGTGAGTAAAGGATGGACATGAAGACAAGTGTCCCACAATTTCAAATTAATGCAGGAATCAGCTGGTTACTTGAATAAATAGAGAGGGTTTGGATGACAGATGTTCTTAGAAAGAACAATAGGTGAAAGGATTGTCAAATGTGGAAATCTGGAAGGACTGCCTTCAGGAATCCAGTTGTAAAATAGATGCAGAACAGCAGAAAAGCAAGCACATAGGATGTTTTATTGGTGGAAAGTCAAATATCCATAGAGATGGGAGGTTGCTGAGCTGGGCATTATTAGGGGTAAAGATAATAAAGTGGAAGTACATAAGTTGATTCATTAACTGAATTGAATATCACTAACAACATTGATAGTTTACTGCTAACATGTATTATATTTCAATATAGAAGCTAGAAAATTTGAATAAGTCTCTGTGGAGCTACCATGGAAAATCATCCAGACAGAAAGTCCAAAATAGAAATTAGAATTTAAAATTTTCTCTATGTAAAGTGCCAGTATAAGGCATAATGTACAAGAACTCATCAGCACAATAAAACATACGATGACTACCAAGCAAACTAGCTATATCATGCCTTAAAAAAACATTTTTATTGTCCCTAAAAACATTGTTCTAAAGAACTATCTAAAATAAACAGGTTTGATTATATCAGAAAGAAAAACACTAGACTTTTCGAATAGCAGCAAGATTTTTGTATCAGTAGCTCATTGGCGTTTCCCTACACGCCAGACTGGTAATACCATCTTTTCTACATACACAGACTGTGAAGCAGAACTTTAGAAATTCTCTACTCCAAGCCAGTGAGTACTGAAAAGCAAATATTTCCCTAGTAGCATTCTAAGACATGTGGTGTTACTTAATATACTTTTCATCTTCAAAATTTGAAAAAAAAATATATATATAAAATGTGTAATAAAAAGAAGACAGGCTTAGGCATGAATCACTTCAGATGCTCAGAACATCTATAACCGTGACAACGACCACTGAAGCTCTCATCGGTTTTGGTTTTATTTTTTGTCTGTGAGCTAAGACTCAAAAGTCATATTTAAGTTTTTTCTGTTCTTCCTGAATTGTCAGACATGCTCACTTTTCACCCAGAAATCACAGATACCTTTTTCTGTTCTAGTATATATAACTCTAAAATATTTGGAATCAGAAAGAATACACTCAGCTGTAGTTTACATTTTAAAGGTTAATTGCAATGCCAAGACCACAGTGTAATGATAAACAGCAAAGTATAGATCAGCAGCCAAGGAAGAGTGTTCTTGAGAAATAGTTTAATAGTTTACTACAGTTGTGAACAGTCTTCCTGACACTATGGGTCACAGAATCATATCTTCCATTAGACAAAATGTGTATACTGAAGACTTCATAAGATATTCATAAGGGAGGGAGCATTCAGGGCGCAGGTCACAAGTAGATGACAGGGGTCCCCTTCGTTTCCCAGTGGCCAACCACAATGTATTAATGAGCTTTAAAAAATAGCAAGATTGTTCTCAGTAAGTGCCATTACACTGGGTTTGAGCTGCCCAACAGTCTGGTTTTGAGCACAGCCCTGCTGCCAGGCACAGGGCACTGCTTTGGCATGGGAATTGCAGCCAAAAGACTCATACTGTATCCCCCGCACTGATCTCAGGTCAGTGAAGGTGAACATTATGATCCAAAGGCCAGAGTGTTTCTGAAGAACTTGGAGCTTCAAGATCTGAAGAGCTTGAATCCATTGTACTGTAATGCCATGTTGCTTGCCAACCTCTGTCGTTTATATCGGCACACAGCGGGAGGAAGTTGTGCTGTGTTTAACATAATGACAATGTTGAGCCAATTAGCTTGTAGTCAGTGCCTTGCACTGAGATCAGAAATTAGGTGTATTTCTGTCAAAGTGAACACTAGTTTTATCTGGAATGTGAGATACCAACTGATAAAAGAGATGGATTGATGGATTAATGGAGATCTTTAAATTATATTTCAACTACAGTCTTCAGGAGACACAAACTGTTAACTAGCACCAAATAAAGACCTTCTGTTCAGGGACAAAAGCTCTGTCGTTATACTTTAGAACTGATAAAATCACAGTCTTCCACTTTTATCTGATGGAAAATACTACACATATTTAAATGGGAAGGAAAAAGTGTTCAAAAGTAATCAGGTGATTAGGACAATTATCCAGGAACATTAAAGTTCAAATCCCTGATCAAAATCTGAAAGAAGTAGTATTTGAAATTCCGCTTTTTATATCCAAGGTGAATATTACAATCATATTGAACTATGCTGGACTTGCTTATTCTCTTACTTCACCTATTACTTTCTAAGGTATGTTACTCCTAACACTGCATCTGTTTATGCTCTTCTTCAGCCAGTGCTATGGCTTTAAAATCACTACTCGCTCCAATATTAATGTAATATTTATAATGACAAAATTAGGTAACTTGTCTTTTTCTTGACTAGAATATGATGTCCTATTGAGTAAAAAAAGCCTCAAGCATTTATCTAACATAGAGAAACCTTAGAAAAGCTAGTGTATGAACTGTGCTGCTTGCATTCCTTGATTCTACTACAGGATGTCAGCTTATGCTTCAATTCACAAACAAGCACAATGGAAACTGTAACATGGCCCTTTCTGCTTTCTTCCAATGTGGGCTGAATACTAATGTCATAATACAATCAAACAAGGCAAAATATTTGTCTTGAAAACCCTGAGAAGCATGTTACAGTGTTAGCTTGGTGGTATTACAGATAAGTCTCACTATTCATTTGCTTGCACTCTTCTGTAAATTGAATGTCTCCACTGCAAAAAGGAGAAAATAAAATGAAAAGGACATGAGGAAAATAAATCTGTTGTCTGACATTTTATAGAAATTTGAAAAAAAATATTAAAACACTATTCCCTTTCTTTTCCACAGTGGAACATTTTGAGGAGTTTCGGAAATCAATTTATACTTTTTGTCTGTGAATAGGTTATCTTTTTGATTAAACATTCTCTTCTTGTTTCCTTCTCGCTCTTCAGTGGCAATTCTGGAAGTCAGGGGCTGCATTTGGATTTGTGGAAGGCATACTGAAAATTGGCATTTTCTTCCTAATCAGGATTTGTAAATGCATGAGACTACCTCATCATTGGGTAGCAGGTTTGCAGAAGAGATTCAGCTTTGAAATAGGTAAAAATATATCAGAAGGGAGAGGGAGAAGACCGAAAAAGGTTTTTGGTGAACAGATTTGTCGGTTATTTTCATTTTTACTGTAAGGGGGAAACTGCAGGACGGCAAGTGACTCAGGTCTATTCAACCTCCTGCTCAAAGCAGGAATGACGAATCCAAGATGAATTTTGGACAAGGAACTGCTGGAGAGGGTACAACAGAGGGCCACAAAGATGATTAAGGGCCTGGAGCATCTCTCCTATGAGGAAAGGCTGAGGGAC
>JAOQGH010000001.1:25490375-25522049 GCA_025769975.1 Gallinago jamesoni
ACGTCTACACGTTTCTTAAATACCTCCAGGGATGGTGACTCCACCACCTCCCTGGGCAGGCTGTTCCAGGGCCTGACTCAATACAACTTGAACTAAAAATGTAAACCAGATATTCATTATTGCTGTTTAAACCTTTTGCTGTATACATATACACTTCAAGGTCTAAAGGATGACATCATGGTCTTTCTGGTGACCACAAACTGAAAAATGCTGGGACTTCAAAGATTCTTGATGCTCGTGGCTGGAAGGGAGCAAACCATTTAACCTCCTGAAGCTTTAGCTCATTGAAATGGGAAATTAATATAAAGGAGGAACCAGTGTTCCTGTAACTAAATTGCTCCCTGTCCTTTTTATAATGTGCTAGGTTTCAGGAGAGCAAGATGAGCTATGGAAAGTGTACCTTATTGAGTGAAATATCTGAGCATTTATGCAGTTTTCTTGAGCTTTCTACAGATTCTGTTAACAAGAGTCTAATTCAGAAAGGAAATACTTTACTCATTGTGTTTGTGTGTGTTTATCCAAATATAATTTAAATTGGAACAAGGACTGATATGCTAACAAGGATCATATTAGATACATTTTTGAAATTTATATTTTTGATGGTAAAATGTTTTAGCATGAAACTTCAGCTTTCAAACTGTTATAGAATCATTTGAGTTGGAAGGGACCTTAAAGATCATCGAGTTCAAAACCTCCTGCCATTGGCAGGGACACCTCCCACTAGACCAGGTTGCTCAAAGCCCCATCCAGCCTGGCCTTGAACACTTCCAGGGATGGGGCAACCTGTTCCAGTGCCTCACCACCCTCACAGTAAAGAATTTATTTCTAGTATCCAATCTAAGTCTCCCCTCTTCCAATTTAAAACTGTTGCCCCTTGTCCTTCCACTACACTTCCTGACAAAGAGTCCCTCTCTGGATCTCCTATAGGCTCCCTTCAGATATTGATAGACTGTTATAAGGTCTCCCTGGAGTCTTCTCTTCTCCAGGCTGAAGAACCCCAGCTCTCTCAGACTGTCCTCATAGGGAAGGTGCTCCATCCCTCTGATAATCTTCATGGCCCTCCGCTGGACCCGTTCCAGCAGGTCCATGTCCTTCCTGTGTTGAGGACTCCAGAGCTGGACGCAGTACTCCAGGTGGGGTCACCTCCCGAGACCTGCTGGCCACACTTCTCTTAATGCAGCCCAGGACACGGTTGGCTCTCTGGGCTGCCATTACACATTGCTGGCTCATGTTGAGCTTCTCATCCATGAGCACTCCCAAGTCCTTCACCTCAGGGCTGCTTTCCAGCCATTCTCTGCTCAACCTGTATTTGTGCCTGGGATTGCCACATCCCAGGTGCAGGACCCTGCACTTGGCTTGGTTGAACTTCATGTGGTTTGCACAAGTCCACCTCTCAAGCCTGTCCAGCTCCCTCTGGATGGCATCCCTTCCCTCTAGCATGTTCACCGCACCACCGAGTTTGGCGTCATTGGCAAACCTACTCAGGGTGCACTCTACACCACTGTCCATGTCTCCAACAAAGATGTTGAACAGCACTGGTCCCAGTACAGACCCCTGAGGAATACTGGAATTTAAGATAGTGCTTTTAAACTTTATAGCAGAGATTATGTGTTGCAATGGAGCTAAGCTCTACTATACCAGAGACAGGAGTTAAGCTCATGGTATTGTTTCAGTATAAAGTTTATCTAACCAAGCTTAAGATATCTGCCAAAGAGGCATCTGTGCTTGTCGTCACCACACTATGATCTGCCTCCTTAAGCCCAATGGAAAGGAACCGATACTTTTATCATTTGAAATAACATAACCTGTTTGAAATAACTCCTTTAGAGCACATGAATCATACTCATGAAGGACTTTTTCTCTTCAGAAGAGTTTTGTGGGGTATCTGAGGAGTGTTTCTGTGGTTTGTGGTATTTTGGAGAGTGGAGTCATTTTGGAAGATTCTGAAATAAATATCAATGACAAAGCTATCTGTGACTACAAAAGATGGGACTGGATGACTCATGCTGTTTCATTGGATATGTCTATACAAATAAATAAAACTCTTCCAGAGTGTGAGCTTGTAAAAGCCTGTCATTGTCCACTGTTTAAATTCTAGCACAGTCCCTGGCATGGTTTGTGCCAAACAACAATCTCCCAGATAATTGCTGCATTGTCCGTTAATTGCATGTGCCAGGGACCATACTCGGTTTGGATTTGGCCATCCTATTTTGAGGGAAAAAAGTGCTTGATGATACGCTGTGCCATTTAACCTTAGGGCCAGAGAGTATTCCCGGCATTTTTAAATTTCTGCTGTAGGCATTCCTTTTCAGTCCTACACGATTATGATATTTGGGCCCATGTAGAACCAAAAAGATTCAATTTCCTCTACATGATTTTGGAAGATATTCCTAGAAACAGCTAGAAAGCTAATGTCTTGTGTTATGTCACATGAACTTTACAGGAACTTCTCTACCAATTTCATGGGGTTTCTGTGTGGTTGCTGAAGAGGAAATATGCACTTATGCAGGTGAAATTTCTTTAGACTCCACTGAGAATTCTACCAATGGATGTGAAGGAGAATTAGTTCACTAGTGATTTTATGTCACATAATTAAACTTTAATTATCAAAACCCTGTAGCTCTAAGCAACTTCTGTCTCTAACACTGTCTTTGAAACACTGGAAGAAACTGAGACATGTAAACAACATCTCAGGGGAACACATTAAAAAGGGAATGGGGATTATGAAGATACAGTCCAAAATGCAACTGTATGCAACTGTAACGTTTTGGTTTTTTTCCCAAATAGCAGAACACATCAAACATCAGAGGAAAAAGACAGAAGAAGGAAAAGGATTTCAAGCTTACACAAGAGTGAGTAAATCAGCATTTGGGGAATTATAAATACTTTTTTTCCACCAAGAAAGAAAGATAATATTGTGAGAAACCTGGAAATTTCTCTAGCTGTGATCTTTTAAGAGAGAATGAACAACGAATATACAGAAGTTGTTAAAATTACTAAGCAAAATAAAATGCAATTTTATGAAGGTAAACTCTACGCATATTACAATGTTGTCTATGAAATATATCATAAAGCAGTAAAGAAAATACTCCGGCAGAAAATACGGCCTACCCTGGTACTGGTTAACTGTCTGAAACCATGAATTGCATCCAAGAAAGTCTAAACTGTGTGAGATAAGTTAGCTCTGTAATTGACTGTGTCATTCCCTACATTGCTTTTGCTATTACTTAATATATATCAGAATCTCACAGATTAGTGTTTCAGTTTGAGAACTGACAGTCTTTTACCTTAACATACAATCAGCCAAACGCCTAGAGATCAAGATGGTGTTGCAGCAAGTAAGATCTCTTCAGAGAGGCAAATTTACTAAGGCTTTTTAGGTAGTGGTATGATAGCGATGAGGAGGAGAATGAACACAGCGTTGTCAGAATCACCACAAGCAAGTGGTGATCACAGCAAGATGCAGCATGATCTTAACCCACTTCTTTCTCTTGTCCATCTGCTTTCCTGTGGAAAGGTTCCGATACGTCTCTCCTGGCAGTAATATATATTGTTTAATTCACAAAATTACTTAATGGTCTATGTGAAGCCGTATGTTCTTTCATTTCCATAGTACCCTATAACTTAAGCATCCCTCTCTGTCCTTTGTGTCCTACCCTACAATTAACAGTATTTTCTGGAGATTACTAAACTGATAATGAAGATGCTTGAGGTGAGTTGACCTTGGCCGGCTGCCAGATGTGCTCTCAGTCCCCCTCCTCAACAGGATGGAGCAAGAAAATAAGATGAAAAAGCTTATGGATTGAGATAAAGACACAGAAATCATTTGCCAATTACTGTCACAGGCGAAACAGATTCAGAAAAAATTAAGACAGCTTACACCCACCTGTGCCTCTTTTTACCAAAATCAACTTTATCCCCTCATTCCAATCTCCCTCCTTCCCTTCTAGCCACTGGAAACATGGGGAAGATGGCAAATAGGGAGTTGCAGTCAGTTTATAACGGCTTCTACTGCTTTTTTCTCTTCACACTTTCCCCCTGCTCCAGCATGTGTCCTTTCATGGGCTGCCGTCCTTCAGGATAAACCTGTTCCAGCGTGGGGTCTCCATGAGAATCAGGTCTTTCAGGGAATATCCACCTGCTCTGGCATGAGGTAGTCCACAGGCTGCAGTTTGGTTGTACTTCTCCATGGGCTGCAGGGAAATACTTGCTCCATTGCCTGGGACACCTCCTCCACTCCTGATTTTCCATCCTTGTTGCTCACTCTGTTTTTTCTTACTCTCTCTGTACCCGCCTTTTCGTTCTCTGTGATTTTTTTTTGCCATTTCCCAAATACATTATCACAGAGGTGCCACCATCATGGCCAAGGGACTCAGCCAGGCCCTGGGGTGGATCAGTCGGAACTAGTTGTGTCCAGCTTGGGGCAGCCCCGGCCGCTCCTCACAGAGACCACCCCTGAAATCCCCTAGATAGATAACTTTGCACCATTAGAAACACAAACTCCTTTAGTCAATGTTATGTTACTCGTCAAGGGAAGAATAGCAATGCACAGATGTTAAAATAAAGAATGAAAACACTAAAAAAACCTTTCTCTTGGCCTTTCTCTAAGACTTATGGGGATGACAGGGAAGGGCCAATGATGGCCCAAGGCAGAGGTCAGAGGGATCTTACCAAATGTCACAAAAGATTAATTCCTTGATAAGCTTATCTAGAGGCAGTACTCAGACATTATGAAAACCTGTGTAAACAGTGAAGAACAGAAACACAGAGTTATGTTATTTACTGAGAATGTCAGTTTTGAAAAAAATGGATCTTAATTGATCTTCATGTTTGCAGATATAATACTGAATACAAAAAGCGCAAATTTGATTCTCAGAAATTTTTAAGCAATAGAAAAAACCCAGACACATTCCTGACATTTGAAAAAAATAGTTGCCTATAGCAATGGTAAATTTGGAACTGGTAGCTGTCATGGTTTGGGCTGGATGGTCACTGAAACAAATGACAGATATGCACAAAGAGAACTTCCATGAAAGTATTAGCCAAGTATTTCTCAGGCTATTGCAGCAGATTGGTTAATGTAAACAAAAATAAACTCCTTAAAATATTGGGGTTTAGGTTTTTAGGGTCTGTGCACCATATGTCATCCTTTGAGGAATGTAAAGATTGCAGGAAAGAGTTAATGTTGAGTCTGAGCAACGTTGATGTCGCAGAGAAAATCTATTAAGTGGAGAAAGAATCTTATTTGGAGTGACTTCTCTTGGGTTCGATGAAACCTAGTTCAGTACTCTGGTTTTGTTCAGCAGAGCAATTAAGGACATGCTTAATTCACACTGATTACAGCTGTAAGCAGTTAAAGTGCTTATAATTAAAGATGAGCTCTAGCCCTTTGCTGAACATGGACAGATTTAAGTATGTGATTGTTCAGCTGGAGCACACTTGCAGACCTGCTGCAAAGAGTCATCTCAGTATCCCCAATAAAGGCAGGGGATTGTCCTGGTTTCAGGAAAAACAGAAAAAAAATTCTTTTCAGTAATTTTATTTTTCAGTTAAGTTTCTTCTAACTACCTGCACTCTTTGAAATTAATGGCATGTTCTTTAGACAGTATCTGCTTGCAGACTGATAATGTCTGATATTTATAGGGAATACCAAGGAATGGTATGTGGAATGGCTCTTACTTATAATTATTACTGTAACAACTAAGGTCAGCTGACTTTGTTGTGTGCCATGTTGGGGTGTCGGAAGCAGAAAAGCATAGAGGGGTCGCACCCATGTGGAGAAGGGAACTGGACAGGTGACTCAGAACTTACCACGAGGGTATTCCACCATGCTCAGTGTAAAAGCTGAGGGATCAAAAGGGTCACTCTCTTCAACAGCCAGCATCCATGGAGGACCCTGCTCGTTTGCCTTTGATCCTAATCTGTTTTTTCCTGAATCCAGTCTGGGCCTTTCCCAGTGGCTGCTGGTGATGTTATCTTCATCCTGGGAGCTCCATACTGGTTTTGCATATATTGTATACATATTTCATTATTTTCTTATTAATATTCTCTTTTATTTTTGTAATTAATATTTCATTAAACTAGTTTACTTTCTTTTTTAATCTATAAGTCTCTCATTCTCTCCATTCTCTGAAGGGAGGGAGGTTGAAGAGAGCTTTGTCACTCTCTGTGACAAAGCACTAACTCAATACTTTTTTTTTTTTCTAGGAAACATGATGACTTTAGTCCTTTGAGTTTTGCCTTTACTGCCAGAGACTTTGCTTACTAAAAAATTGATGCTTATATATGTACTGTTTGGTCTCCCTCATCCCGATGGGCCCAATATATTCAAGGGGTGGATGTGAGCTGATGCCCATGGAGCCAGGCTGAGTAGTTTTGAAACACACTCCCCACTGCATCTGATTCCTGAAGAGATATGAGATTTAAGAGAGTACCACAAAACCGGATAGCTGAAGACTACCGTGACCAAGTGGTGCTCTGCCTGAACGAATGAGTCTTCCCAGAACTGATTTTGCCAAGATATCTGAGCTGGTTTTCTCTGGTGCCAAATCAAGCCTGACAGGGTTTATTGGCTTAGGATCAAGGCTGTGGTAATACAGCTATTTTGCTTTAGCTTGAATTCTCAGTTAGAGGATTGTGTCTGATCTAATAAATCCTACAGAATTGAGCTGGTTCCTCATAATGCCAGCTTGGCTGTCTGTAACCCTTGCACATTGCTTTGTTATGATCTGTTTTGAAGCTTAGTAATCCACCTTTTTAAACGGACAATTGAATCGCTCTGACTATATAGCTCACAGTTCCTGATCAAGCAGAAACGAGAAATGGCTTATAAGAAAACAAATGTTTACTGGTAACAAAGGGCTCTATTTCACTTGATTTCTTCTCCCAGTCCTCCCTGTTCCCTCTTCAATGAATAAGGGTGAGGGAAGCTGAACATCTTTATTGTTAGATATTCTAAAAGTTGAAGTAAATAGTTACTTTCTCCTGCAGAGTCAAAGGTGCATATAGCAGTTTTGGTTCTTACCTTTAATCTGCCATTATGTATATAGATGATGAATTTTCTAAAACAGTAATTCAGCAGATGTGTCTTCTGACGTGAATTACTGCTTACTATTGCTTACTTGAGGCAGAGCATTACCATAAGTTAGTATGGAAAGCCAAGAGTCAAATAATCATATTTCATAGCTAATAAATTTTTTTTTGTTACATTTCTATGTAAAAATAAATCTGCCTCCACAATCACTATTTTTTCAAACATACTTATTATGCTGAAAAGGTTTCCTAGAATGTTTTGTGGAAACCATTATTTGTTAGAGCAGTTTGTTGTAAAGTATTTTCTTTAAACAGAAAAGTTTTGAATGGAGGCACAGAAACAGGGTATTTTCTAGTTCTTCAATTGTATCTCTAAAAATTGGAGATTTGTGGGATTAATAGGAATGATTAGAGACACGAAATTTGTCTGCCTTTCATATCCTGCAATATCAGCTTAAAATTCACTCTTTCAGCAAATAATCATGACAGCAAATGCAACTGCAAGAAAAAATGAAGAACACAACGAAGATATCTAAAAACAGATGTGAATATTTTTGAAAGGCAGAGTGAATTTGTTTAAAATGAATGTTCATAAAAATATTTGATTTCTGTCCCTTGTTCTGGCAAGCAGGGAGCAAGGTGCTTACAGGAGCTCGCAGGAAGACAGGAGACTAATAGTGACATTCCCGTGGTCCAGTATCAAACAAGTGAAATCACACAATCATATTGCCATTAATTTCAACAGGTACAATACTTCAGATTTGAATCAATCTATGTAAATGAGAAATAAGAGGGTGAGGTGTTGTTTACACAGAAATTAATTTCTCCTATGAAGAAAATATTAATATAAATATAAATGTTTCTTGTTTATTGGCTTTAGTGTTCTTAATTTCCATCAGATGATACTTATTTTTATCTGATTTACACTTACAAAATGTACTGAGTGACATTTGCCACCTGACAATCTGAGATCTCCACACCTGATTATCTTTTTAAGGTTTTCACACACTACGTGTACAGAGTCCACAGAAATTAAGAGAACTGGAAAAGTTATAACAGCTCCTAAAATGTATGGATATAAAATACACTTTTCAAAACTAAAAGAAGGCATTTGAAACTCTGGTATATGGTCTTGCCAAGAGAAATATTAATGATTTATCTACATGTACTCTTTATATTTATGCCAATCGAATTATTATTGAATTTTGTTTGAATATTATTTTGCTGTGGTAAATAATAATTCTAATGGGTTGTAATGCTCTTTTCCCATGTGTGTGTTTTATTAAAAAGTGTAAGATCAGATATTTATACCTTTATGAATATGTATGTGTTGTCCTAGGTATACAATTGTATGTCACACAACAATTACTATGAAAATAGAATAACCATGGCTCAAAACTGAAACTTGATTGGTAATGTTGAACTAAATATTTATAATAGTTGATGTCTTCTTATCTATGAAGTTTTTACTTTTTTACTAATATTTATAATAATGAGATTTTGTTATACCTGTGATAAACAAAAACAAAATAACTAGCAGAATATGAAGACCTTATAGATGTACATATGAATGGCTTTTGATAACCTATGATATTTTTATTAAAATAATTATTATAGTGACCATAGAGTTGACTCTCTAGCCACAGGTTTCAAGTCACAGAATTAATTGAATGTTTATTTGTATAGTTAACACTTCCATATTGGGCACTTGAAGATGAAGCCTTATGTAAGAAGGCAAACAAATTACCTAGCTGTTCCATTGCAATTATTTATTTGAAGTAGGTTTTGGTTGGGGATTTTTAAAATGATGTACTGACACGGAACAGATTGCCTTTAACTGCCTTTTTTTTTTTTTTTTACTTGGAAACTAGTACATGTTAACATTTAACTACACACCTTATATTTCTTGTCCAAGAACAAACACAAGCCTACAGACAACATTCCCATGAGCATTCTGGAGGTGGAGAAGATCAGGTGGAGGGCAGTGCAATTCTTGCAAAATTATTGTATCATAAGATCTGATATGTATATGATGCAGCTAATAAGGATGTTTCAGACTTTCCTAAGATTCCACTACTAAAATCTTAGCTCTTTAAGAAGGATTGATTTCCAGTGGGAGACCTTGGAAGGCCCTGGCAATTTCACCTCTAACCTAAGCAGTAATGACCTCCAAGAGTTAGGGAAGTGTGATTAGGATTCAGATGAGGCTTAGCTAGTGTCCTCATGCTCAGCAACAATTTTTTGTCTCAGCTGGCCCTACAAAACTGATTTGTGCAATTTATCCACTTGACAGGTACATTTTTTTCTCCCAATTAGTCTTGTATTGCTGGAAACAGTATTTTTAAAAATGTGGGGGTTTTGTACCTTTTTTATTAGTCTCTTTCCCTGCAGTAACAAAGTTTAAGAGATCGCATGACCTGTGATTTGTGTTCATCCTCCTCTAATAATGCATTGTTTCATTTCTAATAAATCAGTTGTAGGTCTGAATGTCTCCCACATAATTACTCCTCATAAGTGTTAATAAAAAAGACAAAAAAACCCACCAAAATACCTACAGGGTTGGAGGGAGGTTGGAGTAGGAGTATCCACGGATTTTTTCTTAGCAACTTTTGATGCCAATCTGCTAATTTCTACAGCTCACAATTCACCACCAAATTGTTATGCTGGAGCAGGTAATAGGTGTATAGCAGACAGAAAAAAATTTTTTTTTAGTCTAAGTCAGTTAAAAAGTCAATCAAACAAGATAAAAGCCTGCAAAACCCCAGTTCTATTAGTACCAGGGTTTATTAGCCTAGTGACTTTAAAAGGTATTATTTCTCTGGAGGAATATAGAGGCATAAAGGACTTAGAAGTAATCTGCACAAGGAAATGCAATAAGGACCAATTTGTTCAGCCTTCAAGCTGCTAAAATGTCTTCCATGTTTTGGTCTCTAGAAAGGCACCTGAAAAGCCTCCTCTTTCATTTTGCATATTAGCATTGAGGGTCTTTCCTTTGAATTTTTATTTAATAGCACAGTAGAGGTGTATCAATTGCAGATTCTTTTGCAGACAAAACCATATCTCATTTTTCTCATTTGATAGTTGATGAATAACAGTAATTATAATAGTATAAGGCACTTGAAGCATTTCCTGTACATTCTAATATGGCTACATCCGTATAACTTAGAACCAATAATAAAAAATAGATCTCTCTTGTTTTATTAATAAAAAACAGTCCTTCCATTTATTATACATTAAAACTGCGCTGGAATATCTAGTTAGGGCAGGGACTGATTTGTTGCAGCCTGCTTCAGGAAATTTAATTGATGGAGAGCCTGTTTCTGAAAGCTGTGCAGAACCATGAATTTACTGAGCTACTCCAAAGGTAGGGGTATTAATACCCAGAACTGGGACAGTTATTTCTCTGAATGAATGGCAATTAGCCTGAATGTATCAGATTGACTATAATGGTTTTATCATCTTCATATTTTCATTAGAAACAGCCTCAACAGCCTGCATTAGATCAACACTACTAAATCGAGCTCTATTTAAAAGTACACAACTTTACTTTGTCCTTAAAAGTCAGATCAATCAATGGAAAGAGTAAAGTCAAATGAAAAAAGCAGCAAGGAATCTATCTTTGGAAAGCAACTCTGGGCTATGCCTTTTATTTTTGAGCTGTGACCATAATGTGAAATTCTGTGGTGTCTTTAGCCTAGCAAGTCTACAATAAGAGAGAATAAGTGCTGTTATATTAATCCTTTCAAAAAAACTGGGGGAAAGAAAGCATTCTAAGGTGTTGGACATTTTGCATTCTGCAAAGACAGGCAGATTTTCTATAAGATATTTCCTTGCACATATGGATTTTTAGATGACATGAATGTCTTTAATTTAAATACAGGCTTTGGGCCTTAATCAGCTCTTTGGTACATCCAGTAAAATCAATTTGAATTATGTCAGTGGTTAATTTAACTGTGAGCCAAGAAATAGCTGGGCTTATTCTTAAGGAACATTCAAACTCAGTCACAGAGAAAAAAGGTATGGAAAGAAGAAGCAGCAAATGTAAATTATTTAGAAAATAGATACAAGTGGCAAAATAGTTTATAGGCCATACAGCTGTGGCTCATGGCAGCGCATTTCAAAAGTGAGGATCTTATGGTAGGGATTATTAGGAGAGGCAGGATGGGAATATTGCTGTTCTGTTTAAATTGCCTGGTGTCTAAGAGTCCTGGCTCCTAAGTGACACTTTAGCCCAGTTCCGATCCTCCTTCCCCCTGTGCAGAGTGTCAGGGAGAGCAAAAATCTGTTGTCCCAACAGTTTCCCAAATCCAGCTGCAGTTTGGATCCTAAAGAGGGAAGCTCACCATCTTAAAGAGATGGTTTCAGAACCCTTCATTCATATTTGATATACATTTACATAGCTTTTTCTTGTAGCCATAAATGCTGGAAAATCTATGAAAACAGAGGCAATCTGGAACACAAAATGGTGGCACTAGATTCTGAAGTCTACCAAAAATAGCTTGTTCAAGTGCACGTTATTTGAATTTAAGTGCATCCTATCCTACTAATTTAGAATTGAGGTAAAAAAAAATTGTTGTGGCCATATCTTTCCCATTGATTTATGTCACTTTTTTCATGGGTTAGTTTGAGAGGGTCTTTTCTCCAGTACAGCAGTCTCCTATAATTCATTTAGCAGTAAGAGAGAAACTACAATGACAGAGAAAATCAGTAAGATATAATGTTTAGATCTGACTCATTGCCAGCTGTGAGTGTCCTGATCAAATGCTTTAAATTTAATATTTAATGAATAATGGCTAAAAAAAGAAACTAAATGACCTGAAAAAGGAGCAAATGAAAACCACTCAGGAGAGTTTGCACATTAGAAGGAAAAATGGAGTCAAGATTACTTTAAAAGACTCACTTGTTTTCACTTCCTGAGTTGCTTGAAACATTGATACATGATCTCTTCATCATGACACCAAGCACAGCAACTGCCCACCAAGGGGCAAACTTAAGAGTTAATATTCATGACCCTGGTGTTGGCAGGCCTGTATTGTCCAGAAAGGTATAAAAGCCCCATCCTTTTGAATTTCAGTATGATGCCCCTTGAAAAAAAGAATGACCATCTTTGGCATTTCTTTCATCATGAAAGAGTGGTGAATGAGTCATTTCTCATTCTCATTCTGAGTATTAAAGAAATTAAACATGTCACTTTAATTATTTTCAGGATTTATTTGTGTTATATCAAAAGGACATTGTCAGCCTTTTGGCATAACAACTTCGTCTTTTAGCATTTTGCAATTCTGTACCTTTCTACTTATGTTTTTTTTCACTGAAATGCAACACTCCATTTTGTTAGTGATATTTCCCTGTGTGCTATGTGACAGTTCCAACTTTTCAAGGACTTTGGCCAGTTTCTACATAAGCTTTATTTCGAGGGAGGAAATCCTTCACCATCCAAGGGAATTTTGTTTGTACCCCCATCCACATAACTTGAACAACTTAATACTGCGACTTTGTATTTCAATCTGAAGATGTTGATTGTTGGCCTGAATGGATTCTGCTTTCATTTTGATTCATCATGAGGCAGAGCAGGGTAAGTGGTTTCACAGTGTATCAGAATTAGGTCCAGCTGGGCAGGATAATTCACAGAACCACAAACAGGCACGTTCATTCCCTAGCAATTCGATAGAGAAGTTAAGTTCCTTAGAAAGGTAATCCACAAAATCTGTGTGTGATGATGCCACTCATATCAGGTACAAAACATAGTGGTGACTGAGAATATCCCACCAGCTTTGATGACTGACTCAGGGCTTGAACTCTAAATTCTTGGATTACTTGGAAGACAAGATATGTAGCCACCTAACCAAGCAAAGCTCACTCTTTTTAAAACCAGAGAAGTAGCCTTAGGGCCTTTAATTTAAAAAAACCTTGGATTTATAGCAGTCTTTCCAAAAACAGGAAATTAAGGTTCACTTTCAGTATCACCAAGAAATTATTCAGATGCACCCTGTTAATTTATAGGGGACTTATTTCAAACTTCCAGACAGGATATGTCATCTGTGCAGTCAGGGCTCTAGACGGGATATCTGCCTGGTAAATTTTGGCACCTGCTGAGGCTGAGTGCTGACATCAAAGTGTGGGCTAATCTACTAATCTACTAATCTACTCAGAGAATTCAAAGGTTTCAGAAATTAGCTGGCTCTGCCAGGTCTCTTGAAATTAAGATCTTGCAGCTCTAAGTGCTGCTACTTCAGAAGGGACTTTCATGGCTGCCCATCCAGGCTATCCATGGGAAAGTTATCAGTTCTGAAGAAGATGCAGCAGAAAGCAGTGTGTTGTTCCTCAGCTGCACCATTCTCAGCTCAGAGTCTGCTGGAACAGATGATGAACATCTGCCAGTTTTTCACCCACTGTGTTCTCCTTCTCAGCCCTTACAGAACTTCTGCCATTTCTGACAAGAAAAAGGGCAGGACTTCTTCATCAAAGACAATTAAAAGATCTGTATAGCACCACCTTTTAGGAACCAGAGAAGGACTTCAGGATCTCAGATTTACAGAATGAAAGTCAGTGTTAAAGTTACTTCCATAGATGTCACAGTGCCTCTTTAAAATGCCTGGAAGTATTCAACTGCTTGATATAAAGAAAGTGACCTAGGTCCTTCCTTGTCCCATACAAATGATGCAACAAGTCTTAACAGAGGAAGACTCAAAGATTTAATGCCACAAATTGGACTTGTCTGGACCTCATGTCTACACTGGCATTGTAAGTGAACAAAGCTGGAGGTTACAGCTCATCATGATGTTACCTCCACTTCTATGTGGGAGTGCACATTTTCTGTTACAACTGTTTTGTTGTTCTGTTTACAAATGAAAACAGTTGGAAACCAGGAAGAATGCTGCTTAGCTGACAAGCCACTCTGTCAGTGGTCTGACACAACAGTAAAGTACTTCTCTGTCCTTGACTTCTCAATACACTCATAACCTTCCTTTGCTTCTCTTTCCTCACTAAGTGTTACGTGGAGCTCTGATACCTGTTGCCGGAAGTCAGAATTCAGATAGCTATAACATGGTGTGTGAAATTGCAGTCAAGACTATCACATAGAAAATGTCTAAATAATGCACACAGAGCCTGTATGAATAGCACAGTGTGCAGCAACATAAATTTGACATACTCTGTAAAGCTAGGCACCCTTTAAATAGTTTACCCTCTTGATGTATTTTTCTATAGAAAATAGATGTTCTGTAGAAGTAACCAAATAGGTACTACTTCATACATATTTGAAAATGCACAGAGTATACTCTAATAACATTTCAGGCTGGTACACATGAATCTTTAGAATTATCCTCTATCACAATACCGCAACATTAAAAAAGCATGTTATGAAAATACACAGACTTCTTGTTTTGCTCACTGGCTTGCATACATTTTTAGTTAGGGAAAACAGTAAACTGCTGAGGTTAAATTTGATTTAAATTTTCAGTGTAGGCATCGGAAATTACACCAGGTGCTTTTTCTCAGCTGGATTTATTTCATCAACATGCCCAGTGCATGAAGGAAATACTTAACAATATTAGCTGCAATAGGACAGTGCCCAGAAATGTCATAGAACAGCAGGACAGAGCCACCCTACCAGTCTTAGGAAGATGACTTTTATTTAGCAGCTGCCAAGGAGAGGAAACTACTTTGGCACCAGTACACTACTATTTAGACATTCACTTCCCATATGAACATGCCTATGAGTGTAGCTGGCCAAACCCCAAGCACACTACATTATTTGGGATCTTTTCATCGATAGTGCTTTTAACAAAGAAGTTACATGGATGCCTGGTATTTTTTCTTTCAAAAAGGTCCTCATAGCAGAGCTAATAATTACAGAGTCATTGATAAACTTTGCAAGAGTCAGATCTGAAAGCTACAGACATGTTTAATTAATCAAGTGTTTCAGGATCTAGTAGTACACAAATAGAGAGAGGGTTGCTGGAAAAGTCATTCTCTCCCTGGTGGTTTATTCTGGTTCAGATGACAGAAAAATCATATGCGCCAGTGACTCGTGAGGAGAGTTAGAAGCATGGCTGCAAAAAATGAATCACCTTTTTTTGCTAGCCATAAAGCAGACTGAAACAGAAAAATAAACCAAGAACACTTTTTTACATTTTTAATGCTTTTTCAAGATGATGCGGAACATAGTGTCCAAAAATTCAAATTAACAAGGAAGAGAAAAGATAGAAGTTACACCATACCTACAATGCATACAAAAATATACCCACAGAATATCTTTCTGTGTGAATTAGACACAGTAGCCACTAAGTATATATTATTTCATTGTGAGCCTTTGTTTGAACACTTTGCCTAGGAAAACTTCAAATCTATTAGATAAACTGACCTGATGCAATTGCAAGCGTGCAACCTTTATACCAAACTATTAGCTTACGTATTAGAAACCAAATTGTTTTGCCCTTTATCCTCTGCTAAGTAAAACTGAAAGCATGACTCTTGACTGTTGAGGGCAAGGTTGGGAAGGCAGAGGAGCATTATATTCTCAAGCAATTCTAATTTGAATAAATGTGGCAATATTTCAAATGGTGCAGGGCACAGATAGAGCAAACTCTCTGAAGAAAAGTGAACTCAGTCAAATTCCAGTAATTTGAAAAATCTAATTCAGGATAGTACACCCTCCCAAAGTACTGCTCAGATGCATTACATCCGAGTGAAACATTCCTAAACGTTCAGGTTCTTTTTATTTCCCTCTCTTCCTTTACTTCTTTGCCTGGTCATTGCCTAGTGAGAAAGTCTTTGGTTTAGTTTGTTTAAAAAATGTTGGATAAACCAGGGTCAAACATGTTAGACATCACCTTTACTATATACATTCAGTAAATGACATGGATTTGGGACCACAAAATTAAACCAAGTTTAGCTTCATCTAATTTTTACATGTTAATATGATTGATCAAATCTCTAAAATTGATTGCAACTAAAAAAAAACAAGAAAGTTTTTCTAGTAACTTGTGTTCACTGCTTCAAATTGTGAGGTAACATATGGTGTGATAAATTATGTAATAATCAGTTGGCATCTTAAAGTGAATTTTCTTAAGAACAATAACATATCCTCTAACCTACTCACACATGAGGTAAATTCTGAATGTTTGATAAGATTCCTCAAAGATTCAGCAATTAATAAGGAACTTTGATATTGCAGATTTAAAGAGATTGCTCAGCTTTTAAAATATGCATTAAGGAACTCCTGGAACTAAGATTAGGTTACCATGTTAACAGATCCTGGCATGAATACATGTCCACACATATTCACATGAGAGAACTTTTTTTTCTTAAAATAAATGAGACATGTATAAGAACCCAAATCTCAGTACGGTCTACAAAAAAAAAAAAATCTTAACAAAATATAGCTTACTAAATACAACCTCAAAGCCATTAGATGGAAATGAAACTGTTTTTTTTTAATATGGATTTGAAAATCTGGGTGATTCACTAGTGGGATTCTATACTTTAAATTACTTAAATGATGAATACTATTTTTCAGAAAACTAATGGCCCTCTAATATCCACTTTTTCTGTATTTAAACCTTGTCTATTAAGAAACATGAAATGTGAAATATTACATATAATTTACTTTTACAAATCAGCTTCAAGATATTTGAGGAGATAGATAAATGCAGGGAACTTAACTAGACAGTTAAAAGTACTGAGCATAAATATATCACACAAATGTTTTCCACAATCTCATGATTATTATTATCATTGATGTTCTAATTGTAAGAGTAGTTTATTATCTAATATTGTTTCTAGAGGTTTATCAATTGTAGCATAATGCTGCTAAGAACGTCAGCAAAGATACTTCAATTTAAGTACCTTGATTTATGAGGGAAAAAAATTGTTGGCACAATATTTTCACCATTCAGAGATCAACAGATGTGAATTTGTTGATCTTCTGGGAAATGCTTCTTCAGCAAAGGAGATTGCATTACCTATAATAGGTTTGGATTAAGTCATTATTCAATTATCTAAACATTTAATTGTTTAATTATGGGAATCTTTGTCCTTTTTTACAAGTCTGCTTATAACCTTATCATTTTATGCAAAATATTGTCACGTTCAATTAGTATCTTTTAATATAGAAGAAATTACTATTATGCCTCAGCAGGTGACAAAAATTCTCCTTTATAGTCCATGGGAGCAGTTTGGAATATATCTGACTGCAGGTCAGATGTACTGCATCTTATTGCCCCTTATTGTACATATTTTTCTTCATTAACTACTGAAGAAGCCTAATATGATCTGCTCACCTTAGATTACTGAATTTATGTGGGAGGAATCCCATTCCGGGAATCCTGCAGGCATACAGAAAGATGATATGAAGAACCAGTATGTTTCTGTTGGGTACATGCCCAGAGGTAGGAATGGCAAAAGAAAGAAAAAGGTGAGCAATAACAGCTTCCAAGTTAAGTATTTAGAAAACATCTCCACCTGCAGATTACTTTCTCAACTTTAGGCAGTTTAAATGAACTTTTTCTTTGTGACCAGGTCATTAACTGAAGTTACAGGTAAGCATCTTCATTGTACAGACTGTAACCTTACAACTTTATTAAAGATAATGCACTTCAATTTATTTATGCCACCTCAAGATTATATTCTTTGATTCTATTTACTTAAATGGGAACTGCAATTGAATGATACATATTCACCAGATTCTCCAATATCGTGATAACCAGTTATGATGAGAACAAATCAAGCAGGTGTGACAGAGCAACACTGAAGGAGAGAATTCAAGAATGCCACAGCTATTAGTCACATAAATGGCAGCTAAAATGAACATCTCAGATCCAGAACTGAATCATGTGTCCTCAGTTTGAAAAAACTGAACAGTCACTGCAGATTGTGGTTTTATATTTAGAATTACTTCGATTGTGGTTGTCAGTAGGAAGTATGGTGTCAATACTGTCATCAAGTGGAAAAAATATATGGTTTTTTCTATTTTTTAATTTAGAGTGAATTTATTGCTCCTTGTGACTTGGAATAGTAGGAACAATAACAACACACAGTCTATCTCTTTTGAAAGTAAAAAATTTAGATTTAATAGGGAGGAGAGAAAAATTAAAGTTATTCCAGCATACAATGTATTCAGAGGAGATCAAACTAAAATAGAACTTGCTGAAATATATGTATGCATTTTTACATCTATGAAATGTTTCACTTTAACAAGTGGTACTTCAGCTGCTGGCAGAAAATGTAGTAACGTGAGGCTTGATCACAACAATATTCTGTGAATTATTGTTGCTGCCATTCACAGAGATAGATTTTCCACTGACTGCTATCATTTTGAGTACCCGTATCTCATCTTAATTTGAGTAGCTGCCTGATGGAAGTCATGTGTAGACTGAAAAATTAGCCCTTTCCATCACAGTGCTTGGGTGAAAGAGGGATTGCTTCTGTTTACTGTCACATGTCTAGAGTCTGGACAGGACAAACACTTTGTAACAATACTAATATTAAAAATTCATTATTCATAGAGAATTACCATAGCTCTTTATGATAAAAGAACCGTGAATGTGTGAAGGCTATGCGGTAAACTATGAAGAAATGCTGCCTGAAGAGGTGAGGCTGAAAGGAGGTTATTCACAGCGATAACTAAAATCAGGTGACTTAAGTGCACAAGCTCCCAGTGTGGCAGGAGTCCTAGAGAGACTTGTGTGGAAGACACTGAAGTCTCCTAATTTAGACAGTGGTCAGACCTGTAGTAGTTAGTCTCTGTATAGAAGAGTCCCCTGAAGGTATGAATTCATTTCACCTCAGTTTAAGTGTTAAATTAAGATTCCTAAATTAGCAAGAAGAAAGGATTGGATCTGGTCTAACCTAGATCCTTGAACAACCAAACTGCCTTATCCGGGTAGCTAGAACTAACAAATCCCATTGGGGGGACAAACAAGGAATTTCAGAATACAAATCACCTCACCTAGGAAGACAAGCACATCAGAAAGTGCCTACTTTCTCTCTTGACTATACAGTATCTAGATGGTCAGATGATTTCATCAGGTCAGAAATATCACTCTAAAACTGAGCCATTATTATCAGACAGACTGATTTGGAAGAAAATACTGCCTGAAATAAAGACAGTGGAGAACTAGCAACTGCAGGTACCAAGCCTGGGTCAATCCAGATCCTTTCCATTTATCATGGTGCAAAGGGAAATGAAAAATAGTGGCTGCAAATTCCATAGCCATGGCTGGAATGCCAGCTCTCAAGAAAGTGTATTAATGACTAACACTGAGGGTGAGCTACTGATGAGCAGCTAATGACTGCTGTGTGGTTGTGGACCAGATTATTGTCTGGTTTTTAAATAATGACCTCAGAATTCTGTGCATGACAGGTATAGTTTGCATTACTGCTTGAATCCTCAGCCTACTTTCTGTTGTTTTTCTCTATTTTCTCAGCCTTTACAATAGCAGGCATGAGAGACTTCCTTTTTTCTTCTGAATTCAAAATAATTAAAGTATTTACAAAAAATTCTGACACAACCTGAAACGTTTTCTTCCATTGCCATTACACAAGCCCCCAGGGTGAGTGAATATTCCGCTAATGGGAATGTAAGAGTAATGAATCACTGGAATCTATGTCTTTGTCACAGAACAAAGATGAATCAGCTGAAATACTATCCAGAAGATTATAAGTCTAGAGTGATGGTTATCATTAGCAAAGCTAAAGGTTCCACTGTCTGATTTGTACACTGTAACTCTCAAACCTCACAAAACTGCTTACAGTTGATCTCTCTGGGGTCCAGTTAATAATTCTGACTCAGTATCTTGTTGACAGCTTCTTGCTGAAGGTCATATTCTGATGAAGCAAATAATTTTAAATACTTCTTTTGCCTTTTGAAACAATCTAAAATACTTCTGAGGAAAAAAGAAAGATGCTCCAATGCTCCCTTTTCTTGATATATGCGTTTGAGGAATTACATATAAAAAGCAGTGATATTTCCTCACTGGAAAGTTCCCCCAGATATCTGACAACTCGAGGGAAATAGCTGCATGAATCTGAACCAGGTGAACTTCACTGGACTTGACAGAAAAAATGCATCACTGTGTCCTTGCGGATTTTGTCATCCCTTCTATTTGAATACTACCATATCCTATGGGCTTTTTGATCCAAGGAGACACATCTTTCTTACCTTTTTGCGTCATTTGTAAGAAGAAATGACTCCCTATTTTCCTTTGGGGAATAAGGGAGAGACAGTGGATAATTATGAGCCCACCAATGATTTAATAACTAAACCTGCTGTAAAATTTGAATGAAAATCAAACCTGAGCTCTAACCTACGTTTCCAGCCAGATATACTAGTACATGTTTATGGTGGGTTGACCTTGGCTGGCTGGCAGATACCCACCCAGCTGCCCTCTTACTCCTCCTTTTCAGCACAGCAGGCAAAACAGACTTGACTTGGGGAAAAATAATTTAATTTCTTGGATAAAAAAGGAAAGGGGACTAGGATAGTAATAAACAAAAACTAAAACACCTTTTCCCCACCCCCTTCTTCCAAGATTAAACCTCATTCCTTCATTCCTAACACTTCTCCCTTCCACAGGTTGCAGTTCTTCAAGAACTGCCCCAGCATGGATCCTTTCCATGCAGTACATTTCTTCAGGAGCAGACTCATGCAGCTGTGGGTTCTCTATAGGCTGAAGTTTCTGCCTGAAAATCTGCTCCTGCATAGACTCCTATCCATGGACCATTGCTCCTGTCAGGAGCCTGCTCCAGCATGGGCTCTCCATGTGGAGAGCTTCATTCTCCATAGCTTCTCCATAGCTTCATAACGGGGTACCTCCACCTGCTCCTCCAGGAGGTGCAGTGGACATATCTGCAAGGGGATCTATCAAGGGGACAACCAACCTCTCTATGGTCTTCTCCAGCAGCTGCAGGGGAATCTCTGCTCGGGCTCCCAGAGCATGTCCTCTCGCCCACTTCTCTGACCTTGGTGTCTGCAGGGCTGTTTCTCTCGTGTTCTCCTCACTCCTCTCTCACAGCTGTGCAACAGTTTTGCCCTTTCTTAAATAGATTTTCCCAGAGGTGCCACCATCTTGTCTGAGGGACTCAGGCGTGACCTGAGGTGAGTGGGTTGGAGCAGGCTGGAGCTGTCTGGGTCCATCTCAGGACAGCCCTGGCTGCTCCCCACAGACGCTGCCCCTGAAGCGCCTTCACTACTAAAGCCTTGCCAGGAACACCCAATATAAGGTTTAAAGCAAATACAAATCTGGATAACAGCCTTGCAGATGAACGGTAGGGATGTTTGGCCTAAAACTTAACAAAGATCTTGAGGTGATAATATCACTAAGGCATATCCTGACAGGCAAATCCAGTCTTCAATAACTAGCATTATTGTGAGTGACAGACAGCCCTTGCCTTTTCCCTCTCCATGTGTACAAGGACAGTCCATTTGGCTCCAGCTTTTGGGTTATGCAGCTTATCCTGCTGCACCTGCTTCTGCTACCATGCAATGGTATGTCTTATTTTAGATTCTAAAATTTCAGCACCTGGAACAACTGTATCTTTAGATCATTATTATTATTATCCCTCAAAACTGATCTGAACATCAAATCTGCTCATAGGGAAGGATGGAATACAGCCAAGGACTTTGTGAAAATGGCCAAGACCTAACATTTCAAAACAATGGAGTTGCCAGCTCTGAGAGAATCAGAAAATCATGGTCAGTAGGACTATACAAAGAGGCAATATAGAAATCTTTCCTCACAACCAAACCATTTAGAATCTGAATACCCCTGGATGGCATACAACCAATGAGAGTTATTTGCTCTTAGCATCATCTGACCTAGAAGTAATATAGAGCAATCTGGTGTAAATAATTGGCAATGAGTAAAATATCAACTATGTACTTTTGAGGACTATGGGCTGTCCTCAAATGGGTACAACATAACTTGAGTAGGACAGGGTTCCTTATAATCTCAGAATTAACTCAACTATGATGTCAGTTGTGCTATATGGCTTTTCCTTGTCTAATAACAAAAGAATATCATTAAAGCCCCTTACAGGGTTCATATACAGGGATGGAAGTATGTGTTATCATATCTAAGTACTTTTATTTCAGTATACTGGATCCCATGTATTTTCTTAAGTGTCCAAGTAAAAATGACTGAGAAGGTATCTGACAAGATAGGTAAAGCACTATAAGATTTATTTTTTATAAGTTTGTTTATTGGTCCCTTGGTCTATTGAATCTTTCAGAAAAGCAAAATTCGTTACTTTTAATGTAATTTAAAACTCACAAATGAGATAGTGACTTTGAATGCTGAATATGGAAAAGAAATGTCTGTATTTTTTTCCTACTTTCTTTCTTTTCAGGCATTGCTACTTAAATATTTACAGAGAACAGTTTGAAAATTAAATGAAAAGCAATGAACTGATGTCAACTAACCCATCAAAATATTTAGGGCTCTAGAGACAGACGGGATGAATACATTGATCTGAGAGACAACAGGCCTGAATTTCATAGAGGATGCCAAAAAATAAAACAAATTAGAAAAGAGAATTTATGAACCATGAATTTAATTTTCAAAAAACTTATATCAAGGGCTTTTGAAGGGATGTTTATTTTTAAACTTCATAACCTTACATCAGAGTTAGATGTTGTAATTTAAAGTACACAGTGAAGCTTCAGATTTAAATTTAAGCAAATGTTCTTTAAAAATGTGAATGCCAGTAAAATCTGCCTGCAATTCGCCAGTACCCTAGATTGTGTGGGCATCCATAGATGCAAGTAGTCTCACTCAAGGCATTTACTCTGGGAAACTGTTGTTGCTTCCAAGGCCTCAAACAGTACCTGGTGGGATGTGGGAAGTGTGGGGTTTTGTGCACCTCCTCCCCTCCAAATGAGTGTATCATAACATTACCCACATTTCTGTTTACTGGAGTTCTACTAGAGATTATATTTCCTGAGATGAAAAATCACTATATATTTTGTAGTAGTTTTTTAAAAAGGTAGCATAATTTTTAAGTATGCCTGCACTGTATATTGAACTTGATGCATTAATTTGTTAATGGGGTTGTTCAGTCTGGGGAAGAGGAGACTGAGGAGAGACCTTATCGCTCTCTACAACTACCTGATGGGAGCCTGTAGAGGGGAGGCAGGGGTAGGCCTCTTCTCCCAAGTCACAGATGATAGGACAAGGGGTAATGGCTTCAAGATGCACCAGGGGAAGTTCAAGTTAGATATTAGGAAATATTTCTTTACTGAAAGGGTTGTCAGGCATTGGAATGGGCTGCCCAGGGAGGTGGTTGAGGCACCATCCCTGGAGGTATTTAAGAAACGTGTAGACGTGGCTCTTCAGGGTATGCTCTAGTGGCTTAAGAAGTAGTTTAGCAAGTCATTCCTGAAATATTTAATCTGTTAGATTCTGTATCCCTGCTGAGTCTGGAGACAGTTTACTTTTAGGCATCAAGTGCTCTTCTCTGCTACATTCCCTGGAGCAGCAAACCAGATTATTCCCAGGAAGGTACTCATACAACTGCAGTTAATAATTATCTATTCATGTTAGAGACTGGAAATTATTTTCCCACTACCATTCCATGGAGGGAGATTCTGCTGTCACTTGAATGACAATTTTTATTTGCCACTACTCAAACCTCCCCTAGCCATATCTGCTGCCGAGCTGCAGTCTTGAGTCAGGGTGTGATAAGTGTGCCTCTTCCACAGATACCAATGACTGGAGATGGGAGAGCAACTAGTCCGTAAATCCCCCAGCCATCACAAAATCTCTCAGCTTTCAGGTCTTGTCACCAGCATATTCCACTACTCATTTAAGACAGAGCTAACTTGTCTAATGTGCCTGCTGTGTCCTTCCTTCTCTTTTCCCCTCCAAAAGCATAGAGAGCTAAGACCTTCTCACAGGATGGCCTCATCCTGCTTCTATGTGTGACCTAAGAAAAATTCCTTGTTTTTTTATTGCGATTATTTTTTTTTTATATCATGTGGCACTCTGAGGGGATTATGTTCTTTTTCCCCCTTCCTACCTGAGGTTCTTTGATTTAATTTTCCCTTCCATATCTTAATTAACATATTCTAGGTTCTAGTCTGCATGTCTCTGTTACAGACTTCTGAGGGTAGAATGGTAAAAGTTTGTAAGTGTAATGCAAAATAATAAATGCACAGTTTTCTTACTTGATTTGTGACTAGTTTTCTATTGTAAGATAACACATGACATCTTGGATGTTTATACTGTTAATCATTAAATGGCATCACATCCCTTTTTGTACGTACTCTTAGTTTTACAGATTGTAATGGTTGGCTACTTTGGCAGAGCAAAGAAGGATTTCCAAAGCATGAATAAAAAGCGTAGTATATTACATTTATAAAAGCAAATGGACCAAGTATTCCAGCCACTTGAGGCTGAATACCTATGGCTTCTGTTGCCTGAGTACAGGAAATATTTGATTTTTCTTCTACCCACCCTATATCTAAAGCAAATCAGCAGAGCTTAATAATTTCATTTAGGTAGCTGGGTTCTTCTTCATGCAGATTTCCTTTATCTCACTACAGGTTTCTGTCTTAACTTCATGTTTTATATTGCTTCTTGCTTCATTAATTGTCTGTATCAGTTTTCATTCCCCCATTTTTCACCAGCAGACACCTTAGTATTGCAAATCCACAGTAATGTAAATAATAACAGTATGAGACCCCATAAACCCCCCACTGTTAAGACCACATATCACAACAGTTAAAAGAGGAAGTGCCTTCTAGCATCGGTTGCCACCTTGAGGACTCTGGTGATGTAGCAGTATACTGGACATCACAATAAATGTCCCAAAGGAGATGCCAAAACCCAGACTACAAACCCAGACTACAAACCCAGATTTAGCACACAGTCTAAACAGCCTGTACAAGTTACTACTTTCAACTATTGGAGAGAAAGAAAATGTGTATTACAAGAAGTTTAAGGGATCTTACAGGGCAGATTGCAAATCAGCTGACCTTCAGTTTGGTGAGTTAGTGAAAAAGGCAGTCTTTCCTGTTAATTTGGCAATGTCTACTATGGAACACAGATGAAGAAGATTTATATTTCAATAATAAAATGTTTCAAATTATTACAGAGTTTTAAGAGACTTTTTCACTCATCACTAGGGACAGCATTTAACTAGAAGTAGGATTATTGAGAGATTCTTCATTCTGGATTATCTCACAGCTCTTTGTTCGAGTACTTTCTTGAATATAAGAGATTAAATACAAATTTCTGTATCGGATCAAACAAATTGAAGTTAGAGTCTCACTTACCTAATGTATACCTTAACAACTGAGGCACATATTTTTTAGTAATAGCTCTTTGTTTCTTGCATGGTATTTTGCAAGTGATGCAGGGCACTCCAAAATACGGAATAGCATTTCATTTCTGATTAACTGAAATGTTTACACAACTCCCACCATTTTTCCTGATTGAATACGTTTCTGAAAAATGTTAATGTAATTTTGGCCAGAATCAGTCTTTCCTATAGTTTTAAAAATTTTATCGCCAAATCAAACATATAAATTACACAGATCTGTTACTAGATCCCCTGCAATAGGTTGCCTAATATGACTTACTGTGATTTCTTTTCAATGTGGGTTTTCTATTGGCAGGATTTTTTTCTAAGTCTGGGACTGAAGACAACAGCATAACGATGAAGTTTTTCTTTACAGCTTAGAAAATTAGACAGAACTCATGTCAGCTTTCTGTCTGTGTTATATTAAATGCAGTTATTGGAACTATGATTATACAGCTTTGACAGTTAACTATGAAAAGTGATATATAGCTTTACCAAGAAAAAGGGAAACACTAAATTGTCCAACTGATTAAAAAGGAACTTCAATTCAAGCAAATAGTAATAAGAAAGACAATCAGCTAAGGTGAAGTGATAGGCACAAGCAGTGAGGAAATAACGACCTCTAATTAGACACAAGAGTGTTTGTTAAATAAATTATGACAGCTCTGGTCTTTGATCATTCCTAGCCAGCCTTACAAGGAAAAGCAATAAGAAACAAACTAACATTGTATGTAAATATCATAACTTAGTCTAGAGGAGACAAATCTTTATGGAAAAGAAATTCTTTGTGTTCTTCATTTTAGTTTTGTTTTAAGCCTCCATTTCTTTGTTTGGTATCTCAAATTTCAGTCAGTTGCTTTGTAATTTAAATGTGATACATCTACTAGATTATGAGTATAGTTCTCAGCTTTAACAGCCTTTCTTACTATTCTTCAACATACTTTAGTTAGGCCTGTTACCTAAGCAGCACCTACTTTGCTTCTCATTGCTAGTATCTATATCTTCATATTTTCCAGATTTTTTTCATAGAATTCATAAGTTATTCAATATTATCATATCAAAGACCCTCAATGAACTCTTACTAGTCCTTTTGTCCCATGCCAAAAGATACTTTTTCATAATCTTTTAAATAAGATAACATGATTCAATCTTCTGTTTTTTCAGGAAAAAGAAGATTCTCTGCCCAGCCAGAGAAGGACTATAATGAGTTATTTACTCAATTTACACAGACACACACACAGATTTTTTTTGTTTGTTTTTTTGGGGGTTTTTTTTTGTTTGTTTGGTTGGTTGGTTGGTTTGTTTTTGTTCTTTGGTTTTTTGTTGTTTTTTTTCCAAATCTTCAGGGTGTGTGACAAAGTTCATCTTTTATTGCCTTAAGGTTTGGATTAAGATCTGAATTGAAGAGCAATTAGTGATATGGATCTTGATGTCCAATAGAATAATGTGTATTTATGTAGGCAAGAACTAGTGAAAAGATGTAGGTCAATATTATGAATAACCAGAAAATCAGTAGGTAAAGAAAAACTGGGGGTAGATGGAGATGTATTTATATTTCCAAAAGATTCTTTAAAATGTCCAAAAAGTAATAAAGGAGTTAAGCAGCCATGGTATGATAAGTAAATAACCTTCATTAATAAAAATCCTAGGAAAGCCAATGGAAAAGGTAGAATTAAATACATGTCATGTTGTCTCAGTGGGGCAGTAGTGAGACAAGCTTTTCAGGAAAAAGTAATATATTTTATTATTTATATATCAGTGTAGCTGAGGAGGGGAAAAATCAGATATAGATGATGTTGTTCAGTATCACATTTCAGGATAATAGACTAAAAAAGTGTATATGCTCTATACAACTGTTTCAGATCTGGCTTGTGTGCCAGAAAGCATGACTGATTTCCAGTTGGACTTATAATGGATTTTAAGTCTGTCTGTAGATCTTGTTTCAGTTTTTATCATGGTATAATGAAGATCCTTAACTTAAGTTTCCATAAAAGATCCCAGACTGTTGTATTTATAGATGACAAGGAAGAAAAAGAGGGCTAAAATGGGGCAAAACATTTTAGTTACTCAGAAGCAGTAGACTGTGACAAACAAGCAGCAACTTTAAAAGCATTAGAAAAATTAACTTAATTTGTCTAATGAGAAGGAATGCAACAAGAAAAGCGTACTTTCTCCAAAAAGTGTTCTGCAGAGAAACAACATTTACTAAGATATTTGTTCAGAGAATAGGAAGTTACCAACATTAACTAGGGAAAAGAACATGGACATTAAGGATATCCCAGTTGTCAGAAACTACTTTCGCCTCTGTTTCACAATGCAAGAAAAGTGAACATTCAAAGAGATTTGATAAATTTTATCTGTAAAGAAATTCCTTTTCACACAGTGTGTGGTTTGGCTTTGAAACTTATTGCCACAGTTCTCGAGGTCAAAAACTTTCAAACTTTACAAACTCAATGAATATAAAATATATAGTGTGAGATTTTTTCCTTCAACATTACTGTGGCAATAACAACACCTGAAGAATGCATATTAACTCCTCTGCTTCTGGTTTATACAAAACTCTCATAATTGAGAAAAGACCTAAGACAAAAGGCAGACTATGCTACCTCTGCCTACTGTGCATATACTTACTCAAAAGCAGCAGTATGGGCAAATTTTAGACAAGAAACCCAGCCAAACAAATGAGACATCTGATATAACATGGGAATTCTTACAAACTGAGAAATTCAATAAAGTCCAGAGCTCTCAATATCATTTCTGCCCTTGCAGTCTTGCTGTGCGCAAGAGCTTTCATGCATTCAGATGCATGCGAAAAGCACTACTTTCCCTTTGCTAGCTCCAATTCCTTACAATACACATTGCCTGTCATTTAATTTTCTAGATCCTTTCATATTTCAATCTCTTATGAAACTATTTCTCACTTCTTCTCATGAAATATCTGCTACTATAATTAGGTCATTCTCTTCTTGCAAGCTCATTACAATATTTCAAGTTGATATCTGTCAATATTTTTATTGATTCCATTATTGTCCTAATTTCAGTGACATCACAATCTTTCCCTTAAACTATCAACACTGATGTAAAAATGCAAAAAAAATTGTAATCAATATAAAAACTACAAGATTTCTTTACTTGCAGCCTCAGACATTTAGAATGCAG
The DNA here is from genome assembly GCA_025769975.1 of Gallinago jamesoni. Lineage (NCBI taxonomy): Eukaryota > Metazoa > Chordata > Aves > Charadriiformes > Scolopacidae > Gallinago > Gallinago jamesoni. Next base: position 25,518,867 of record JAOQGH010000001.1, read on the forward strand.
AAAATGCATCAGGAAAGAGAAAAAAAAATGACATTGAGACATTCTGACAGTGAAGAGATGCATGTACAAAACAAAATATAATCAGATAAGAGTACATAGACATATGTAAAACTAGAAAGAGACAAACAAGGAGACAGCAAAATGATAACCGCATATTCAGTAATAATTGCTTTGAGGTTAAGGTATGTACATTGTAGGGTCAGCAGTTAGCTTTCTCTATTGGAAAATATTTAAATATTTTATTCACTGTATAAAAGAAGAGTTTAAGGTAATCAGATTATTCCATATCTATAATGTGACTGGAATATTTGTTCCTTTATAGTGAATTTCTCTTCATATGTAAGTTTACATGCTGACTATTATATTTCTAACTGCATACTCTTCTTATTTCTGTTATGTTCTACAAAATATATAAGATTTATTTGGTTACAAAAAGCCTTCAGCCTGGAGAAGAGAAGGCTCCAGGGACACCTTATAACAGCCTTTCAATATCTGAAGGGAGCCTCCAGGAGAGCCAGAGAGGAACTCTTTGTCAGGAAGTGTAGTGAAAGCACAAGGGGCAAAGTTTTTAAATTGGAAGAGGGGAGATTTAGATTAGATACTAGAAAGAAATTATTTCCTGTGAGGGTGGTGAGACACTGGAACAGGTTGCCCAGGGAAGTGGTGATGCCCCATTCCTGGAAGTGTTCAAGGCCAGGCTGGATGGGGCTTTGAGCAACCTGCTCTAGTGGGAGGTGTCCCTGCCCATGGCAGGGGGGTTGGAACTCAATGATCTTTAAGGTCCTTTCCAACCCAAACCATTCTATGATTCTATGAAAAATAACAGCTGAAAACCTCTGTTTTAGAATTCCATCATACGGTAGATGGGCATAACTGCACAGTAACAGCATGGAACAACATCTATTGGAAATCCACTTTATTTTTCCCGTACTTCAGTTGAATTCTCAAGTCAGTCAGCTACATGTACTGCATCAAACTGCCTGCTAAAGGCAGACAAGAATTTTTTGACATGACATTTTTCATGGAAAATGCAGATTTCTTTATGTCAAAAAAAGTAGTTGCATTTGCTACAAAGTTGCTTGCCTGTTAGAGTTCTAAGACATTTTAGGAACTAAGGAGCTTTGTCTTAAGCAAGTGCCCACTTCTAGGAAAAGGGGATCTGAGATTTACAAAATCACAAAATAACAGAATATTCATGGTTGGAATGAACCTTTGAGATCATCAAGTCCAACCACACACAAATAAAAAACCAAACCAAAACCAAACCACACCACACCCACTCACAGACAGACACAAACCAACAATCTTGGGCACTAGAGCATGCCCTGAAGTGCCATGTCTACGCATTTCTTAAATACTTCCAGGGATGGCGACTCCACCACCTCCCTGGGCAGGCTGTTCCAGCGTTTGACCACTCTCAGTAAAGACATTCTTCCTAATATCTGACCTAAACCTCCCCTGCCACAGCTTTAGACCATTTCCTCTGGTCCTGTTATCATTCACTTGGGAGATGAGGCCAGCACCCACCTCTCTACAACCTACTTTCAGGTAGTTTTAGAGGGCAATGAGTCTCCTCTTCTCCAAACTACAAATGCCCAGTTCCCTCAGCCTCTCCTCATAGGAATTGTTCTCTAGACCCCTCATCAGCTTGATGGCTCTCCTCTGGACACACTCCAGCAGCTCGATGTCCTTCCTGTAGTGAGCGGCAAAGAACTGAACACAGTACTCAAGGTGAGGCCGACCAGTGCTGAGTACAGAGGCACAGTGACTTCACTACTCCTGCTGGCCACACTATTCCTGATACGGCAGGATGACATTCGCCTTCTTGGAGACCTGGGCACACTGCTGGCTCATGTTAAGCCGACTCTCTACCAACACCCCCAGGTCCTTTGCTGCTGGGCAGCTTTCCAGCCACTCTTCCCCAAGCCTGTAGTGTTGCATATCTACCTGCAGCTTACATATTAGCATCAAGGCCATCAGATCATTTTTAGCTCTGCAGACAATTGCATGGAACTTAAAAAAAGAAAAATCTGGTTCAGCTGAGTAACACAGTAAGTTCTAAAGAATTTTCAGGTAGAACAATGTAAACTAATGCAGAGCTTTTATCATGGATAAAAAGTTGCACAAAGTAGCAATGCAAAGACTAAAGATCTAATGCAAGAGGTCTTAATATTCTAGAGGAATACTGAAAAGTACCTATAAACACAAAGTGGTTTTCCTGCAAATAAATAATCACATATGTCTCTCATGTTCCTTAAAGAAATTTTGCGGTAGGAATACAGGCCAAGGCACAAAGGGATTTTCCAGGGATTGTTGATATTATGGCTCCATTTGGCCCTTGGAGATACCTCGTATCTCAGTTCTCATCAGTTAGGTAGGCAATGGTATCACCAGAGCTCACATATTTCCCAAATATTATTATGTATTTTCTTCCCCCTATTCCACAGTGAAGGCAAGTAAGTGAAAAGAATTAATGTTGGTTTGATTTTCTAATAGCATCCTTCTGAATAATGCTGTAACACATCACACAAAAGAAAACTACAAAGAAAATGAGCAATGCCAGATTCTGATTATGCTAACAATGGTCTCTTAAAGATTCTCACCACATAATTAAATGTGAGAGTCTCTCCACTGGCTAATTACAGCATTTATTTCAAATATGGATACTTGATAGATGTGTCAATATTTGGTCATTTAACTTGCTTTTGTCCTCGACCCTCTCCAATATGAAACTGTTGCCCATGTTGCACTGTCGGCTGCAAGATGAACAAAATTATGAATGAAGTATGATGCCACTGGAGCAGCTTGTATGACTATTCCTTTCCAAGACAAAACTTGATCAATGCCTCACAACTTGACCAGCATCCCAGTATAAGCCCACGCCTCTGTTGCAGAGTGTATATGCCTTCTCTAAGCCATATTCAATTCTAAGTCCCTCTGAATCTAAAATAACCATTAAACTCAGTAAAATTTAAGTTCTCCATATAAATACCTGGTATAACTACAAGCAAAAATTAACTGTATTCGATATATCTATCCCATATAGATCTGTCTGCCTGGTCCTCCTGTTTATTGCTTAATAGTTAACAGAAAGAAATACATTTTCAAGATCACAGAATCACAGAATCACAGAATCTTAGTGGTTGGAAGGGACCTTTGAGATCATCGAGTCCAACCACATTA
>JAOQGH010000001.1:25522149-25533979 GCA_025769975.1 Gallinago jamesoni
TCATAAACCCATGCTGGCTGGCCCTGATCCCTCGGCTGCCCTGCACTTGCCTTGAGAGCTCACTCAGGATGATCCTCAGAGTGTCAGACTTTTTAGGATATCTCCACAAGACAAATACATTTGTTGAGCAAGGTGCTTTCCATTTCAAAGGTACTACAGACTCTCACTTTTGTGTGCTATAGATAGTATCTAATGGCTTCCAGTGGGAAACAATATTCATTCCACTTTAAATGAAAAGCGCCTTTCATATTTGAGTGTATTTATGAAACTGTGAATACAGAGCTGTGCTTACCATCTCACAGTAATCCATTGAAGGATTATACTGAGGCACAAGTACAAGTGCCTGAAGTAATCTGGGTACATGAAATAAAAATAGCCAGAGGAAAATGAAAATACTAATAAGTAGCTCCTATTTTTTTTTCCTTTCAATTTTGATTAACTGCACAATTTGACTAACAAATCACCTTCTCTCCATTTTGGTAAGAAACATTTTAATCAAAAAATAAAACATAAAACTTGATGCTGTTTGGTTTTTTTAGTATTTTTTCGGCACAGAAAGACGGTAGCTATATTTATTCTTTCTTGGTAGCTCTACTAATTTTCATACAAAAACACGGAATAATTTGAGACCAAACCAGCTAGCTATAAGGAAAAATCCAAGCAGAATTTTGTTTTCTTCTATTATATTTCCTATTTGAAGCCTTTTTTGTCCCTTTTTAACAAGTTATTTGAAGACAGGCATAACTTCTTATGTACGTACTGATTTTAAGTTGTGCTCTCTCCAGAGTTTTACAAACACTCTAGATATGTATGTGGATTTCTCACTGGATATTTGTTTTAGGAATTATAGAAGTATTGATGTAACTGATTATCTGTGTTCTATGTACTGGATTACTGTGTTTCTTGGATTACGGGAGTAATAATGGTTTAAGAGAGCTCCAAAAGAATAAATTTTCAAGAGATTGTGTTTAGATTCAAGCAACATTTCAAACCATTCTCATATTTATAGCACTGTAGCCTTCTGCAAACATTCATTCAAATAAAAGGAGTGTTTAGCTCATTAAGAACTGGCTATCATGGACTGAACAATGTTACTGAAAAATACATTTTCACATGTGAAGTCAGTAGAGCAGTGGTTCAGACAGCAACTGAAGGATGGCCACATTTGTTATCATAAAAATACTTGGACATCTGCTTGATCATGAATTGTTGACTTCTGTTCTTCATTAGTCATTTCCAACACTGGAAAAGACAAAATGGAGGGATAAAAGCAACATCTTATCAAGGTTTGTACTTTTCCTTCCCTCCATCATGCAGCTGTCCTTGAAAGAAGAGATGGCCAATATTCCCATACCTGGCATGAGAGGAAATTCAATATAGGCTGGAGTGAAAAAGACTGCCATCTGAGATGAAACATCACAATTGAAAATTTCCACATCCACTGAGATGGCTGTGTGGAAACTAAGTGTCAGAGAAGTCAAACAACCCTGGAGCCATAAACGGAGAGGAGGAAGACAAGAGTAATCACAACACTCATTTGAAGTACAGAAGGCATTACAGCAGCTTGCTGTAATGGATGGAGTCTACACCAACTACTTGATTCTCCAGAATTAGCAGAAATGAGGTAATACAAATATAAGATTATGTGCTTTTGATCTGTAATCTTTTTGGCATTTTCCCTGTGGATATGATCTAGAGTCTGTTTCCTGTGAAAACAAGAAGCAATCTCTGAAAGCTTTTACTTGAAATTCAGAGCTAACTGGAAGAAACTCAAGAAAATTCAGAGAAAGGAATGTTTTGCTGAAGTCATGCAAAAAATATTTTCAGGTATTAACAATGTTGATGCTTGTAAAATGATGAGTTTGGATCATTCCAGAAAATGTTTTACTGATTTAAATTTTTGCCTTACAGACTAGGAACACATGCATATGTTCTTTAGATGACAAAGGTGAAAAATAGAATTCCTCACACTGGATCTTCACCAGAGAAAAACAAGCCCAAACCACAGCTGAAGTAGTGATTTTCAGGTTCTGAATTAAAAGGAAAAGAGCTTACCTACCCTGTATATACTACGTTGAGTTGCCCAGATGATTCAAGCAGCAGTCACTTGGGGCTCTGCCTACCTGCGCAACCAGTTGGCCAGGCAGTCTCATGAGTGTACCGAGTGTGCAGATCCAGCTCTGCAATGACAGCCCAGGACAGCTGTGCAGTGCAAATGTTAACTAGTTCATCCCATAGTCCTCAATGTAAACTCCACGGTCACAAAGCTTGGCTTCTAATACCGAAATGGTTCCACAAGAGAAAAGCAGTGTTGCTATTCTCCCTTGATACCACGGTAAGTTACACATTATGTTTTCAACCTCACATACTGTGACTTGATTCCAGGACAAAGTTCTTTCCTCATAGTGCTGGCAAAGGAATGGGTTCCCACCTCCACAACTGAAAGAGGGAGACCATGAGACAAATCAAAAAAAATTATATTGCTCTATATACTTTTTATATAAGACATGGGAATTGAGTCTGTAATGGAGATTGAGGGTCCACAGCCCTTTATGATACCATTTCCATTTTAATTTATTGGTTTATCCTTCCCTCTGCATGTTACAAACATGCATTTGAATATCCTAAGATAAGGAAAGAGGGAGACTGTGAGGAGGACCACGTGGTTAGATTACTTGCTGAAGAAGTGTAGAAACTCGGTCCTGCCTTTTACAGTGGAGAGATGTTATGTTACTTCCGATCATTTATCAACATCAAACACTGTTCATCAATACCAAAGTACTTAGGGAGTAGATGACACAGGTTCAATCATAAGCAAAATCGATGCAACGGTGGGAAATCCTACAATATATCTGCACTAGTAAAGGTTTGTGGTTTTTCATCATTCACTAATGTGATATTATTAAACATATTGAGTAAAGAAATACTGCTAAATTGGGAAGCAGTTTAGAAAGAAGACAAAACATTACGAAGAAAAATAGGTAGCCTAGGAGAATAAATACAATCTTTATGAAGTAAAAGCTATACTTTATTTTTGTTAATAACCATAATTAAGGGTAATTCAGGTGCTTTTGAAAGCTGTTGACTAGAAGAATCATAATAAACACCTTCAATTATGACAAATGAAGCACAGAAAATATCAAAATGATTTATTTATACTTTCACTAAATATGTTGAATTTAGTATTAATCCAGCTCAGATTTTTTTATTTAGGAGACAAAACAATTAACTATGATATTATTGTTTTAATAAAAATATAAAATTGAGATTGAAAGTTTTAAGAAGACTCATCAATTTCACAAGAACAAAACATTTTAAACTGGAAGTGTTGATAATAAAATATTTACTAAAATTGTTATTAGGAATGAAAGAAATACCATCATTTACTTTGTTAATAAAAGAGTTGTACAATTCACAGTACTAATGGTAACTAAACAATAATTCAAATAGAAAAGTAATCAAAACCAAACCACAACATAAAATAAAACTGAACTCATCAAAACTTGATATCCAGGACATTGAAACCATTTGTTCAAGGTGATCGCCCTCTACAACACTCCAGTGTCATGGCTGTGGTGCCTGAGAGGCACCATCAAGCAATAGATGAGAATAAAACCTTCCACACTAGTTAGGTAATGCAAGTAAGTGTTTTAAAACCCTCCTTGATTATTGTTCCAAACAGTCTGCCCAATACTACATGCAGATAAACCCAATTGAAGACAAGTAGTTCATAGAATCATAGAATATTTCAAGATGGAAGGGACCCATAAGGATTGTCGTGTCCAACTCTGTTCCTCACAGGACTACCTAAGACTAAACCATGTGACTAAGAGTGACACCCAGATGTTCCTTGAACTCTCACAGGCTTCGTGCCATATCCACTTCTCTGGAGAGCCTGTTCTAGGGACTGCACACACTCTCAGTAAAGAGCTTTTCTGCAATGTCCAATCTGAACTTCCCCTGATGCAGCTACATTCCATTTCAATCACTTAGCAATTGCACTCTGACTGTTCTCTATATCTGAGAAGAATTCTTTATCACTTTAAGCAACATTATGATATGTGAAAAATATTTTAATATTTATCTTTTTTGTTCCCAAACACTGGCAGGTAGCTTAGCAGATCCTGGAAGTGCCAAAGTACTGAGTGAATATTTTTGGAAGTTTATGAAAACAGAGCAGTATGAACTGAAATTTTTCTTGATTGCCCTGTACTACAGTGATACTAACAATGAAAAAGAAAACAACCTCCTAATTATATTATATTACTTGTGCTCATGAATTTTTTATTTGCCTCAGGTGGCTGGGGAAGTAGAATTTTACAGACCTTTATGAGATTTATTCTTTCAGTACTCTATTTGCAACTGGGCCTATAAACAGAATTGCTACAAACCCCCGTAAGAATTTTTTTGTGTGTGAGATTTCCAACCGAATTCTTCATATGAAAAATTTTACTTGACTGGATAAGAACTTTGCTGTTCATCTGAACCATAAACTTATTGATGATCTCATTATTTTTTTTTTTGTTCAGAGACCATCAGTAACATGTTTCTTGAAGTACTAGATAATTTATTATAAGCTTTTTTTTTCTTTATTCTTCCTTTTCCCCCCCCGTCATCTTTAGAGAACAAAGAAACAAAAAAAAAACCTCTCAAAAAAACCTTGTTAAAAAAAAAAAACTCTCAAAAAAACCTTGTTACTTTGAGCCAAGTAGTTATGTCAAAGTTTGTCTTAAACTTCACAAGTTTTATGAAGTGATTAGAAAAGCCTTTCTGGGCCTTGTTACTTGGACAATAGGAGAGCTCCCTTGAGTTTATAATCAAACACTGGTAGACAGAAGGATCTTACCCTTATTTTACTAAGTACTGTTATTTAAGCATCTCTGAAGGAAGAAGGACATACTTCTTCCAACAAGGTGAGTAAAAGTTGTTCCCCACTTCTTTATTATCTGCAAAAAATTAATTTTCTTCATCCACCTAAACAACATTTTCGCTAAGTGCAAGGTGGAATTTCCTTTTGATATCAAACTTACCACGGACTATCTGCTCAATGTAATTAATACAAACTTTTTTAATTGTTGTTCCAAATTCTATATTTTTACCTATTTGGGTATTTTTCCAGACTTTTATTTACCTTCATACACATGCCTGCATCTTTTTTTTCTTCCATTTGCATTCCAACCAGTTACTTCAGGATGGGCAGAACAATGAGTTTATTGGACAGTTAAGGGAATCTTAGTTTCTCACTGACCTGTGTTAGTTGGGTACTATGTGGCATGCAGCATCCTTCTCATGTACTGCTGTAGGAACCCTACTGCTGTGCAGTTCCTTGTTTCTTCGCACATCCATGTCACAGCTAATATGGTAAGGCGTGCCAGTTCCCAGTGTCAGAACCAGCCTCCAGCGAGCAGCCTTCCAGGAGTCAGTCATTTTGGCTGGCAAATATAACTGCGTCCGAATTCTGACAAAATGTTAAATAAGGCTCAAGTCAGGAGCCAGCTCAGCCCTTTGTACTGCTGAAGGTGTTAAAATTATGCATGATTTAATTGACTATAAAAATGGCAAAGAGGTTATTACCATGATTTGTCTCTCAAAAGTTTCAAAAGCAAAAGTGTCCAGAAACAGATCTATACAATGTACTCAACAAATGGAGAACAGGAGAGCTATTCAGGTCTCTGTACTCAAGTATGTACTGCAAGAATTTATAGGAATCTTCTGTATTGTTTCCTCACCTTATTGTAGGCAGATAGGTACCTAAATCATGCTTAAACACTGGCTAGAATGAGAAGTCTGGAAGAGCAGCATCTGTCTCCTTTAAGGAACCCATTCAAGAGGCAAGCCCAGAGCACAGCTAAGATGAATTAGAGTATGAAGTTTTAAGTACTGTATAAAAACATATAGTTAGACAACATCTAAACAAATAGCTTTATAGTGTCATAATCATTAATCACTAATCACAGTGAGAAACACAAACTAACTATTTATATGTAATGAGGAAGGGAGGTAGACAATGCTGCTTGCTACCCACCCTTCTGGTTAAGTTGTGCAAGTTCATAAGGTTAATGCTCATGAGATCATTTATCTAATTGAAGAATCCTGCTTCTGTCATCTAACATTTTAAAGTTAAAAATACTGCACTCTGATTCCAAGACTATTTCTGTGTTGGATAATAAACACTCACATGTGATAACTGTTGGGCACTGATAGAGTACTGAGAGACACACCTTCTCTGCCCGACTCAATTTTTCAGTGAAAGCCCTTCAAGAACCACAAGGTCTCAAAAGAAAATCCTGTTTAATAACACAAAAAAAACCCTGTGAACAAACAAACAAACAACAAGAACAACAACAACAAAAAACTAACCCAAAAGATTTGTTTCCTAAATGGACAGACACTCCCTTGAGTGTCTAGGTGAGTCTAGGTACTACAGATCCAGAGATGACCTAAAGAATAAGGAGACCACTACTTTTAGCGTTTCTTACCATTAGTGCCAAACTTTTAAAAAGTCAGTTTACAGACTAGGATTCAGACTGAAAGCCAATCTTCCACAGTTTCTGTACTGTGCTATCCAGCACTTCTACACTTCAGCCCTCTGTCAATTTTCAACACATAAATTAAAAAATCTGTAAATCCCAATCTCACACACTTGCCTAGTACTCTGAGACAAACAGCTTTCTCTATACCATTATTAAAAAAATTTTTGCAACTTATCCTAGGAGCTCAGTGACACTAGTCAAACATCATTATCTGTAAATTACGTACTTGAATCCTATTCCAGCCTGTTTCTCATCAATGTTGTATGATTTGAGCATACAAATTTGTGTCTGAAATATTGGGGGTTTGGGGCTGGTTCTTGGAAGGGACACATGCACAGATATGTAAAATAGTCAATAACCCAAACCTTAAGTGAATTTTAGGTTTAATTTCTAGGTTAAACCTAATTTTTAGGTTTTAATTTCAGCTATGGGATGATCTAAAGAAAGGCTTTTGCCCATCTATTTTATAAAATGGATGTGTTTTGAGATTAGGAATAAAACTTTGGGTTTGGGTCTATTATTAAGTTCTATTAGTGGAAAGTTTTTTAGGAAATAAAATGAGCTGTTTAAAAGTTCTGTAACAGTATAATTTAGTTATATTAATAATCTGCAGGTGAGATGACAAAGTGTTACCTCATTGCTATTCAAACTCTTGGAAAAAGTAGGATAAACTGTTACTTACAGTTCATTACAGTTAACATTCAAGAAAATTTCATATCATGTCTTATTTTCTTTTCCTAAGTTAATATAACGAATGCTGCAGAAAAATAACTCCAGTGGAATAAAATTTTGATAACAGAACTAGTCAAGGTTAATTAATATCTGTTATAATCATTCTCTGTTACCAAACTGACTGTGAAGTGACAGCAGTGTTCACTTGAAAATTGTTGGATTTAGTTATTCCTTGCATAGTTTCAATAAATAGTTTTCTGTGACAGGTTGCCTGTGAATGACTAGCTATGTTTTGTATGTAGCCAAGCACAGCCTGCGACAGTAATTCTGCTCTTTGATTGATGGTTGAAGCATTTTAAAAAGGAGAATAACAGACAGTGAGTGATGTATTTCATCAGTATGAGTTTAAAAAAAAAATATAAATTATTTCAGCTGTAACCTAGTACATCTTCACAATTTGTAAACATTCCTGCTAATATCTGTCACTTCTCTGGATACTCTTAGATGAACGTAGGAGAAACCCCCACACCAAAGTCAGAAGAATTCAGTATATATATTAGCATTAATATTGTCAACAATATTTACTATTTCTTACCTCTTGTGAAGAAAAATAATAAGGATCTAATATTAACAGTAAAGAAAATATGTCATAGAATGACAAATCTGAACTCGTGAGAGTCTCCATAAGTCATGATGATCAAACAGGAGGTCAGAAGGTTATATAAGGGATCAACTTCCCAAGAAAGGCTTTAAAACCTAACCTGTTGTGCACTTTGTCCAATAAAAGTTAGAGTTCATGCCACTACTTTGGTCCTTTGCCTAGCAAATATATTGATTGTACTGAAGTGAGGATAAAGACTGAAACATCCAATCTCACTTTTGCTCTCTAAAGATTTTAGTTTTGATCCAAAGATAATGCAAATAAATGGGAGCCCTTTATTGTTTTTCAAGGACTTTTGAGCATCCCTGTATGCATCTATAGTGGAAATCATCCTCCCAGAAGAAAAAATTCACTCTAAATATCAGAATTTTTAGGAGCAATTTTATAGAGTAATAATTCTGCAAATTTTTATGAAGAGGCAGAGAACGTATATTGAAGTATTTCAAAGAAAAGTCTAATAGTAGCTGACTTTGCTGTAGAAATAGACATAGGGTTCTATAACCAGAAAGCATGAAGAAAAGCATATGGGGTTAATTGTGATGATTATTTACCTTGTGCACTGTCTGTGTCTTTAAGAAGTTTGCGATGAGAAATACAGGACAGTGTATTATTGATCTGAGGATCATATTGCAATGTTTGAGAATACATGAGATTCTAAATTAGTTTAAAAGAAAGGAAAATCATCTATTATTCAAACAAAGACATTTCTGCCCCATCTGAATACAGAATTACACTGTTAATATCAGCACAAAGGCTCTAGATCAGGAACAAGGCAGAAATATAGTCTGATTTTTTCTGTTGCAGTACACAATTTCTGTCACAGAGTTTTTAACGCATAAAGATTTGAAACAATGTGTTAATTCAATTAAAATAGAACCCCTTTAGGAATCTTTGTGTTTTAAATTATTTTTAATTGTGTATTACATAAATAAAATGATAATAAATTAGAATGGTAACATGTTTTTATTTATTATAAAGACTTCTATATAATCAATGTGACCTTTTAAACATAAAGTAGGCTAAACCAAATAAATATGCAGAAACAAATAATGTGTTTTTTTAGAAATGTGATAGTCTAAATGAAATCAATTTCATTTTGCTACTTTTTCCTTTTGGACATGGGAAAAAGTATTTTTTTAACATCAGTTATCATGTCAAACTATGGATTTTTAATACCATTCAGGCTTGGTGAACACAGAGTGAGGTTGGCTGGTTTATGCTATGTCATACAAAAATACAAAAAAAAAAAATTAAGAAAGATAAGGTAGAAGCAGTATTTAAGCAAACTGTTACTGTAATGAACTTTTATGTATGATTGGTAACACTGATTACAATTGCACTGTTTTTTCATTCATAATCATTGATTCATTCATAGTTGCATTTAACTAGTGTGAAGTACTACATCTAAAATAAAGTTCCACTTTGAAGAGGGATGTGGAAAATGGAATCAAGGCATCACACAATTTCCACATTAAATGACTCAGTTACAGGAAAAAAATATTTTTTTACCTTCAAAACTGTAGCAATCAGTAGTTAAAACCTTATCCTAAGGGAAAATTATGTTTTAGTGTCATATGTACACATTCTTTGAGCATTATCCTTCATAGTTCTCTGGTAAATGTATGAAATAAACTTAGGAAATTATTATTTTTTTTTAATTTGGTAATCTGAAAACCTAAGAAAGTTGCATTAAATGCATTAAATGAACTCAAACAACAAGGTTTGGTGACTGTATAAAATTCTTCCTTCCCTTTCTAAATAATGGCTAAATTTGTGCAGCAATCAAGAATATGGATGTTTTAGAGGTCAGGTGCACAGGTGCACTGTGAGTGCAATTCTTATCTATGAAGGATTAACCAGCTTCCTTGGAGCATTAACTTCTGAGCTCTGGTTCATTCTTTCATCCCTTTTCATGCCAAGTTGTGGATCTAGGTATCAAAAATAAAACTGCTACAGAGACAGCTGTGCTCCAGATGGCAAGGGGGGTCTAAGGTACCATAAGCAAGAACCTTCAACATCCATACATTTTCATCTTGATCTCTTATACTCTCAATATTCTATCAGATTAACGCATCACATAAATAGATGTGCTTTTGAACCTCATGCTTATCAATCTCCTCTTTTGCCTGAAACCAAGTCCCCATCCTGGCAGGATCTTCCAAGGTTTATCTGTGGTATTTTCCTGCCCAAAGACAGGATCAGCTACAAAAGTGCTGCTGCTAACAAACATTTGGTTTACTTTGTTAGCAATAGTCCAGTGATAAGGGTTGGGAAATGTATAACCCTTGTTTTGTTTTGTTTTGTTTTATTTTTTAACTTGCCATTTCTCATTGCTACTGGGTGGATACAACCTCTCTTGGGTATTTTCCCATCGTGACCAATTTTTTTTTTTTATTCTGAGACAGCAAGAATCAAATGGCTGATGCACTATGATACATCTGTGCATCAGACTGACTTGTCTACATTTCTTCTCTTGCTATGAGGAACTTGAGCTAGCAGTCCCCCTACACAGCAGTCCAAGGTCTCCCACTGTACTTGTTCAATGTGTTTCACTTCTCCCTACTGCATGACCCGTTGACTCCTTATTACCTTTCAGAATATGCGGTCTTCATCACAGACCAGAAGAAACTTCCCAAGAAATCTGTTTTTCAGCTTAACAGTTCCCTTCCTCCTTGCAGAAGACTTTCATGTATTTGAAGGCTGTAATCATGTTGCTTCTTGATTTCCATTTCTCTCTCAGAAAAACTAGAGTCCATTCAATCTTCCCATAAAGTTCATGTTTCCTTGATCTTGGATCACGCTTTCTGGTCTCCACCAGACATTCTCCAATTACTTCATATATTTTTGGATTCAGGGACTCAATTGGATTCAGGTCTTCATCTGGATTTCCTTTGTGTTTATCTGTTTGCCAAGCTGATAAATTTTAGGTCAAGTGACAATATTTGTTTTTTTTTTAATACTGACACTTAAAACCTTAGCATGAGAACTTGTAGTTTGACAAAAGTTTATGTAGATGCTTATATAGAGAGTCACTTTTTCTTTAATGGAAAGGAACTCTTCAGTTTTACTCTATTTTCTTTTACTCTAACACAAACATCCAACCCATCTGTTCAGTGCAGTCTTCCTAACATCACTATTAAATGGCCTTAAAGAGTCCATTTATGGCAGAAAGCTGGTGATCATCCACTCTTTTACTCTGAGGAGCAGAAGTTTGACAAGTGACCCTGAATTTCTTCCAGTAACATATACAGCAAAAAAAGAACTGGCCCCAGCCCAGCTGTCAGGCTTTGATTCAGGAACGAAGACTTTCCAAGGCAGGAGTTATCTATCAAAAAGGCAGTCCCATTCTCAGGGAAATACATCTGATCTAAAGCTGATAGAGTGTGAAATCAAAGGTTGTGAATGGCTACTCAAGGGAAACCAAATACATTTCTATGGGGTTGCAGTACAAATGGTGTTGGTAATGGGTTGTGGCAGGACAAAGGGCAGCTGAATTAAGCACCAAGATCTAGCACATTAGCATTATCTGATCAAATAAGTGTAAGATGGCACACTGACATAATGAAAATTATCCCTAGAACTTTTCTATATTGTCACCGAATACAACTTTACTTTGTCTTCATCTCATCAATTTATCTGATAGAAAGATTTAATCCAAAAACAGAAAAGGAGGATGCTCTGGCTATATGATTATTCTGGTGGAAGACTCTTCTTTTCTAATATATTCATACTGTGAAGGACTAATTGCTTTATAGCAAATGCTATCATCCAGGAAGCATGTTAAGTACTGGCAACTGCTTACTTTGCCTATGGTTTTTGAAGGCCTGGAGTGTTAAAGTTAATACTTTAACTAAAGTTAAAGTCTGTTCAGTGATATTTTCAAAACATTTACAGAATCACAGAATCACAGAATCACAGAATCTTAGTGGTTGGAAGGGACCTTTGAGATCATCGAGTCCAACCA
>JAOQGH010000001.1:25534079-25621386 GCA_025769975.1 Gallinago jamesoni
TCCATACCTGTTCTGCAGGGGTAACTGGGAAGCTGGGAGAGGTTGGGAGGGGACTCGCCTGCTTCCCCGAGCAGGGACCTGTTTCCATTCCCCCTCTTCTCTGAGATCCTCTCCCTCTCCTGTTGCTTGGTGAGAAGAGGGGAGGTGGTGGAAGACAATGACACACAGCAGCTGTATGATTATTAATCAGTCTTTTTGAATGTTTAAAATGTGGATTTAAAGATACACGTATTTATCTTTCTAGGTTAATGCTGAGTAAGGTTCAAAGTGATTAAATATCAGTTTTCTTTGTTTTTATGGGATTTTTAAGAGTAGCTAGGTCACTATTAACAAAACTCTGGACCAGAAATATTAATTTCAAAAGCAATTACTTTAGCAAAGCATATTAATAACTAAGCATAAGTGCATGTTATTAAAGGATTTGCTATGTATGAAAGAGAGTGAAGAAAAATATTTCTGGTTGTTCTGTACTCCCTCTTATGGCTCTCGTTAAACTGACGTATTGTTACACTTAGGATAAATAGATGAAAATACTTCTGTAGATCTCTTAGGCATAAAAGTCAGTACTTGTTTATACTATCATTCATTTAAATATTCAGGAAAGGAGTTTCTGAAATGTTTGAGTTCCTCTTTGAAATGGTTATTTTATATGTTCTAATTTCATGTATTATAAATCAATTACGTCAAAATATCTAGAACAGTGCATAGGTGTATTTATTTCTCTTTAATATATCGAATCTAATTAAATAATATCATACGACAACTAGAATTTTATGGTTCAATATAGCAATAAGGACATTGTTTTAAAATATATTTTCAGTGGGACAGTAAAAGGGCAGCGTTTTATCAAAACATTTTCAATATTAATATATTGACTCTGAAGAACCTGAGAATGTAGAAGTATGGAATTAGTACATAATGTTCTTGCTCTATTGTATTTTAGAGAAAGATTAACATATTAATGGATGGCTGGAATTTTCCAGCATATATTTCACCCAGGGCAGCATTTTTAATAGGCAAAAGCACCACCAGAAAATTACCTCTGTAACGGTGGAAGAGAAGCTCTTACAATAATGTCAATATAAGCCCATTATTGTTCTTTTTTTTTTTTCTTTTTCACACTGTCATTTCAGATCAATGTTACAAAATTAAAACAAAATGCAGAAACATATAAACTGGTAATATGAATTTTGATTGTGCTTCCATTAAAGAAAATGGTAGCATTTTAGGGATCCTTCCTTTAAACATCTTCGCAGTTTTCAGAAGGCACAACAGTGGATCATCTGCCGGTGAGGTGTTATACCCTAATCTTTGAAAGATTTTAGGGTATTATTCATTAGATTATGCTCCAATATTCTGAGACAAATACACTATAAATAAAAAGGCACAAAGGGAAAATGTGGTAGTGGCCATGATACTTTGTTTAACTAAAAAACATTTTGGGCAAATAAATAAATTAATAATGATGTATCAAGTTAATACAATTCCTTTTTCCACAGACTCCTGCAAAATAATACCATCTGCAAAATTATGCCATTTAAACACTTTCCATATTAAAAAGATTACATGTCCAGCTTAAAAGGAAATATAATTTTAGAGTTAATTTTCTCAATTTTTCAGATATCTCAGCTCTTAACTAGTGAAATAAACTATTTTGGGTCTGACCAAGCAAAATATTCTAGTCACCATCCAAATATCTTGGTTATTTAATTTATTGTCCACTGCTCGTTGTTCTCCCACCTCCCCTTTCACCAGTAAAAAAAACAAAACACTCCAGTTGTAGGAAGACTCCAAATTATTGTTTTAGTTCAGGCAACTGAAGAAACACTTAGTTGTGGAGAACTCCTGATGATATCTCTAAACCTGAGGAGGTTTAGTGGCCACTACACAACTTGCTAAGCAGAACTTCATGAAGATCATCTTCTAGCCCTGAACAGCCTATTTGCCTGAAGTCATGTTGAAGATCAGTTATTTCATGTCTTTGCTGCTTCTTCTGCATTTTGATTGACTTTTTACTCCTTTGGGATGTGTTTTGAACAGGGTTTTTGGACATTCTGTGGAATAATTTGGCCATAATATTTGATTGTCTGGGTGCCACCATTTTAGAAATAGTAGTAATAGTATAATTTCTTAATAGCTACTGTGAGTAGTAATAGCGGTTGTGAATATGAGCTATTCCTGCCACAATCATCTTTCTTCTTCTAGTCTCCCTTCTTTGTAATAACTTTTTAAAGGATGGTTTCTGCAACATCTTTATAGGTCTTTGTAAGGGTGACATGGAGATAAATCCTCTGGAAAGAACAATTTCCTCAGTACTATAGTATGAAGAGTAGTTTCTTTCCTGAATGCTCAAATACTTGTTTTGTTGATCTTCTGATTTTCAACTATGCCCAAAGGTTTAATGGAAAGGATTATTTTTTTCTACAAATCAGTCAGGATAGTGATGGCATGCTTCCTATAGAATGTTTGAATAGTTTACCTGCTTTTTGGGTGTTGATCCCAAACTTTCCTCCCTCCATTCCAGAATTTTTGGTATTATTGGCCTATTCTGGTATAATAGTAAATGGTATTAATTCCTTGTACACTGTTTAGTATCTGAAATGCAACAGCTTCTGCTTATTCTTTGGTGGACGTTTCCCATTGCCACTTTCTTTAGGTCATCAATGACAAAACTATGTAAAAACTAGTTCTTTACCCCTCACACACACTCCCCACACAAACATTTCACAAATATTTGCCTGGTCATACCAGGGTATCCCTACTGTGTTAAAGTATGTGTCTTCTGAACCTACTCCTTACTGGAAAAAGCTGGTGAGATTTCCAGACACAGTGAACTATCACTAAGCAGTGGTTCTGCTAGCAGCATATTTTGAAGATAAACCTGAGACAAAAAAAAGAAAAATGCAGAAAATTCAATTTCTAGAAGTGTCATAAACTGCATAACAGTGAAAAATATCCCTACAAAAATAGCTAAGGAGAGTTTCAGAGTTGCTTGGGAACACAGATTCTAGGAGTGATTCAGATTCTAGGAGTGATTCCACAATGATACAGTTGAACTATATTTCAAAAACTGAAGATTTAATATAATTAAAAAGCTAATTTTTAATCATACTGTTATGGTACCTTCTGTCATAGAGATGCTGAACATGTTTCCAAAATAAAAACTATTGTATAATGCTAATGAAGACAAGAGATCAATAGCTGCTGTGCAATGGAGAGTGTGATAAACCTGAACAAAGACATAATTGTAACAATGTAAACTCTGTCAAAATTATTGAATGTTTTTCAAGATTCTAGTTATCCCTGTTAAGATGTGCACTGATCCCAGAAAAAATCTGAATCACTAGAATTGTTTTTCAATAAATACCACCTTTGTTTAAAATCAGTACTGTGCAAGTTTATTCACAGATCAATCTGAAAACAAAACACAAGGTTTATTCAATTCATTTGTTTTAATGATTTGAGACACAGGATTTTATTATACTTAAATTGGATGGTTGAAGCATCTATGTTCCTGACAGAATAAGAAGATTTAGGGGTAAAGAGAGGTTTGTTTTATTCTGGGTGAGGAAAAAATGGATTTATGAATGTTAGTCATCTATAAGTTTTCTGATTAAACATACATAATTTCCACAGTGTTAGAAAATGTCTTGTAAGAGTGATATCCCGATAACATAAACCACCTTTTTTTGACAATATGTGATGGCACAGAATGATTGCAAATGTGAATTTTTATGGTAATTTCAGAAAAGAAATAATGTTCTGATACACTTACATTATGTATATCTAGGTTTTTATATTGAAACTCAGAAGTATAATAGCAGAAAAAACATTTTAGAAATTTTTTTTTTAGAATAAGTGTGATTCAAAATGCAGACTCTAGATAAGAAAGTTTTAAATCTGGAAAGTGGGATTCACGTTTGATTTTATGCTACTACATGTTGTTTGTCTGTCCATGTCCCCCAGCCTTTTTTTTTCGTTTTGGATTACCATTCTCAGACATATGGCTCTGGTCCTATACTACACTCAACTGCTGGAAATTAGATTTCAGCCATCAAATCATTGATTTGCCTTGCCTTGAAATATGTTTCTGGGAATCACAACTGTCCAGACACAGTAGTTCTGGAAATTAAATTGCAAAGCAGCAGGTCAAATAGGTACATATGAATAGGGATAGAGTGCATATCCAGAGCTATGGCTGTTTCTGTCTTGCTCTGTAGAAAACATCTATTCTGAAGTTCCTAGCACAGTCAGGATGTAGAAGATCAGCTTGCAAATAAGCCTAAGTGGCAAAAAGTCAAGCTTCTTGTAAAGTATAAATAAGCCAATCTATAAACTAATTTGATGAAGATTGTACATCAGCTGCAGAAAATACAGCACTTAGGACAAATGTATTTTAAATAAGGATGCCAGAATCTCTTAGTCCATGACCAGAAACAGGAAGGAGGCACACATTGCCTGTTTCTAATCACTAACATGTCTGACTTTCTCTACTGGGATATTTTTCTTTGGTTATTACAGAGTGAATCATATGTGCTCTCCAGACACACAAAATGAGAAATGCTTTGGGTTTTAACAGGCAATGCTAAGGACATATCCACTGAGTATTTTGGATGAGGAAGAAGGCATTAAGATTAATTTTTTTGTGGCCAGGGTTACTTCTGCTCTTTTCTGTATTCATTTTATGTCATCTGGGTTCAGGATATTTTCCTTCTAAAATTTTCGAAGATGTATCTTATTTTATTCTCACATGCAATTATCTCTAACATTAGTATTTTGCATAATATGCTTCATGTGTTCTTTCTTTGCATTATGTTCAGCTTTATGAAATCATAATTCTGGCTTGGTTGCTATGTGATCATGCTGTGTTATGCCTATGTTCTCTCTCCTGCATTATTTCTACAGCCTTTTAACTGTAATACCCTGCCACAGTGCTTCTAAATCACTTTATCCTGAAATCAAATTACAAGAAAAAGATAGGGAAAAAAACCCTCTCATTCTCCTGGAAGACTATTTGGTACTCTGCCTTATAATGCGTATCAGTTTATTAATATAGCATAAAGATTTGATAGTTTCGCTGTGTTTCTTATAAGTAAAGCAGATGAAAAGTCCTGCATCAATGTAATAGTCTGATTAACGAATTTAGAGAAACGAAGTTAAGATTCCAAGAGATAAGGTTCTCATAGAAAAATTCATTAATTTACTGTGCACTTCTATTATATTTGTGATTTATCAGGTAAATAAATAAATAAAACTAAGCACTTTCATAGTATTTAGGATATCAAATGATTACATGTCACTCTCTCCGAAGAAGTTCATCACAAATTCAGTTCCCATGAAAGACTGGAAGTTTTAACATTGGCATTGAAATGCCTATGAAAGTCTCCCAACACATCTCTTAGGTAGCAAGTATTATCTTTACCCTACAGGCTAGACTGTGGTATAAGAGATATTACATGGGATTAAATTTGCATGTGGAAACAAATAAATGTTAAAACAATAAAAGCAAGAAGAATATGTATAATGGTTCAAGTCTATATTATTTATATAAGCAACTAAGTATATGATAAATAACATAGAAACTATGTGTGTATATGTGCATATGTATAGATATGTGTATTTTTTTCAATATTTTGCAAAAGCACTAGATAATTCAAGATATATTAAAATGAGATAATGTGGGTTGTTTAGTTATTTTGAGTACATTATTTCTCGCCTGTATCTTTTATTTAAGCAGGCTTTCCAGAGGATTTTCTTCTGTATGTTTCAAATGCAAATTCAGATGCAAATTGTCGCAACAACATGCCAAGATTAGCAGCACCCCCGCATAGATTGTGCAGAGAAAATGCGCAATTTTCCCAAATTCCTTAGTAAAACCACAAGAAAAGCAAGCTTTAACTCAACTGAATTTGAATCCCAGCAGAGAATGCTCAAGTCATTTGCAGCAGATGATCAAAAGATTTATTAGATTTCTGTTCTCTCTCTGGACTCCACCATCCTACAAACTCTAAACCTCCTGCTCAGTGATGCAAAGGATATCATGATGTTATTCAAACTTCCATTGCAAGTTGAGCCATTTTGTTCCCATGAATGATACCATCACTCAGCTACCCAATTTTGACATCCCTCTTACTAGATAAAACTGCAATGGATCTTTGACAATATGCAGTAACAGAGGGAAAAAAAATGCAGAACTGCTGCAGTCCTGCTGCTTTCATATTACCATCTGGCATCACCTTTAAGCCAAAATTCCAGAGGTGTTGCTAGAGGCTCCGTTGTTGCACTACAGAGGTTCAGATCACAGAGAAGAGCCACATACAAGTCGTTGCTGCTTCTAACTAGCAATGCAAAGTTGTCGAATCAGGGACCTTTCATGGGCTTGCCAATAACTTAATTTTTGATGTTTTTGGTGTACCCACATGAATGCAATCAATGGTTCTTAAGAATTGGAGGGAGGATTATGAATGATAAAATGAAGACAGAACGCCACAACATCAAACCTGTTTTGCATTTGTTTGGCCAAACTCCTAACTTTTTTCCTCCAGGCTGCTTGCAATGCAGACAGCAAGGGGAATAAGAGCTCTTATCCAGATGGAGACTTATGGAACACTAGCTCCTTTTTATGTGGTTTTTAGTTACTCATGAAAAAAAAAATCATTTATTATTTTCTTTAAAATCTTATTTTACTTTATTCTTCCTCATTCTCCCACAATTCAAAACCAGTTGTTGAACATTTCTGAAAGTCATGGGAGGTAAGAAATTTAGAAAATATATACTCTTACACAGAACTTTAGAGCACAACATAGGAGTGTTAGAGGTTATACAACAATTTAAAACAAAACAGAATTTTTTTCCCACAAGAGTTAAAATATCAAGAGTCAAAATGTCAAGAGTCACTAGCATGGTTTCCTATAAAAAACTAAAAAATGTGATAACAGTTGGGGGCTAACAACTGAGTAAAAGTTTGTTTCATATATTATTGAATGATTTTCTATTTGAACTACAGTGATGATTTCCCCGATGTTTGTACATGCCCGAGTGCTACAGCAGGTGATTTGTGTGAATATGGATTTAGTTTTGTACATATAATAAATGCATAATTACTGCAAGCCAAACATTTGCTCGTTGCAGTGCAAGTGCAATAATTTGAATGTAATTGTATTGTGCAGACCCTGTTTCCCCCCCCTAAAGTCAATAGAAACAGTGGTAAGTAGTTAAGTATGATGGCTGGATCTAGTTCAGTGATGTGAAGCTAATAAGGTTGAAAGTAACTCCTACAGTTTGGAGAGGCTGAGAACCTCAGCTCCCAGTGCTTTCAATCACTGTTTTGGAGATTCCATGGTTCCGAACACCAGGCCCTTGATAACTTGTTTAGATACCAGCAATGTCTAATGTGAACTACACAGTGATGTAAGCTTGGCTCTTGGGTCAAAATTTGCCTTGCAGGTACAAAACAAATCTTGTCCAAGCGAGCCAAAGTGCTGCTCTTTACATAATATTATTCACCTAAGCAATCAACAAGGTCATTCTTTTTATAGGTGAAAAGTACTTTCTTTTCTTCCTTTTTTTTTTTTAATTTTTTTATGATATTTCTACCTAAACATTTCTTTCCTGCTCTCTCTACTTCTTCCCTTTCTTTGATTCAGCTTTGTACCATTTTTCTTCTCTAACTCCTATAATTCTGTCCACACTCGGAAATTTGAGTAAATGCATGGGAAACATAATTACTAATGCCAAGTGAAATCAGAAAAGATTACCATGATGAAACCGTTCAATGGTTTGGATTCAGATACTTTTTTACTCTTCTAGGTTCTGAATAAACCTATGTAAAATAGGCTCATAGGTTCCTACAGAAGCCTATGTGCAGGAAAAAAAAAAAAAAATTTACTCATCTTAACATTTCAAGTGAAGATGAGTTCAACTCCTTCCTTGATTATCTGTTCCAGTTTTGATTAGCCACTTATTTACATCCTGTTATGGTGGTGGATTTCTGTTAGTCCAACTTCACGTCACTGCATCATCTTATTCCTTTGCCAGCAATACTGAAAAAGCCTCACTTCTCATCAGATATCCCTTTCATCTATAAGTATTAAAACATAATGATCAAGTTATCTCTCAGTCTTATGATGAGTTGGAAAAAGATGAGCTCCTTAAACTTCAAGGCGAATGACTCAATTTGTAATTCCTTAATCATTTTATGGCCATTCTCATAACTAGGTTTACTAATTCATTCCTCTTATGAAATGAGGACACAAAATCCAAGAAGTCTGCTCTACAAAGTAGCAAGATCATTCCCTGGCTTCTACTAGACATTCCTGTTCTATATCTTCAAAGGCTTCAATAATTATTTTTTCTACAGCACTGCACTAGAAGATTTCATTTGAGAAAATAATAAAATGTGCTCACTAATTCCTTGTCCTAGTCAACTTTCTCCTAGGATCTTCTACTCTATATTTCAAAACATGTATCCTTTTTTTCTCAAGGTATTTTTTATTTGACTACATTATACAACGCTTTTCCAGTCTAGATCTTGCACCTTTATTTCAAATACAGAACAGAAATATTTACTGGAATATCCAAGGAGTTAATCATGTCCACCTGTAGTGTTATATATATATAATTAAAAGGCCATCATGGTAGGTTCATAAGCATGAGTTTCAATCTCTTTGTTTAGTAAATGACATAAAATGCATACTTGGAATGAATAGTTCTGTTTTAATTATAATAATGTGCAGTGATTTCTGGGCTTTGAAAGCAGAATAAAAAATGCTCTAGTCACTTTACTAAATGTCCCTTTGTAATCATTATCTCCACAGGGTGCACAGTGAAGTCTAAGTGTTACCCCAAAGATGTAAAGCTGCTTGCTGTAAGAGTCTCAAGGAGAGCTCAGGTCTCCTGACTTGTGTTTACTATGGAATATGTATAAACTACATGGTATAAGTAAATATGCTGCTGTTAAAAAGACCAGCTAAGATACGAGGTGAATATATGTATATATTCTTTTGGAATCTTTGATCAAACTGCTCTTATGTATAGTCCTAGAAAGTAAATACATTCTTAGAAAACAAATCCCATCACACATTTCAATATTATCTTTGAGGTCTAACACATTAACAAGAGTTTTAGAAGAACAGGTGTATTACCCTCAGACTTTTCTGTTCTCTTCATACAATTTATTCAGATTGACACAATTTTTTCCTTTTTTCCTTAGCATTTATCTGTTGTTTTAAATGCAATACAAATAGAGAAAGGCAGGTGGAAACATGGTGGACGACAGAAATCCTGCCTCTGTTCTACTTGTCATTATTACTAACTGGACGGCTGCAAACCTGAACTAAGCAGAGGGTTGGATCACCTATTTGTGCAGCCCTGGTACCATCTTGTGGCACTGAGAACATTTTCTGTCATACTAAACAGGATCATCAGGGGTATGATCCCCCTTCCCCTTCACCCCTCTATCATGTATATACCCATATTGAAATTGCAAAATAAACTTACAGCAGCCTAGCCCCAGACAAATTTGGAAAAGTTAGAGGAGAATGTGCACTGAAGGATATGACAAAGCTGACTCAGTCAAAAGTCTCCAGGACTTCTAGGAAGATGCTTTATGCAGGCTAAACCTATTGGCCAGCAGGCAGGCAGGATAACTTTTACCCATGCTGGAGGTGTCAATGCCAGTAAGCCTTCTGACTACCATGGATATGTTCCTCATCTCCCCAGCACTGTTAGGAATATCCCTCCCTCTCTGTGTTTTCTGACATATATGGGCACAGTTATAAGGGAATGTAAGTAGAAGGGAGAAACAGGGGCAACTTCCTTCATCCAATCCTCTAGTGAGAAGGTTTTCCACTGAGTATTTTGCTGATTTTAGCACCATTTGCAGCTAAAGCAAGGAAAGCATTAGTCATCCGGCTATTTAACAATTTCATTCATCAGGTAAACTGTTAAGATAGCACTTAACAGGGAACATGCCATGATAAATTAGGGAATGCACTGGAACATGCCATGATAAATCAGAAAATTGTCTCTTTCTTAATAACAGATAATATAAATTTTATATTTTATCTGCTTGATTATCCTTCAACAGTCAAAGAAAGTGCAAATGTATCAAATGTCATGCTGGTTATGGACTGTCAAAATATTGCTGCAGACCATTATAGCTACTGCAGAATACATGGAAAATCCTGTCATAAAGAAAAATCCTTCTGAGATTTGTTTTTCTTCAGGCAAAAATATAATAGATTTTTAAATAGTTTTGAGAAAAAATACTAAAAATACTTCTTGTTTCCAAATGATCACAGCATGTTTGATAGAAATATAGACTTGAATAAGGAAATAACACATATTTAAGCAGCTTGCAAAGAACATATTAGTCATGTTTCAATAAAATCTACATTTGATGCTTATTAACTTCCCAGTCTACTTCGGGGTCTTAATGAAATTCTTTGGTATTTCATTTTAATTTGAAAACTGAATTTTCACAATTATGTTGAATGTTATTATGTGAAAAAGTTGTCTTTGTAAAACATGCAGTCTGGTTTTCAAGTTTCAAGCAAGTTCCACTTTTGGCATCATTTTAGTTAGTGTTTATTGAAATGTTTGGAATTGCTAATGCCAGCCCTATAGCTTAGCTCATACCTGAGAAAGGGCCATTGCCTGATATTTTGTCAATGCTGAGATGTCATACTTCAATGGACTAACTGACTTTGAGTAATGGCATGAATTCTTGGCCATTAATATGTAAGTAGAGATATATTGTTCTTATTACTTGAGAAGGCAACTGAAATCCTTTGCTGCAAAAATAATTTCTTTACTATATACTCTAAAAAGTAGTATATGGTTTAGCATGCCTGCCAATCTATGAAGGACTATAATACCTGCATTCTTGTGACATTATGCAAAAACATGTTCTGTTTATATCCAGCTGTCATGTGACATAGCTGAGCAATGAAACACTGTTGTTCTTGAAAAGTTTCTGTTGGATAAAAAGATTATGTATGTAAATAATAAAAAAACAGTCTTTTACTGGAGATTTTTCAGTATTGCTATTGACAGCTTTGCTTGCTGTCCAATTGGCCTGTCACTCAGTTTGAAACTTAAGGGTAACAGGGCTGACAGGGTGTCTGCTTCCGCCTCTTCCCCCAAGCTCTGATTAGAAGCTGGTGAATACAACAAGATAATTTCTATGAGTGTTTGCCTGAGCTTGAATGAGTTTCTTTTCCTCTCATGCTCTTTCTTACATTTCCTTCGATAGAGGTTTGTGTGCCTTGGATAAATATTTGCAGAAAGTACATTTTAAGTTAGGCTATTGCAAGTCTTTACATGAGTACGTTTTATATACTAGAATAGCATACCACTTAAGAAAAGAGAGGACAGGTTTCCATACAATGTGAGTGATTAAATTAATCGAGATGGATAGGCTGGTGAAATTATGTTCAATTACACTTCATACATGTGAAGATGGGAAATGAAATGTACACTTTTCCTGTGCCCAGAAAAAAATTCAGGCATGTTACTTTAGGTAAGCCTAGTAGTAAGATTCCCACTTGATTTTCAACCTGCCATCTCTTCCCACGCTAATTTTTCTCTATGACAGACTTAAATCCTTATGGTTTCCCGTACACTTTTCTCCTAATTAAAGAGTCATGCTTCTGCAATCAGAGATCAGACATTATACAGTGTGATTGTAGTGACCAGCCATAACTAAGCAACCCAGCTCAACTTGTTAATACCTACTGTTGAAGATTCCTGATAAGCTATATGTATTATTTCATAAGCAATACTAGAAGTTGCAGAGACAAATCTTTCCTATTCAGTTTCCAATCTTCTGTCCAGCTGAATACTCTAAGCAAAGAAGAACATACCCCTGCCCTTGAAGGAAAAAGAAATCAAAAAGTCACAGAAATCACCTTCAACTTGATGGAGGAGAGAAGGTACTAGGAACAGATTCCAGATGGAGAGTAGAAGTAATGCCGACAAGCAAGAAAACACAAGCAACCACCTTTAGGAGAAAGAAATATACAAGACAGGATCACTAGATAGATTTAAACTGGAAAAATACTGTTAAGGTAAAGAGGATAATAGAGGAAGATTGTAAATTAACTAGTAGCAATGAGACATTTGTTTTCATAAGAGAATATATTAAACGGCAAATCAAGAGATCAGTGTGATCAAGAGACATCTTGACAGGAATGCTGTGATGTAGAGAAAACAGTGTAAATGGCTGTCTACTATCTGTTCAATAAATCCGGTAATATAGGTAAAATTTGTCTTATTTATAAATAAAATGTTAGCTTTATTTGAAGAGCAGTGAGCCTTTCTTCCTACAACTTGTAATTTCATTTCCTCTCAGATATCTTCTCCTAGAAATCTTTCCTAAAAATCCATTTCTAATCTTTTCTAAATACAACCATTTTTTTTCCTAGTCTTCTTCATACCTCTTCCTAATCCAGGTCTCTGCTCTCTCTGCCTGATATTCCTGGGTGAAGCTTTACCTGGCACAGTACAGATCTACACATTCTCCAGTATTTTGGAGAATAAATAATCTGAACAAAAATATCAACTTGATTCTTATTTATCAAACAAGAAATACCCATGAGGTGAAGGGGTGGGCTTTACTTTTTGCCAAGACATTTGCACAGCCCATTAGTGATGTCATCTTTAATACAGTTCAAATATCTCATTTGTTTAAGCCTATCAGAATAAATGATTGCTTATTTCTCCACTTATTACTCAAAGGTCTATGATAAAAGCCATAGAGTGTTCTTTTTTACAATCTACATTACAGAATGTACTGATTAATTTGGGGATGGTTGGCTTTCTGATTCTACCCAAAAGAGATAAACCTAGATTAATGCTCAAATGCTACAGAAGGAACATAGTTAAATGGAGTTCCTGTATGTGCTGTCTGTTTTCAGTTTTCTAGCACTCAGAATTTTCATCTGACTCATATCTTCTTTTATTCCCCTTCTAATCTTCACATACCCATTTGCTAACTTTTAAAATAACCCAAAATCCATCTCAGAATTTTGAAATCATCTCCCAAGTTATGAGCTGCAAACCCACACATTTCTTCTTCACATTTGCTTTTCTTATCTTCACATGCAGGACATTCACACTATAGATGGCATTGCATAAACAGAAAAGGAATAAATCTTTCAAGACCTACAGAGGTCACAATTCTGTAAGACTACTGCATAATTTCTTTGTAGACCAGAAGACAGTTAACATTAATGTGTCATCACAGTTTATTTCATAGAATCATAGAATCATCTAGGTTGGAAGGGACCTTCAAGATCATCTAGACGAACTATCAACCTAACTCTGACAAAAAAAAATCACTAAACCATGTCCCCCAGCACCATGTCAACCCATCTTTTGAACACCTCCAGGAATGGCGCCTCAACCACTTCCCTGGGAAGCCCATTCCAATGCTTGATAACCCTTTCAGTAAAGAAATATTTCCTAATATCCAACCTGAATCTCCCCTGGTGCAACTTGAGGCCATTTCCTCTTTTCCTGTTGCCTGTGACCTGGGAGAAGAGACTGACCCCCGCCTCTCTACACCCTCCTTTCACCCTCCTCCCCAGTCTTTACCAGAGGTCTAGAGCAGTATGGAACTATTGTGAGGGATGACTTTTAGGCATGACAGAATTAATTTGTTAATTTTTGCTGTGTGGAATTCCAATATCCAAAGATTTCTCTCAAATACTGGGAGCTGAATCACTCTTCTTTTTAAAAAATAAAAGTTGAGGTTCTTTTCCCACACCCACCCGCTGCACACATGACACTGTAAGTGAAGAAAATAGGAAAATGGAAGATTAAGAGTAAAACCCTGTGTGTTGGCTACACTGTTAGAGGACTCTGACCTCCTGGCTATGAAGGTTAGAGAAACCTGAATAAGCTTCAGATCCACTGTACATCACTGCTTATTGCTATAGTGACTTTAACAGTGCAAAGCTGCATGTTTGGTTTCATGGGTTTTATTTTCCTCAAGTACATGTTCCAGCTAGCATTACAGGTTTGCTGATATGGCTTTATACAATAGATTAGACAGAATAGCAGTATTGGATAACTGTAGCTCTGGAGACCAAACATATTTGTGGAATTTCTGGCAACAAAGATCAAGGTGAGAACATAGACTGTTGCTTGGGTATGAAGAGTATATGCTTTGGAGATGCAAAAGAAGCTACCTTGCCCTCAACACTCTTGAGCTCAGAAGAGTTCATCTCTTTTCTATTCTCTCATGAATTTATTTCCACAAAAGCAAGCAGGATCACCTGTGTCAAATAGTTAAAAACAAAAATGTGCAGGAACAGATGTACTTTTTTAATGCTAAACAGGA
The DNA here is from genome assembly GCA_025769975.1 of Gallinago jamesoni. NCBI lineage: Eukaryota > Metazoa > Chordata > Aves > Charadriiformes > Scolopacidae > Gallinago > Gallinago jamesoni. The sequence continues at coordinate 25,548,424 of JAOQGH010000001.1, forward strand.
AATAATAAGCACAACCTCAACATAAAGAGGAACTTTACTTTGAGGGTGGCAGAGCCCTGGAATAGGCTGCCCAGAGAGCTGGTGGAGTCTCTTTCTCTGGAGACATTCAAAACCCACCTGGACATGTTCCTGTGCAACCTGCTCTAGGTGGACCTTGTTTGGCAGGGGGGTTGGACTAAATGATCTCCGTAGGTCCCTTCCAACCCCGTATCATTCTGTGATTCCGTAGAAGACTGCTGAAGACAAAATTTGGGAGCCACGGTAAACTGTACGTATGCAGAAAAATTGACATATTTTATACATGAGTGATTTCAGCTATCTTCCAATATCAGACATGTCTGCTAAGAAGAGTGTGCAATATAGTTGTACCAAAATTGGTAAATCCAGACTTTTTGGTCAGTGGAAAAAATGTGGATTTGGCTGCTTTGGCATGTTATTATGATAGAAGGTCATATCGTGATCCTTATACAGGTTGTGGTTCTCCTATCTAAGCAGCAAAGAGGCAAGCAGCTGTGGACTTGTAATGTGAAAGGACACGTTAGGGCAAAAGGAATAGCTCTTTCATACTCATCAGGCTTTGACTGCATCATGGCCTGTGATGAAACGTGAAACCCAACCTGTGCTAGTTAATAGAACTTTTATTTCATTGTCTGTCTGCTCAAATAAATATTGGCTTAATACTTTTTTACGCTGAATTAATTTGGAGAACAGGGGGCAGTAGTAAACGAGTGAACTTAACCTTGGGATCATATCTGCACATGCTGTTTAGCTGGCAGCATATATTTATATACACACATCCTCCCTTCCCAATCTTTTCCTGCCCTAAGAATCTTAAACAACTTCGCTTCGTGAATGTTGATACTAAATAGTGATGAAATACTTATCAGGCTGAGTAAAAGACTGTAACAATTGACTTTTCAGAAAATTAGCCTTCTTCAGGGGGGCAAATTAACTTCTCTAGTTTCAGCATAAAATTGCCTGCTATCATACAGACTCACGGTTTTGAAGTGCTCAGTGCACTTGATCTTGCAGGCTGTTGTGTATTAACAACTCCCAATGAAAGCAACAGGAACTGAAACACATAAGAGAGCTCAGAAATGCAACATTGAGGATAGGTTTAAATTCTAAGTATTGAAATACACAACCTGAGTACAGGTGAAATTTTAATACTCTATAGCTGGTTCCACTCTGTATCAGTGGGGATATATCCTCCTGTGAATCAGCTACACTGCCATTATGCATCACATATGAAACCACACAGTCACATATATCAGTGGGGAGAAAAGACTCATACCTTTTACATTTTACATGTAATTTAATTCTCCTGCCAATAGCCTATAAAAATATCTTTCACAGATTCTCATTTACTGCAGCTTGAAAATTTGCAGCTTTATTAGACCAAGGTAATCCAACAACTCTTCACATTTTGTGGTTTCCTAGGTCAGATTTCTGAGAAATGTGGAAACATTGTGGTTTTCAGACGCAGTAAAATCTCCAGAAACTATATAACCTTCTGTACATTAACAAATCAGGCAGAGAGCACATGGATGAAATATTACTTTTCTCAAGTTCTTATACTAATGTTTTTCTTTTCTCCTGTCCTGCAAAAGTTGGCTGTATTGTTAGAGAAGGATAATTTATTATTCATACTTATTTCTGAAGTTCTAGAAGAAAGCAACAGTTTATCTACAAGAAAAGAACCCAGACCCTGGACACAAGATCAGTCTTGCATTCTGACAAATTCTGTGAAGGAGCTGACAAATTCTGTGGAATCCTTGGCTGAAGAAAGGGAAAATTAGTCTTCAAACTTAGTACATGCCAGACTTTCTAGAGTGGAAGGACTCTTATAGAAATAATGAAGATGACTGTCTTATGCTGAACCTTTCAAAAATGTTCCTCTTTTTCAACTGAACCATTTCCGGGTATTCTGCATGCTCTGAAATGGGTTCAGCTACTGCAAAAGGAAAATTCTGTTAAATGGATACGCTAGTTTGTGCCTGTGAGTAGTTATTTCAACAGAATTTCAGCAGACCTCCTCTACCTACCTTTCAAAATTCATACAAGCCTCTGAAAAAAGTCACTTGTTCAAGTTTCAGCTTTAAAAATAAATATATTCAATGAAGAACATACACAGAAAATAACAATAAAAAGGTGAACTGCCTCCAGCCCAGTTGTGTAGTTCACACCATGTGTTTGCATTGTAGAAGTTTAGGTAAAGAATGCCTCTCTTCAGGGACTAAGTGCCTTTTTAGCGTTAATTGGTTCTGAGTATTTCTGCCTGCTTTCATTCCTTCACGCTTATTTCCTCACATACTTTACACATCCTGTTAAAAATCCTGTATATTTCACCTAAAATCTTACCTTTACTACTACCCAAACATCTCTTCCCAAAACATCAATTAAATGGACTATATTCTAATGTGTAAATTCACCACAAATTAGTTTAATTCTCCATCTTTTGATATCTCCATAGGCTGTTCAGTATTTAATATTGTTTTACTATGTACAGGGTTAAATCAGGATAAGTCTCTAAAAGTAGCCATTTATTATTTTTGCTCCAGATAATGAAACACATTATTCACATGACAATTTTTGAACTCCACAATTGTGGATGTTTTTGACATTTCCTTCAGAAACAGAAACATTTTTAAAATAATTCCCATTCTTTTACACCATATACAACCAGTGGTGCATGAAAATAATTAAATTATTAACAAATAAAATATACTTGCATATTTTGATCTCCCAGGGCTGTCACACATTCAATTTAATGTTAGGTAAAGGGGTAAATTGCATATAATTTTATGTTTAGATTGCATGCTCTATCATGTTAACCCTCTCTCCCTTAGAAACAAATGTCCTAGAATTCTAAGACACAAATCTCAGTTCTGACTTCCATATGTGAGACTGTTAACATTTATTCACATTAAGCCAGCTGCAGAATCAGGGTTTATTAATCATCTGAATAAGTTCATCTTTAGGGGAAAAAAAATGGCTAAAGAGAGTCCTCTCTGCAAATCCTACAAGAATGCCACTTTTGATAACTTCCCTTCCCCATCCATTGGACCAATACTTGAAGCCTATCTAGCAAACTCCATGGAACTGGTCCTGTTATGCAGCATATTCCTTCATTGCAATAGAAATATTCATGACAATAGAGATTAACAAGTTAGTATAAAATTCTTCACCTAGTCCATTTGCATTACAGAGGAATGCTCATAAAATTTTTAGGATCTCTCATTGTATATGAAAAATGTACTTGCTAAGAGGTTTCTGATGTTGACTTTTAGCGTACTTATCTTGAAGAATTGCAATACCTAGTTTTCAGTTTAACTTTGGAACCCCAGAAAAGATGAGTGTAGTTTTTAAATGCTGGATTTTTATAGGAGAGAAAAAAAAAAAGAACTACAATTTAAATCCCAAATTTATAATACCTTATTCCTGTACCAGTGTTCACACCTATTTCGTCATGTCACGTGGTGTTCCCCAAGGCTCAATACTGGGGCCAGTTCTGTTTAATATCTTTATCAATGATCCGGATGAGGGGATCAGGTGCACACTCAGTAAGTTTGCAGATAACACCAAGTTGGGTGGGAGTGCTGATCTGCTCAAGGGAAGGAAGGCTCTACAGAGGGAACTGGACAGGCTGGATCGATGGGCGGAGGCCAATGGAATGAGGATTCTATGATTCACAAGATTTCTGAAATAATTTGCAAAATGATATCAGGTATGCACTAATAGGGCTCAGATTATTAAGTACTTATTTTTTGTTACGTATTTGTCATCTGTTGTAACAAATATTGCATGTTATCTGGTAATTACATAATTTCATAATCTACCATATGTCATTCTACCTCTTACAGTGTGTTGGTCTGGACTTATTTTACCAAGTATTAAAACCAGCTGCTACCAGTATTAGTACCTAGTGCTTGTTTTATCTTCTCAATTAAACTACTTATCTATAAGATCCAATGACAATGAGGGAGTGATATATGATATAATACTGCTGATATGCCATCTATGTATTATCCTTCTGGGGTATTTCTGTTCTAAAGACAAATACAATCCTAATTCAGGTGGGTAGTATACCAACAACCATAATGAACTCTCAAGAGCATGCTAAAAGCCTATTTTATGAGAAGACATCAGAAAAGATCAAGTAATACAGGCAGACACCCGGGTCTATTCAGCATGTCTGATCAATCCTAGATCACAGAGATTGAGGCATTTTCTCCCATGCAAATATTGGGAAGAGAATTGCCTCAGACACACATCTTTTGCAGGTTCTCATTATGGGGGTGTAGGAAAAGGTCTTGGGCATTCAGCTTCTCCAAGCCTGGATGGACAGGTGCAACCTTTCTGGGCCTCTAGAAGTGTTCCTCTCTCTGTTATGAACAGCACAGCTGATAGTCATACAGCTTCATGCACCATAGGAGTCAAAGTTTCTGGCTTTAGAGAAGTCTCCGACTACAGTGGTACTGATGAAAAAAAATCTATTGATTCTTAGGGGCAAAAAAACCCTCTTGAAAACTGACTTCTGAGTACCAAATTTCCCAGAGTGACACATCTGGGATTATATTGCTTTTTGTTCTGTACCATGAAGACAAACAGCACCATATATACCAATCTGGTGTAATAAGTAATTTACCTGTTACTTCAGTTCCAAAAAAGATATCTGAAGAGAAAAAACAAGTGTTTCACTGACTTATCTCTTATCATACCAGGGCTTTATTTAGCTTTTCCAGTTTACATGAAAATAATAGAATTTTTAAAAAATCATTTATCATAATCTAAAAATGTTTTGATCCTTTTCATATGCAGCACATAAAGGCATTCAACAGAAAATTATTTTGAAAACAGAATGTTAAATTGTTTACAAAAAATAATTAATAAACTCTTTAATATCCAGTCAGCAACTCTTTAGCTAGTCTCCAAATCTGAAAATGAATATAGTTTCTAATTTCAAAGATACCCATGTGAGAATGTGCAGCTGGGCATTGATTTCCACAAGCAATTTTTGGTTTATGATAAGGTAGTAAATAAGCAAGAAGTATAAATTTCCAACAAGCATATATATATAACATTTTAAACAGGCGTTGAATAGCACCTACTGAGAATAATCAAATTCCTTAAACAATTAGAAAAAAAACAGTGCATTTTGGGCCAGTTTTAGTACACCTTGGGTAGTGGAATAAAACATTAGACTGAAGACCCAAGTGATTCTAGCCTACTGTGAAATATAATAATAGATCTGAAATGCACAATGCCTAGGGCAGTTTATTATCATTATAATTTAGAATTCATATAGAAAAACAATGGAGTCTCACTAGACTTCTTTGATAAGCATTTGACATTACAATCAGAAAGCCCGAGTTAAATCTGGAAATCTACTTTAATTTTGCAATAAAGTGTAAAGGCTTCATTCATTGTTAGATCTCCCTTTGTCTTTCTCCTGATACAAGCTTAGTTGTGATTTTTGTTAAACAGAAAAGCTTCTGTTCTGGGAAATCACACAGCAGTTTGTTGACAAGTGAAGCAGAATCTGAAATTTTACACAGCCTTTTATGGAAGAATAGTTCAGATATGTTTGTCTTGTCCCTGATTATTGGTTCAAAAACAATGTTTTAAGCAATGCAAATACAGTTATCAAGCTCTTCCAGGACAGAATGCTTTCTGGGTTATAGTTTATTGCCTTTGGCCAAAATTCTGGATGAAACCCCTGAAATACCATCTTCAATATAATGTAAAAGTAAATAACAGTCAATTAATATTGTTTGGATCTTCTCTGCAGGCCTACCAATAACATCTATGAGATTTTACTGTGTTGTTGCAAGTGGACCCCAAGACTCAGTCTAAGAAAGTGAGCACCTCTTTACATACGCCACAAAAGAGAGCATAAGTCCTGTTGTGAAATACTGAGAATAAAATATTTGCATGGTTGTCATCTGTGCTTCATAGCAACCATTACAATTTGCATAAACATAATTTTACACAGGAGGGAAGCATATAGATCATAATTCTGAACTACTGATAGAATTAACCAGCTACTAATTCCTTACATAGGAAAGAATCTAAAAGTTTGTGAGACTAGACTTGCTCAAAGAAAACCTTTTATAGAGTTGACTAAATGGGATCTGAAGAATTGTCATAGAGCTATTGCTATTGGAAAAGTATTAAGCTGGTTGACTACAGATACATAATAGTTATGTCTTGCATAATAGTTATGTCTTGCATCATGCAATCTTACAGCAATGCTTTGTGATTTAGTATGTCTTCCTGAGGAAAATGAAAGGTGTCTTTAGAAACAGCTATTGCACTGATACAAGATCTCTTTTTTTTAGGTTGTGGAAGAATAGTGAGGGACATGTTCGCAACAAATCATACATTCATATTTTTCATTAAGACATGCTGAACATTTTTCTTCCTTCTGTGCAAAGTCTTATCTTTCAGTGAAAGAATCCTGTTGCTTTTCTGTATCTTTAAAATGGTCTTTTGGCACCATTTCTTTCCAAAAGACAGAAACGCAATTTGTAAGGAAGACTTGTGTATGAGCAAGCAGTAAAAATGATTAGAAAAGGGATGAACATGTTGCTGACTGAACTGATAAGAATTCTTAGCTATCAGAAGAATTAGAGATATATTGTGAAGGGAAAATGAATACAAATGTCTGTTCCTCATATTTGTATAAAAACACAGTCTACTGCATATCTCCAAACACTGCAGCAAGAAATTATTGTCAGGTTTTCTGACTGTAGCACCTGAATCATACAGAATTCCCTAGCTTAACTTGATGAAAGCGTAGCTCCATTCATCCATGTCAAATGAACATCTGTCAGCATTGCTGCTGCTTTGCTTAGAGAATGATGTTGTCACTCCACTAAATTATCTTTTATTTATTAATGAGAGAATTTCCAGGAAGGTAGGCTATGCATGTGTGTTTATAGTCATCATTTCAGGAAGGTCATATCTATAGAGCTTGAAGAACAGAGTTTTCATTCAAATGACAAGTGGGTTTAGGTAGCATGTCTGAGCTTTAGTACAGATACATAAATTGGAAAAATAGTAACCTGAATAGTAACAATATCATGCTGCATTTTTCTTTGGGGGGAGGAACGTCTTGCAAGTTGAAGTGTTACAACCTAAAGCAATGATCTTTCACTTCGTAAAATGCATTAGCGAAATGAATCTTGCAAGAAACACTTCAAGGAGAAAGTATTTTATTCTGTTAATTGTAAGCATTTATAGGATCAACTCCATAGTCAAGTACCAGAAGTTTACTCCGGAAATTTGCATTTTGTCATTATTTATGAAGAAATTACCAGCAACCAGATTTTTTGCTTTGACCACCACTGTTGTTTTATATACATGATTCCAAATTGAAAATATAAATAGAAGACTAGGGAAAAGGATCAGTGCTTGAACTAAGTAGCAAAGTTTCATAATTCTTAATGTTATGTGCAGCTTGTATTCTGCCACATTAATATTTTAAATTTGTACAGACCATTTTAATCTACAACATCTTGAAATGCCATAGAGACACTGCTGTCTTGCACACCAGAAATTAAATGCCACAACCTTCAGCACCATGGATTAAGTAAAGCAGAGCAAGGATTCTTGGAACCAAAAGAGTCAGTTTTGGCTAGTTGTGTGGACCACCTATAAAAAGGCAAAAGGATAAATTTCCCCTGAAGCTATAAATCAAACTTTAGCCTTCTACATTACTCTGATTCCAGAACACGAGCTTAGTTTACTTCTGAAGGTAGAAAATGCAAAACTGATCAGTCCTTTAGTACTCCAGGACAACTGTCAGAATATAGTCTGCTAGTATTCAGTCATGACACGCTCCCCACTGGGAGGAACATACATATAAATATGAGTACTATTCAGAAAAAGAATATTTTCCAGATCAAACATTAGAAACAGGAATATACTGGAAACTGGGGACTTTGCGCTGCAGTTTCTGGAGACTTTTTGCTGTAGTTTGTGAGTCTTAGTCAGTGAATTTTGAAGCATGATGAACTTGGGATCAGGAAAAAGGTCTCTATGGAAACCTCTGAATGGAGGGGCATTCATTTTCTGTGATCAGCTGCACCAATTCTCTGTAGTCAAGAGCCCCTGCTGAACTTTAGTCTTTCCCTACAGGCCCAGTTTCATTTCAAGGTAAACCGAAGCTTGGGGGAAGTATTACCTGTCTCAGCCTGACACGCAATTTGGATTCAGTGAGGATCTGCAACTAATCCCTGGAGCTAGGAGACAGTCCTGTGAAGTAGCCTGTAAAAAATGGTACCCTCTCCATGTTATTATAGCTCTGTGTTAGCTGATTTTAAAAAGTCTGAGCACCCATTACCATACTGATGGATATTTCTGCCAGCATTTCCAAATTCACTCTTACTTCAGCCCACTAAAATAGTAAGTTCTGCTGCAATGTTGAGAACAGGATCCAATGTATTGGAGAAGACAGAAAGTGGTCAGATGTGGACTTTGCCTACTTCTGACACTAGCAAATCATTGCCAGGATTGCACAGCTGTTACCTCATAGCTTATGGTTAGTTGTTTGGTAACTGGAACAAAGCTTTGTTCCAGCTGTTTGCTTGGTTGGGTTTTTTTTCCATCACAGAAATATTTCATAGGGTCGGTCCCTGGAGGTATCTAAAACATGGGTTGACATAGTGCTTAGTGACATGGTTTAGTGATTTTTTTTATCAGAGTTAGGTTGATGGTTGGACTAGATGATCTTAAAGGTCCCCTCCAACCTAGACAATTCTATGAGTTTATGATTCTAAGATTCGTTGTCTAGTTGTGCCTTCTGCTGCTATGGTGGATGTCTCTGCTCCTGTGACTGAGTTATCAGATAGGTGATTTTAAAGATTATATGTTCATATATATCATTGCCAGCACCCAGTTTAGCACATCTTAGGTTTAACAAGGTCTACATGAATCTCTCTGTGCCTAGGTCTCTGCTTCTGAAAGTTCCAGCCATAAAGCACCCCCCAGGAAAGCTAACCTCAGATCAGATCTCAAACTGTGTTCCTCGTCAAAATATTTCTTTTTTCAGCTACCTTCTAATTTGGTTTCCAATCAGGGACAGGCTATATCTGTTAAAGTTAAAGTCTTTGATAATTTACCCCTAAATTTATTTTGAAATTCTTCAGCTGACATTAAAAAAAAAAAATTAAACATAAGGAATAGAGCACAAAATGGATAACATCAGCATGAAGGTGGTACTCATCAGTTCTCCATCACAGTTCGATGACATGCAGAAACTCTTCCCCTGTCACTCTTCCTCCCATAAAGAAAACTAGAAAGTTTAGAGAGGATTGTGATGGATGAACAAAGGTGTGGAATCACAAGAAAAAACTTCATGACCATCAGCCTGGAATGACCCATCAGCCTTACAAAAGCCAAAACTGAATGAGAATTTATGAAGTATGTAACCACACTATTGTCTTAGTTCTGACTTAGAGTCACTTCTTTTGAAGTCAAACTCCTTATTATCATCATTTCCAGAATTATTTTTTCTCCAGTGGTATTGGTTTTGCTACACTCTAACGCAAATTTGATATTTCTGATGCTGTTACCCAGGTCACCTCAGCCTCACCTCATATTACCAATCTGGTTACCTAGGTGCTTCTCCCCTGTAGATCACCAGTGCTCCCTACAATTATCGGTGAATCTTGGCCATTTCTCACATAACTCCCCCTTCGCCATCTGTGCAATCCAGCCATTCCCCACAGCACTAGTTGTAACTTTTGCCAGCTTCTCACTGTGTTATTTGTTGTGTTCAGCAATTTCTCACGTCACATTCTGTAGTTTCTCAGGGTCTGTTCAGACAGCTAAACCTCATGCCGGTGCTGAATATCTTAACACTCAGCACCAACCATTTCATTTTATGGTTCTGCTCCTATTGAATGACATTGCTTAGTAACATTGATGCAGCTGTTACAACCATTAAGTGCCATGATAAAAGTAAAAAGAGAATAAATATTCTCATAGTACACTCATGCACCTATATCCATTGAGGATGGTAAGTATGGTGTTTAGCAATTCATCAGATAGCATTTTCCACAGAAATTAGTTTTGTTGAAAGGAGGGGAGATGTGTAGGGAATTAAGAAATGCACACAAGGACTGTATGTATGTGTGTTTGAGGTGAAAAATAATTTAAATTGTGAGTGCTAAACAGGCAGCAGACAGTTGGGTGTATGTTGGGGCAGTGGGATGGGCAAAGTCCAAAACAACTTTTGAAGCAGAGGCTTGCTATTTGCTGTCTGTAACTGGTATTGATTGGCTGGTTGTAAGTTTTGGTAACACCTTGACTCAGAAAAAGTAACTTGTCCTGAATCCTCCAATTAGTTAAGAGACATAAAATAGAACTACCTGTTAGAATACTGATCATTTGGTTCTGCTTCCGCACATACACAGCTTAGATTGGGAAAACCATGGGATTAACATCCAGAAAGAAGAGTTGGTGCGTTAAAGAAGGGTTCCCAGAAAGAAGAGGGCCTGGAAAAAAGAAAGTGAAGTTCCTGAGTGGAGGAAGGATCCTGGAAGTGGCAGAAGATCCAGGAAATGAGTAGAGAAGAATGCTGGAGGATGCCCCGAAACCTTGACCATTAGTGCCCAAGACTGGCAAGTTTAAGCAGGTGCACAGCATGAATTAATATGACTTTCAGCTCAACCTTTCTGGGGTAGGTGCAATCCCCTTGTAGGGCAGGGAAGTCGAGAGCAGGCACTAGGGGTCAAGAGGGCATAAACACATGAGGGTGTGAGATAATCAAGTTAAAAGGTCTAATCTAGTTGGTTCTTAAATAAGCTTCAGTTTCCAAATCCACTATGGGTTGTCATTTCCCATGTCTCACCCATGACAGTATGATGAGGAGGATGGAGAGGCAGGAGTAGGTTCATCAGCTGGAGGAGATTCTTTTTGGAGGTTGAATTTCAATACCCTTTTGGAAAGGATCACTGTTCTGAAAAATATTAACAAATTCATCTGTGAAACTGGACACTTGGCAATTATCCCCCTTTTGTGCCTTTCACTGCTGACTGACCTGATTGATAGACTTGATTCATCAAGAAAGGTGATGAGTACAATGAAAGTTTGACCATTCAGAAGGAGGTAGAAACATTATCCATGCTAAAATATTTGTCAGTACAGGAGCTAGTGATACAATATGCAACAATCAGGCATAAAATCAAAACATGTATTTTCAGGTAACATATAGTTAATGGAATATGTTCCTGTATGGTATTGTCGTAGCCAAAATTTTACACACAAATGTGTATATACAAATTAGTGGAAAGAAAATCTCCCTAGAGCTATTAGAAAATAAAGTCAGTCCAGTACCTCCAGTTCTCAGAGAGTTTAAGTGCTTACTTCTGCAACTTCAGAAAATATATAGAAGAAATCTGGTGTGCTAGTCCTGTCTTTTATACAAAATATATGCCAAGGGACAGTATTAATAAAAGGTTTATGTTAGATACAGTAAGGCCATTCTTGTTGAACTCTTTGAATTCCATTAAGCTAGGTCATTTTTAAATACGAAAGAGTTCTTCCTGAATAAATTGCTATAAATACATCTTTTCCCACCATTAATAAACCTGAAATAATTAGGCAAGCTCTCTAAGAGCTTGTGAGTATGTGTTTTAAATGGAGAAGGGGAAGGGAGGTTTAAACCCATTGTATCCTTCAATAACATTCTCCAGTACAGATTCAAAGTCACTATGTCATTATAGGTGTGATTCACTGTGTATTAAGACACCTAGGTATAGCTACACATAGACCTACATGCGAGCTGGAAGTCTAAATTCTACTATCTAGTGACATTTAGATCTTCAAGAATACCCTGTATGTTCTCCAGCTGCCAACCCGGAGAGGAGTGGGTATTCATTGGTAACTACGTGATATCTGACTGATACCTTGCAGAAGTGACTCTTGCAGAAGTCTCAGATGTCCTCAGGTGAATGAAATGGCATTTAAGCTTTATGTGTAGGAAATTTAATGCTGCCCTGTCTATAATGACAGCTTGCTCAATGGACGTCTAGTCAGTACAGTCAGTGGTCCAGAGACTGACCTTCATTACAAGTGAGCTGAAAAACTCTGAATCAACCAGGTCTCCCTTGGCTACAACAGAAGCTCTGACACAGCTTTCATGTATATATCCAACTTTAGGTGTCTGAATCTGTTTAAACAAGTTTAATAAATAAGTTTAAATAAAAGCTGTGTGCATCCTGGATATAATCCTCCTGACAGAGTTGCAGTTTCATGGAGCATTCAGGTTAGGGCTTTATCCTTTTTAATAAAAACATACAAAACCTAGTAATTATTAAAACATTCTTGCATTATACCACAGCAAATTCCAACTCTAACTGAAAATCAAAATTGAAATTGGAAAAAGAATGGCAGACTTAATTGAGGTACTATAGCATTTTTAAAGCTTTCTCTAGTTTCTCTTAACAAAAATTCAAACATGCCTAAAGATGGTACATGAGAAAGTGCTGATAAATAGCTGGTGGATTATTCACAGGGCTGCAATGCAAATATGTTTCTACGTAGAATATTGTAGTCCCACAGAAAACACACACTGAAAATCATAGCAGCATTACAGCATTTGTTCTTTTCTAGAGATGAGAAGGTGCATTTTAAGGCCCTTCCATTTCCAATTACAAAAACTCTTACAGTCTTAAGAAGAAAAGCATTCAAATAAAAATTAGACAAGGGAATCAGGACTGTACATTTGAAGAATTTTGCAATTCACCTTCCTGAAATTTGACTACGTGCATTCTCTTCAGTAGCGTGAATGTGGAAGGAGATGAAAATCCAAACAAATGAACTAGGAACACTGTCGTTGGTTCAGCCAAGGTGGCCAGTGGCAAGACAAGAGATTCTCTTCCCCACCTCATGCTCCAAGGAGAGGAAGAAAAGAGAGAAAGAGATTTAGGAATTTAGGAAAAAAACAAAACTACTTTAATGAAATATTAATAATAAAATAAAAAATGGAATAGATAAAATATATACAAATACATATACAGAACCATATCAAGGTCCCAGGGTGATTTCACCAGCAGCCACTGGAGAAGTGCTAGACTAGACTCAGTGATGAATGAGAACTGGATTCTGACATCTACCTTCAGGAATGGAAGAATCAAGGGTCCTCCTCAGACGTCAGTCATTGACACAAAAAGAGAACCATCAAAGAAGCCAAACCATTGAAGAAGAACCAACCTGACCCCTTTTATCCCTCAGCTTTTAGACTGAGCGTGGCAGATGGGCTGGAATACCCTATTGCTCACGCCTCCCCACAGGTGCAATCCCTTCATGGGGTAAACAACCAACTCACCTGACCCTGGTTGCCATGGCAACAAGTGTAAGCCAGAGCCTCTCTCACTGAACAGAAAGTTGGCTCTGCTCCACCCCAAACCAAGACAAACATGTCTCATCTTCAGACTGTATCATGGAAATTCTTAGAAGATGAAAATTAACATGGTAATAAAGACAAATGAAGTTTATGGAGAACACTGGATCGAATCCAGCTGTTTCCCCAAACGATAAACACCCCATTGTAAATTAGCATTGGCAGTGGTGTATCTCCTAGACAGTCTGTGGCTGTTGGCTCTGCTAGGTGAGGTTTTGTACAGCAGAGGAATCACCAGGTGAGGTTCCAGCCCCATGAAACCAGTGCATGGATGAAAGGAAAAGGCATTTGGAGATATTTCCAGATGCGAGGACCTAGAGAACTACCCTATCTCTTGCCTTCCTTCTTCAGTTCATTGGAACAGCTGACTCCCTTGACAAGTTAATAAGCATGACTCAGATTATGACCTCTAGAACGATATAAAACTCAAATGTGGATAAATGTGTAAGTACATGACACTTAATCATTAACATTTCTTTTAAAATCTACCCATTTTCCTTTTATGAATGTCATGGGTTTGGCCAAATCTACCAAAACCGGACTGACAGATGGCTCTTCCCCCCCAAAAAGAGAGAAGGAGAAGACATTAGGAGATTTAGAAGTTTAGAATGAACTAAACTACTGTAATGAAGAATTAATATTAAAATAAATAAATAAAAAAAATAATTAAATAGATACAATATGTACAAAACTGTATCAAGCTCCCAGGATGACAGTCACGTCACCAGCAGGCACTGAGGAAGTCCCAGACTGGACTCGGCGATGGATGGGAACTAGATTCCAGCTCTGGAGTCAGGAACACACAGCTTGGGATCAAAGGCAGATGAACAGACAGGGTCCTCTTCGGACATCGACCATTGCAGGAAGAGAGCTGACCCTTTGATCCCTCAGGGGATCAACTGAGCTGGGGGCAGACGGGATGGAATGCCCCGGTTGGTCAGGTTTGGGTCACCTGTCCTGTCTGCTCCTCCCCACTGATGTGACCCCTCTACACTTTTCCGTTTCCAACCCTCTTAAGGGGCAAATAACCAAAATTGGCTGACCTTGGTTGTTATAGCAGTAAATATAAGCAAGGGCCTCTCTGCATACCATTCCTTGGCATGTAGCACGAACATTGGTTTTATCATACTGAGAATGAGCAGTTTTCTCCAGAATACGCCCTTAATTTCAGAGAGTTAGAACAGGCCTAGCTAAAATGTAAAATTACAGAACACAAAATTGGTTCGGTTTTACTTCAAACCAGGACAATGAATTAGGCATAATAGCCCATTATTGCTTAAAGTCAATATGCTGCTATATCTAAGAATGTATTATAAATTTACGTTTGCCTTATTATACACACTGTTAGGCTATTTAATCAGTTTGTTAATATAGTTGCAAGATATTGATACTTTACTGTGCTATCTTCACCATTACAGTGTTGCAAATGACATATGGACATTTCCTTCACCACATTAGGTGCTGGAATTTTCAGCTGAAGTAAACAAGGGAATTGTTGAATGACTGCCTTCCTTCTCACAGAAACTGCATTATATCTGCATTTAAATTCATTAAGGCTTGGCATCTTTTATTTAATTTTAATAAAATGAGAAGCTACTATATAACTCCAGCTCCAACAATAGAAATTCACTTGGGCTTAGTTTCAAAATGTTGAAGACCCATTAATTCATTTTTGTTCCTCAGAAAAATGTCTTACAGTGGTTTTCTTCCCAATGCTCCTATTTAATTTCCTATTTATTTAGTTGTCTATGGAGTAATTTATAACTTAGCTTCATAACCTCAGTACTCAAAGTAGAACTTAAAAACTTCTTGAAAAAAATATCTACATGCATATTACTAAGACCCATTTCCTACAGAATCCATTTTCTTTATATTTTTTCTGCTTTCCCTAAGGTTTTGATTGGGCTGAAATTAAAATTATCCAGCCGTCATGTTCAGTGGTCATTTTTGGTATGCTAATAGACCTCTTGCTGAAAAAATGGCACAGTTCGGTTTTATTTTTTAACTTTTCTATTTACAAGTAATTATGATATACCAAAACATGCCTCCTCTACAAATGCCAAGGCATGCTAAAATTACAAAAGTTCTGTCTGTGCCTGTAGTCACAGAGAGCTAAATCATGCAGAAAAGTGTTTTTTCATCTACTGTGGGAATGAAGAAACTGGAAACGTGTTACTCTGTGAGAGTTTAGCAGATGTTCTTGCACTGGTGGGAGGGAAGCCGTGAGAAGAGTAAAACAATGTCTTTATATGGTATTATTTAGGTAGTGAGAAATCGAGCAAGGCAGTGCAAAAAACAGATAGCAAGGTAGAAAACAGATAGCAAGGCAGAAAAAAGCAGATAGTAGTTAGCCCAGGTGCATGGACACTTGTATGTAGCCAATTGTATTGCTCACAAGGGCATGTGGACATTCACCCACAACCTATGTGTGTAGAGAGCACGGCACGTGATCAAAAGATAGAAACTATGTGTGTTGCAAAAATGAAACATTAAAGATCTTCCTTTCACCAGTTGGCGGAGTGCCCTTTGTTGCCGCACTCTACCAGATCTTTTGTAATGGGTAGCTAATTTAAGACTTAAATTGTCAATCTGATGGAAACATTCAACATAGCCCTTCTCCAATAATCTTGGCTAAAGAACCTGAAGACTTTTGTTAATGATATTGTCTCTGAGGAATAAAACTATAGTACTTAATTTAGCCTCTCTCTCCCAGAGAACAGGGTGTTCCTAATGGGGTAAACAGTGTGAAAAAATTTCAGATTCTATATCCTGATATTCAAAAAAGTAGGCTCTAGTGCAAGGCGGGTTTATGGTGTCTTCTAAGAACAAATTTTCTGGTCACCCATCTCAAGTGTTTCTGGAATTGAAGAAGTTTGGTTGAAGTCAGAAAAAAAGACATATGAGATTAGAAGGGTCCTTGGACTGAGATGACTAGTAGAGCCTGAGGGGTTTATGAGGCAATGAAAATAGGAATTCCCAACTAGTTTGATAATAATTTCATTTTTAGAGCTTTTTCAAAAATCCTCCAGGAACTTGAAGCTGCTAAGTTTTTATCTTTCCTTCACTTGTTAAACTATCTTTGTCTCAACCCATGAGTCTTCTTGCTTTTTGTCTGCCTGTTCACTCACCCTATTCTTCTGGGGTGGGGCAGAACTACTTTGGGGGGCTTTTGTTTCTCATTCAAGTCAACCCATCCCACCAAATCAGTAATAACATCGTATGCCCCTACATTTTCCCACTCGTGTTTCTGCAAGTCCATGCATGTATGCACAATCTTATCTCTGGTAGCAAAACTCCATTCTTGAACAGGAAATCTGTGCCAGAATGAATGGACTTGGCTTTAGATCTACCTCTGCAGAAAAAAATGGGAGTTTACATTCCAGTTTAGTCTAAAGCTAAACGCTGATTTAAAAATATACTTATAAGGAGCAGAAAGAGAAAAATTACATGGTGTACATCATTTCCTGTGTCTCCCATTATAGCCTAATAGTGTATTGCAAAGTCATTAATAACAAATATTAATTAGTGCTAAAAATAAATCTTTCCTTTTCTTATTGTTTTAGCAATAGATGTGCTGCAGGCCAGTGTTAGCTCTCAGGCCAGTATGCCTGATTTGAGCTTATGGAGAAATACATATCTAAATGCCCCTACAAGCTTGTCAGAATTGGAAATAAGAGAAAAAAAACCTGAAAATAAAAAACTGAAATAAAATATTATTTGTTTTTAAAGACGAAAAAAGTTTGTCTGCTTTTGCCTGCCTGCTTACTTCTCTGCAGCTTTGTGCTGTACCTTTTCTTTACCCTATAAACATCAAAGTGAAGGTCAAACTTCATCTAGTTATTAGAAAAATTTGATCAAGTGTGACTGAACTGCAGTATAAGATATTGCCCTTCTTTTTCCCCTAAATAGTCTCGGGTTCTGGGACTGAAGCCTAACAAAATGCAGCTAAGTAGAGAGTTTATAGCTTAGAGGTTCATTACTGGATTTGGATTGCTATGAAGTACTATGTTTAGATGCCCCTGAGGAGGTTGGTTGCTCAGACTATCAGTCATTCACTGTCTAGCAGTGCTGCTTCAGTAACTTGTTTTGTCCAGGAGTCATTCTGTAACTAATACAATTTTTAGGGACAAAAAAAAATTGGCTTTTTAATCTCATTTATTCCTTGTAATTTAATCCTTGTTGGGAGAGGATATACGCCAGCTAAATTTTCAAAGACATTTTCCCCCCTTTCACCTATTTCATCCATGTTAATTCTTCCGTGGTGCCTTGAATACATACTTGTCCTGGTTTCAGTTAGAACTGTGTAAGAGTTAATTTTCTTTCTAGTAGCTGCTGTGTTTCAGATTTAGTATTAAAGGTATGCCGATAATCTATATTGTTTTAGTTGTTGCTAGTGATGTTTGTAGTACTGAAGGGCTTTTTCAGCTTCCCATAGAAGTTTAGAAGGAGCATAGACTGAACAACGGCATGGCCAAAAGAATATTTTGTACCATGGATGTCATGCTTAGTATATAAATGAGGGTTGGCTGAGGGGCAGGAATCCACAATCACTGCTCAATTTGAGATGCACAACCAATTGACTGGGCGGTGAGAGCGACTTGTGTCATGTATATTTTTTCATTATTATTATTATAATCTTAAAATTCACATCAAAAGAAGAGTGGCCAGAAGGTCGAGGAACTTGATTCTACCCCTGTGCTCTGCTTTCATGAGACCCCGTCTGGAGTACTGTGTCCAACTTTGGAATTCTCAACAAAGGCGGGATACGGACGTGCTGAAACAGGTCCAGTGGAGGATCAAGAAAATTATCAGAGAGCTCGAGCACCTCTCCTATGAAGACAGGCAGAGAGAGCTGGGGCTGTTCTGCCTGAAGAAGGGAAGTCTCCAGGGAGACTTCATAGCAGCCTTCCAGTACCTGAAGAGGGCCTACAGGAGAGATGGGGAGGGACTCTTTATCAGGGAATATGGCAATAGGACAAGGGGGCAACGGTTTTAAAGAGGGGAGATTTAGATTAGATACAAGAAAGAAATTTTTTGCTGTGAGGGTAGTGAGGCACTGGAACAGGTTGCCCAGGGAAGCTGTGGATGCCCCATCCCTGGAAGTGTTCAAGACCAGGCTGGATAGGGCTTTGAGAAACCTGGTCTAGTGGGAGGTGACCCTGCCCATGGCAGGGGGGTTGGAACTTGATCTTTAAGGTCCTTTCCAACTCTAACCATTCTATAATTCTATTATTCTATGATTCTTGGTATTTTTAGTGTTGGTAGTAGTGGTATTTTCCTTTTCTGTTATTGTTCTATTAAACTGTCTTTAACACAAACCAGGAGTTTGTTGGGTTTTTTTCTCATTCTTTTCCTTTCTGGCAGCAGAAGGGGGAGTGAGCAGCAGCTGCATGTTCCTTGTTGCTAGCTGGAGTTAAAACACAACACTGCTTCTCAGTTGTCTAGACTTGTCCCTTATGGAAGTATAGGTAGGGCACAGAAAAGCTAGCAAACAGAGAAAACTGATTTTGAAAAACTGATTTTGTTTCTGTAAGCACCATGAGCACTGCGGAACAGTCTCCTTGAACTATATAGGTACTGTCCTAGGAACCAATGATGTAGAATGAAGATCACTCATTCCCTAACACAAGTCAGGAAATTTATCTCTGCTGTCTGACTTAACAGAATGTCAGTAAACCATTAATTTTCACAGATGAAATACAGTTTTCTCTACTATGACCATCTTCTGCTTATGAAATAGATGGTGGAAACCAGGAATTACCAAACTGGTTCAGATAAGAAAGGATGGGAAGTATATGTTCTTGCTGACACATGTATTTCTATTGGTTTCTCTAATGCTGTCTGTGGAAAAAGGCAATGTGACTGTATTCCTGTGTCTGTCTAAGGCTGGTCAAATATTTCCTTATAGAAATGTTGTCTGAACTTCCAACAAAATATAAGCAAGGAAATCACTTTACTGCTTGTCATTTATATACATGGCAGGTGATATGAGAAACCCTGGATGAAACCAGTCTGGAAGAAAACATAATTTTGATTCTCTCAAAATATTAAAAAAAAAAAAAAATTGTTTTGTGAAAGATTTCCCTTTTTCAACATAAGGTTGCTACCTTTCCAGAGGACACTTCATTTCTTTATATAAGTTCATTAATACAGTTCATTTCTTTATATAAGCAAATAACCAAAGTGTGTATGTGTTTACCTGCACAAATATTTCTTCATTTTAGTTTGCTGAATCACATCCTAAATGACATGGAGTAAATCAGTTAAGACATGAAATAAAGAAGCTGAGAATTATATGAAAGTGAGATGAAAAACACAACCAAAATTAGAGGGAACTGAAGAATTTGGGGGAACTTGAGAAATGTAAGAGTTAGCACTCCAGTGTTTCAGACTCAGGTCTATGGCAATTTTACTCAGCTGAATAAAGAGAAGCTTTTATAATTTATTAATCTCTGAGTGCCCATTTTTTAATTAATTTAGCACTGGTTTCTAGTAAAGATAAGGCTAATTTTTCTGTTTGTTTTCTCTTAAAGAACAAAAATAGAAAGTCAATGAAATTGAAGGGGAACATATTTAGTGGGAAGGAAGCAGGAATTGAGAGGAATTCATCATGAAATGTACATTCTTCATGTACAAATTCATCATGAAATTCCTTGTCCTGTGTATGACAGGGAATTCCAGGGGTCATATTTATAACAGAATTCAGAGAGAGCTAATGATGATACTGGTAAAAAAATAAATTAACAGTTACTTTAGGAATGATCTGTTTTCTAAAGCAGAAGAAATTTATATCCTTATATTGCAGGAAATAAACCAATCATTTGCTGAGTAAGATTTAGAAAGAAAATGCTCTCTTACACTAATTTTTCAAATCTTTTTTTACTGTAGAAGGCTTTTTGATTCTTCTGATGCATCTGGTAGTTGCCACTATTAGAGATGGGTTGGCTGGAAAGGACAAATTAACTATATTGGGCTGGCAGTTCTTACATTCCTATGACATCTGGTGTTTCTGCCATGTTACTGATATGTCATTTTGACAAATTACATTACATCATGTGATAATAACTAGCAACATCATAAAATGTAACCCATATAATCTGAAGTGACTACACCAATTTAAAACAATCTGTTATTTTGCATCATCTGTCTGTTACCAATTTAGAAAGCTGGGAGGAAATAAAAAAAAAAAAAAAAAGAGGTTAATTTAAGTCCAGATCTAACCTCTAAAATATATTATTGTTTCTACTCTGACAGGTTTACTTCTATAAATACAGATGTGAAATACAAGCTCTGAACAATGATTTATAAACATCCAGACAGAAAATAAAATCCTTTACGGAGCAAAGAACTGGGATAAATTAATTTCCTGGCAGCATACTATATTCACTAATTTCAGTTCTATTCATGATCTGATTCAAAAGAGAGAATGCAATCATATGATTCTCTGAATGCCAAACATATGATTTAAACTGATTCAGGACTGATTATGCTGAAGGATTTTGAGGACTAGTAGCTTAATTCCTAAGATGAAAATATAATATGAATGAAGATATTAAGCCAAAGAATTGGTAATTTAATTACAAAGGTGTAATGTGATGTTTAAAGAAAAGTTAAATGACCTTTATTTTCCAAAGTGCTTTTTTGCCATGAGCATTTGGAGACTATGCAAAGATTTAGATTCCTTTAATTTATTTGCCCAGCTGGATTTCTAAGTAGCTGATTGATTTAGAACTGGGTTTAGTAGTAAAATGCATCCAGAGATGTCAAAGTATTTATGGATAAAAATGGCTCTGGAGATGTCTAGAGCATCTGATTCAGCTGCATTTCTAATAACAGATTTAGGAGTGGTTTTTTTGGAAGGATGTAGGTGAAACGGAAAGGAATGTCTCTTGCTTTAAAAGTGAGCAGGAAACAACTGAGCTCTAAAATAAACCTGCTCTCATCATAGTTGTATCTAATCCTGAGTTTAAGGTGATTACTTCGAGGATAGTGACTAGACAAACACCTCTAATGAATGTATGTAATGAAATAAATTAAAATATGTGCACAAAACAAATATTTCTCCTCTATAGATTTTAAAACAACAATTAAACTGAACTTTTATTAGAGTGCATTATCATTGATTATCTTTTGCTCCAAACCTTTCTAAATAGGAGACATGGGAAAATCCACTCTGATTTATGATTTATGTTATAACTCAGTGATATTATCTGTAATTTGAAACAGCCTGACTAGAGAACAAGAATTCAATTTTCCAAGAAAAGTGGACGTTCTCACAATTGCGTATTTGCTTATTGATCAGAACAAAATACAGATAATATTTGCACGTTAATGAAATTAAATGTATTCCTGATAATTTGGCAGTCTAGAATTAGAAGCTGTGACATTTGGAGACAAATCATGTATTTGTTAAAATATTATATTGTACTGTCTTTGCACATCCTGAGTAAATATGGTAACCAGTGAACTACCAGATAGAAAAAAGATTGCTTCCAGAAATGCTATGAATTTTGTTCACCATTTTCTTGCCTTCTACACCAATCCATTATATATATAAAAAAATATTAACTTATTGGACACCGTTTTTTATTTGTGCAAGGTTATGGTGAGTAGGGGTGTCAAAAGAAATGGCAAGAAAAAAGGTGAAAAATTACTAGGGTCCATCCAAAGGGCAAAAATTTCAATGAAACAGTTAATGAGTTATTTGAATAGAATTTGCATTTGTTTGGGATGTAGATGTGAGATGAGAGACAGCAAAAGAAGGGATCTGTGTTATCTCACAGACCTTTCTGAAGGCAGAGAGTTGAACTTTGGTATTCTAAATTAAAAATCAATGTGCTAGTTTGGACAGTTAAAAGGTAATTCTATCAAGAGTCTCACTAGGCAAGACTAAATATTAAGAAAGCAAGGCTTATTCCACAGAGTACATACCTAAGGGGTGGCTGAAAGAGGTAATTGCAGTTTGGTTTTCCAGTGTTAACATACAAATATTCTGTCACCCTTTTTCTCAGAGATTCATTTTTGGTAAAATTCTATGCCATTAAGAAAGGAAATGAGTCGTCAGAGTCAACCAGACAAGCACACTGGGGGCAATCAGTAAACAACTGGCTGCTCAAGCACTCCACAACTTCGACCACTTCTACTAGTTTATTTAGGTGTATTCTTTCAGTTGCGTCCTTCAACTTTCATTGACTGGAGAATGTGCAAAGGAGATTTCAGAATTCACTGAAAAAGATTCTGTACCAGAAACCTAAACTTTAAAGACTTCGTGTTTCTAAATGAACCAGAGGAGACTACCTTCTAGAAATGTGGATGTCAGTCAGGTCTGATATAGGTCACTGATGTCTTACATGTACAAGTAGTGTGGGCTATGTCCCATCCAAACAAGACACTGCAGGTTCCTCTTATGGTAAATTAAGAAAAACAGACCACCCTTGAAGGTGAGTTATTTTACATAGGCACCTGTCTTAGCAGGAATTGGATTGTCACTCTTCTGAGTGTCTTTCTCTCCACTGGTTTGAAAGTGCATGTAGGGCAACAAAGTAGACATTAGATATCTAACATAGACTTCATGAGTTTGAATCCAGTATGGAAAAACTCATTAATTGCAAATCATTAATTCAGCACTAGTGCTGCCTCTCCTGGATTTTTAGGAACATTTAACTGTTAACTATCTACTTCACGCCACGTAAAGATATGTGCATATTTCTATATTTAGTGTACAAAAAAAATGATGTCAATCTAAACCAGTGTTTTAGTAAACTGAATGTTCTGGAACATGTTTCAGGGACATATATTTCCCTGCATAAAACAGAAAGATAAATTTCCAAAGAAATTTAAATTAGAGAATCCACTTCTAGAGTTGTCATTTAAGTAATACTTCTATTGGCTATAAGAGGAGTTTTACTAAAGTCACAACTTGTCTGGAATGTAGGATTTAGCTGTAAATTGCAATAAAATGATAAAATTATATGGATATATTATAGCGTAATGAAATACAAAAAGAAGTAAAATGGATTATGTTCCTTCCCTGTGTGTCTTTGAAGAAAATAAGTCAAATACTTCAAGTCAGAACTCTGTAAAAAATGTAAAATACCAAACATGATCATTCTCACTAAATGAGATTATGCTGCTTTGTAGTTAACTTTCAGGAAGACAGAAGTATATGCAATCTCTTGGGGTTTTTTGACTAAAGGAAGTCTGCAGGCATGCCAAGTAATAGGAATTTCAGATATTATCATGCAATGACATTTAAAGGTATGTTTCATGCATTTCTTCTTGAACACAGAAGCAAAATTCTTGCCTCATTGAAAGGATAGATCGAAGATGTCACCTGAAATATTTCAGATTATGCCCATACAAAATAGAAGTAAAGGAGGGAAATAGTGCTGACTATTAAAAAATAAATTTGGGAAAGAATTGGAAAAAACTCAACAAATATATTCTTTGTGTTCTTCAAATTATATAATTCTCGACGTTTCTGCAGACTGGCCATTCTTCTGGTACAACAGTAAGAATGAAAGCTGAAAAAGCTGCCTGAGGACTTTCATAAGAGCTCTAGAACTTTTTAAGGTTCAAACTTCATGATTTATAAATTCATACATAATTAGTTGCTTAACTGTTTGGATTCACATGACTGAGTTTTATTACTAAGGTCTGGAAAAGGCAGCTTGGTGATTTCACCCTTCAGCTGATTCATAGTGGAGCAGAGTATTTCCAGTAAATTACAGTTTTCTTTATTTTTTCTGAAATTGTGTCTGCACAGTTATATACAGTGCATTACAGAGACTCTAAATATATATTATAGTGATAAAATAATTAATATTTTAATACGAGATAATTTTCCCACGTAAGTAATTTTAAGAGAAAAAAAATGTTTTTTATAATTAATAGCTTTCATCCATGACCTTCTTATAAACATCAAAAATATTTTTTTTCATTGTTTGTCTCTCAATTTCTCATACCAATTGGAATCCCCTGTAGAACAGCAGTACTTTCCAGGGTGTATTTAAATTTTGGTCTCCTTTTGTTTCAGAAGTTTCTATAAGCAATGCAATAATCACCTTCAACTCTCCATTACATCCTTGACATGGATGAACTCCTTTGTCTCCATCTTTGCCCAAAATTTGGGTTGCTTCTGAAGGTAGGAAAGTTAAGATGGACAAAAGTGTTATGAGGTCTACTGAATATTGCAAATTATAGCCCTATAAGTGAACACTTTTATTCTAATGACTCCTTATGTGAAGGCCTGTCTTCTGTCTTGTTGCACCTTAAAATAACTACACCAAATGAAATTGTTACTTGAATGGTTTTAAAACTCTATATTTTTCTGGTATTTCAGAAAGGAAGCTCTTGGTTTGCAGGGGGAAATTTTTTCACTCGTTTTCCCTTTACCTGAAGCATCTATACTTGCATTTAGGCTATATCATATACCAGAATATCAAGAGTTTAAACTGTTTTTCTTTGCCTCTTCAAAACGTGTGTGTGATACCTATGTAAAAATATTACTTAATATTTATATATATGGGTTATGATCTGATGTGTGGGAAAGAAAATTAAATATTTTTATAATGATGTTATAATGATGATTATCATCACGTATCAAGGAAGATTACATTATTATAGAACCAGTGAAAAAATGTAGAATTAATACAGAAAATGTACTTCTAAGAAACAATAAATCTCTATTAAATATGCATTTCCACATGTGCCTGCACACAGATAGTTACACTTTTACTAGAATTGTCTAAGCCTAAAAAATATTCCTTTAAAAAAAAAAAGAAGAAATTACACTGCTGAATTGTAAATTTGACTATCAAAATCAACAAAGAAAGTATTCTGATGTTATGGGGCTTTGCATACACTGTTGAGAGTTAAGAAGTTTTTAGCATAGAAACATTTTGTCTATGAATATGGTTCAAGCTTTCCACCTAAGGAATATGATTTGGTCTCAGACTCTAACTAGTATTTACTGCTGAGTTTTAAATTTGTCTTTGTTTTCTAGCATACTGTTGCCAATAATGTTTTTAAAATACAATATCTCCAAAAACAAATCTTAAGAGAGTTTATATTGTAAAGATGTTTAGACACATGCTTAAAATTCAGAAAAGTTCTTCAAGTATCTAAAAAGGCTTGAGATTCCTTACCTATTTTCATGATTGACACTGAGAAAATTTATACTGGACTACTCAAAACTGTAATTTTCTAGAATGTAGAAATATCTAGAATCCAAAATCATGAGTAAGAGTTGTTTTATTCCACCATTTGTATTTAATGATGTATGGTAATAACTCATTACACCATGCAAAATTATGTGCAAAGATATGTGCAAAGAACTAAAATGCCTTCTAAACCCACTAAGAACTACATCTACAAATCTGAAGCAGATTTAATAATATTAATATTATATATTAATAATAATTAACAAGTCATTAATAATAAATTTTTTTATTAATATTGATATTATTAATATTCATGATATTAATTTAATATATAAAATTATTATGCAGTAAGGGTAAGTTAAAGCAACTAAAAGCAACACAGTTAAACTGGACTATCTCCTGTGTGCAAAGGGAAAAAAAAAACCAATAATTCCATCATATTAATCTCATGTTAACAATTCACTTGCTGAGATGACTCATAGTCATCAAGACAATTATATCTAAGAAAACATGCAAAGTAGAAGAGGGTTTTCAGTCTAATGAAGGAAAAGAAAGGAATAAAGCAAAAAAGAAAGATTCCAGGTTTGAATCGAAGTTGTATCTAAATAGGTTCATATCTTCTCTGTCCCTGAATAGAAACTCTTATTTGCTGTTGATGCCAGTATAAGCAGTAATTTCTTCCAGTCTTTGCTAGGAACTGAGTGGCTGACACATCTGAAAAAAGCAACCTATTCTTACCCTCTCCTTTTATAACCCCTGGCTTAATACCAACCCTCTTCAGTAAGAATTCTGGGAATACAAAATAAATGTCCTTCATCTTCCACTCAAATTCTACCTGCATATTGGGAGGCCTATCTACACTGAGTATGGAAATAAGCAGAGGATTAGCTGGGGTCATTGAAATACTTATCAGTAGAAATTATCTTCCTATAGCTTTGAGCTAAACTATTCCTCTGAAACATTCATGCATATGGATTCCACTTACCAACGTACTGTCCAAGGGTTACTGCACTTACATGCGTGACTCTGGATCTGAGGTTTGGTTGCCTCTATGATGTCGAATCACAACGAGGTCTATGAGATCAGACATGAACATTTTGGAAGACTCATCAAAGACTGAGATACTATAAACACCTTATCATCCTGGGGAATCAGCATGATGTCTGCATAAATAAATCAATAATAATAGCAAATGCAAAGTTCCCACTGTGCTGTGCAGCCATCTTGAGTGAACATCTTTCAAGGACAGCAGCCTGGCAAAAAATAGTGACAGTATTGATGAAGACAGGTAGACCTATATTAGTTTGGGAAGTTTTGGGGTGTTGGAGGTCAGTAAATACACTACAGCATCAGGTATTTAAATTAGATTGTTCATGAATTAACAGCAGCTTAAGTATAAATCAGTCACTATGTTTGCTTGTAATTTCAGATAATGAAAAAAGGTTGAGAAAAGTGTGATATGTTCAAGCACCATGTCTAAATACAATAAAAGATTAAATCCATCAAATGAATTATTTGTTCCAAGCTGTCTTCTTACTGTGATCATTTTTGCAACTGTATATGTCTTTAGTTTCTCTATTTCTTTTAATGTAAGTCTCTTTACTAGCATGCAGAAAACAAAACCAGAGGGCTGAGAAAGATTCTGACAAGAAGAACAGTGAATCAGGTTAGAGTGTGAAAATACCTTTCAGATAATCCTGCTTTACTTATTTGGTGCTGTAAGTATGAAAATTATGTGTTTGTTTTTCTATTTGTTATCACTGCACTCTAATAATTTTTGTCGTTCTCTAGACAATAGGATAAAAGGAATCTATGTCTTCCATGAGCCAAATTTCTCTGTAAAATCATGAACTTTAAAAGTTGCTGGAGAGCTTGTGCCTCTCAAAACAATGCCTATAGAAGTGGGAAGGAAGCTAACTCAAAGCAACTCAGTCAGGATTTTATCTATTGGGGCTTTGAGCATAATGAAATGATGGGATTACAGGGGATGTATTCTGTCATTCTCAATTGTGGGGAAAAAATCACATTTAATATTGTTTGAATTGTCATAGTGAATGTGTTGTTCATTAAGCAAAATGTACACATGGTTCAATTTATGTTGAAGACAGTTCTAAGAAGTCAAAATTAAAAACATTAGAACATAAAAGTACTGTAAGAAATAGTGACATAAAATCCACAGTATCACATCACTTTAATAGTTTGAAACATTTGGTGTCCCTAATGTAACTCCAATTGCAATAGATCATGGACTGTAATTAAGGAGATGAGGTAATAGATAAAGAACACCAGAACAGAAATAGGCTTTTTGGATGTATAATTTTGAAATCAGTTCCTCAATTTGAAATGAATGAAGAAATGGAATTATACAAGCATTTGGAGAATAGATGAAGGGGGAAATGTTGAAGCTTATTGAAGAAAGACAGGACTCTGCTGGAGCTTAAAAAGAACAGTTATTTCAGGTCATACCGAGAGATTACCATCTTCAGCATGCCACTTCCAGAAGCAGGCAGTACAGGATACCTGTGGAAGAACAATGGGTCAACAGAACACTGTGGTACTTTACAGAGCCCTGCCATTGCTATCTCAAGAACTTCTCCCTTCAGAGCTTGTATTTATTTGTCTCAGTGATCTTTATTTTCCCTGATTGTCCAGTTGGGTTTTGCAAGGAGTCCTAAAACATAAATAATTGAATGAAGAAGCATCTGATTTTGCTTGCTTTAAATATCAACGGCCATTTTGATGTGATCACTTCTAGGCATTTTATTAGATGGAGAACAAGAACAAGAGCTTTCTGTTCACTTTCCTTCTATCATTCTTGCTTTTTATCATACTGTTTTTCACTTGCCTTTTTCTCAGCCTGGAGAGTCCTGGTTTACTTGGCCATTCCTCACAAGGAATGTGGGAGAAATGACCCTCTTTTATGAATCTCAGGTTTTGTGAATACACCTAAAAAGGCAGCTTCACCTTCCTCCTAATCATCAGATTTTATCCTTCATTAGTTATGAGTCTTACTTAGGGGTGAAATATTTGATTTTATGGACTTCAGAATATACAGCCATTTTTCCAGGAAAGTTGCCTCAGAGTTAAATTATCCCCTATTTACTATTCACAAAATACCTTCACTATTTTTCTTGTCTTAAATATTTCAGTCATACAATCAGGGAACAGAAGATAGGGCTATTTAACTAAGGTCACCTCTCACATACTCATCAATGCCAAATGTCATGTAGCAGAGTTAAAATGAACATTCAAAATCTGGCATTTCCTTCTACTAGGTATTTGGTCAAGGCTAGCAACATGTTGAGGCTTAGAAATTCATCTTACTTTGAGAACAGTGAGAATGAACAGAGATATTTTTCTTTAGTTATTTATGTGGAATAATTGAATGAGTTCTTGGCAAGCATATAGCAAGCCTGGCTGAACATCTCATTCTTGCTGTTAAATGCCTTACCAATCCATATCCCCTTATATGTTGCAGACTTTCCTACACATCTTGAAGAGACACCTGTTCTACAATAACAATACCAAAAGGACTATTGTAATTTCTATCTTCTGTTGTTTTGGGGTTTTTTGTGTGAACAAAGTAACTATCTGTATTAGATTGTATGCAAATTGTATATAATTGCATATATATTTTATACAAATATTATTTACCAGGTTAACTACTCCAGTAACACAACAATGTTTTGAAACCAAACAGTATCAAAATAAAATAGACCTGTGGTTTTAAATTTAGTTGCCATCTCCATGGCTATGGACCTCATTTCTTACAGCACTGTCATTTCTTTCAGGGCTTTGCAAATCTCTCTGGCTTTTTGTACCAATGTTATTACCAGGAACTAACTACTGAATTCAGTGAAAATTGAACTTCAGGTCATGTTTCATTTTTTTCGCCATAACACCCTACACAAACATTCTCCTTTCCAGGACTGTCTGTCATTTGTGCTTTCCATGTTTAGAGTTAACTTTGTCTGGAAAAGTCACCTTGAAGCTCATTCAGCTCACTCTTAAAGAAGCACGGTGTGTTTAATTCCATTATTCATTCTTAACATGAATTGTGCTTTATATCCAATATGACTTATGCACAGATCAGCCATCACCAGCTGCTAGAGACTATTATGTTCAGTGGAAAGTAAAGGAATTTTTACCGTACTTAGAAAAAAAAAAATGATTTTACAGTGTAACATTTGTAAGTGCTCATATAGGAAATAAAAAAAAACAAACTCATCTAACCTTGATTAAGCTGATTTAACTACAATCTGAAAATAAATGCCAGTTTTGTTCCTTCACAGTATGGCCATTAATAGCTGTGTCTACCTCCTGTTTTATGAGATGTTATTGTCAGTTTTGGTGAAACTCTGTGTTCCAAGAACACTATGATATAGTTGCCATCACAGAAACATAGTGGGATGACTTGCACAACTGGAGTGCTGCATTAGATGGCTATAAACTCTTCAGAAGGCAAGGAGGGAGAGGCATTGGTGAAGTGCTGTAGGTTAGGGAGTGTTTTGATTTTCCAGAGTTTAATGAAGGTGACAATATGGTTAGTGTTTATGAGTAAGAATAAAGGGGAAGGCCAGCAAGGCAAATACCATGGTGGGAGTCTGTTATAGACCACCCAAGCAGAATGAAGAGTCAGAAAAAATACTCTATAAGCAGTTGGTTCTTATTCTTGTGAGGAACTTCACCTTACCAGATGTCTGGTGGAAATACAATACAGCAGAGAGGAAATAGTCTAGGAGATTCCTGAAGTGCATGGAAGACAACTTCCTGACACAGCTAGTGAGCCAACTAGAGCCAACTGGTTGGTGAGCCAACTAGAAAAGGTGTCCCATTGGACCTGTTGCTTGTGAACAGAGAAGGACTTGTGGGTGATCAGATGGTTGGAAGCCGTCTTGGGCATAGCAATCACCAAATGATAGAGTTTATGATACTCTAAGTAAGGAGTATCATAGGAAGGTAAGGAGTATCATAAGGAAGTAAGGAGGGGAGTCAGCAGAACTGCCACCTTGGACTTCCAGATGACAGACTTTGACCTGTTTAGGAGACTGGTTGATAAAGAACCTTGGGAGGCAGTCCTGAAGGGCAAAGGAGTTCAGGAAGCCTGGACACTGTTTAAAAAGGAAATCTTAGAGGCAGAGGAACAATCCAACGGGGAAGAAGACTAGCTTGGGTGAACTCAGGGTATAAACCAAGTTTTCAAAGAAAGGGCAGACAACTCAGGAGGATTACGCAGATGTCTTGCGGCTACACAGGGAGAAAATTAGAAAGACCAAAGCCTAACTAGAATTTAATATGGCTACCACCCTAAAATACAGTTTAAAAAGCTTCTATAAATATGTTAGCAACCAAGGGAGGGCTAATGAGAATCTCCATCCTTTAATGGGGTGGGGGAAATGTAGTGACAAAGGATCAGGAATAGTCTGAGGTACTTAATGTCTTCTTTGCCTCAGTCTTTAATAGTAAGACCAGTTTCCTCCAGGTACCCAGGCCCCTGAGCTGAAAGACAGGGCCAGGAAGCAGAATTAAGCCCCTATAATACAAGGGCACATGGTTAGTGACTAGCTACACCACTGAGATACATGCAATTGTATGGAGCCAGATAAGATCCACCCAAGGGTACAGAGGGAGTTGGCGGAAGTGCTCATCAAGCTACTTTCTATCATTTATCAGCAGTCCTGGCTGATCGGTGAGGTCCCAGTTCACTGGAAGGCAGGAAATGTGATGCCCAGCTCAAGAAAGTGCCAGAAGGATTTGGGGAACTATGGGCCTTTCAGTCTGACCTCGGTGCCTGGGAAAGTTATGGAGCAGATCATCTTGAGTGCCATCATGTGGTTTGTGACACCTGTGGCAACCAGGTGAACAGTCAACTTGGGTTCATGAAGGGCAGGTCCTGCTTGACTAACCTGTTCTGTTCACCTTCTGTGACAAGGTGACTTTCTTAGTGGATGAGGAAAAGGCTGTGGATGTTGTCTACCTAGACTTTAGTAAAGCTTTTGATGCCATTTCCCACAGCATACTCCTGCAGAAACTGACTGCTTGTGATTTGGACGGACACACTCTTCTCTAGGTAAAAAACTGGTTGGATGGCCAGGTCCAAAGCATTGTGGTGAGTGGAATTAAACCCAGTGTGGAACACAAGTGGTGTTTCCCACCTCTAATACTGTGTTCAGTTTTGGGCCCCTCACTGCAAGAAAGGCATTGAGGTACTGAAGTGTGTCTAAAGAAAGGCAACAAAGCTATTGAAGGGTCTTGAGCACAAGTCTTCTGAGGAGCAGCTGAGGGAACTGGGGTTGTTCATCCTGGGGAAAGGGAGGCTAAGGTGAGATCTTACCAGTCTATGTGAGTACCTGAAAGGAGATTGTAGTTAGGTGGGTGTCAATCTCTTTTTCTAAGTACAGGCAATAGGACAAGAGGAAATGGCTTCAAATTATGCCATGGGAGGTTTAGATTGGTTATTAGGAAAAACTTCGTCACTGAAAGGGTTGTCAAGCATTGGAACAGGAGGCCGGGGAAGTGGCTAAGTCACCATCCCTGGAGGTATTTAAAAGATGTGTAGATGTGATGCTTAGGGACATGGTTTAGTGGTGGACTTGGCAGTGCCACGTTAAGGGTTGGACTTGATTTACCAACCTAAACAATTCTATGATTCTATGATGGCAGCATAAACCCTCTGGAATATCAGCCACTCCTTGTTTTGTGTCATCAGCAAATTTGCTGAGGGAATGCTCTGCCCCATTGTCCAGATCATTAATGAAGATGTCTAGCAGATCAGACCCAGTATTGACCCTTAGTGTACACCACTAGTTACTGGCCTCTGAGTCAAGTAGACTTGATGCCACTGATTACCACCCTCCGGGCCTGGCTGTTCTGTTGGTTTTCAATCCATTTCACTGTCTGCTCATCCAGCCCATACTTCCTCACTTCTTTATGCGGATGTTATGGGAAACAGTGTTGAAAGCTTTACTAAAGTCCAAGTAGACAATATCTACTACTCTCCCCTCATCTACCAAATTTCTGTCCTCTGTTCAACTCTTTTTATCCTGTGGAAAGTGCTTTAAAAGTATCACTACACTTTCTCCTGGAAATGCAGCCTACAAATATCTTTAATTGCCAATGTTTGATAATATCTGAAACAAATGAGTGTCTGACTAATTGAAATTAGTTATTTGTCTCATTTAGGACTGGAAACCACCAGCACAGTACAGATATATTATACCTGACACCAGTCTACTGATTGTGGCTAATAGAGGAAGGATATCATTTAACAATGCTAACAGTAAGACATTTTTCACCAGTAAGAATTTGCCTTAAATTTAAGAGAAAGTCCACTTTTCCTTGTAAGTCCTTGCTTAAATGGGAAAATAAAACAATCTCACTTCTTTCATAATGCTGAAAATAGGACTTTTCAAAATACATATTAAGTTTTTCTTATTGCAGAAATATGAAAAGAGCATATCAGAAGAATTTGGTATTTATCATAACATTAAAAAAATAGATATTCATGGATTCTGTTTTTCTATATGAGGTCTATAAAAGTCATTATAAGGTTTCCATACTTAAAATCTTGTCCCATTTTTTTTCATTACTAGTTTCTGCCATATCAAAATAATCTGCAGAGTTTGTTTAGCTGGTTGATTATGATACATAGATCAAAGCGAAGTGAGGACATGACTAGCTTCCTGACTGTCAGTAGAACAGCAAAGTTAATGTTCCTTTTCCACTGTAGCTTTGGTTCAGTGAAATCTAATTACACAATAATTACAGTCAATGTTTCCAAATGTTTAAAAATAAGTCAGTTGTGGTATTAAAGATATTTTTTTTCTGTCATACATATTTAGAATTGCCCATTAATTATGGATTTCCTTTTTGTATAAAGTCACATTAGATCCCACCAAACAAAGGACCCTGATTCTGCAAGGCCTTTTCTTGAATTCCATCATATTATTTGGTAAAGAAGGAGTCACTTATCTGGTATATAATGCTAAAATGAGAATTCAAGTCAATACAAGTTTTAAGAATGACATATACCTCCATTTGGCCCATGCATATAATGCTAGGTGGTACCTTTGGAAGAACAGCAGTTAGTGTCCTTCTTTCTGAACAGTTCAAAGAGTAAGTTAACATCTGAGATGCAAAATTAATTACCTCTATTAATCTTGCTGGTTGGGTTTTGTTGCCAGATTTCGGTTCTGTTCCTTTTTCCAAGGATTGGAATCTGCTATTGCACTACCTGGCAGAGAGGGAGAGATGGCAGAATGGTTGAGGTGTCTCACTGTGGCTTCTGATGTGCAACTTTCAGCTTTATTTTTCATTTATATGAAGACAGTCTGCACATGACATCGCAGCAGCAAATGATGCCTAACATGCCATGTCAGTGTGACTACATATCACATAGTGCTTTGCTGGTTTGAACATGCAGAGAGTGTCCCATGCAGGGATTTATTTATGGGAAGGCATAGATTTTCTCCTTCTAACATATATGCATAGGAAAAGGAGGCCAGAATCTGATTTGATTGTAAACATTTCAGGCCTAACTATTAGGTTTAGCTAAGTATCCAAGAGTTCAGGCTTATGTAGACCTTTGACATGTTGAATCTCAGTGTTTCTTAGTTCTGAGAAAGCAAAACCAAAAAGTAGTACATTGCCTCTACCCTTCTATATCACCCTAATCTATGTGATGGTAATTGATAGAATTTGTCCTGAAAAAAAAAATAATTAAAAAATTAATTAAATCAACTAAGTAGCACCTGTTAAAACTCCCCAATGATTTTATTTCTTTTGTCCCTACAAATATCCACCAACTTTGTGTGGATTCATTTAGGTAACAACAAATAGTTGTATTACACTTGCTATTTTACTTACAAGTATTTGGTGTGAAAACATGCACCTGTTTCAATGGGCAGGTTCTTTTTTCTTTCAAAAGCAAC
Organism: Gallinago jamesoni; assembly: GCA_025769975.1. Lineage (NCBI taxonomy): Eukaryota > Metazoa > Chordata > Aves > Charadriiformes > Scolopacidae > Gallinago > Gallinago jamesoni. The sequence continues at coordinate 25,582,926 of JAOQGH010000001.1, forward strand.
GGAACAGTTGCCATCCACTTATATTTTACTCATTCTAAGCTGCTGAAAGTGTAATGTCATTACCACAGCATGAGTTGTTCTTTCGGAAGGTATTATATTGGGCTGCCAAACATTGCAAACAAACATTTCTATCAGTATGCCATGCATATAACTTATATTTGATACAAATTTATTTCATGACAGATTTTTTGGGAATTATTAAATATAAGAAATTAATATTGTCTGATCTACTTCTTCCCTGTAGAAGATCAATAATGAAAATTCCTACTTTTGTCTGCAACATAATCACATGAAAAAGGTTGCAGCAATTGAAAGAAACCTTAAACCAGAAGTAATTGTCAAGTAATACCAAAAACCTTTACATTGTAGTGATAAAACATTGTTTTGGAAGGAGAGTCAAACATTAGTGATCATTCTTAGGTACATCTTTTAAAATAAAATGGTGAACCTGAAAGAAATGCTCTTTTGAAAGTTAAATAGATTCTTTGGAGGAGAATAACTGCAGTACTGGAATCTTTTTTAACTTCAGCTTTGGTCTAGCTCTTTTAGATTAAGTGAGAAATCCTATTTGATAAATGAGGGAAAATTGAACTCTTTTGGTTACATTCTAAAAATAACTAATACAATATAAAAATAGCTTTAATAGAGAAAGTGAATAGTTATGCAAGGCTTGATTAATGCATAATACAAATATACAGGTTTCAGTCTTATGTAAGTATCTTTTCTGAGAAGTTATGACAGTGGTGAACTTACCAAACTTATCTGCAGAGTTACTAAATTATTTGAGCTTTTCTGATAATGGTCAATTTTCATACTACTTCTGTGGCTCTTCAAGATGCTATCGCAAAATGCAGGTAAAAATATAGGGATTTACAAGAGTGGAAGCTTAGATGCTCTCAGCTTGACTTTTAAGAAACAAAATAGACATAAGACCTTGATATTGACTTCATCCCAATAAGATACCAATGCTCGTATGCAAACGTTTTCTTTCACAAGCCGTAGGAGACGCTAAAGAGAACAAGACACTAACAAAGGGACTTACAAATGCTAAAAAGAATGTAATACTTAGTGACTCAAAGAAAAATTATGCAAGAACACATGTAAAATTTTAATCTACAACATAAATACTACTTTGTATAAAATTAGTTGGAAAGAAGTAATGGTTAAAGATGTACTTAAAGAAAGCAATAGTTCATACATTTGCCAAGATCTGGGGCTTTCTAAATGTAGTCTACACATAGGGTAGTCAAGCTTGCTTATTCTTTACAGTATCAGTGAACCTTCACATTCTTATATTCTCCTGTTCAAGATATATCAACATCAACAGGACACTGACAAACTGGGGAGATGGCAGAATATATATATCTCAACACAGCAGAGCTGCTCACAGTCAAAGAATATAAAAAAATCCTTCTTTCAGTTCTCCAGACTTACAGTTGTTTTTTCTTAATTAAAATAAAGGACCAACCAATGCTTCAAAGCCTTGTGGATACTTTATAAAATGATTCCTCCAGACCTTTGACAGACATTTGTCTGATTTAGCTTACTGCTTCTCTTAATTTCATTGACCCATGATGTGCCAACATTTTACCTTTACATTCAACAGCCTCACATTAACTCCTGATGCATTTCCAACACAAATTAGAAACATAGAATCATAGAATAACAGAATTGTTTAGGTTTTAAAAGACCTTTAAGATCATAAAGTCCAACACTTAATGTGGCACCACCAAGTCCACCACTAAACCATGTCCCTAAGCATCACATCTACACGTCTTTTAAATACCGCCAGAGATGGTGACTCAGTCAGTTCCCTGGGCAGCCTGTTCCAATGCTTGACAACCCTTTCAGTGACAAAGTTTTTCCTAACAACCAACCTAAACCTCCTATGGCATAACTTGAGGCCATTTCGTCTTGTCCTATTGCACCAGTATATGTTGTGAGCCAACCATCTGGGAAAGCAGCCAGGCAGAAAAGGACGAATGGGTCCTGGTAGACCAAGCTGACCATGAGATAGCAATGTGCCCTTGTGGCAAAGAATGTGAATGGTATCCTGGGTTGCATTAAAAGGAATATTACCAGCAGGTCAAGGGAGGTAATGCTTCCTCTCTACTCAACGCTGATGAGGCCACACATGGAGTATGGTGTACAGTTCTGGAGCTACTAGAGAGAGAGTTCAACTAAGGGCCATTAAAATGATTAAGGAACTGGAACATATGAAGAAAAGTTAAGTGAGCTAGAACTGTCCAGCATGGAGAAAAGAAGGCTTAGGGGTGATCTCATCAATGTGTACAAATATCTGAAGGGCAAGTGAAAATAGGACAGAGCCAGGCTTTTTTCATTGGAGCCAAGTGACAAGGTAAGAGGCAGTGGGCACAAACTGAAACATGGAGGGATCTGTCAGAACAGCAGGAAACACTTTTTTACTGTAAGTACTGAACAGGTTGCCCAGAGAAGTTATGGAGTCTTCATGTTTGGAGTTATTCAAAAGCTGTCTGGACATGGCCTTCAGCAACTGGTGGTAGGTGGCCCTGCTTGAGCAGCAATGTTGGACCAGGTGACCTCCACAAGTTCCTTCCAACATCAGCTATTCTGTGATTCTGTGAAGACTCTTTGTTCTATAACAAAAAAAAAAGTAGCTTTCCCATAAAAGATGAAGTAGTCATCTCTTTATCAGATGTCTTTTCTGACATTGATATTGCCGTTTTTCCACATCTTTATTGAAAAACTAAGAGTTAAAAACAGGAGGTCATCAGATATCAACTAGACTGCAATGGTATCCCTCATACTGATCAACTCAAGATTAAAAAATATAATATATAAGATACCAAGAAAAGTAAACAGAAACTGTGAAACACAAATCTTAAAAAAAATGACAACAACTTTTATGCTCTGGATAATGCTAGTATTATCTTTCTGTCCAATACTGAGCTACCCAGTGTGACTGGCAGCAGGATGTACAGAGTAACCAACAAGATGCTGCCACATCTAGGTTCTGTAAAAATACAAACCAAATCAAAACAAAACAAAACCACCCCCCCCCCAAAAAACCCCAAAGCAAAAAACCAAACCAAAACAAAACAAAAAAGAAAAAGACATTCAGCCCTTTTTCAGTGTTTAATTTGCTCATCACTACTAAGCAGAGAGAAGGCGGGTCTCCCTTTTTACTGGAGAAGTGTGTTAAAACTGTTATTTTAGTTTGTCACTGTCATTATTTAAAGAGTAATTATAGCTATGCCTGCTAGCACAGTTCTATTATAATCCTTGTTTTTCAAGAGTTTATGACTCAATGAATTTAATTCCCACTGGAATGGAACTCAGCTTACAAGATGTGAACCTGGTTGCAATTTGTTCCTAAAAGGCTTATTTAAAATTATTAAACCATATTATTTGACATTGCAATCCAAAATCAGAAAGTCGTTTTCACGGATTTTTAGATGCTTGCTTTACCTACTCCAGAGACATAATTTTAGGAAATTGTAAGCAATTATCCATAAACCTTCAAATAAGAATTTCTTTTGTTCTTCTGTATTGAAAGACTTTAAGAAGCAGATTCATTTATCTTTAAAAATAGGCTGCTGGAGATCAATTTTTTACTAAGATCACACATACACTACAATTGCATGGAGCCAGCTGGCATGAAGACACCAGAGAGATTCTTTCTCTGATTAGAAATGTTCACAGAGGTTTTGCTCATGATGTGACAGGGAAGGAACCAGAAGAGAGTTCAGGGGAGAGAGATGGACAAGAAGCTAATCTCTCCATGATACTTGGGATTCCAGTGTCTCATTGAATTGTATCTCAGCTGTTGTTGATCTAGGTAGTTTGGGATTCTACAGCAGCATAGCAACATTGATACAGTCCTTGATACAGGCTTACACACTTCTCATCTGAATGGATGAGCTTCGTTCCATGTCCATTTCGCACGTGCTCCCTGGATCCTGAAGCTGATCTTCTTACTTACTGATATGTCTCTGTACTTTACTGAGTTGTACAATTTCCTTGCCAGTAATCTCTCTCCCATCTCCAAATATTTTGTGAAATCTGGAGTGAAAATGAAAGCAATCTGATCGATGAAGAAATGTTGAGTGTCTTGGTAAGACAATGAGATACAGAAAAGAGATTTACTTGTGAGGGAAGTAGCAGTTTTAAAGACAGAGGACAAGAAAAGAAAATATAGATAGACCACAGGTAAAGGGTGAAATAACAAGCAGCTCTTTGGCAAGTTAATGATGTTCACCAGTATGGTTCACCATTTCCATGAACCTGAAACCCAACATTGTCTCAGTTCAAGACAGTAAATTACAGAGAGATAATCACAAACAGGGGAAGAATTGCAGTCTTCATGGCTGAGTGACATCTTCCTTTACACTTCCAAATAGACTTTTCTCATCAGTTTAGTAGACTGAAATATAAAGGAAGCACACTATATTGTTTTAAATGGTATCTCATCTACTTCTGGACTTTTGAAGTCAGTTGTACAAAACGAGTTAAAGAAATCCAGACTTTACCATTGTTACAACCAAGATATTCAGCATTTAATCTATATGAACCTTGAAGAACTGTAGTCTTAACACCATCATATTAAAATAATATCTTGCTTATACTGTACTTATAGTTCCACTGGAATCTTTTTGAATTAATATTTTTAAAGAGATTTGAGCAGTCACTTTTAGAATAAAATGTATCATAAGAAGTCACATAAGAGAATGGGTAGACAAGGGTACTGGGTCCTCTTAGTTTATTGCATGACAGTTCCTTAAAAAGAATTCAATCAATATCTGATGACCACCTACACTGTGGAATTTTAAATATTTAGACATCCACACCAATTACATTTAGTTAAGAAACAGACAGCTGAACATTACACAAGTCTCAAACCACAGGAATGGGAGAAGTGAAAAAAGCATTCCGGCTCAGATATGTTGTAGGTCAGCCAAAATTTATTACAATCTGCAGCAAAGAGAACTGAGTAAAGTTAGTAACTGAAATCCACAACATCATTGTCAAAAAAAACCCAACCAAAACCAAAACTTACTTGTTGAGGAAAACTCATAACTCAGTCACAAAATAGTAGAATAGTTCTTATGGTTTTTTTAGTGTCTTTACCAGTACATGAAATAGATTGAAATATGCTAAGTTGGATATTACTTTTTTTTTTTTAGGAATATTTCATAGAATCTATTCAAAGATTAAATTATTTTCTCCAAATACTGGAAGCAGCCACCGTTGTAAGATACAGTAGTAAAAAAAAAAAAAGAAAAAGTGTACTTAGATTGCAAACTTGAATAAAAGAACAAGGGCTAAACATTATAGAAGACCTTTATACTCTGATAAATTTAATCTCTTTCCAATTACAACAGAAAGTTCAATACCGTACTTTGTCGCCAACTACCAATTTTGTAACAGCCTTCTGTAGAATGCTTGTTAACCATACAGATTTTTTTTTCTTTTTTTGTAATACAAAAGTATAAACCTGGCAAGCAAGACTTATTGCTTGTGTTATTTTTAGTATAACCTCAACATGTGACTCGGAGTCAAATGCAGTGGATCACTGGCTCAGGACTCATGAGAAGGGAAGACCCGTTACCATGAGGTGCCCTCTGGATGTGACTCTCACAATAAATCTAAGGCATGCAGGCCTTTTCTGGCTGCAATTAAGAAGTCAAGTCTTTATAATTCAAAGGCAGACATGTCTGAATGGGTAGATTTTGTGTTGTTTGTGCTCTATATAGTTATTTATCTGCTTCTCATTCATGGGCTTTAAAAAATTTTGGATGAGTTCCAGTCAAGAAAACTCTTCAGCTGTTCCTTCTGTTTAGTAGTCATGCCTAATTTAATTTTGAGAATGTACAACTATAACTTAAATTGTGCGAGGAAACTTTTTTTTCTTCCATAGAGTTTAAACTACTATCCCTGTTTTGATTTTTAGGGATTTTTTTTAAGTGACTAGTCATAACTTACCAAAAAATTGGCTCATGCTCACTGATTAGGTGTAGATACACAAACTGGTATTTTTATAGGGTTGTTCTAAGGCATTTTTCATGTACCAGCTACATTTCTGAGTGAAGAACTTCTGTGATTCTCATCTCTTTGACGTCCAGCTCTTATACTACACAGGTTAGAAGGTTCTGTATCCCTCACTGAGGTAGTTTTCTCATTTCTCCTACACTGAAGGTAACAAGTTTAGCATTGTTTATTATTTTGAATTAAAGTCATCCTCGATTAATTAACACCACAGTATTCTACCTTCAATTCAAACAACAATGAAATGAGACTCATGAATGTAAAAATTTGCATTTTTCAGTTCTAACCGTGTAATGCAATCTAACAAACTACAGTTAGCCAAAGTTCAGTTATATCCTCTGGGATTTAATTATTCTGTTAAAATCTGTAAGAACTGAGGAAAGGAAGTGAATACCAGAAAACAGGTATTTTTGAGATGTGCAATTTTTAAAATCACTGGATGGATGAAAGAATCTGAGTTATCTGAAATTCTCTAGGCTATGCTCCATATTTTATAGAAAAAGACTAAATATTGTTTTGAATCTAATTATTTCTCCAGTGATCTCTTGATTAGGAAATCAGATACAAAATAGTTAAATAGTTAAATGTTATCATGTTGATTTATATAATAGTGCTCAAACAGTTGCCACTAAGTAAAAAGGTGCAGAACCTATATTAATCTGAAACCCACATCAAATGAATGGGACAAAGAAATAAAGTTCAGTCTTAGTTTCATCCTCTGTCATAACTAGGGAATAAGGCTATATCATTGCTACTTATCCTGAAACAAGTCCAAGAAAAAACAAATAGGATGAGAACTTTCTCCATCATGACTAATATAAACCAGCCATGTGGTCTATTTTTGTATTTTCAAGTAAATTCATGGGACAAGATCCAGAATGCCTAAATTCAAATTTAGAGAGAAACCCAATGCAACCTGGAAGTTCTGCCTTTCAGCACCAACTTAAGGTTGCTGTGTCTCCTGGACATCATGAGAGATGATGTCCTCGTAGAAGGATACTGCCCTCTGTTCACTTAGCTGGCTGATGATAAGTGTGGACCACATCATATGCCTGAGCAAACACATCTTGAGAAAAATCAATGAAACCAATAGTGAGTTGGACCTAATCTAAGTATATTTCTATTAATTTATTTGATGTGAGTATCCAGTGTACAAAGATTCCCCCAGGGCCCAAATTTATTTTGTCCATGTGTGAATTTGGCATTTATTAACTCTCTTACCATGCATGGCTTAATTTTTTCATTTTCTTTCTCATAGTAGTATGATTCTTCTCTAGTTGTTGTATTCAATAAAATCTTTTTTTTCAATTTTTTTCCATTTCAACAATGTCTCTGTGTTGCAGCAAGTGTGGATAGGCATCAGTTTTGCTGACTTCAGGGGATAGTTATGTGAGTTGTATTAGTTCTATTGATCTGCCAAAAGTGGAAGTTTATTCAAAATTCCTTTTGTTAATAGTTGTTTTGTTTCCTGAAATATGAAGATCTCTCCATATATTTTTATCCTGATACAAGTTATCACTATAATAGTTATCACTATTCATTTTAGTGTCTAAGTCTTTTTGCAGTGTTTTCCTACATTAATTATAATTTTAAAAAATCACTAACTCTCAGTTTCATTGAATAGCTCTGATTTTTGTACTGCAAAAAAAAAAAAGTGGAATGAGGTTGCATTTTGAGATTCATTTCCTTGTGGTTTTACTTTTAACAGTAAATCTATATTTACTTGGAAAAATAATGAAATTACCTACTTTTTGAAACAATACATTTTAATGATCAAAACAGCAAAGTCATGATGGTGGGTACTGTCTGCAGCACGTATTTGTATATGTATCTGTATACCCAATATTTACACAAAAACACTGTTAAAGTACTCATATAGAAAAAGAAGTAATTATGCATTTTTAAGCTTAGTGAAGAAAAGGGAGTTAAGGAATTATCTAATGATCAATATATTTTTCTGACTTTTTTCTTAATAATGCTATTAGGTTTGGTGTCCTCTTTAATCTTTGTTTTTATTGTTAATACCACTCAGTATATCTCTCTATTAGAATGATTGTTTTTTAAGTGCTGTGTAAGTAGCAAAATATCAATCAAAAACTATATTACTGCAACTCACCCTATAAGCTAATTATACCTAAAGAGAGATTAATTCGGAACTGGGGGTCAGATACTGCAGAAATTTGAAATAAATTACATTAAATATTTACCTCAGAAAATCTTTATAACCTTCCGTGGGCTGCTTAAGGCTGAGCACACGAGTATGATTCCCTCACACTGTTCTGAAACGGTTTGTGAAATATGTGGCATGGGTTTTTAGTGTCATGCAGTGCTTTCTTTAGGACAACCTGCCTGTGTCACAAGAGGCTTTGTTATTTGTCATCAGCACTAAAAAGCTGATAAAACCTTTGGTGCTTTACTAAATTACTATGAATTCTTCTATTCCCTGTAATGCAAACAAACAAAAAAAAAAGGAAAACCAAAAGAGGACCTTGTATTGAAATTAGCCCAAATTTCATTTTGCTGTGCTTTCTTTTTCTTCTTAAATGTAAATAATTGTAAAAGAAATTGTAAAATAAGTCATTTTGATTTGAAACAAAAATACCATAGTGGGTAGTCGTGAAAGAAACAAATAAGAGAAATCCCTAGTGTCACCAAAAAGCCATGTGAGTAATTTTCCTTTTACTCAGAAGCAGAGTGTCTGTGGTACTCCTCAAGGATTAATAGAACATTACTTCAATTCTTGTCTCTACCTGAGGATCTTTTGAGGTCATCTCTCCCACAAACATGTTTGAAACACCTGACTGGATAATATTTTAAGATTCAGGTAAGTAGATAGTTGATTATTGTCATTCACTATTCCTTTCTTTTGAAAATGATGCTGGTATAATTAATTGTTCTTTGTTCCAGTCCACAGAAAGATGTCAACACCACAAAACTAAAAACATTTTTCCTATATCTTCCCAGAAGCTCAGAATATGCCTCATATACTCAATACTACTAGGACTACTCGAATAGAATCAGATCCCATTTCTTATCTACAGGAAAACATTTATTTTACGTTGTTTGTTTGTTTTATTTGAGCCTCATTCCACTTGATAGTATATGCAGACATTGAAAAGATATTTAAAGTTCCATCTTTGTATCTGAAAATTGCAGTATGTAAAAACTTCAATGGAATCCGTCCAGTTGAGGAAGAGAAGCAATAGAGGAGCTTTGATGGGCACCTGGCATCCACCCAAGGTCAACCCACCACACAAGTATATACCAAGTTTATGTAATTATTTTTAATGTAATAAGTTTTCATAATTAATCAAGGCCAAAATAGCATAGGAACTAAGCTATGCAACTTGTCTACTTTTAGGAATTTTTTTTTAGACATAAGCATTTTCAAGACAAATATAAAATATTTTTTTCCTGCTTAAAGTATACATTCTTTTTCTATAGTTCCCTTTAGCAGATTTATAAATTTCTTGAAAGAAAACTTTCTTCATTTAAGTCCTCTCTGATAAAAGAACAAATACTAGCTCTGTATATTTCACTGCATCTGTTCTATTCTCTCTGTGTTCTGTTAAGCACTTTGTGTGCAAGCTAAATTGCACAGGCCTTAACTTTCTAAGGATAACAATTACCATCTTACAGCTCCAGGACTATGACTTATAAAGAACCAATATACTTCTTTTTCAATTTTTAATGCAGCTCTTTTCCCTTGAAACTATAAGTTATATGAAAGATAAACTAAACTTTGCAAGGTATCTAAAAGGAATCTCTTAATATAAAGCCCAAAATTATGGTGAGCATTTTTTAACTTGCATGCTATTTTCCAGTATTTGGTATTGTTCACTGAGGAAAACGGGAAGTAGAATACACAAAACATTTCTGGAGAAAATAAATAAATAAATAAAGGAAACAAAGAGGATAAGGCAAAATTTACTGTGTTTGTAAAAGTTAAGGGATGAATCTGTTATGAGTAGCTTTGATAAAACTTGTTGCTAATATTGCAGCGAGTCCTATACAACCCCTTAACTTTTTTTTCTTTCCAGGAGCTATCAGTCACTCTCAATATGAATGCTGGCTGTATGGCTTCACAATAAATAAGTCAGATTTGCAAAATAGAAGACAGTATACCCAGTTCAAACTAAGTAATGTTTTCCCTGTTAAAATGAAGCATTAACTTTCTAGTTCTCTTTCCCAAATAAAACGTTCTGGTTTTGTGCTCTTTGGTAATGTCATGTTATATAACATAGAACTAAGCCTCTGTATGGTTCTGTCATATAAAACATTTCTCAACTTCAGAATTTATACGTGGACACAGCATATTTTCTAGAATTATGTTATGTATCTACCATGCAAAATTCCAGAATTCTCTTTTAGGGTCTTGCATACATACACTGCAATTCCCCCAGGAATATCAATAATGTCTAATGTGGTTCAATGAACTCCAGTGAGACCCTAACTGAACAAATAAAGAGCCACAAAGGCACTTAATAATGTATGGAATCTAACATCAACACAGCAGGGAGCAAGACCCAGGAGCAGAGAGTGCAGAAAAGGCCATAATAATTTTATATATTATTACCTCTAGTGAAAAAAAACAACCAAACAAAACACAAAATTCCTTCTATACTATTGTACTTCTATACTCATATTCTTGACCTCTGCCAATAAAGCCTTAAAAAAAAGTGAATCTCTTATAATGTAACAATCTCTATGCTTGTGTAACATGAACTGTTTCTTGGTGATAACATTTTTATTTAATTATGTCTGTGAGCACCGTAACTTATATTGATGAACATGGATTGGCATAGTTGTTTAAGCCTATAATGAACTAAATGTTACACAGAATACAATTTTCCTCTTCGTTTACTTTAATTTATTCTAGTTGTAATTGCTATTGCCTTCCATGATTATGGAATAAATCTCACTGTAGGATCAACTACTACAGTTTAAGAATGAGACTTAAGATCTGTTTTGTAATCATGAACAGTTTTTGTGCCATTAGATCTCAGCATTATTCTTTTTAAAATACTTTGAGACCTAACAACACAAAACATTAGAGCCAACATCCCAGAATACTTAAGTATTGAACTTTTGTCATCATTTGCCTTCTCAGTTGAACTACGTTTTGTTAATTTGGCCACTTTAATATTTTAAAGGAAAATGCTGGTAAGTAAAATAAATTTTGCTTATTTGTTCCGAAGAGTAAAACCATTGGTGATCTCACTGGAGACAGTCCCATAAACACTGCATAGCTCTACCTTGCAGAAGGAAAGAACAAGTTAATTTTTTTTTTTTTAAGATAGTTTTTAGGAGTTTCTAAATTGGTCCTAAAGAAATGGACATGTAGAACACTCCAGCATGAAGAACCAGCTCATTAAAAAAAGTATTGTACACTAGTTGGATTCAATAATTTGTTGGCAAGGCTATTATTCAAACCAAAAAATTCACTAACATGACATGCTGATCCTAATTCATAGTACAATCAGAGTGATCCCATTACTATAGAATCTCTTAGCAGAAGAGAAAGGGTTAGGAGCCCACATTTTCTAACCAGATATATAATCCACACTAAATGAAAGATTGATTCAGAAGCATTGTAACAAATTACTGTACTGATATACATGCAAATCTGTACTGCTATCGCTTTATGGCTGCTCTGAGATTAAAACTCTCATTGCTTTCCCCAGAACCAATCCCTCATTTTGTTCTGTAGAAAAAGAATAAGAAAAATTACCCTGCTTCTGATGCCATCAGTTGGTATAAACAAGCAAAATTTCATGTACAAAATGAAAACTAATACATTAATGGTAGTGACTAAATTCCTAGATGGAGTTATTTAAATGAACTCAAAAAATTCTAAGTGAAACTAGTGAAAAATACAAACTGACATATTAGCGTGTTGTTTACATGACACTTAATATACCAGTTATAACTGTTTACACTCTCTCTAACTTGATTTAATCTTTTCTGTCTCATTTTGAGTTTCTTAAACTCACCAATAAAGACCTAATTTAGAGATGATGGGCAACCTGACTTCGCATCTGATTGTTTACATCACATTGCTTTGTCTGCAACAGTAACACTTGATGTTACTTACTGAGAAATGGGGAAGAGTGGGGTGGGGAGGGAGGAATTGTGTCTCAGTAATTTAGAGAGTGCTTTTACAGTTGTATCTTTTGCATCTTCTAGATATCAGATGTGATTTATGAAAGATTAGTTTCACAAGATTAGACACAAGCAGTATAGCTGTGTGTTGCCCTATAGGTACAAGTTTCTGAAACCTATCTAAAGTTTGCTAAGGGCCCAAATAAGCAGTGAACACTTCATAAAATGTGATGTAATATTATAAATTAAAGAAAAAAAAAAAACAAAGAAAGAGAGTTAAGTAAAAAGATCGAGAGAAAATCCTTTTTCTTTCTTGGCAGCTGATTGTCATCATCCCTTAAGTGCTAGTGAACTGGCTTTGTGTATTATAAATGATAGGCTTGTAGATGATTTTAGCAATCCCATAACTTTCCCAGGGAAGATCATATACATCTGGAAAGGTGATCAAAGTTTCAAGCTCAGATGAGCTTTCTGGTATAACAGTGTGACTAGGAAAAAAAATTTCTTTCATATTTGCATTTTCCTTGGAAAGACCTGTCTGAATATGTAGGATTGGACTTCTACAAGCAGAAATCTGTTCAAAAGAGGAGAGGGGAAAGCAAGCAAACACAAAAACAAAACCAGACAGAAAGAGGTATCTTCCTTCTCCTTCATTTTCAGTTTAATCCCAAACTAATTTAGAAAAAAGGTGGCACTTTTCTGAGCTATTTGAACTTTCTTAGCAGAGGACTGACAATGTGTCAATGCCTGGATACCAGGTGGGGTGGGTCATAACTGGGATGGACAATGGTAAAGTGTCTAACACCATTGTACCTGAAATGGTGGAGATTGTCTCTGCAGTAGAGAAAATTCTGTACTAAGCATTTGAAAAATAGAACCACGTACTACCATGAAGCAAATCAAATGCAAAAATCTGTCTCTGGACTTGTACACAATGGTTTAACAAAATGCTTTAATGTCTTAAGTAGGTGCTTAGATCATTTGTATCACTAGTGCAAAACTTAATACCTTCATGGCAGTATTTCAGTTTGCCCTATATCCTTAAATTCTTTTCACCAGCCAGCCACAAACTTTCTTCTTTAGTGTGATTCTATGGAACACGAAGATGGATGGTGAAACTAAATCAGAAAGTCAAAGGCAACCTGTTCTAATGCACCAATGACGTCTGTAGATACCAATGTAATAAAGAAACCACCCACCTAAATTTCCAGCTGGGGCTGAAGGAAAAGAAATGTGGTAGTCTGATAGGTTGACATTTTGATGGATTTGTGGAAGTAAATAAAGTCAATCTGTTTTTCTATTTTACTCCTGTAGAGTCCAATGTGTGGCTAAGGCAGAATATTTTTAAAGGATCCTTTATTCATATTTTACCAGCTCTTCACTGACTCTGAAATAACTTCCAGTCCATCGTGCAACAGACACTAAATACTTCCTCTGTATTTTGGAACAACAAAGAAATTTCCCATTTTGAGCAGAGGCTACTTTACTATATAGTTGGTAATTATGAAAACTTTCACTTCAGACTGTTAAGTAGTAGCATTCAAGGCAATTTCTATAAGCAGTTGGATATCATCTAATAGGATCTAATATGTTTTCTTTCTTCTAGATTTTTGAAAGAATGTTTAGGACATACAATCTTATCACATCTTTGCTTTGATCTTTGTAAATTTCCTAGTGTCAAAGTGTAATAAAACTACTTTCTAATGTAGAACAATATTTCTATTGTTCTATTGGACAATCAAAATAATGTTGATTTTTTTTTTTGAAATTTTTCAAATAGTAATTCTGAATTCATTCTGATGAACTAGATGCATTTAAACCTGAACACTTCTGAGTTTACTTGCCCCTGGCCCGATATTTAGCCAGTGAAGAAAGAAAGAAAGGCATCCACAACAGCTTAAGTTCCTCCAATCTGAATTGCTCCTCGGAGAAGCTTGTCTTTTCCATTGACTGCAGAGGATGGTTAAGACTTCTACAGAAAGATCAATTTTGCTTCAGTCCTGCTGAAATTAAGTCATTCATGCCTTCTGTATTGCTATAACTGCATAATACTACTGGTATCTGGATGAATTGACCTTTGTATACATTTCATATACATACAAATATAATCTTTTTTATTAACTTAGAGCACTTCTTGTCTTTTTCTCCATTTGTCAGTTTCTTACATGAATTAATGACACTTTCTGTCCATCAAATTAATTGAATTTGTTCATGCTTACGGAGACTCAGAAACAGTACCTAAACAGATTCAAAAACATATAAGTAATGCCTACAAATATGCACACGCGCATAATGGAAATCCCCAAAATGTCATTTCTGCAGCAAATCAAAGATAAACATTCCCCCCCCACACACCCCAGATTTTAGCTCCATTGAAAATATGAGTCCTGTCACTATTTTAGAAACATGATTTAAACATTTTAGAATCCAGATGACTCACAAAAAGGAAAAAAATATATTGTGCCAATTTGAGTCCTCTTTTGAAATCAATCTTCTCTGGCTTTCAGTGTAACTTGCTGGTTAGCTGGATGAAGAATTAGAGTTGTTGTTGTATATCCTGTTGCTAAAGTTGCCTGATATCAGAACAATGAGAGACCTCAATTGGCTGACTACCTTAAAAATAACAAGCAATGGCCACGTCATCCTCTGATTTTTGCCACAAAAGACCTTCTCTCACCTCATTAATGAACTGTGATTTGATAGAGCAATATTGCCCAATTTTGAGAACTTTCATTAGTGTACCACAGGTCCTAAATTAGTGAAATATCTTTGGGCAGTTTAAACTTGTGATGGAAAGCATTTAAACATTTAACTGCCCTTAAATTGTTTACTTTCTTAGACCATGGATTAAATATTTTGCCCAACTGCAAAAGTGAAAAATGGCCATGAACCCAGAATAACCTGGGGTGAGCCATTCAGAAGATACTGCAAAACAGTATGTATATCATTATTGCTATGCTGCCCGGTAATTAGAACTTAACAAAAAATGCAAAATATTTCCTATATTTTCAATATCTAAGGGCAATAGTAGGAACTACAAATACGTTCAAATGAATAAGAGATTAGGAAAGAGCATCTTGCATCATTTAACCATTTTTCCCTCAAGAAAAAATAGTTACACTTTTAAAATCCTAATGTTTCTCATCTATTTGAAGAACAATCATGTAATCCACAGGCATAGTGATTTTTTAATTTCTTTTGTTTTCCAAATTAGTAGAACTGTAAACTTTCCGCTCTAAACACAGCACCAGAATTCAGAATTCTGGAATCTTATGCCAAGCCTTCCCTATATCTCCCTACACAAATCACATCTCATTTTTATACCTCATGATTATGTTTTAGAAAATTCTCCCAAAGGGGAGTTGTTGTTGCTGCCTTTTAAGGTAATACTGAATGAGAATCATTTATAGTACATAAATGGAAAATATTCTTGGCACACAGGTAGGCACATTGGCAAAATTTAAGAACAATTTATCTTTTGCAATGACCTTTCTGACATATGGTGAGAAGCTTCATTTATCAGTTGAAGCATCACTGTTCATTCATGTAATTGTTCTGCTTTCAAGGATACCAAGTGGTAGGCTAGTATTGTCAGCACTGAACATCCAAAAAGTCATTCGCTCTATCAGCCTTAAGCTCTTCATTAGTACATTTCAAATCTCCTAAAGATCTCACTTACTGGACTGATGTACTATAATAAAAGAGACAAATAATTCCATGTAGCTTGGGGAAACCTCTTAGAGCCTGACACGCTTCCATGGTGGGGCCAGATAATATTTTTAGAGAATATTTTCCTGTGGGGAATAGCAGTCTTTGCCTAACACCTTTTGTTCATCTTCCCTACAGAGCACATTCTGATGAGTGCTTATCTGCCAAAAGATGCCAAGTTGAGAGTATTTGTCTTCAGTCTAAGTTAGTGACTTCTGTTTTTTGAAATATCCATCCAGAAAATGTGCCCTACCTATGTAAAATGTATTGGTTTTATTACCTTCACATTATTCCCTTTAACTGATTTAAATTACATAATTACAAGTGCTGTTTATTAAGAGGTGATATGAATGAGTGTGATGTCAAATTAAAATAGCTTTAGACCCTTCTAACTAGTCTACATACCTGAAAGCATAAACATGTCAGCTAAATTGCCATTTTGATATTCAGGTACTGATAAGAATGCTTAATGCTTGAAGATACACACCTTTATTTAGTGAAGCACATTTCTCCGTCATTTAGCTCAAGAGGAATGGCCCACAAAACTTCTGTCCAATGAGAAAAAAGACATATAAATCAGTTTAAAGATTGATGCATGACACTCTAAAATAAAGGAAGAGATATGAATATAAAGAGGTAAGATAAGAGGACTTCCTCTATCGTGGGTACAAAACTGATAAGCTTATTTCCAAAGAAAGGGCGAGACCTCTAAGGTGCCGGTAGTTAACACAGGGGACATATTTTCCAAAATTAATTTATTTTCTCCCTTGTTCATCTTTGCAGTGTGTCCAGGACTAATGGCAACCATGGCTCTAGAAAGCAACTGCATACTGGTGAATAAATTATTATCTGAAAAGAGACATAGAAGTGAATTGTATGAGAAATACCAACCCCTCCTTTGAGGAAGACAATAAAAGGTAACTCAGTGGAAGAATACCCAGAGAGTATGAAAATAAAAAATATATCCTGCTCTACTCATGTATGAACATGATTGTGTGTGAATGTACATGAATGCCCCGTCTGGGTATTGTGTTTATTCTGCATTTCCGAATACTGTTGCCAATTTGGTATTAGATTGGTAATGCTCAGTCAACTGAAAAGGCAGTTCTGACTTGGATCAGTTTCATAACCCATATCTGTACACATTGATTTTGGATGCTGTACGTCTCCCTGTGCCTCAACATTGTTTACTATTTATTTTTTATTTTCTATTAATAAACAGTCTATTGTGAAAGGTACAACATTAATCTTCCCAGAAATTTTGCAGTATCTCAGGATTATTTCTCTATCTACTAGCAGTTGAAATAAATAATGCAGAAAAGAAAATAAAAATGAAAGAGAAATTTATATGAAAAAATGGCCTCTTATCTAGCAGAAAACATTTTTAAAACATTTTTGCATTTACAGTGACAGGAAAAAAATCTTGAAACAGGTTACTGGTTCACCACCAGTGGCAAACGCTTCCTGAATTAGTATGCAGCACATATGAACAATTTTAACCAAGCAAAATAGCAATAGGTGCATAGTCATTATGTTAGAGCAATGCAGACATTACTGAAAAAGGTAGAATTTAGGGCACATCTATGGGGGCTGGAAGAGACACAACAACTGAAATCTATGTGATTGCATATGCATGTGTGCACACACATGTGCACAGCCATATACAGAGACATACATGCTCAGGCATCTGCAAGAAATATGCTGCATTTTTCATGCAAGTCACACAAAGAGATAGAGCAGACTATTACTTTCAGCTGAAATGCCTGCAAAGAATACAATAGCAGTTAAAAGATCATGTGTTTCCTCCTAAATAGATAAAAGAACATTCTATAGGAATTTAAAAAAAAATTAGTGTTTTAAAATATTTGCAAACGACTAAGTATTGCATACCTCATTTTGTCATCTGTCTGTTTTACTGTAATTCATTTGGGCCATATTCTTTCTTCATTACTTTTAAGCTCTTCAGCTCATTAATTTGCTATCCAATTATATCTAATTGCTCATTCACAGCAGTACGCCTAATTTTCAAGAACTAGCAAATTTGTATTGTCAAATGATCTGAGAATGTGTTCAATACAGAAAACTCTTTCACTTTGCATAAACCCCACCATATTAATTTAACAAAAATCTGAACCAGTATTTTCTACTCAGGAAATACAAGATTATTATCCTAAAGTCCTCTTCTCATTGTCTTGGGGCCCCATTTTACTTTATGAAAAGTAAGGAAACAATAGGATTTTTGTCCTTGACTGGAATGAAAAAATGGTTGACTTATTAGAGAAGGAAGCTCAAACCAACATCTGTTTTCTGATATCTCTGATATCTAAGAAGTAAACATACTTACAGTACCTGGCACATTTAAGATTTGCATTGTCTTTTTTTCTAGGCTATTACATGTTGTTTCCAATTTCTTTTATTTCTTCTTAGTCTAAAGGAGGGCTAGGGTGGCCTTTAACTTGTGTTAATGTAGTGGTTTCTCTCCAGAGTTATACACTTAGGTGATTTATTGAGTTGAAACTCAATTAGTTAATTCTTTGTTATGATGTTTTTATGATGAGGAAGGAATCTCCTTTAAATAGAAACTTGGTAGTATGTGTATCTTTGGTAAGTGGACTCTGTAAAGTTACAGAAAACGCTTCTTTTGTAACAAAATCTACAGGAATTTTGCATTCAACTGTGCAGTCAGACCCAGGGACAATTATTCACAGCCCCCTCATTGGTTCCAAACTTGAAAATGTTAAAATCTTTAGTTTGTTCACAGAGAGCAGAGTGAATATGCCAGCCATTCTTTTCCTCTGGATGACAGAGGACAGTTCTCACAAGAGTTTGTCTGATGAGAACAGCAAAATTTTATCATCCCTACTTCCTTAAAGAAGGTTTGCATCTGTAAGCCTAGAGCGGTACAGAAATCTAGAAGGAAGGTGAATTCAAAGTCTTATATTCATTGAGTTTTGAGGGTGGTGCTACCCCATATCAAATCTTGAAAGAAAGGTAATTTTCAGTTGTGCCATCTTGACGTAGTTTCTAAATTAGATTTATTGCCATTAAGTGAGGGGAAAAAAATGTAATAGTTTGTATTTGGAATTCCAGAAATAAAGGCCATAACCCTGTCAGCTGCAGCAATGCAGCCCCATTATAACTGCAGAATAATAGAATCACAGTAGTTAGTGAGAAGCAAGAGGACTTTCTGGTGGCAATACACTGACAATTCAGCTGAAAGCTTAAAGAAAGATGTCCAGAAGGACCCCAGAGTTAAATCAGGCTCCATTTCACATATGGATTTTGGGAAAAAGATAAACTATCCAATATAGATATTGTCTTTCATAAACCATGTTAGATGATGAAACCAGTGCTTAAGAATGGAATTTCTCCAGCTGTATCTGAAGGAGTATTAGCCTTCCTTTTGGTCAGCTAGGCTGTTGGTTTGTTTTCAAGAAGAATATGTATACATTAGCCGACTAAAAGACAAAAGCTTGAGAAAATTTATGGAAAAGTCCCCCAGAGAACTTACAATTCAAACTTCTTTATGACCCAACTGGTTACAGTCACAGAATATTTTCAAAAACAGGCTTGGCCAGAGCATGAGGCTTCCCATCTGCCTGAGGAACTGCTATCTCTAAAAATAGAAGAGGGAAAGAGGGAAACAGATTACAATGGAAGTGTGTTGCTGATAGCATCTCAGATTGGGAGTATATAAAGGATTGCCATTTATCAATTTCCATGAATTCAGAAACAGGGATCAGGCATTAGAAGAGAGACACAGTTTTCTGAATATAGGCATTGTTGCAATTTGAGCTGCTCTGCAGTTTCTCATCTGGCCACCAGATTTTGCTCCAGAAAATCAAGTCTGCTAAAGGTCCTTGTGTCATATTTTCCAGCCCCATGCAGATAGTTGAGGGATTTAAGAAACCCATGTTTTGGGAACTGAATCCCACCCTAAATGTTTATCAGCTAACCTGCTGTATATTTGCCATTTGAAGAACAAGGTTGCTACTAAAACCAAGAAAATTGTATTCTATTTCAAGCATTAAACAACTTCAAAACAAGAAATCTGAAGGAATAACATCACTTATGGATGTCTCCGCTGAGAAAAAAAGTTAGAGCTATTACTCTAATAATATGTTGTAGGGAGATTATGGATGGTCAGAGAACAGAAAGTCAGCAAGAGGCATGTTAATTTATTTGTTACAGAGATCCTGCAGCCCAGGCTGTAATTAAGACTTGGCAGGCTCCCAAGCCCATCACCATGCACCCATATTGCTGCCTCTAAGACATGCAGGAGGCTTTATTAGCAGATTCTCAACAACAGTTCAAGCTTTAGCTGTCATTGTGGTATTTGAGTTTGGGACCCTGTTAAAATGGGCACTACTCTGAATTGTCTGCCCCTTGTCAGCCACATAATAAAGTTATCTTGCTTAGGCCTGACACGGCCAGAGCCTGTCCTGTTATTTCTACAGGTTTTTAAACCTAGTGACATAGACAAAGCTTCTCCTATGTTCAGTGGTTTTGCTAAAATCTTTACCAATTTTTCCTCATGGACCTCACAACTCTATGATCAAAGAAATAATACAAAAAACATGAGACAAGGAAGAAAATCCTTCCTCTACTCTGTATGAAGAGAGGAGGGCTGATGATCTGTGGGACATAGCTAGTGATTCAGAAGAAGAAAAAGCTCAGGATTCCTTTTTCTCTAAGTAAAATGGAAAGTATCAGAAAGATACAGAATGAGAAAACCAAGATTACCAAGCAACAACCACACTTAACAGTTGGTGGAAGCTTTAAACATAAAATCATAACCTTATAAGGTTAAATGATTAGGATTTTAGCATTCTGCCTCTCAGTAGAATATGTTGAAGAGTACAACAGAACAAAGATGCTCTGTCAAACAGTGTGGTAACATTTTCAGTGTTCCTAGCAATAGGACACAATGATATTATCGTAGGAGAACTCGCTTGTAAAATGAGGGTGTTAAGCTTTATCCTTTCCAGGGGCATTGTAAGACTGCTCGTTGATGATGCTAGCTACCCAAGGATGAAATAGAGGTGCCTTCCTTCAAAACTCTGCATTCTCTTATACATTTATCAGACAAAAGGGACAACGCTGCTCTGAATTTTCAGTCCAACATAATTATCAGTGGGTTAGAAGTGTATCTGTAGGTGTTAGTAATGAGCATTCACTGTAAGTAATGCAGTCTCTTCAGAATTTTAGAGCCCTACTAAATTAGACAGGATAATTAACTTATTTCTAAATGACTGAAAATCCTTAGGACAATGTAGAGTTTTGATTTATTCTTTTAACTCTTACTGAGTGCCTGCAGAAATAAACATTTTTGGTTCTGGACTTTTCTACAGTTTTAGCATATAAGCAGGAACAGTCACACAAACATATAAAACTCTTTCTTTGATGTATGGAACACCAGTGTCATTGCCTGTATGCTTTGGAAGCACTGCTCACACCTGTATTTCCCAGTGAAACAATCTATAATTTACTAATTCTGGTCGCTTTTATACATCCAAGGAATTTGTTCAAAGATTTTCTGTGTAAGGTTGCAATGGAAAATATAATACATTAACTAGCCTCTCACATTACATTGGAAGAAAAATTAATTCTCAGAGGTATTCCTGGTATTTGGAATAAGAGTTCTAATCACTTTTTGACCTGAGATTACGCCTCTGGGCCTCCTTTTCAGAGCATCATTTCTTATTATGGTGCAGTGGTGATGGTAAATATCCAATAGTGGGCGTATGCTCCTCTACACATACCTTAAGGAGTTTAAGTACTGTCTTGTTAATGTCATACAGTATATCCACAATTGCTCTGCAGACTTCTCAAGCTTCTTTCCTCCCAAAAGACAAGAGCCCATGCATTATGTCATTTTATGGAAAGAATAAAAGAATTGAGTTGTTGCAGACAGTTCATTTGACTAGGAAGAAGCTGTGGCACTAAACAGAAACTAGAAGCATGAATTATAGTAACACTCATTTGCAGCACTCAAAGCTGCAAAGCAGCATCCTAAGCCTCTGTCCCATGTCTGCATGCCTCTATTCTGTATCTGTGACCAACAGAGTTACCAAAATGAATGGTAAATTGCAGAACAGGTCTATTAAGCTGTCAGACGGGTGAAGTTACAGAATTGCAGGGAGAAAATACAGCAGTGCAAACAGTTATAGTACAGGCCCAGCTCTGAAGGGGTGAGAGATGGGAGACAATTATAGGTCATGTTCAGTATGAGAGAGAGGACAGCCCTGCATCTTTGAGGTCTAGTGCCTCCAACAACCACATGCAGGAAGACTTTCCCATTACAATTAATCCCAATTACTGGCAGTCTGATGGCAGAGACGAGCATTTGGAAACAAGCCTACTTCATTTTCTGGGCTCCATTTCACCTGATATGTTTAGTTGTGAAGATGTACATATCTAGAAAAGAATGCTTTGGTTCTTCCCATTACACTAAAAAATGGTGGAACCCTATATAAAAGGAAAAGTAATTTCCATTTTCTGTGAGCCAGATTCTTTGCATGCATAAAATGGCATCAAATCAATCTGGGCAGGACTCCGTGAGTGTGAACAAGTAGAAAACCTGACTTTTAATATCAAATGACAAAAAATACAATTAATGGTGCATTAAGAAGGAAGTTTAGTTGAACACAACTTGTTGAATCCTCAAAGCTGTCTACTAGATTAACAATCAAATGATAAATTAATACTCAGTACATATGACCTTTGAGAAAATGTGAGAAGTGAAAGTATTTTTTCTTAATTTTTTACATACTGCTTAATAACCCAATGAATATAAGATACTCTGTGAGAATTTAAACACCGAAAAAAATACACGAAAATGGCATCAACCCTTAGAACCCCACCAGCTTATCAAAATGGATTCTGTTCTTTCAAAACACAGATTTAAATCAACATTTTTATTTGCTGTATCTTTTAGACTGCAAACTATTTCATTGCAACAATTTTCCTTTCTTTATGAACATCAGTTTTCATGTTATGGGCACCACAATAAAACACGTCCAAAAATATTTCTAAATTTAATGGAAAAATTTGCATTGATATATATAGTTAAAATTACATTGGACATCGGTAACGATTAGAGCAACTGTTAATTCAGGGTAGATAAAACTCAACATGTGTTTCACGTATGCCTCTTTGTCTTCTGGGTTGTTGATGAGTTTCTTTGGAAGAAACTCAGAGGAATTGTGTTGTTCATTGGGAATGAAGAACAGATGTGTGTAATGAGTGTCTGGGGTGAGATGGAAATCTGTTCAGCTATATATTACATCAGATTTTTTTCCTATCATTCTCAACTAGCTTTTGGAGAGCATAGACTACAATGTCACCAGTTGCTCTTTCAACTGACTGTATAATTTTTACTAAGTAAAATGGACCCTATATAGTGGATTTTACAGTCTGTTTCGTTCCATTATCTAGTTAAAAAATCAAGGCCGTATTATAGTAAACCAAGACACTCGTGCTATCCTCCTCCTCTTCTGTTTTTTTTTTTTAATCCCTCTTTCCCTGTTATTTTTGCCAGCAATTAATCAGAAGTGAAGTACATGAAGTACATGAGCACTAATGGATGTATCTTCTATTGGCTTCGAATCTCTATAATTTCTTTTTCTCAAAGTCTAAATCTGTAATGAAATTACAGGACGTGGAATATATTATTAATTTTTTAGGCATTGAGCTTGCAAATGAGTTTGCATCAAGATGCCTACTCTAGGTTATATGAATGATTAGAGCAATCTTCCTCAGAGAAGAAAACGCTTACTTTTTTTTTTTACAGTACTGTATTGAAAAAAGCTGAATTATCATACAAATCTACTTGGTTTGATATACTTTATCAGCTTTATCAAGAACGACCTCATTTGTAAATCAATGTCTCGTGTCAAAGGCAAAGTCCATGATAAATTCCAACAAATCTTTCAATTTTATCTCAGTCAATACATTCTTGTACTTAGCTTAGCTTGAATTCTAGAGAGAGGGCAAGATCCGCACAAATTCTTTGATGTCTCTCTCCTCTAGATTAAGATCCTTGTTGAAGATATGATGTAAACACAGAGGCATCTGGTAGATTCTCAAATGACCTTTAGAAAAACAGATTTGTTTTTCTAATTGTTTATATTATTAAAGAAATGATAGCACTTTAATATAGACAGTAAAGGTTCTGCAAGAATAGACGGCAACGGATCCAGACCAAATACATTCTAATTTAAGTTCCTTTCTCAAATAACCTGGTTTTGGACCTTTCCTCTGTAGAGACATATTTTTTAATGTACCAACACAAGTGGGAACACTAAAACTGTATGACACCTTTATTTTTGAACTGTAGTGCCCAATGGGTACCTAAAGATAGACTTCCACTCATTCTAGCAAGGGCAAACTCAAAGTTCTGTGTTGACTGAAAAATGAACAGAGCCACACAACTGTGCTGTAAGTTTTCAAGCCAAGTCTGAACATGTGTTTGCCAGGTGCTTGACACAGTGGGCAAGAGGAAATATCTCATAATGATTAGAAAGAAATGGTTCTTGTAGACATTAATTAATTAATTAATTAATGTCTGCAGGGACACACCACCTTTTGAAGCAGAATATGAATATGCTCTACATAGGTGCATTGTTTCAAAGACACTGAAAGAGAGGAACGAGGATTTATCTACTATGAAAAGCCTTCGGTCCCAGAGTAACACTAAGAGGTTATAGCATTAACAATCATTTCAGGTTTCCTGTAATCAAGGCAGCCACTCCTCAGCAAATGCCTGCTCAGGATTTCTGTGGCAACGCAGTTACACATTCCATGCATCATTTATCTAAGAACTAGTGGCAGCCAAGTTTTAGTGTGAGGCTGGAAAGAACATTTATGAAAGGGCATCTGATGGCTTGAATAATGTCCCTGAGTATTGAACTGAATATCAAA
This sequence comes from Gallinago jamesoni, assembly GCA_025769975.1. NCBI lineage: Eukaryota > Metazoa > Chordata > Aves > Charadriiformes > Scolopacidae > Gallinago > Gallinago jamesoni. Next base: position 25,607,685 of record JAOQGH010000001.1, read on the forward strand.
ACTGAATTCCTCTAGAAGTAAACCTCCTCTAGTAGGTTGAATAAAGGATTTCCAAGATTACTGTGTGAAGAAACACAAGAAGCTTAAAAAAATGTATCTAGACTGATTTAGATCACCAATAAAAACAGCTTGAGCAAAGATTAGCAATTATTTCTGCTTAATTTGTTACTTTGAAGTGATTTATATTGCAGTAGATACCGACAGCCTCATTCTTCTTTAATTTTCCTTCTCTGATTAAAATAGTGAATTCTTCAGTTGTTAGGGGTGGATTTTATGACAGCATGTTAATAGTCAATCACTTGCAATTTCTACAAGTGCCTCGTCTCATACAGTCAATAGATTTTTTCCTTGTTTCAGGTGCCACCTTTATGATAAAAAAATCTGTCTTTTATGTGGCTGTAAACTGACCATGGGTTATGGAATATAAAGAGTTTATTTCACAAAGCAATCACAGAATTACTATCAATACTATCAGTACTATCAATATTCATTGAATGTACAAGTAAATAAAAGCAAGTTAAGTTTTAGCTTCATATACAGATAAAACTTAAATTCCATTAAAAGCACACTGGGCTAATGGTCCATAATCCATTCTTGCCCATGTTTAATTTGATTAATTGTTAACGTTGAATTTTTCCAAATGTTATAGGATGCCAAATCTCTCAAGGACCAGGATGAAAACATGTTGAGCTATCAATTGCCTGCTAAACAAAAGGAGATTATGAAAAATCTGAATAGGAAAACTTATCTGTTCCTGATGAACTACTGATTTATGCCATTAAGACTTTTCATCATCAGACAAAACATACATCATTGCACTACTCCAAATTGCTACTGACAACTCTAATTATTTTATTAGGAGCTCTAAGTTTGTTTATATTTAATCACGATGTTATTCCTTCCAAATTATGGTCTGCTTGAATTTATTGGAAGCCTTGTCATTCATTTCACCAATGTAGAATTCAGATCATCAGTTATTTAGTTGAGTTAACATTTCCATCTTACATCGCTTTTTTAACTCTACTGTTTTTTCCAACAACAAACTCCCCTTATTTAGGAAATTAAATTAACAGCTACACCCCTTACACAAGGTGTGATAGCCTCTCAACTGGAATAAAAACCAGATCACCACAGTTTAAACAGTTTATGAGCAAGTGAATAGCTATTAAGAGAAAATATACTTTTTTTTTTTTTTTATGGCCAAGAGTATAATTGAATATCTAATAACAGAAAAAATATTCTCAGTAAAGATATTTCTACACCTGAAGAGTTCATGGTTGTAATATTCAGTGGCAGTCTGAAACTCAGAATGGGAGTAATTGGGTTTTTTCAGTAACACGTTTCAAGGTAAAGCAACTAACACACTTTTGATGCTAATTCATAAAAACGAGATTCACAAAAATCACTTCTTATACCATAGTATTCAATGAATTGTAACAAACCTCATGAAAATCAAGGACCCTACTAGGTCTGTAAGTTTCCACAGATTCTTCTTGGAAAATGCTATTATTCCTATTTTTGAAACTGCAGGCATCAACCCCTTTCTCAAAATAGGCTTCAGAAATGAGTTAGTAAGATAACCCAATGCCTTATATTCAGTGTACCACCTGATAGAAACTGCTCTGGGAGTCAGGAGATCCAGGTTCAGATTTTTCTCTCAGTGATGAGAATGTCGATGCACATCTTCAAGAAGAATGCAAATCTATTATGGTTTTATATGGCAGGTCTTTCTCAGTCCTTTCAGCTGAAACCATTTGATTTTGAATAAATGAATATAAAGACAAATAAAGAAACTAGCTGAGAATCTAGAGTTGAATACATCTGCCCTAGATTAAGCATCTAAAAATATACTTCTAAGTCTGTTGTGCTCACATGCATCTCTTTTTAGAGTCAGTGAGGAGAAATAGGCATGAGAGAGCCATTTGTCTTGTTCTATAGCCATGTAAGACAGGTCAGATGAACAGCCCTATGGAGGTGCATGTTTCTCTCCATTGACCATGAGTGGGGCATAGGTGACTATCTCACACTTAGATGTATAAATTTTAGATGTCTAAAGTTAGATGAGATAAATTCCAACTCCAGAGGCTAAGGCAGGATGCTAAGACAGGAGGGCATGGAAAGACTTGTCGTGGTTCCAATTATCTGGAAGAATTTTTACAAACTAGAACACCACTGTCCCACCCACAATATAAGAAAATAATTATAAATGTCTTCCAAAAGTACTTTGAAATTATTATCCAGTATACTGGGTAATTCAGTAAGGGTCAAAGATAGAGACAGGAAAAAAAAACCTGTGGGAAAAACCATTACACATTTAGGATACACATATATATTTACCTTCTGTGCTATGTATGCTATCTTCTTAAAAGGGACTCTCACCTGATTGATGTACATTCAACTAATGAAAAACACTTATTTTGGAGAAGGTACTGCTCACGTAAGTTTTCAGTTTCTTTATATAACACTCATAACTAGCAATTAAAAAATTAAATAGTTAATCCCACAAGGCCTTCCCATTTAGCAGTTACAACTTCAGCAAGTTGGCAGCCTTCTTAATGGCCACACTTTAAGGAATATCTTTCATTGATTTCATTGCCAAGAAGGCAAGGTCCCTTTGGACAGTCTTTTGTCCTGCATCTTATAAACTTTACATCTTTTGCTTAGTGAACTAGAAAACAGTACATTGTATGATGCCAACCTAATGAATCATATACTAAAATATGCAAATCTATACTAGTTTGCCATGCTGCCATGCATATACCAGGGTCATAATGCCGGGTGTATAGTGTAAGATACTTGTATTTTTTGCGAGTGTTGTGTTTAACCAGCATTAAAATGCCGGTGATAAATCATTAACTTTTTCTGAAGTAAGTACGCACTTAAGGAGCCAAAGTATAAATTACTAGCAACATTTTGGTTTTGGTTGAGGTATTTGTATATTCACACCCTTCTCATGTATTCACAAGTGTTCTCAATGTCAAATAGGCCATTTGCATCCATCAAATCAGAAGTATATTTAAAAACAAATTGACACACTCATCTCTGAAAATCTCATTTGTTTTCTGCATCTAGCAATGAGAGAAGTACATCTGAGCCCCTAGATTCCAGTCATATATAGTAATAATCAATTTTATATTATGGAAGATTTTCTTTCGGCAACATCTAGGACTGAATGGAAATAGTAGTTAAAATGTTGTGATGCTGTTAACCTTCTTCATGTCATTTTATCTTTCTTGTTTGCAAGATCCAATTTACCAGCTTGCCTGGGTAAGGAGGCATGCAGTTTTTGGTTTGTTGTCTGGCTTAAATATGAGCATAGAAAATATCACTTGAGGATGTTTTAGCACAAATAACTTTTGAGTCTTCCAGGTTCCTCAGGTAGTCCATAATACTGGCCAAAATGTCCTCCTCTTTGTAGAGGAGGAAGGGAAGTAGAAGGGAGTCTGAAATTCTCTAATTGTTATCAATGATAGCTCATCTTTTTTGGACACCGTAACTGACCCTGGAGTTCAGACAACTTTCCCTCAAGGGCAAAGTAGGAAAGTTTACTAAACTTGTTAATTTGAGTCTGCTTCTTGATATAAAAAAAAAGAAAAAAAAAAAGAAAAAAAAAAAAAGAAAAAAAAAAAAGAAAAAAAAAAAAGAGGAAGCTTAAAGTTGCAATAGTAGGATATTTTCTCTGAATTACTAACAAAAACACCTTTTGCAAGTATTTCATTCTTCTCTTCTCTTATGGTCATTACCAGCATCTGCTGCCAGCTGTATGCAGTAATGTAAGCATTATCTCAAGAGTGGGCAAAAGTTCAGACACATAATACACACCAAATTTTAAACAACTCTTATCAGAGTTAATGTTGGGTTTTTTCCTTGAATGGTTTAGTAAGAAAAGCTAAAATAGTCTACAGTTAACATAATGAAGCAAATATATTTTCCTGCAATTTACGTATTACTCTGTTTCTTGAAATTTGTGTCGGAAAGGAAAGGAAAGGAAAGGAAAGGAAAGGAAAGGAAAGGAAAGGAAAGGAAAGGAAAGGAAAATTATTTAAGCTTTTAAACAGTCTTTGAAGGCTTCAGAGCTTAGATAATTACTCTCCTAAATAAACACAGCTTATACATTTTGTTGGGGAAAATATAAGTCAACACGTCATTCAGGATGCACCTGCAGAACAAATTTTTTACATTTTCTTACATATTATTCACTTGCTAAGCATGTCAAAAAAAAAAAAAGAGTATTTCATATGTGCATTATATAAAATTTTCTCTGACTATTTTTTCAGATTTGATTGTATCTGTCATGTAGTCTAGTATTTTATCTATAAATACACAATAATGTCAGTAGAAAGCCTGAAAAGAACAGGTTTATATATTTCAAAACTATATAGCTTTTTTTTTTTTTAATTTATGGAAATTAGTTTCTCACCAGACAACAAAGCCCAAACCAACCAACCAAACCCTATTAAAATAAACAAATTTAAAGTTTGTGCTATCCATGAAAAGCTATAATGCTCATTAATAAAACTTGACAGGCATATTTCAAGATATGTTATGTGCTTGGTTTTCAAATTGCCCTATTTTAACTGTAGGTCAGATATTTAAAACTGTTTCTTTATTTAGCCATATTCACTTGAATGTTGGCATGATTACAGTAATTAGCAGTTCATGTAATGTGCATCGTGTTGGACTAAAATTTGTTCAGTACAATCGAAGACAAACATCCTACCTTTTGGCTTCGTTGGCAATACAAACAAGTGAAGACACAGTTACTAACTCAAAGACTGTAACCTGTCTCACTCAGATGAAGCTGCTGGTTGGTATATTTCTGTGAATGATCAATCTGCAAAGCTTGTGGGGCCTCAGATAAGACATGCTTTATTTAATGTCCATTCTCTTCAGGCTGAGTCATTGTTTATTATGTCTTCCTTTTCTTTTAGTCCTCTGAATCATTGCAATGGGGAATAATATTAATTTAGCTTTGCTAAGTGTTAAGAGATCTACATACAAAGTGAACACCAAAAAGATACTGTTATTTGGAAAGCCTTTTTTTTTTTTTTGGATGTGACCTACACCTGCTTAAAACTTCTCAGCTGACTAGCATAAAAGATTGATGAGCCAATCATGACTGTGGCACCTCCATTAGTCAGGAAGAATACTGGGAGAAATACATTCACATGCTCTTGAGCACCACAGGCTGCTGTGGGATTACTGCTGTGTCTCAGAGGGCCCATGACTGCAGCTCACCAAAGAAAACCTTGGTGTCTCCAGCTAGTTGGACTCTTCGTATAGAACAGTCTCAGTACTTACACTAAAAAAAATAAAAATAATTAATTAATTCAGATGAAAAAGCTTTTATTTCTCACAAATAATTTCATAGAAAACATTGAAATCTTTAATGAGCATTGGTAAAGGTTAGATGTGAATTAAATTGATGGGATGAGCACAGATGATATTTCGCAGCTAGAATACCAAAGAGGACTTGTCTCATCAGGAGGAAGTGTTCTGGTCAGGAATACGTATTGCAAAGTTTTATATTCAACCTCCTAGGACAGGATTAATCACCTACAAAAACAAGGTAGGCAACAATTGGTTTTTCACACAACAGTGCTTTGGCATGGGAATATGTGGGAATTCTCTGGGAGTAGACGCTGAGTACTAGCCAACAATGTCATACGACTGCCAACAGAAATGAAAATACTGTTGTACTGAAATGTGTAAATAGGAGTTCATATGTAAGGTACACAAAACCCACTCCCCTCAGTGTCAATAGGATTCTGCTGGTTCACAGGTTCATTTTTGTCCAGCTCTGAATACTAACAAACATTTTTAAAAGAAAGATAAATCTATAAAAGATTCAGAAGTAAACAGTAAGAATGGTTAAAAAAATAGAAAGGCTGGGGAGGAAAGATTCTCTCATTGGGCCTGGTTAGTGTGAATAGGAGCTAACTGAAGGGAACAACTGTCTTCAAATGTATCAAATATCACTGAGAAGAAAAAAATAAAGCACTGTTCCACTACAGATAAAACAAGTAACGATCTTAAACTGGGACAGAAATTTGAAGGAATGAGCACAAGGGGTAAATTAAAGGTAGCATGACTTTTGAGCACGTGCCTCTTTGAAATCTTGATGTTCTTTTTGTATATTTAAAAAGTCATACATACATTTCAAAGAAAATGCATTATAATTCATCCATTATGTTTTCACTACTCTTTTTTTGAATAAGTGGAAATATCTATCAGGCTTTAACAAGCATGGATTCTTTTTCTTAAAAATGGTTCGTTAATCCCATTCCCAAAATCCTAATTAGGTACTTTGAAGTGGGTTTGACTATAACACCAATTTTCTCAAGTTCTTTGAAGGCAACCAGCTCTCCTTAGAAAGCAATTTGTCAATTTGTATTTTTTTTCCTTTGCAACAGCCCCAGAGGTGAGTGTTATCTCATAGTAACACACACTTTATTTCGTATCTCACTGGCTAAACAAGCGAGATCTTTTGTGAATAGAATGTAAAATAACCTCTTGCCTTCCATTTTTTTCTAAATTCAGAACACATTAACCTAAACAAGGAGATTTTTCTTCTCTTTGTATTTCTTATAAAAATCTATTTCCTCTTCAGTGGCAACAGGACCCTTAATTGTTACCACATGAATAATATTGGAAAAATTAAAGCGTATCTCATAACTCTACATACATTACACCAGACTGTTTCAGTGGAGACAATGTAAACATTTTGTGCTATAACTCACAAATGCCCCTATCACAGCTTCTAAGAGCTTAACTTTACCATGCAGTTCCTCCCACTCTAACCCAGTTTTTATCTTATGTAACATTATTCATTGTATATTAATGTTAACTTGAATGGATTAGACAAGATACTCTTACATAATGTTTCATGGAATATCCTCTATATATTATTATTTGAAAGTAAGACAGGCCTTCTTCAGTCAAAGAGGTAATACCATTATCATCATTGCTTCAAACAGAGACAACACTGAAAGTAGGATATTCTTTATTTTCCAGCAATAGTGCTGACCAGCTATAAGTAGAACAATACATTTTCTGGTGTAATATTTTTTAATAAAAAAAGTCATTGAATAGTTTGATTCTCCAGTCTATGGTGATTTCACAGAAGTTTAGGCACGGTGCTTTTAAAAACAAAATAGAATGATGTCCCCCAGAACGCTTTCCAGTAGTTTCCAGTAATAGCTTCCAGTAATGTTTCTGAGTAGTTTATTTTATGTTTATGATAAGCTATGGTACAACAGTTCATTTCTTTGGAAAAATTCTATCTAGCAGTGTAGCATACTTATATATTTTACCTTTTCTGTGGCACTATTTAATTTTCAAACTTTAAGATACAAAAACAAGATAAATCTTTCTCAAAACATCCTTTTGCTTTATAACTATACAGATATCTATTTAGTGCTGAGAAATCACCAATCTGTAACAGCCAAACACAATGAATTAGGCATGCTTTCCCCCCTGTTATCAATATTTTGTTTTTTCAATATTCTTTCAGGTCAGAAAATGTATTTTTGGCACGGTGAAGAGTTAGAATTCAGAATACACCCTGGAACTTCTAGATATCAGATTTACATAAGCTTAAGGGCAGGAAAAATTAATCTATCAGTTAGCTTTGGCTCAGGACAGATACTTCTCTGAAGATCAAATGGATTCTCCTTGGAAATGCTTATTTCTTGTCACTGATTGAAGAGTAAAATTAAACAAAAAGCTAAGTCTACATACCCTTTGGACAGAAACAGTTCAGTGAGTTGAATTCCATCAGTGTGATTTTCATTTTTCAGTTTCTAACAATTTAGAAGTGCTATTTGTATGGCCTCAGTATTTCATCTAAGCATTCAGTTATTCTGACAATTCACAATTTCTGAGTTCAGATTTTCTTCACGAAGATACTAAAAAAAAAAAAAAATCAAAGGCTATGCTTTAAATGATTGTGCTCCAGCATTTTTCTCTACACGTTATCATCCTCCATATGCCACAGCAGCTACCCAGTGGTATTGCCATTTACTGTGTATTTTCACTTCTGAATTTCTGAAGCATTTTTTCAACATCTTTCTAAGGACTTGTAAAGTTTCTGAGCTTTAAGCAATTTAAGGATGTCAGTTTATTATTTGATGAATACCTGTAAAATTTATAAATAAAAGCCCAAATTACAGTAAAACAAATACTGAATTATAGAATTTAAGTGTTTATGAAATTATGTCTTATATATTTATATGTATATAACAAATACACATAGCAAATCTGTCCTTAACACAATTTATACGGAAAGCCAAAAGCACTTTAAATTTCCAGGAACAATAACAACAGAAATCTAACTTTTCAAGTAATTCCAGCCAAACATATCAGAAGCAATTTTTTTTTCTTGCTTCTTTTTTCTGTGTTTTAGGGGGTTTTGTTGGGTTTTTTAGTTGTTGTTCAACTTTGGTTCTTTTTGCAGAACACTGGTGAGCTACCTTCTAAGCCTGCTTACAGCCTGTGGGCCTGATTTTCTTCTGATTTGCTCCTTGTTTGGTCATTTAAACATGTACAAAGTGATTTGTTCTATGGCTTTTGAGTGGACTCTCAGATCAAGTTACAAGCAAGTTGTAAAGGTGGTAGATCCATTTGTGTGCCCGGGTTTACCCTAGAGTATATTAGCGTATCCTGAATATCTGCCAGAGAGCAACAAGGCATAAGGAAGCCTAGCAACAATCAGCTATCATTTCTTCAATTAGACACTATATGGCACCTTGTTAAATTAACTTCAGGAAAACTGTAACTGCTCTCTCCTCTGCCTCCAAAGAGCGTGGAACACTTGAGAAATGTAGTATACGTGCTTCATTCCTCTGCTAATTCAAACACCAGCTTTATCTACTGCATTACAATTTATACTGAGCTGATAACTACTCTGAAATTTTGGTGAAAAAAAAAAGTTAGAAATATTTTGTCAGGATTCTGTCATATCTCCCCATATTTGTCTCGATATAAACTAAGTATGTTTTACTCCATAACTTACAAGAAATTTAAAATTGTTTTTTGTACAACAACTACAATGAAAGAAAGCATAGTGCTGTAATGATCCATTTCCCAATCCATGCTTAATCCCAGTAGAAACAGATGCATCTCCTTTTGGATTTACATAACATGTACTATACATAAAAGGTCCAATTTCATTTTTTTTTGTTTTTTTTTTTAAACTCCTCACATTCAGAATTTATATTCTGCCAGTTGTCACCAAGAAAATTTTTCTAGATGATATTAAATTTAGTGATAGCCTAAATAATGCCATAATAAGTGGTCAAACTCAGCACTTTGTAACGATTGGGTAGAAAAAAAAGACATTTGGACATGATTTGCTGCAATGAATGAGGCCAGCATGACAAGTATAGCAGAACTGCAGTATCCCTCAGATAGTCTCAGATGGGATTGTGTCATCTCTCTTCCCAATTTTCCCTTGATAGTTTTATTATTAGTAGATCATTTTAAATTGATATAAAATCACTGCACATACAATATAACCAAATGACCAATTAGATTGGAAGCAGTAAAACTTTAATATAACACACTAGTTTGAGAGGGATCAAACAGATCCTCATTAAAATTTAGATATTAAAGTTTGGGGGAAAAGATTAGAAGAAATTAGTATCCCCCATGGTAGTCTAATTATTTTCCCCCACCTACAGTGGAGTAAAAAAAAAAAAAAAAATCATCCAGTAGACATAAATGAGGGTGAGAAATAGAAAAAGTGAGAAGTACAATGCCAGAATGATAGAAATACTGTGATTAAAAGGAAGAGCATCAAGGGCTAATATGCTTTTTATTGTAGGGAAACACTTCACATAGGATCTGAACTTGCAAGATAAATTGAGCATCTTATGTTGCCACACGGAAGCTTCAGCTCACATGCATCTCAGTGTGAACTTGGGGTTTTCAGCAGCACTCAAGAAGAGTTCAGAATTTAGCGGAAATAGTCCCATAATTGTGAGCATTCAGTTATGAAACTTTTAACATGAATAAAGCTCAGAAAAAGTGAAATGTATGTTTCTCTTATAGAAAGTTTTTGATAGCTTTTAAACATTTTCAGAAGCTAAAACACCTCCACTGCCAAATGGAAGGACAAAATGCAGTACACAACAAAAATAGCTGCCTTAGAAGTCCATTTCCTTTTCTTGCTCCATTTCATGCTGCCAGAGTAACTTTTCTGCCAGCCAAAGCTGGTGGTAACAGCAGCCAGCTCAAAATCTAGAATTCCTTTGAAAAATTACCAAGAAAAATAGTTTGAGCTCCCACCCAGAGACTTTGGAAAACGAAGGATCTTTACTGCACACTTTTAAAAGTCCATACTTCTCCCACTTTTAATCAGGAAGTTTGCTCAATATAAAAGAAACTTTTGGGCAAAGAGAATCAAATATTTTGACAGGAAAACAAAGTAACTTCAATGTACTAAGAGTATATCCAGTCCCACAGTGTTTTGGGTAAAAGTTCTGCATTTCAATTGAACAAATATCCCAGCTCTGAGCAGCACCCACCCACTTCTTCCAGCAACAACATCAAACTAATGGTCTGTTATGGGAGTTCAATCAAGAGCCAGGGTCAAACATCTATCTCAGGTATGTTTGTCTTCAGCCTAATGAGAAAATGAATGAAAAACATGCCTTGTCTCTTCTCAACTGTCTCCAAATTTCTCTGAACTTTCCCTGTACACTATCTGCTGTCACCACTCTACTACCTTCATGTTAGTAACAACCAGCTTAGGTTTAAGTGAATCCATCACTTTTTATTTAGTTTGTCTCTGATCAATCACACCGAAACTATTACATTGTACAACAGAAATTGATGCATAGGTTAATCTTATTTATTATTAAATCAATCATTTGTTTTCTGTCAAAGCAAAGGACAAAGTTATCCAGCAGCAAGACCTACTTCAGGCTTTATGTATGACCATTTACAATTTAGCTTTTATCTCTTAAACCTTCTTAGCAAAACAGGAGAACTGAAGCATCAATAAACAATATGTAAGGAAAACTGAAAAGAACAGTCTATTTAAACAATCCTTTCATGTCAATTATTAGGTTTAAGTATATACAATCTTCAAACCATCTCCTAAAGCATTTTGGTAAATTCAATAGACTAACTGATATAGATTATCCAAAATTATGCACATTTACATCAAACCTTAGTCAGAATTTATTACCATATGGATATGTTGTTTATACAGTTCAAAATTCCATGCTACATATATACTCCATGCTATATATATATTCCTTGCTTAACTCTTATAAGATTAGATACAGAGTTGTTCACAAGGAACGAAGGGGAATGAAAAGGATGTGGAAGACTATGTTCCAACATTGCTCAGTCTTCTGCAAATTCAAAACGCCATCACCTACCTTTGTTCTTCACAATTTCCTTTATTGGTGAGTCCGGTGGGCAGAGCAGCCTGATCATTACTAATGATCAGCTCCAATCTGTGTCACAAGCACAGCTAGTGATCAGAGCTCTAACAACTGTGAAATGAGATAAGAACTCTCAGCAAAGATGTCCTGTAAAACATGAAGCCCTATGAAGGAATTACATGGTACAAGTTCTCTCTTAGGATCTAACAGTCTTAATTTACAAGCAAAAACATCCAGCCCAGGCTGGATTCTAAAATACCAGATGGATATTTTAAAGTCTACCTTCAGGGCTAAAAGGATGAGCTTGTTGTTTGAGAACCTATTCAGAGAAGGAAAATGGCCACAAGTACTAGAAAAACAGCTGTAGCAATCCATTTAATTTCCTCTAGCAGCTTGAATTGTTTGACACTGGGGTCCATCCTAGTATATTTTAGTCTGAGCATATTACAGTGTTTTTATTTTGTTTTCATTTCTAGAATGCTGAAAATGTGCAGGATTAAAAAAAAAAAAAAAAAGGTTTTATTGCTTCCTCATCCAAGGGAGAGAACAACTAGGCAGAATGCAGGCACACTGTGAACAAAGATGGCTTCATTGCTTGTTGTCTTCCTCCATTTTCATGAAGGAAAATACCACCCTCCGCCAGAAAGCAAAGCCAAGACATGCAAAATGTAGGCTGACAACTGTGTACGTGCCACACGCAGGTATCAGGGGTCCCAGAGTAACTACTGTACCTTGCTGTGACTGAAAGCCCTAGGAAAGCAAGCAGGATATAAAGATGCTGATAGCCGGCACCAAAGAACAAGCTTTCCAGGCAGGCTCTTTGTTGCTTGGTTATCTTCAGACTGATGCAGAATTTGAAACAGAGTAGACACGCAGCTGCACTAGAAGCACACAGGGCTGAACTCAGCCAGGCTTAATGGCTGCAACTGAGACAGCTTCTCCTGAGGTGAATTAAACCTGCTTTCTCAGTACACATGAATTATTTAGGCTATATTGTCTTTCAGATTACCTGCTGCTGCCAAATAAATTACATCCAGAATAGTGTATATTTATTTCTCCAAGCCTGATGGTTCCACAGCTTATTTTTTTTTTATGATCTTGGTGCACCCCTGACTTCCAGTTTTCTCGAGAAAGGTACTACAAATATACGTTTTTGTCGTGGAGATATTAATGGCTATCTTCTCAGCTCACATATTTACAATTTATATTCATTTGTACAGATCAATATCTCGACATAAGTCTAGATTAATTCCCCTTGATTTTAGACACTTACCTCACTTGTCTAAATTATTTCTCCTCAATAGGCACATACACATGATACACATATAGACATACGTACGGCCAGCCAAATTATGATTACCCAGTGTGACTGTTAGGATGAAAGTCTATTAATGAAAAATATGTACATATGTACATACATCTATACATATGGATCCCTCCACTAACTAGCTTTTCATTCTGAGCCTGTTCGATAGCTGGCCCTAGCTCCCCTGGTCTCCCAGGTGCCTCACACACAGGCACACACACACATGCCACCATGGGTCCCATCAGCAGCTAGTGCAGATCTAGGGCCCCTCCAGTAGCCTACCCCCAAAACCCATGGTCTTTCCAGTACCTTGCATGGATACTGTGGTCCCCCCAGTATCCAGCTCTTAGACCCCCAGTCTCTTCAGGATCCAGCCTCAACCACTCCAATACCTTCCTACCAAGCCTCTTGTCTGACTTGCTGGCTAGTCCTGCTTGATGCACCCAGTGATGACACATTGACATATACATCAGCACATAATGCACACAAGCTCTGGTGTTTCTAGTTCCTCCCACCACAGACACAAAGGTCCCTGAGATCCCTGGTCCCACTCCAGATCATAGAATCAATCATAGAATCATAGAATCATAGAATCATAGAATCATAGAATCATAGAATCATAGAATCATAGAATCATAGAATGGCTTGGATTGGAAGGGACCTTAAAGGTCATCTAGTTCCAACCTCCCCTGCCATGGGCAGGGACATCTCCCACTAGACCAGGTTGCTCAAAGCCCCATCCAGCCTGGCCTTGAACATTTCCAGGGATGGGGCATCCACCACTTCCCTGGGCAACGTGTTTCAATGCCTCACCACCCTCACCATAAAGAATTTATTTCTAATATCTAATCTAAATCTCTCCTCTTCCAATTTAAAACTGTTTCCCCTTGTCCTTTCACTACATTTCCTGACAAAGTCCCTCTCCATCTCTCCTATAGGCTCCCTTCAGATATTGAAAGGCCGTTATAAGGTCTCCCCAGAGCCTTCTCTTCTCCAGGCTGAA
>JAOQGH010000001.1:25621486-25686443 GCA_025769975.1 Gallinago jamesoni
ACCCCCAAGTCCTTCTCCTCAGGGCTGCTTTCCAGCCATTCTCCGCCCAACCTGTATTTGTGCCTGGGATTGCCACAGGGTCCCAGGCGCAGGACCCTGCACTTGGCTTGGCTAAACCTCATGCAATTTGCACGAGCCCACCTCTCAAGCCTATCCAGGTCCCTGTGGATGGCATCCCTTCCCTCCAGCGTGTCGACTGCACCATCGAGTTTGGCATCACTGGCAAACTTGCTGAGGGTGCATTCTATCCCACTGTCCATGTCTCCAAGAAAGATGTTGAACAGCACTGGTCCCAGTATGGACCCCTGAGGAACACTACTCATCACTGGCCGTCAATTGGACATGGGGCCATTGACCACAACCCTTTGAGTGCAGCCATCCAGCCAAGTGGTCCATCCATCAAATCCATGACTTTCCAATTTTGAGACCAGGATGTCATGTGGGACAGTGTCAAATGCTATGCATAAGTCCAGGTAGACGACATCTGTTGCTCTGCCCTTGTCCCCCAAATGTGTGGCAGTATCATAAAAGGCCACTTAAATTTGTCAGGCACGATTTCCCTTGGTGAAGCCATGTTGGCTATCTCCAATCACCTCCTTATTTTCCATGTGCCTTAGCAGAGATTCCAGGAGGATTTGCTCCATAATCTTGCCAGGCACAGAGGTGAGACTGACTGGCCTATAGTTCCCTGGGTCTTCTTTTTTCCCTTTTTTGAATATCAGGGTTATGTTCCCCTTCTTTCAGTCTGCAGGAACTTTGGCAGTCTGCCACGATTTCTCAAATATGATGAAAAGCGGCTTAGCAACTTCATTCCGCCAGCTCCCTCAGGACCTGTGGATGGATTTCGTCAGGTCCCATGGACTTATGCAGCTTCAGGTTCCTTAAGAGGTCTCTTAACCTGATCTTCTCATACTGTGGGCAGTTCCTCATTTGCAGAGCCCAAGATTTTGCCTTCCGTGACTTGGCCAGTGTGTTTTGAGCCCTTGCCAGTGAAGGCTGAGGCAAAGAAGTTGTTCAATAGCTCAGCCTTATCCAGATGCTACACTCAAATCCCCAGGTGCACATGTGCACACAGGACAGAGATCCCTGCAACTGGGAAAACCGTTAGAAATGTAATTTAATGAGAAGTAGGACAGGCTGTGGAGATCAGGTACAGGGTATGACCAGACAAGCATGTTGACCAGGATCCTACCTATACACAGCTGGTTCCTTTCGATCCCTTCTTCCCACACTTGTACCTCCCTAGTCCACCTCTTTCCATGTCTTTGGTCCCTGCTCTGAACATCCCAGAATAAGTCTGGCTCAATTAAAAGGACCTTTCAGGCATCCCATATTCAATGTCATGTTCCCAGGGCAGTAAGCTCCCTCTTCAGTCTGTAAAGTGAACGAGGGCTGAGTTTGGTGTATGCCATCCCAGGGATACAGGCTGAGGCTCCCCTGGGATTGCCCAGGGAGAAGCCACCTCAGGGATTCCTCATGGCAGTCATTGCCCCTCTGAGCTCCTTTGGGTTGGTGGAAATGAGACTTTGATCACATAAACTAACAATATGCAATCAATTTAAACATTATTTGCCATGAAAACAGCATGAATGGTCATGATTTGGTGACAAACATCCTAATTTCTTTGCACAGGCTAAGATATATATCAAATTACCTACCAATCTGTCTACCAATACCTAAGCCAAAAATCATGAAAAACTATTTCTCTGCTAAAATGCAGTTTTTTAAGCATTATTCATTCTTTTTAGACAGTTGAAAGTAATTTTTTTTATATACAGGTTAAGTGGGTAAAATGTGTGTGTGTGTATATATATGAAGTGACAGAATATCAGGAAACAGGTAAAGTCATAGGATAAGATTCATTTCATGTCATTTATGCATCTAAATTTTGGGCATAAAATAGATTTCTAAGAAGGCTGAATGGAGGCTGTTGCCATGTCTGCCTAATAGCCTGTGTGCTGGAGCATAGTTTAGGTAAACGCAAGTTGAAATCTTCAAGAAGTGGATATTTCACTTCCTGAATTGGTACTCAAGCAAGTAGGCTCTTGTAAGAAGACAGCTGTCAGTATGTGCACTGCCAGAGCTGCTTTTAAAAAAAAGGCAGGAATAGATGCATTTTCTGTGGAGCCTAATAACGCTTGTTTTGGTGTGTTTCAAACATGCTTTAAAAATTTAACAACTTAGAGGACTAAGGTGAAAAAATATCTTATTTCTGCATGACAATTGTATTTAGGAATGAATGTAAAATGAGGTACTCAGAGCAATGTGCAAAGCCACAAAGTAAAACAAAGACCCTTCATGACCATATGCATGTCCATAAAAATTCCATAGATAGAGCAAGGACAAAAGAATTATTAACTGTAATGGAGTTTTAATGTTACAGCCAAAGTGACTTAGAGGCTATGGCCTGGAAGAGAGGTATTCAGCACACTAAAAATATCCTCATAATAAATTGTTTTGTTTGGTGATCCTCTAGAAAGGGAAACAAGGGAGGAAATAGGCTCAGACACAGCTACATTTGCCTCCTGTTTGAGTTGGTAGTGTCACAGTAAGGCCAGAAAGCTTGCAAATCTCCTCCTTTAGCTCTGGTAGGGAATTTTAATCAGATATGATTGTCAACTCAGAAATACCAAATTCACTCTAGAGATTTGGGAGGTAATTAACATTTTATTGTGTCGCACCCAGGAAACAACGGATGGACACCCAAGAAACTGCTTGAAAATAGTTCCTGATATGCTTATATCACACATTTATTACAGATTTGATTCTATAAACACTACAAAACAATTAATCAAGTCAAAAGTCTAATTTCCTTCATCTGTTTATCAACAGTGGTGTTTCTGTGGTGTTTGTACTACTTATAGTATTGCAAAATAGAATGTGCTATGCTCTTTAGAGTTAACCAATCAACATGCAGAGAATGCTGGGCTGTAAGGTTACCCAGTTTAAAAATGGTTTATATTGTCCCTGACGTAAGAGTTCTTTTAGCAAATTATTGATCAAGACTGCAAGTCTGCTTTCCTAATTTACATACATTAGCAAGGGGATGTCTTTACTTTTTGCCAGCATCCACTCATAAACAGCCCAGGATCCCTACCACTGAATTACAGTTGTAAAGCAATACTAGTTTTTGAGGCATTTTCTACCCTAAAAAGTGTCGAGAAATTAAATGAACTGGGAAAGTGACATGGCTGAGCAACTACCAGATATGCCTTCTCTCAATAAGAACAAGTAATTTGCCACACAAATGGAGAGCAGTAAATCTGGACCTGACTTGTAAAAGGTATC
This sequence comes from Gallinago jamesoni, assembly GCA_025769975.1. Lineage (NCBI taxonomy): Eukaryota > Metazoa > Chordata > Aves > Charadriiformes > Scolopacidae > Gallinago > Gallinago jamesoni. The sequence continues at coordinate 25,624,775 of JAOQGH010000001.1, forward strand.
AGAGCTAATTCAGTAGGCTAGCAGAGAAGCAAGTTTGGTTTCAAGCCAGAAGCACTGGTTTGAAACTATAAAAAGATGTGGCAGGCACAAGGTAGTTTTTTTCAGAGAAAAATCATACATCCCAAATTTTGTGTATTCTCTGAGCACACAGCAAGCATGGAAGAACTGTCAGACATGGTATATTTTGTTTTCAAAAGGCCTGAGCTATGTTGCCACTGGAGGCTATTTGGAAAGTAATTAGCACCAAGTTTTGATGTTTCAAAGTTGTCTTGTGAATATGGACAAACTATAAAGGTAAAAGTAACACTTACTATGTACACAATTGACAACTAAATTTTTCATACCTTTGGATCTGTGTGTTTCTATGTTCAGCGTGTGGTTACCACTATAATCATAGACATGCATTACAATTAATCCCATTTTCTTTCTAATCAGCCAATTTTCTTGAATCTGTTGCTATTTACTGTCAGAAACCTACATATACCTTTCGATAGGCAGAATTTTGTTCCCGTGGAACATGTTGACACAGTTAATTTATTTCAGTCTGCAGCAGTCTGACAACATCCGTTGTCATCAGTTAACATGAATTAGGAGTTCTGGTGTGACTTTTTCCCATATCAAAAGAGCTAAGACTGTTGTCAGTCAATGGGGAGATTTATTTATCAGAATAGAACATATGATTTAGGCAACAAATTCAATACAGTTCAAAGAATTACCATGTTAATCAGTAGTTTCCTTAACCCTTGGTTTCTTTGGTTTTGGGTGATACGGAGTTTGAGGGAATTCTTCCGTCCTTCAGTTTAAGAAAAGTCCAAAGATCTGACCTGTACTACTTGTCTATTTGTAAGTTCCATTGCAAGAGTTCTAGTTGTCTTTGTAGGTGCCCTTTCACTACCTAATTGCTTTTCTTATTTGTTGGTTACATATATGAAAAGGAAGAAGCTGTATCAATGCAAGCAGTAAAATGAAGTAATGCAGAAAACCCTCTTGCTATTCCATCCTTTATTTCACATACAACAGCTATTCCACATCTCCATTTTACCTAGCGTTTTTCATGTAAATGTTTTCAGTACTTGATTTTCCATGGCTAAGAAATAAGCATTTGAGCATTTAAGACTAACTATTGGGTGTATAAGTAGTTCAGATAGCCTGAAGATAACATTTTTTTTTCAAATTTCTAACAACATTTAAATGTTTCAATTTAAAAAGATTTTTCTCTCAGCTGTTGATTATTTTATATTATGTGTGTTCATGTCATAGAGGAAACAACAGAAATCTGACACAGCAATATCAACTTGAAACACTTCAGTTGAACCATTCTGTTGAATTCACTGACACTAAATTTGAATTATTTTTTTCATTTTGTTAACATTGAAGTGCTTTGTTATAACACTGTTAATATTTTCTTTTCCATTTTCCATTTTTAAAAAATTTCATTTTCTGGCAGGATAATTTTCTATCAAATTCTTGTGGTGTTTTCTAATATACATATAAGTAAATAATGGAATATATACACACAGAAATAAAAATATATGAAAAAAACAATGACTACAGTGAGAAAAAATAAATGTATCCTACTTTGTGGGAAATAGCTTCCTATAACATGCTGCCGGCAGGAAAAAATTCTTCTTTTGTGAGACTGCATGGCAAATATTAAGTTTGCTAAATGTTTTCCTTTTAGCCCAACCAGTCTTCATTGTGTGATTTATTACTTGGATATAAAACCAAATAATAAAAAAATGCTTTAAAATACCTGCATTATATTTCCTGCTGTTATAAATTATGCAGCGTTTACCGATACAAAATTGTCATGGAAATTTCACAAACCTGCTTCTGAATTTAGCTAAAATTGCTGCAAAAATTAGCCCCTAAGTGTTACAGATTTCTATAACACTGAAGATAGCCTGAATGCAAATGTAATAGATGCCTTTTTTTCCCCCAGCTGTTACCTTCAACCACCTGACATTATGTCAGTAATGAGAATCAGGTCCGAAATAAGCACTTCTATCACTTTCACAGAAAGTTAGCAAAAGTTTGATGAGAGTCTCAAGGCTAAGATACCAGAAAATGTTAAACTTTTTTATTTTGCTCAGTCAATTAATATACTTTTATTTCAACCTTTTCTGCCAAAAGAGAACCAACAGGATGATTAATACAATTTCTAGAGGCAGCTTGGCACTTACTTATTCGAACAGAGGAAGTGACAACCTGAAGGAATTCCTTGGTCTGCTAAATCCGGTATCACACCTCTGGCAATGGAAAACACTAGCTGCTTCAGCTAGCTAGGAAAAAAAAAAGAGTTCAGTTGTGGAATGTTTTAGTGATTTTCTACTGAGGATACACTCAATGAGCCAAGTACAGTTTAAAGAAGTTGTTCCATCAGTTCAGTTGTTTCTAGGATCAAGATGAGGTGGCATCTTTACCTGCTTCCATTGTACCCTGTGCCTGGTAGAAAACAACAAGGGCTGACAGGAATTATGTGGTGTATTGCATTAAGAAAGGAGATTTAAAAATCAAGGGTCTGTTTTTATCTTCTCAATTAGTCATGGAATCACGGAATGACAGAATTGTTGGAATTGGAAGGGACATTCTAGAGATCATCTAGTCCAACTCCCCTGCTCAAGCAGGATTGCCTAGAGCACATTACTCAGGACTGCATCCTGGAGGATCTTGAAAATCTCCAGAGAAGGGGACTCCATGATCTCCCTGGGCAGCCTGTTCCAGGACTCTGTCACCTTCACCATAAAGAAATTTCTCCTCATATCTGAGTGGAACTTCCTATGTTCCAGTTTATGCCCATTGCTCCTTGTCCTGTCACTGGGAAACACTGAAAAGAGTCTGGCTCCATCCTCCCTCAAACTGCCCTTTAGATACTTATAGGCATTGATAAGGTCTCCCCTCAGACTTCTCTTCTCCAGGCTAAGGACCCCCAGCTCTGTCAGCCTTTCCTCAGAAGGGAGATGCTTCAATCCCTTAATCATCTCCGTTGCCCTTTGCTGGACTCTTTCCAGTAGTTCCCTGTCCCTCTTGAACTGGGGAGCCCAGGACTGGACACGGTATTCCAGTTGTAGCCTCACCAGTGCAGAGTAGAGGGGAAGAAAGCTCCCTCGACCTACTGGTCACTCTCTTCCCTAAGCAGCCCAGGACCCCATTGGCTCTCTTGGTGACAAGGGCACATTGCTGGCTCATGGATAAGTTTACTATCCACCAGAACTCCAAATCCTTTTCCTCAGAAGTGCTTTCCAGCAGGTCCATCCCTAACCTATATTGGTGTCTGGCATTCTTCCTCCCCAGGAGCAGGAACCTACACTTGCCTTTATTGAACCTCATTAGGTTCTTCTCTGCCCAGCTCTCCAGCCAGTCCAGGTCATGCTCGAAGGCACCACAGCCCTCTGGAGTGTCAGCCAGTCCTCCCAGTCTGGTATCATCACCAAAATTGCTGAGGATACATTCTGTCCCCTCGTCCTTGTCATTGATAAATTTGTTGAACAAAACTGGACCAAGTATTGACCCCTGGGGGACACCGCTGGTTACAGGCCTCCAACTTGACCCTGCTCCATTAATTACAACTCTCTGAGTCCTGTCACACAGTCAGGACTCAATCCACCTCACTGCCCCCTCATCTAGCCCATACTTCCTCAATTTCCTAATGAGGATGTTATAGGAGAAAGTGTCAAAAGCCTTGCTGAAGTCAAGGTAGATGACATCTGTTGCTCTCTCTTCATTCAGCCATCCAGTTATAACGTCATAGAAGGCTACGAGACTGGTCAAGTGCAATTTACCCTTGGTAAATCCATGTTGACCACTTCCAATAGCTTCCTATTCTTCAATGTGTTTGGAGATGACGTCCAGAATGAATTACTCCATTACCTTCCAGGGACAGAGGTAAGACTAACTGGCCTGTAGTTTTCCAGGTCCTCCATCTTGCCCTTTTTGAAGACTGGAGTGATATTTGCCTTCCTCCAGTCCTCAGGTACCTCTCTTGTTCTCCATGACCTTTCGAAGATTGTAGAGAGTGGCGCAGCAATAACATCTGCTAGTTCTCTCAGCACCCATGGGTGCATCCCATCTGGGCCTATGGACTTATGAATGTCCAGTTTGGCCAAGTGGTCTCTAACCCAGGCCTCCCCTACAGAGGGAAAATCTTCCTCTCTCCAGACCTTCCCCCTTGTCTCCAGGGTCTGGGATTCATGAGGGACAGCTTTAGCAGTGAAGACGGAAGCAAAGAAGGCATTCAGTAACTTGGCCTTCTCTGTGTCTTCCACCACTAGGGCACCCACCTCCTTCATCAGTGTGCCTACATTTTCCCTAGTCTTCCTTTTTCTGTTGGTACACTGAAAAAACTCTTTCTTGTTGTCTTTAACCGTAGTGGCCAAGCTGAATTCTGTTTGAACTTTTGGAGTTTGAATTTTCCCCCTGCATAACTTTACTACATCTTGATATTCCTCATAAGTGGCCAACATCGTTTTCCAAAGACCATAAACTTTCCTTTTATTCCTGAGGTCCCACCAAAGCTCTCTATTTAGTCAGGCTTCTTCCCCATTGACTTATTTTTCGGGACCTGGGGATGGCCGCCTTCTGTGCTTTCAAGAGTTCCTCCTTGAAGCATGACCAGCCTTCCTGGCACCTGCACCCTTCAGGACTGTCTCCCAAGAGACACTCTCAACCATGCTTCTGAACAGGCCAAAGTCTGCCCTTCAGAAGTCCCAGGTGGCATTTCTGTTGGCTGCCTGCCTTGCTTCTCCAAGAATTGAGAACTCTATCATTTCATGATCACTTTGCCAAAGACCTCCAACCTTTGCGTCCCCCACAAGACCTTCTCTATTAACAAGCAGCAGGTCCAGTAGGGCACTTTCCCTGGTTGACTCCCTCACCAGCTGTGTTAGGAAGTTGTTTTCCACACACTCCAGGAACCTCCGAGACTGTTCCCTCTCTGCTGTGTTATATTTCTGGAAGATATTGAGGAAGTTGAAGTCCCCCATGAGAACAAGGGCACGGTATTGCAAGATCTCTGCCAGCTGTTTATAGAATATTTCATCAATCACTAGATCTTGGCTGGGGGGTCTATAACAGACTCCCACGATGGTGTCTGGGTTACTGGCCTTTCCCTTGATTCTTACTGATGAACACTCAACACTGTCATTCACATTGTTGAGTTCTAGGCAATCAAATCTGTCCCTAACATAGAGAGCCATGCCCCTGCCTCTCCTCCCATGCCTATCCCTTCTGAAAAGCTGGTAGCCATCAATCGCAGCACTCTAGTTGTCCAAGTCTTCCCACCATGTTTCTGTGATGGCAACTTTTGTTTTTTTTCCATGGGTACAATGTGCAGGAATGAAAGATGCTGACCAACACAACTGCAATCCAGCAGTACGCTTCAGCATTTATCTCACTGTATCCTCTTCTAGTGACAGTGTTTTCATACAGAGAAGTACTCAAAATTGGAGGGACTTTTTAAACTCAGAAGTAACAGAAGCCCTTTACCATACATGTGTAGCTTTTAAAGGGCAACATATTCCTTCTCATCTGTTCTTCTCTGGTGCTTGGTAAGATATCTGCTTCTGCCACAGTGTTTTATTTGTATCTAACACAGTTATCTCCAAACTTTAATAGTGCTGTAACATCTGAAATACCCCTATGGGTGCGTTTTGTTGTGGTGGTGTTATTTGCTGGTTGGGGATTTTTTTTTTTCCTTTTTTAAAGGTTGTACTCACTTAAATTCAACTTGGACTGTTTCAATACATGAATGCAGTGGAAAAGCAGGGATGAAACACAGTGTAGATGATCACTGAGTGGGTGAAGAATGAAGTTCTCAAAAGTACTGGAAAGGGCTTGGAAAGGGTGCTGACAGGATTTAAGGGATTATAAGATTTTGCCGGGGTATGGGGTAATATGGGTAAAACGGCAGTTCTCTGAAGGTGCACTACATTTCTGCAGTGAAGTGCTGATGGAGCACCAACTGCCTTTGCTGAGAATATATTTTGGAGCAATTTAACAGAACAATGTCCACAAAGCCAGCAGTTTATTGTACAGTGTGTAGACTAAATATAAAACATACATGTTCTCTGTCAAGAAAATCAGAGATTAGCTTACCATAAAATTACTACAGAAGATACTCATTATCATATAATTATTGCCCACAACATCTAGCTAGTAAAAAAAATGAATTGTTTAGCTATCTTTCTTTTAACATATTGTATTGCTACTTGACTATACCAGCATTGATCTAAGACAACAATAATTCCCAAAAGGTTTGTCCTCCTGAGTCTCTGCAAGCTTCATAGATTTTTTGGGGGGAAGACAAAAATCCTTAAAGAGATGTTCAAGATCACAGGGAATATGTAATAGCCCCAAAATCATGATCCTTGAATAATTTTCTATCTAGGCTAAACACCATGCTATCCTGATTTTATTTTTTTTTCCCTAGAGATGCTTTTCAGATTTCCATCTTCTGCCTCATCATCTGTTTTCCTCAGACATTATTTATTTTTGAAACACCTGTCTCTATGACAAAGCTGATCAAAGTTAACCAAAACATTCATAAGTGTTATTGTGGAATCACACAGGCAAACCATCAGGCTGTACCATTCAGATCAATACCCAAGAAATTACATTCAGAAGGTTATGATGACTACTGAGAACTAGTAGTTATATTCCACTAGAAACTCCACTTTCAACACATTAAATTCCATCACTTGGACAGGCAATTTTGTCTTCTGGCTGTATGGAGTGCTGCATATTACTTCTGGAGACATGTTCAGCTGCATGTAGTTTTGGAACATGCCTTGCTTGTTGAGTCCTGGGAGGGTCCTTTTCCAATCAATCAATCAATCAATCAATAAATCCATTCAATTCTTTTTTAGTATTTACCATTCACAAATATGCCCAGGTTAACATGCTGTCGTATTTGAGCTTAGTGGGAGGCCATTGAGTACTGCAGGTTTTGCCATATGAACTCTTATCTCTCCTTCCATTAAGGAGGTCCTTTGTATATGATACAGCTAGGTTGTGTTCAAGTTGGAAGACTTACTCCATCGAAACAGAGAAACCTGCTTCTCTAGTTTAATCTAGTTAAGGAGAACAAAAGATTATCACTTAAAACAAAAAAGATTAAAATTATTCAGATGAGATTTCATGGGTAAACTTGCTTTGAGTTGATGCTGCATTATGTCCCCTGCAAATTGCAAGGAGACTTGTATTAGCTTTTTCATCTCGTTTAACCAGAATTTAAGACTATGACCTTCTGCTACATGATATTCAATGCTTCCTTAAGTGGAAATATTTGAAGTGTTGAGATAGTGTCTCCCTCCTTTTCCTCCCTGTAACATTTCACCAGCATCTATGCAGACAGCTACAGTCATCTACTGCTATTGATTTCAGACATTTTACTAGTTTCAGGAATACCTGTTGTCTCAAGACCTCCACTCTTTACCTCACATTGTAGCTCATTTATCTTTGGGTTTGATGTGAAATCCTATGTAGTGAATCTTAAGTAGAATGCACTTTATCTTTTTCTCATCCATTAAGCACTGTGAATGGGATTTAAGGCAGGTATGTAGGCTCCCATCCCTTACGGCCAGTGTCTTTGTCAGCAATTCAGACAAATCAATTACTCTCTCCATGTGTCTACTTTTCTCCATTGAGAACAGTAATTAGCTTAGAGGTGTATGTTTAACTCGTACACATCTACAACTGGATTGGATGAATCTGTATGTACTCTGTGATTACACATGATGGTTCTGCTGCTTCTGTAGATGTGTTCGCACTAGGTTTAACATAGCTATCTACAGCAGTGCAGTTATAACAGGGCATTCAACACAAGCTGTAAAATGTTTCTGGATTGGGTCAGTTGCTGAACCGTGTGTTGTAGCATATTACATGGCTAGAAATGTCTAGTTTAAAGCTAGTCCTCTAAAAACTGCAGTCATTGCAGAAATTGTCCAAGATACAGCTTGTTACACTCCCATGGTTTTACAGTTCTTCACAGATGTTTTAAATTCATCCCAATAAGTCTGAGAGAAGCAAGAGCAGTATAATTTCCACGCCGATGAAAAATATCTCTCTTTATGAGTTTATGGAGCATCTTAGGACAGGAATTCTCTGATTAACCTGGAATCACAGAAGAGGAAGTCATTGAAACAGAGACTCTGTCCTTTCAGTCCTGGATCTTCTTGGAGATAGTCTAAGGTGGAGATTGATACAAATCTCCAGAGATCTTCCAGTCTGAAATGGGTGGCTGCCACTATTGGGTTTCTGAGAAAAATAAATCCTATCCTTTACTCATCACTGGAAGTTTTTGGAGAAATACTAAGAAGTGAAACCCTACAGATTTTTCCTGCAAATCTTTTTCCAAGCGAAACTCAGCTTGAAGTCGCATTGCCATCTCCTGCTAGAACAAACTAACTCACTCTTTTAGAGATTAGCTCTTTTTTCATAGTTAAGGAAGCCAGCTTTTAAGTGAAATGTGGTTTAGGAAAAGAATAGGCTTCTATTTGTCTTTAGAGTAGAATGAAATAACCCTGAAATGTAATTACAAGTACTTCAGACACTATTAGTACAAATATATAGACATACATGTATATATATATACTGCATTTGCAGTCTTGCCTACACTTTCAGTGTAGTAATAATAATAATAATAATAATAATAATTTTGTATTTATTAAGCTCCATTTATCTGGTAACCTCAAGGAGCTTTGAAAATACCACTTTAAGTAGCACACTAGAGTTCTCAATATATTATTATAACACTTTAAAGCATAATTATGCTGAAGAAAATATAATGACAGTGAATTTTATTTATTAGGAGGGGAACGGTAATTTATAATAAAACCAATTAATATGTTAAGGTTAGATATGGTAATTGCACCTGGAGCTGAATGCACTTTAAACACTGCAGTGACTATACAACTACAACCCTGCTAATAAACCTTGGTTTTCACATGCTGACAAAGAGCTCTGTTGAATCTCCCACTGTAATTGCTTCCTACCTAATCCAGATTTCAGTTGTGGCATACAGAGGTCAAGAAATCCAGTAGTGGACATAGTCACTGTACCATTTTATACAAAACTTCAATTCTAATACTATTGAGAGAATTGCATACATTATTTTTAATACAAAACATACACATAGAGAAAAATATTGATTCAGATTTTAAATCATTAATGCCTTCTCATATTTGAATGTATTAATTAAATCTAATATGTTATAAATTTTTAAGCAGCTTAAATAGCCCTGTCTATTTTATAGATTTTACAATTACTGAAACAGTTGCCATTAGCAACAGATCTCATTTAAAACCATAACAACCTCCTTATAAGTGTTAAGAAACTATATTCAATTGAAATCCCAGCAAAGAATCTTAAATCTTTGACATATCTTCTAGTGTGATTATTATACTTTTTCCACACACACTCAGAACTATGCAATAAATTACAAATTCTGAAATAAATGTATAGATATACAAATTTTCATTCATAATGTGAATGCACGTCTGAAGATGGTGTAAGCTCATTTGCCATGTTCAGACAGAGAGGGGCATTCTCCAGAAATGTATATTGCTAATAACATGAGTGTATAAAGGACAAAAGGAATTTCATTAATGCTTCATTCTATGCTGAAATACATAGGAAATTAAATAACTTCGATGAGAAGTCAAAATTTTGGCAAACTCAGTCTTGCCTGCCTCTTTGTGATTTCACTAATCCATACTTGCCAATACCAAGGAATAAAGAAGGGGCAGGAGGTAAACTTGCTTTTTGAAGCACCAAGAGAGGGCAGTTCCTACCTATATGCAGCTAATAAGCATTCAGCTGAGTGGCTGTTCACAGACCCCACTGAGCTGCTGGTCTACTTGGCATATTCAGCACAGAGATCTTGCTCTTTCCTTCCTTTTCCAGGCCCACTTCCAGCAACGCTCTAGCAATCCTGAAAACTGCAGAGGGCAATGCAATAAAATCGCATATACTGGCTTTAAATTCTCTCTCTCCTGGGTAATGGTCAGTTTGGCTATCTTCCTGCCATCGTAAAAAAGCCACAGTGAGGGTGGAACCGAGTGCCTTGCTCTTTGCGGTGCCTTGTTTCCTGCAAATTCTAGCATATCATTTACTGCTTTCAGTAACCTTCTCTGAAATTCTAGTATTAAATCTCTTGAAGCGATCCTATGAATGTGGGACTCGGCACTTACGCAGATCATAGCATTGCTTCATATAACAGGATTATGGTATTTATATGCCATTTTTCTGTCCCTGTAATTCAAGCAACCTGTTTGCAGCAATACACCAAGAAGTTGTCTTCATTGTACAACAATCACTTAGATTACTCTTAAGAGGGGACAAAGTTCAAAGTTAAGGTCTTTGCGTTGCTGATTGAGTAGAAAGAGAACCCTTAACTCCTGACAAGGAAATTAAGGGGCTTTATTCTCTCAGGAGCACTCAAACGCTCGTTGAATCAGGATGTCAGAGCCTTTGAGAATGCACAAGAAATTCAGACAATTTTTTGCAAGTATGCTTTAGCTTACATTTAACTAAATTGAATTCTGTCTGCCCTCATGCACTACCTATATTAAGCACTTCTAAAAAATTAATTTAAAGTCCTTTCTCCTGCATATCCTTTCAGAGTGTGAAAAAAATGACATGAAAAACTAAAGATGATGAGAGAAGTTTAAAATGAAACAAAAGAAAATGCGGCAAAGTACAGCAGTTTGGCAGGTGAAAAGGCCCTCATGAAAAAAGGAACTGAGCCTGGCTAACTGCAGCTGACTAGTAGATCCTGGCTTTTGCTCATGTGAACACAGCTGTGGTCACACTCATTCAGATCATCAGATCATACGGCCCCATTTACTGACAGTAGCACTACCTGCTGTTCCAGAACCATGTGCAGAAAACACTCCAGACACCACTGATGGAAAAGCCCTCTCACCTCAAAGCTTTCCTTTATTACCCAATGCTAAAATATGGCTCATGCCTTAAATCAAAAGGACTACTATTCCTTCCAAAGTGCTTTCCTTTTTTTTTTTTTTCTGTTTTATTTTGGTTTAGATATTTCACTTTAATATCCCTCTTCCTACCTCAGCTAACCATAAAATGTCTGTCCCTTTTTCAAAAATCCTCCTCAGGTCGTGGGGTCTGATTCACAAAAACACTAAAATGCTTTAAAATGATGATGTCTAATATCTACTGAAATTCTCAAAACCCATCCAACTGTATGATTTAGATATTAGAGCCCACCCTCATTGCTGCTGGTTGAGCTTTCAATATGGGTGTTCACGTTGGCCAGAGAACACACTTAAAAAATTGGTGGTCCCTTGTACTGGAGCATACCCAGGGTACTTACGTATTGCCAGATACACTGGAATGTCTCACGGGTAGCCTTTGTATTTTCTGTCTCACCGTAAGGTAGATGAGAGGCAGATAGGCACATAGCACACCTTATGTAAAGCTGTTTTCCAGAGATCATGCTTTCAGAGGAGTGTAAACAAAACCAGTGGGGATTTACTACATAATCTCCATGTTCCTTTTGCAAATCCTGTTGGAACGGAACTACATTTTTAAGCACCTGACTGCTTTATTAACTGTCGCCCTTACTCTTGCTGATACTGGGGGTAATGAGTATTGCAGAATAATTATATGCTGTGGAAAATAACTATGTTTTTTTTACTTTCCCATCATTCAGTTTTACTCAGTATCCTTTCGTATTTGTGCAGGAAGAAGAGGTGAAGAGGAGTTCATGAAGTGTCTTTTCTGTACCTTTAACTGTTTCCTACATTGTCACTCACAGCTCTTTATTCCTAAACGTCTCTACATGTTCTGCTACATTGCCCTTGCCCACCTTGCCCCACGCAGTCAGTTAAAAATACACTGGCAAGGGCTGTTGAGCTGATGTGTAGCTGAGTTTGTCACACACTCCCTGGACTGCCAGGAATCTATTTCTGAGCCCTTCACTTGGCTACCAGTATATTTTTGGCAAACAAAGGCTATTTACGTGTTTTTAAAGAATATGACTCTTAGGTACAAACTCATATTATTTTGTTTGGCTGCACCTTTTTTCTGGCAAAAGACTTTCCTTCCTTTAAGTTTCCTCTACCATTACATCAGATTCACGGTGCAGGGAGTTGAACAAAGGAGTCATGCTAGAGAATACTGATTTTTCCCAACTTCAGCTAGAGCCATGTTTTACAACTTTCTTATTTAAATTATGAATTAAAATTAATAAATTATGAGAAAATTTGCCTTATGTGATATGACTTGCAAACCTATGCAGAATGGTGCTGCGAGATTTTTAAACTGCTTTTTAATCCCATAAATCAAAACTATGTAATAGCAAGTAGATAAAGGCTGGATTTTCACAGCTTTTTTGTCTCCCAGAGGCCATGCAGATGATTTTCTCTTCAGGAAGTATTTGATGCTTATGTCTCTGCTTATATACTGCTCTCCCCTACCAGTAACCACACAAATGCAGATGAAATGAGAATGCAAAGCAGTGGGTGGAATGTCCCTGTTCTGCACCCATCCTATTGCTGTTCATACTTCATTAGTGAAACACATTAAAACTGTCCAGGAACAAGCTCATCTTCTACAGGGTCAGGGAACCCTGAACCACAGTCTATGATATCCTACACACAGGATATATTCAGAAAAGAATCTGGGCAATAAAATGGCCTAGAGCTTTTGCTGCTATAAATTTGTCTGCCTCCATTGAAATCAATGGACCAGGGAAAATTTATATTTGGTGAGGGACTGGCGTATACAGTTTCTGGGCATGATTCTCTTTTGCCTGTGTCTAGTGCTCCTAGCTACAGCTATGCAAAGTAAATGCAAACTCTTCCATTCTGCACTGGTTGTGCTTTATGCCTGCTATTTTCAATTACTGCTTATCCTTTCATTCTGCAACTAGCAGACTGTGAAAAAGTTTCAGTCATGTATCTATATCATGTGGCTGATGGGCTTTTTAGGGCACAGTAGTTGCAAGAACCTCTTAATATTACAGGTCTAAGAGAGCATAAACAACTATGTAGCTTGTATGAATAAACATACATCTTCCAAGTAAGTAAGCTATATTCTTATATTAGATTCCACATATAACTAGACTTATTGAACAGATTAGACAAAAATCTAAAATAACACTTGGTGTGTAACAGAATAGATGAATGGTGGCTTTGAAGTCCAAATTTGAATAGATATATTGGTCAATTAATAGAACAATGTTTGTTTGGATATTTTCTCATCGATACACAAAAGCTTCTGATCTCAGATTGAACAATGATACTGAACAAAAAGTGTCATTCAGAAGAAAAGAATGTTTGTTTCAAGGGAATATTCTTTCTTCTTAGGACAAGAAAGGCCATATATAGCTTTTGAATGAAGACATGAGGCTGGAAAAATCAGATTGAAAATTACTAAGTATAGTAAGTACAGTAAAATATTGTACTTCAGCAACTTTCATGTGAGGTGGAAAACTCTGAAGTTCATGCTTTTTACAGATAATCTCCAGTCCCATGACTGAAACCTTCTGGAACTGATGAGGTGATATATTCAGTGTGGAATGTGATAATGCTTTTTTATATGCCCTCACATGTGTCAAGGCAGATACTGCTGTTCCTCCACAACTACATTCTTTTCTTTTAGCTATGATTCTGCCTTGTTCATTGTGTCTGGCATTTTTTTTTCTTTCTGTCAAAGTGTCTCAGTCTTCCAAGGAGCATTATTGAATTATTTTTGCAGTCCAAAATATATTTTAGTAATATATGTAACTAATATTGATTTAAAAAGAACTTATTTAAATATCTTAATATAGTCATCAGGATTATTAGGTCTCCAAGATGGTTACATCTGAACAGATACTAATTTTTTAAGTCTTTCTGGGACCACATTATTTAGGGATTCTATAATACAGAAGTTTTTTAGAACATGAAGCTTTTCTTTCCCTGCTAAAGAAGTAATGATGAGCCTCTTATTACTCACTCACAGCTGAAAAAAATGACAGAAGGAGAAACACATCCTCAGTGGGGCCTAAGGAGTCCTGAGGAATGGGAAACTTTGAGACCCACATCTTTTTTGGACTTCCAGTTTGAAATCAGGTGATTGTGTCTTTTCAGCATGGGGCTGAAAGTTGAAATAAATAAACATTGTAATCTGTTCTCAGTTAAAATGACAGATTCGTTTAACCCAAGGTAGAGGAATTGATGATATTATTAGATTATACTGGCTGTATATCCACATGTCCCCAGCAGAACTGTCTTGAACTGCTATTTAAATAAACTAGTGGGATTACTTTCTTGTGCCCCTGTGTGACTAGATACAGGGATAGACTTAAACCTCATCAATAAAGGAGGGTTTGCAAGACTGTAAATCTCTAGCATCCTGTCATTGCTGGATACCAACTAGTTGAAGTACTGGTTTATTTTCATAACTCAACGATTTTATTTGAGATGACTTGATAGAGATCTTCCAGTCTGAAATGGGTGGCTGCCATTACTGGGTTTCTGAGAAAAATAAATCCTATCCTTTATTCAGCACTGGAGGTTTTGGAGAAATATTTACAAGTGAAACCCTACAGATTTTTCCTGCAAATCTTTTCTCAAGCGAAACTCAGCTTGAAGTCTCATTGCCATCTCCTGCTAGAACAAACTCACTCTAAAAGAGTGGTTAATAATCTGTGACATGAAAATAACATAACAGATTTTTGATGGTACCTAAATGTTGAAATCAGGGGTTTGATACTCAACATATCTTAAGGGTTCTAACAGAAGAGTGTTATAGGCTATGCTTCTTTGAAACTGATACGACTGTTGCAAAACTTTTCCTTCCCATAGTCTAACCAAGAATGTAATTTCTTTGGAAACACTCCTGCTATTGGCTTGACCAGTTTGATATTAATTTAATTCTAAATACAACTATGATTTGAAAATCTCATTTTGGTGAGGATAAAGATAAGACTATAAAGTAGCTGTCATAGGAGACCTAAATATTCTAATTCTTGAAGTTAAAAAAGTAGTTCCAGTCCAAGAATTACCAGCAAAAGTAAGCACTCTCTAAGTAATTAGCTGTTATTACTTGGCCTTGCTAGAACAAATAATGTTCTGAATTAAGTGACTTGTTTTCCAAGGTGTGGGACTTTTTTAATCACTGAATTCTCCCTGGGAGTGTAGAGCTCAGTTTGTAGAACTGGTTACTACTTTCGAATATCGCATTTCAAACAGATTTTTGTTCTTATCCAGGTGTTTTCCATTCTTGATAAATTATCATGAATAATAACATGTTAATGAAAGCAGCTGCTGGAAAGCTACGGAAATGAGCATCTTCAGGCTCAATGAAAGAACACATTGTCACATAGCTCATGCAAAACAATATAGACAGAAATTTTGAAATATAATAATTTTAGGGACTGATCATTGAACTCAAGTGAAAAGAAGATAATCAGTAATTCTGCTCTGTTTCTAATCTTTCAAGAAATTGGTCTCACCAGCTGTCTGGTACCAGACAGTACCCACATTATTAAAAGCTCATCTGTGTACCAGCTGTCCATTAAGAATGATATACAACAATTTAATTTCCATTTTACTGATTAAACCTAAGCATTGATCTCAGAACATTTTCCTGGGTTTTGTTTCTTTTTGAGTCATCTTTATGATCCCAGTTCAAGGGTTCAGTTTAGCATGTGGTTAAACTCCTTAAAGATGTCGAAGCACTAAACTTGGGTAGCCTGGACCCTGTAATGACATATATGGACTGAAGTAGGATACAAGTTTTCATGTGGAGAGAGTAGGAAGAACTAGAGTCTTCCAAAGAGGGGAAAAAAAGCCATGGAGCTGAAGAGCTCCTCACTAGCAGAGTAGCTAAGGGATAGAGATATGGAGTCTCACTTTGTACTTTTCATGGGGACTTTTATGCTTTATTTTATTGTACAGGAAAATCATTTTCTCTACCTGGGCACCCTAAGAAAAATATTTCTGGCTTGAACAGATGCTCTTCTTTCAAGGATAGATCAAACTCAACCTCTTTTCTTGTAACTACCTTTCCAAACTTGTGTTTACACCTTCTATTAATATACTTTAGTCCTTAGATTGTTGAGTACCGGAGGTGGAGACCCTCTTGGTCTCTCTGAGCGAAGCTGTTTCATGTTGCATAAAAACATTACAGATCTTTGTTTTGGAAACACATTAATATTTAGCCCACATTATTAAAAGCTCATTTTAGGTCAGTTCACCACATCTGAAGCCTCACTCATGGCCAGGCAGGATAATGAGATCCACTGTTCATCAAGTTTGGGATGCTATGAAGCTTCCTGAAGTATTTGATCTTCCTTTTTCAAGAGCTTCCTGAGAGAGAATTTACCTTTTTGTCAATCTGTCAGGAGCAAAATTACAAATTTTGACATTTAATTGAGATGGGGCTCATATCTTAGGTCACATAAGACTTAATTGTGTAACTCCCCATAGATTAATGAGTGTATAAAAAGAATAGTAATAAATATATTAGAAACTAATCTTGGGGTAGGGGAAGACTTATTCCATGTTAGTATGACTTAAAAATATAATTTTGAAATGTTTTTTGTTCAGATTGTGTTACTTCTAACAACTGAGAATAAAATACTAACTGTTAAATATAAATATTTTCCTGCTGGACTACCATGTACCATGTCATAACCAATCTTACTGATTTTCAGACTCCATGGTGGGTATTTGAACAAAGGAGTTGCTTCCCACTAGGAGAAGACAAGGCTCTACTCTAGTTATATTTACCAATACATTATAGATGTAGCTTCTCATCCTCAAAGAAGATACTATAACTGTCATATCTATAAGAAAGTTAAATTAAACTGCAGTATTTCAGCAAAATATCCTAACCCAGAAGAATAGTACAAATGGGAATCTTAAATTTGAACAAACACTGAAGAGGTAAAACGAAAAAAGGTACATTCACTTTATTTTCAGTACTAACAAAGTTTTTTTAAAAAAATAGAAAAGTCCAGACAAAAAAAAAATCTGAGAAGATACTGAAAAATAAAATTGTGTCACTGCTGAAGAGAACAAAAAATAACCCGATCAACACAAAACAGTTATCTAAGCTATGCACTAAAGAGACAACAATATATCTTATGAACCCTGAGGTAAATATAAAATCCACATCTCTGCTTATTTTTTAGCTTTTTTTCACCATACACTCTCAAAAACTTTGTTTTTCTCTAACAGTTTATTTTTTCCTAAAATATATTTTTATTTGTTAGTTTTTCTGCTAGTGGTGGTGATTTATTCCACATGTCAACTATGTTGAGCAAAGAAGTTGTCTCTAAAGCCATCAATAAACACCATTTTCTTATTCAAAAAAACCCCTACTCATTCAACATTACCTCCAGCAGCCATGTCTCATGCCTGCTCTATCCATTTTGTTACCCTACCTGGAGTCCCTCATGTGCTCAAACTGATTTTAACTCAGTTTTGATTCTTTTGTAGACATTATCTGAATCCTCCTAAAATTTTAACTAAAGCCAAAATCAATGCCCTGAAAATCTCAGTCACCCAGAAAACTATAGGCATACGAAGTCTAAATTTAAATGCAGTTTTGGGGTCAATATCTTTGTTAAGTATTTATTTTACATTTTTGTTATGATAGTAACGTCATAGCACACATTGACAGGAAAGCAGACTGAATGTGTTAGCAGTCTCCTCTGTGAGGACAGGTCTTTTGCTCTTGTTTAATGAACCTGAAGCCTTACTTGTTATTTCATCCCAAAAGGTGCTCCTCCTTCCTCTCATCAGTGACACAATGTGGGGAAGCTCGGCCTTGACCAGCCACCCTGCAGTACACATTCTGAAGGCAAAGTCAATGCTTCCATTTGCTTGCTGTAAGATTCATTGACTGATACCATAAAATAAAGACAAATGGATCAATAGACTAGTAATACAGTACATTATTCTTGTATAATTTTTTTAAGCCAAAAAGATCCCAAAATGCTCTCTTGACTGTACTGAGCAGCCAATTTTGAAATGGCAGAGGTCTGCTTGGTAGACTACCATAGGATAAAGCCCTGGAGGGAAGAGGGGCCCAAGAATGCTTGTTAATATTCAAGGATCACTTCCTCTAAGCTCAGGAGTGATGCATCCCAACAAAAAGGAAGTCAGGCAAAATGCCAGGAGGCCTGCATGGATGAAGAAGGAGCTCTTGGAAAAACTCAAATACAAAAGGTAGCCTGCAGAGGGCAGACACAGGGACAAGTAGCCTGCGAGGGTTACAGAGAACTTGTCCAAGCAGCCAGAGATCAGGTTAGAAAAGCTAAAGCCCAGATAGGGTTAAATCTGACCAGGGACATCAAGGGCAACAGGAAAAAATTCAAAAGATATGTCAGTGATAAAAGGGAGACAAGGGAAAATGTAGGCTCTCTCCAGAAGGAAACAGGAAGCATGGTCACCCAGTACCTGGACAAGGCTGAGGTATTCAATGATTTTTTGGCCTCAGTCTTCACCAGCAAGTGCTCTAGTATTGCCAACGGCACAGGCAAGGACTGGGAGAATGAGCCACTACCCACTGTAGAAGATCAGGTTTGAGAACATCTGAGGACCCTGAAAGTGCACAAATACATGGGACCTGGTGAGATGCATCTGCGGGTCCTGAGGGAACTGGCAGACAAAGTTGCTAAGCCACTATCCAGTGGCAGTCCGGTGGAGTTCTTGCTGACTGGAAAAGGGGAAACATAACCCCCATTTTTAAAAAGGGCAAAAAGGAAGAGAAGGCTCCAGGGAGATCTTATAGCAGCCTTCCAGTACCTAAAGGGGGCCTATATGAGAGATGGGGAGGGACTCTATCTTTTAGTGTAGTGACAGGATGATGGGTAACAGTTTTAAATTGAAAGAGAGGAGATTTAGATTGGATATCAGGAAGAAACTCTTTACAGAGAGGGTGGTGAGGCACTGGAACATGTTGCCCAGAGAAGCTGTGGATGCCCCATCACTGGAAGTGTTCAAGGCCAGGCTGGATGGGGCTTTGAGCAACCTGGTCTAGTGGGAGGTGTCCTTGCCCATTCAGCAGCCACCTTACACATGAAACAGCAAAATAAAAAGCTCATCATGGAAGCCAAAATGGCTTCTTAAATTGAAAATATAGTGGGAAGTTAGATATGCATAGGGCGATTCTTCGTATCTCACAAGCATCTTATGAGAAAGCATTTCTGAGATTTACATGGTTAAATTTCATGAGGACCCAGGCTCTATCCTCATGAGGAAGAGAGGTAACACAGTGCTGCTCCTCTGCAGCACTACTGGTTTCAAACTGCCTCACAGAAAAGCATGGCAAAAGGAACCAGAAGGAAGGTGTAATATTGATATGTATTGATACAACAGCTCGCTCTTAAATATCTCCATCTGAAAGGTCAGACTGTTTTTCTAACAATGACAGTTTAAGCCACTTCTGGTGATCCCATCCAAAGTGCATAAATTATACGAGTCTGTATCTTTCCAAGTCTGTGATGCACTGCTAAATGCAAACAGTTCTGGCCCATTACAACTTTAATGTGAATGCATCAAGAATGGACTGACTTCTGTCGAGTGAAGTTACAGAATATTAGCGGTAGTAATGTACAGTCTCCTTTAAAAAAAAACAGTTTCACTAGAAATTGAATGTAACTGTACTGCAGAAACCCACACCATTCAGGATATAGCAAAATGTAGAACCTCACAGAGTAACTGGTACAAAGAATTACAAAGAGTAATTATAAAGACAAATTTGAGGACTGGGGGGGGTTGTTTGAATTTATGTTTGTTTTTATTGGTATTTTGCTTTGCTTTTTTTTTTCTTAGATCACAGATAACTAATACTGTGGAAAAATGATAAAAAGATTAACCCAAGGCATGTAGTATAAACCCCAAAATAAGACAGTGTAATTCTTATTTTTAAACTGCATAATACAGATAAATAGAATTTTATTGAAGCTTTCTATAAAAATCAGGTGCTGCATACTGATATTAGTTATTTTGGGTTTTTTTTTCAGCTAATATGACTACCAGTAAGACAAAGAGGTTAGAAGGAATATAAAGACAAATAACATTTCAACAGATGTCAAGAAACGTTTTTTCATACAAAGACTTATTAAAGTACAGAGCAAGCCTCGCAGGCAAGATTGTTGAGGCAGAAACTCTAAGGTCATTAAAGAAACAATTATATACTATCATGGAAATGTTATACAAAAGAAAATTAGCTTTAATAAGTCAGTCAGCTTCACTAATTTTCTCAAGGAATTTTTTTTTTCTCTAAATCATATTTATTTGTTTAAGCTTGAGGACATGTGCTTCTTTTAAGCTGTGAATGGAAAAAAAGAAAACCAGAATGAGAGCAAGAGCCGTAAAATGCAGGATATATATGATATAAAAAGAGTCATTAGTAGATGAGCCTCTCTTTAAGGTGCCACAGGTCACACTTTGTGTTGAACAACACATAGTGTTGAAATAAAAGCAGATGTTATTTCCAGAGTTATGATAACATTATCTGAACTCTTTTACCTCATCATCTCCTTTAAATTGTCAATATTAGCATACTCTGTTGTCATCCTCAGTTTTCTCTTTGTCTCTTTCTCTCTTTCTACTGATTAAGTATCTACTGCCACTTGTTTTAAGAACCACTTCAGAAAAACGGCTGATTCTCACAACTTATCAAACTAGTGCAGCGCTCCAGTCTCTGCAGTAAAGATCATAAGGGCCATGGCTGTATCTGCTGTATAAATAAAGCATGTAATTACTACCACTGAAGAGTAAAAATTACTCCTAAATACTTTTTTTCCTATGGTAACTCTCACACTTCATAACAGGACAAACCCTAACCATAAGTGTTTAACTAATGGGTATTGTAAATATGGGAACATATTTAATGAATTCATTATTTTAACTAGGCTGGTACCTTTTGGACCAAGAAATATTTGCAATCAATATTTGCAAATATTTGGGTAAGTAATATAGCTAGGGTCAAAACATTTTATTTGGAGCACCCAGATTCCCAGAAGAAATAAAATGAATCCAGGATTTAACTGGTTTTGGACATTGAAAAAAAGATCTTTTTTTGTACTGTATAAAAACACAGTCAGCAATGCCATCCACTCTACAACTCCCATAAAATTAAATAAATGCACTGGAAGCACTGAAATTAAGTTAAAACTTGGAAATAAATAGACATACTAATACCCTAAACAGAATCTAGTTGATAAAGCAGAAATTTTCAAGGGAGTCACTACCTCCACTGGGACTTTGTTGTTACTATTGATATTATGAAGTGGTTGCTTAAATGCCCAGAAGGATAAACACGTTAGAAATACTAGGGATAGAGATATCAAGAGGGAGAGAGAAAACCATCAGAAAGAAAAGAGTAATGAAAATCCTTTTTCATTTTTGTTTGTACAATTAAATGCATTTTGAAAACTTGTGTTACAATGTGAAT
This sequence comes from Gallinago jamesoni, assembly GCA_025769975.1. Classification (NCBI taxonomy): domain Eukaryota; kingdom Metazoa; phylum Chordata; class Aves; order Charadriiformes; family Scolopacidae; genus Gallinago; species Gallinago jamesoni. Next base: position 25,646,195 of record JAOQGH010000001.1, read on the forward strand.
GCCAGAAGATACCACAAAGCAGAAAGCAATGCCTGGCTATCAGCTGAAGTCACAATCTTTCTGGCTAGGGAGTGATCAAACTCAGAGCAAAGTCTTTGATTGTAGAATGTGTCCCTGGTGGGAGAAAAACAGCATGAAGCGCTGTTTCCCTGTATTTCCCTGCGAGTACAGACCATGCTGTAGCTTACATTGACATGTTGACAAGTACTTCTTTGAAGCTACCACTCATCTTTTCATGCAGATGAACTTTAAATTATAGATAATTGATTGATATTTGACTGGACCTCTCAGCTTATTAACCAGAATAGGAAAAGATCTGTTGTTGTTGCTAGACAGTATCCTTCCACTGGGAATATGAACAATTGTCACTCTTAGACAAGGCTTCCTAATGATCTGCTCATGGAGCAGTGCTATTAAACTGAAGTTTAAGCTTCAGAATAACATAGATCCTTTATTTCAGAGGAATATAGTGCTGGTTCAAAAAGATTGACCTGATGATCCAATAGATCTTTGTCAACTTTAATGAAATGCTGTACTGATTCAGGAACATCACAGTTCAAAGGTAGGATATTCATTCTCTGCTAAGCTTTCCTGGGCAATTTTTCAGAATAACTGAGAAAATGGCAAAAGATCCATGCTTTGAGAACAGTGTGCTTTAATCAAGGTTGAATGTGGACCTGACTAGAATAGTGATGGTATTGAACAACAGCTAAAGATCTTTCTTTAACCTCTGAAAGACAGATGGGGATGGGAGAGATGTGCTGTACTCAATAGTAAAACTTTTTCTTCATTGACATAACATCTATTTTGTGAACACAGATTTTGCTTCTATTTGTGCAATGATAAGGGCAGTAAGCCTGGGTAAGCCTTTCAGTCATGTTGGACAGAACTATGCTCAGTCACACATCATCAGCTGTGCAGCAGAAAGAACTGGATGGTCTGGAAAAAACTGCAGTGATACAACTCAACATCCTTTGCCACTGAACCAACTGTGCAAGGTTATGAGATAGGTGCTTTCTGAGCAATAATTGGCAATCTCTTTTTCCCACTGCCAATTTATCTGAAATCAAGGTTTTCTTTTGTCCTTCCTTCACAGGTGTTTCTTATAAATTTTGTGCAAAATGTGCAGAATTCGAAAGAAATGAAACACACTTTAGGGATAATTAGCCCGGTTTCTTGTGTGGGTGTGTCTGCGTCCATCTGTGTGCCCTTCCTGAATAATTTTGAAAGATTGTTTTGTTTAAGCAAATCTGGAAGAAAAACAGGGAGCTCAAGAATATCAAATACCTACAAATTTTGTGAAAAGGACAATTGGCTAAATGGGGGTTTTACACAGATTTATCTAATTAATGTCCTTGGCACAGAAAAGAGTTTATTGTTAGATATCCCTGAGATTTGCATCAAATGGTTCAAATGAATACCCCAGCCCTGCAAAAAGATAACAAAGGAACTTTCAGCATCTTGGAGTCTGGGAAATCCAATAGTCATAGAGATTCAGGTTTTGTTAATTCTGATCTGAAGCACCAGCTTCTGGAGCCACACTATCTGAAAGAATACTCTGACTTATATTTTGTAAAAGTTCTACTTCTCAAGACAGCAAAAGAAATCTTGAAAACTGACCCAAGAGGTTCATATGAACGAAAAAGCAAATAACTGGCCCTCATATGGTAATTTAAAAAAAAAAAAAAAAAGAAAACCAAAACCAAAACCAAACATTTGCAAAAAAACCCAATGAAAAATATTAAAGATTTTTTTTTACTGCATTACTATTTTCAAATCATGTGGGCTGACAATAATATACTGGGTTTTTCCAAACTGTTAAATACAAAATCACTTAGCTTATTTGTAAAACACTTGGTCAGAGGAGAACAATTGTGTTCTGCAGCTTGTAAATGAATTGTTGACTATTATCTAATGCTAAAAAATCAATAACTGAGCTTTGCAATAAAGTATACAGCATAAACACTGAGTATAGCATTTAGATAGTTACTGATTCTAAAATCTTAACATTCTTCAAATACTGGTTTAAAATTACATGAAAATTAATTTTACTGATCTGATAAATTTTAATTCTTTGCACAATGTAGATCATTTTGACACAAGTGATTAATCAAAATTTCTTTGCATTCTTCCCTGGGAAAAGCAGCAAGGAGAAAGAAAACATAATCATAGAAATTTTTCTCATTAGTTTAATAAAGTTTAAGACAAAGGTCAGATGTTATGCTAACTAGAACTTTAAACTCTCTAGTAGAGGATTTTAATTACTCTCTTTAGACCTACGACTTTAGTGACTATTGTAAACCTTTTTCTTTCTGAAAAAAAACTGCTTAATCAATGACTAACTCTAGCCGAGGCTTCCCAAATGAATTTGTAAAGAAGTTTTACCCAGAGCATAAATTCATCTTTCTGTGCAGACAATTCCATTGCAGCTCATTACACACAGCAAATATAAATAAGACGTGATCACCCTCTAGAGTATGGGCAAAATTTACTTACACCTCCCAAAAAACTAATGTAATAGAAGTTCACAGCATTACATATTTTTAGTTTTTTAGAATGCCTCTATTTTTTCCTCTATTTATAAGTTTATAGACTAAAAAAAAATACTCATGCTGTCAGCAATCTTTGTATGATAGGGTTTCCTCTTTGAATTATTTAAATCAGTGTAAGACCATGATTGACCTTCAGTGCTAAATATAAGCATTGTCCTTATGTTATTTATTCAACTTGAGCAATGTTGATTAATTGTATTACTTAGATTAATTGGATTTATGAACCTCTACTACATACATGTAGATACTGCTTTAGAACAGCTTTTTCAGGAATGAATGACATTCCTATTCATTCCAATACCAAAGCGGTCACAGTTTTCTTTAGTTAAATCTGTCTCACATATAGAAGCCTTTAGATTCATTGAAACTGCAAGAAAAAAAGAGATTGGCGACATATCTGCACTCCACTGTTTCCTCTGTGTTCACGAGGGGAATGCCAGCCATTTCCTTTTGCCTGTGCTCCAGCTGATCCCATGCTTATTGTGTTCCTGTCTGCCAGTTTAGAGTGGAGGGAAAGGAGAATTCTTATTTAGGATACACAGGAAACAGAGGTTCTACGTCTGACAAGGGCCTCAGATCCTGATCTCCTGGGCCAGGACTCTCTCATTTAATCTGAGGAATTTCATGTCAGTGTTATCCCTTGAGGGGTATGTCAACTGGCCTCCATCTGCTACTCCAGAATTTGGGCTCCTGTACATCCAATTTTATATGTTACAGACCCATGCAGATGCCTTAGATGACCTAGGGAATGTCAAACCACACTAAGAGTTTATATAACAGAACCACACCCTGATTCTCCTTACATGAATTTTCTAGCTACTGTGTAACTATAACAAAAACTGGGTGGCCACCACTGCTGAACAAGACTAAATGAAGTGGATCCTGAGAAGATGGCTGTACGTATGTTTCTCACTGATTCCCTCCACTGTCAGTAAAAGACATTACTGACTAGAAGTGCTTTAATTTACTATTCAACAAAGACGTTAACACTGAGGAATCAAAAAAAGCACTCAGGTACAAGTTTATTGGAAGCATATTTTAGATCATTTACTTCTAACGTTTATAGAGCTACAACTATTTTAACGCAAAGCCATAGTTATTTGAAAGGTGAAGAAACCTCCCCATTGCGAACAGGTCCTAGCAAAATTAGGCTCCTGCACTCTCTGTCATGAGCATAGGTCAAATGGCATGTTGCTGACAAATTTTCTTTAGTCTTATTTCACAATAAATTACTTGACAAGCATACAGTTTAGACTACATGTACTGCAATTAGGCTCAGAAATTTTTCACTCATCATTTATTCCTTAAGCATATAGGATACATGCATCGTAACAGTTTCTCAACATTTGTTGCTGGCTATTACACAATTGATTATCTGTACAGAATACCATTAGAGTTTCAGCTTCTTACAGTGGGTGATCAATCAAGTCACCGACAAGTTAATAACTCTGTTTACCTCCTATCATTACTTTACTACTTTGTTTTGATTGAGCAAATGGCTGGTTTGGTTGTTTGACTTAGTAAAGTGGAACATGACCTGTACCTATGCAAATCTTGTCTCCCAGCTATATATGTTTACAAAATAAAGAAAATGTTAAAACTCTTCCTTATTTTCTATCATCTCAAAGGTACCACACTGGAGAAGCATTTAACAACTCTGTCTGGAATATGATCCGTCCAGATATACTTACTGGGGTCTAATTCTTAAATTTATTTTTTCTGTTTTTCTATCTACATTTGGAAAATACTGTAGGGGTGCTCTAGAAACATTGCAAAGCTATCAGAAGCTCATCAATGTATTTCCTTTTGGATTCCCAGCAATGTCAGCAGAAGAGGTAGCAGCCACCTAGAAAAGTTATCTCGTGTAAGGTGAGCAACTAGGCTCCTTGGAGGTGGTGGTTGTTGATTTGAGTGAAAGTGTCCTGGTTTGGGGTGGAGCAGAGCCAACTTTCTGTTTGGTGAGCAAGGTTCTTGTTTATGCTTGTTACTGTAGCAATCAGGGTCAGCTGAGATGGTTGTTTATCTTGTGGATGGTTGCACCTGTGGGGAGGAGTGGACAGGTCAGGTGACCCAAAACTGACCAATAGGGTATTCCATGCTATCTGCCGTGTTCAGGATAGAAGCTGTGAGAGGAGAAGGTTGATTTTTTTCTGTAATGGTTTTGCTTCTTGTGTGGTTCTCTTTCTTCTGTGGCTCTCTTTCTTCGATGACTGACATCTGAGGAGATCTGTGGGTTCCTGAATCAAGATCTGGCATCCAGTTCCCATCCATCACCGAGACCAATCTAGTACTTCCCTGGTGCCTGCTGCTGACATCTACTTGGGAACTTGGTATGTTTATATATATAGTACCAATTTTGTTATTTCCTTTTTTATTTTTTCATTATTTCATTAGCTTAGTTTTTCCTAAACTCATAACTCACATTATCTCTCTTCTTCTTCTCCTTGGAGTGAGAGGTGGGGGCAGAGCATCTGTTGTCTGTCATTGGCTAACCTGGCCCAAACTGCAACAAAGAAATATATTAATTTAAAGCATTTATGGAGTCAAAGGACCAGAAAAAGAAAAATATGCCTAGGTCAGAGCCTCAAAGTTGCTAGGTTCTTTCAGCACTGCTTTTGTGTGTACTTCCAAACATTTATGCATATCCTAAGGTAAATCTACATTGTACCTCCAGATATTATCACAATCTTAAAATAGTTTTAGCTTTAATATGGCAACATTGGCCATAGTGAAATCACAGAGGCACATATCTGGTTCATAATCTAACTTGACAATATTGTAGTAGGGCCAGGACTGATCCTAAAAAATCAAATATACCATCAGTCCCAAAAATCACCCAGCTGGTTTGAATAGCCATGCAGTCATAGTAACTGAAAGTTACACAATTCAAGGCCAAAAATAAAGTTAAGATCTTCCTGTGGTTGTAGATATTGGCATGTTTTAAAAAGAAAGAATATTCTGGAGTGTTCTTTTTTTAAATTCTGAGGGTACACTGCTTAATCACATTATTAAGATGTTGTTCTGAAGGTCTGTTATCACTGTACCGTTCACTTATTCTTGCTGTTTCTACTACAAGGATTTGAGTTATTGTCATCTGAGATAAATGCCACACTTGTAAAAAAGAAAAAGTAAAAATATTTTACAGTCCTGTTTATATGCAGGGTGACACATTTAATGCGGAACCCAGTAGATCTCAGGAGAGGGTATATTTATTGAAATAATATTTAAAATTTTATCTGGTTCTGGATTTTAGGTTTCATATCTTTTGAGATGTAGTCCTTTTTGTGCCATATTTGTTATTTATATGTTATATCAGTTTCTGGCTTGATTTATCATTGCACCTTAGGTGGCAAGAAAAGTATTCTCCATGCTAAGGACAAGTAGTCCCTCAACTGGAATCCTATCCAGAGTTTTGGAAGATATATTGAGATAAGAAGAATAGTAGTATAAGCAGGGCAAACCTATAAACCATTATACCTTCAGTGTAATTTTCAAGGTCATATATGATGTACAAGGCTCTCCTTTTATCTGATGTTCCTGTTGTTTTGGGGTATTCTTGGGTACAAATATTTCAGAGTATTAGAAAAACACACACACACCATGTTTAAGTATTTTATGCAGTAAGAACATAGAGGTAGTCATCCATATGATAAGTCCTCCTGAATATCAAAAGCATGAAAATATGGGAAATATAATGAATCAGTAATTCTGTGAGTTTCACATTGTTATTACAATTGCTACAACAAACTACTGTAGAGAGATTTATTACCACCTATGGCTAACAGCACCCATGTGCAGCTATTAAATTATGATTATTTTTTTAACAGAGTTCTTGATATTGCAGTGTTTTGTTAATGCCTGAAAAATGAGATTTAACAAAATTAGGAGTTGCTGCTCTTAATACTCCACTAAATAAATGACAGTGGGGCCTTTGAAAAGCTGTTAAATTCATATATAAGAAAAGAATGACCATTCTACAATACCAGTTTTTGGAGAAAGTAACACTCTATTGCTTTTTTGTGCACATTAATAAGCACACATGCACACACAGAGACTTGTGGTTTGAGTGGGAAATGCTGCCAACTTGCACCCCCTAATAGCTAAAGCATTCTTTCTGGATCTTTCGTATTCTGGAAAAATGCTCACACTTTGAAGCAAATGTGAAAAAAAATAACTAGGTATAGAAAATTATTACCTTTTCCATAAGACCCATACTAAATGTTCATATATATATAATGATAGAGTATTTTACTTAAAAAAAAAATAGCAAAAAATTCTAGGGAACATCATAACAGTGTGTTTGCTGAAACAAGCACACTGTTGTGTTAGTTGCTGGAAATCTTTGATATCCAAAGTATTTTTACATGCAAGAAATAAGCACATAAAATTTTCCTGTCTTACAAAGCAACTGTTTACTATTCCCTTCACAAGGATTTTGTTTCATTTTGTTTTGTTTCATTTTCATGAGATGGGAAAGAAGTATGTTGATGCCCACCCCCTTTATGACATCTTATAACTTTATTGTTTAAGTTCAATGAATACTGATATTCCACTGTTTAAAAGTTCCTTGTGAACGAGATGTACTTTTGTCAAATATGTTTTATTTTTAATTCCATTTGAACAGAATTTATTGAAAGACTCAGTTATATGAGTGAGTGCATTTTAATGGACTGAAGTGGTTTTCCATTTAACCTCTCAGCCTTCAGAACTCATCTGACCCAAGGAATAATGAAAGGAGATTTCATGTCTGGCTGACTCTTTTGTATTCATTTTATCAAAATGGTATAAATGGACTGTTTAGTAGCCAGTGGTCTTGACTGTCTTCAGACTGTCTTCAGACTGTCTTCTTCATCTCAACAGGAGACGGGAATATGAGGATGCTGATTGTGCTGGGCAATTCTTTTATAAAACAAGGAGGGGCTTATGTTTTGTATTTCAGCTGATCATTCTAATTACTTTTTACCAAAAGTCTTCAGTGATATCTTACAATCTCTCTCTTGTTCACTTTTTTATTCTCCTCCTGCTTCTTATTTTCTGCATCTTAATTTTAAAATCTGCAAAATGACACAATTTTAATATCTACTTGTATACTATACTATACCAGTTGTCCCAATAGCAAGACAGAAAAAATCATAGCAAATGATAAAAAAATCCCTAGAATATGCTATTTATATTTTAATATAAGAATTCAATTCTTATATTAATATAATTCAATAATACTATTTCTGACTATGAGAAGGAGATAAAATTTTCATTTGAAAGATTATGTAAATGTATTTTTAAACAAGAAAACAATTTATGTATTGTCTCAAATACGTTACTTCAGAATATATGGCCAGCTTCTGTCTAAGCTGTTACTCCCTGTATGTGGATACTGTGAACTTAATGCAAAATAATCTTCTACATGACTCCTGCTTTTTTCATTGTGGAGAGAACATGCCTTGCACTTCAAAACAGAAAAAGGAAAATGGCTTATGTGGATTAGAATTAAAGAGAAAAGCTATCTTATTTATTCACATGTGGAAGTCTTTCTCATCAGAAATTCCACTGTGTTTAAAAAAAAAAAAAGTTAAAATTGTTTGCCTTTTATTTAAATTGAGGAAGGCTGTCAGTTAAGAAATGTCTCTGATGTTTCTTAAAATCCCTAGCACTTCATCTGCATTTCATCACCCTGTGAGCCTTACCTGACTGTACCCAGCTGCCTTTCTGTTACTCCTACTTCCTACTCTTCCTAATCTTCTGCCTCCATCTTATGGGGCTATTCCAATATAGCTAAAGCAATATATACCCCAGCTTCATCACAGCTGCATAAGGCTTTGCCAAAAGCCTTTACAAAGTTTAGTGTTTGTAATGTGTGATTCCTAAATGTACTAATCAATTTCTACAAGGAGGTGTAAGGTTAATCAGTGGTAAGATTTTATGCTAGATTAAGTTTGACAAAGTATGAGGTGCTAATGTGTGTGTGAGACTGCAATGCTGTCTTAGAGTTGAGAAATCTTCACTTTATCCTTTGCTCTGGGAGAAAGATGTAGATTAATGAACACCCAAAAGGCATTCAGTCTGAAATAGTGTGACTAGTAGCTAAAAGATGGGATCATCAAATCTGAATCCCTTTACCATGTCCCATTCCTCACTTTCTGCATTCACCTTTGCTATAATTCTATTTTAGTTTTAATGTGGTTATTTGTAGAAAGAGTTGGAAGCTGACACTACAGCTTTCAAAGGCTGGATTCTGTGACCTTGATGCATATCAAAGACATTGAGGTGCATCAGATAGGCAAGAGTATAAGTGAAATAGAAAGTCTGTGTCTCCTCTCTCCTAGCTATGAGAGCTTTTCTCTATTCTTCAAGGGCATTTGATAGTTGTTTATCCTGTTGTGTTAATGTAACCAACATTATCACAAAAGGTTTGTTTTAGAATACATATTTTGAAATGTGAAGTTTTGTTTGCATTGAATATAAAAAGTAGCATAAAAGTGCACGTAAAATTTCAAGATTTTCTTAATTATGTAGCAAAAGGTGTCAGAAATAAATAAAATATGGCAGTTAAAATAGTATATGGGTATAGTCTTTTTTTTGGTGTCCCAGACCAGTTCTGTAAAATGTGTTTTCATTGTTGGGCTTTTTTTTTTTCATTCTACTCATCATTTCTAAATGCTAGAGAGATACAAATCAATGTAATAGCTATCTCAGTATCATGAAAAGGGGCTATTTAGAAAGGATTCAGCAACCATGTTTCGGAGATTAATTTGCAAAGATACACATTACTTGAATATCTAAAAATAGTGTTGCCAAGCAACAAGCTAAAATACAAGAATGTTACTAGAAGAAACTAAAATACTTATACCATCTAACAATATATGCAGATTAATTCTATCCTGTAAACTGGGAGACTTTTCTGATGTCATTTTTAGTAGGTTATTTTCAACTAATATTCATTATGATGCAGGTCCTTCGAAGATCCATGAAGGATATACTTCATGATCCATGAAGAAATACTTGCCTTTCTACCATGATTTGAAGACATTTTTCCAATGTTTGAAACAATGCCAGTTCTGTTTAATTATTCATTATGCTGCTGAGCCAGTATTAGTATTCTGGAGGACACTGGAGTAATATTGAGAAGTGGCTGTGGTGTTGATTCCAGATCTAGTTTGTTCTTTGAAGTTTATGCCTTAGTACACAGACCATTTCCTGAGGGACATGGTGAAATTGGCAGGCCAGCAGAAATGGCAATTGTGTCAAACTGTAAACAATGGATTACCAATAAACCTTTATATCAACTTCCTGAAAGCTGAGAAAAGAAGAATGTGCAACTGTTAATGAAACAGAAATACAAATAACCTTAATAAAAATATATATTTTTTTTTGCATTCTCTTGGAGCGAAAGTAACTACTGCATCATGGCCAAATCACATGGGGAGATAAAAAGGGAATTGAAGGACCATAGAAGGCAGGACACATAATGTCACATCATCCTGACTTCAGCTGCGATGGAGCTAATTTTCTTTCTAGTGGCTGCTATGTTTTGGATTTAGTATGAAAAGAATGTTGATAACAGATAAAATATTATGTTCATATTTTAAGTGTAAATATCACTTGTTCCTAAATGATATTTACATTAGTCAAGGACACTTTCAGCTTCCTGTAGAATCTGAGAGTGTGCATTGACAGGAGAAGCTGGTCAAAGGAGTATTCCATGTGATAGACATCATGCTCAATACATCTATGGGGGTTGGCTGAGGGGCGGTAACCTGTGATCATTGCTTGGGACAAGTTGGGCAACCAGTCATTGGGTGATGAGAATGACTTGTGTTGTATCATTTTGTTTTTTATATATTTTTTACCATTATTGTTACTATTGTTATTTTCCTTTTCTGTTACTCTTCTATTAAACTGCCTTTCTCTCAGCCCACATTTTTTTTTCCTTTCCCCTCTTTTCTCTGTCTTCTCCCTACCCTACTGGGGAAGTGGACGGGGGGCATGGGGACATCATGCTGTTTCCTTCTTTCATAAGTATCTTATTTCCACTGCTTGGAATTTAAATTTCTGCTTATAAAGATTTAGCTTGGCAGCTGTGTTTCTTTCCAAAGGTCCTCTAGTGGTGTCCTGTTCTTTTCCCACAGATTGAAAAAGTGACTAGGTATACCTTAATATCCTGTGTACTATCAGAAACCTATTTTTTTCAACATAACAGCTTGGCTTCCAGAATTTTTCTCTTGTCAAGAGTAAAAAATATTGGCTTTCCTAGGTGTCTGTAGGTGTCTAAACTGTCCTAGTTTAGGCTAGGAGTGCATCAAAGTCTGTACAAAAAAAACTGTCTCAGTCTTATTTACTTTCTGTAATAACAACCCATTTGGAATTACTATTCTATTCATGCTCTGGTACTAAGCTGTACTGTTAAATTAACAGAACAGTCCCTTGTATGGTTTACATCTGTACCAACTTGTACTTTCCCAAGCAATTCCCGGACATGGTTTGGGACTTAACATATAGAATCATAGAATTCTATACGCCAAAGAACTTTCCCAGTAGCAGGGTGAATGAACTTAATAGCACAAAAACATATTGTTCCATGTCTGCTGGTCTTATTTACTACTACATATATAGCATATGATTCTCACAAAGCTAGTTTAATCTCTTTTTTTTAAAGGTGACTATATCCCAGCTTTCAGACCAGGGAGTGGCTTTCCCAGAGTATTCCCTGCCTGGAATTCAACAAGGGTGAATTTGACCAGCAGGACTATGAGAGAAAATTCACATGCAGTAGACTCCCCAAATGTAGTTCTAACAATGTTATGCTAGAAATGTGCTATTTCTCAGATGTCCAGACAAGGCAAATGTGATTTACCCCATCAGGATTAATTGATAGTTGAAGCAAATTTAACCAAATTTTTGCAATGTATATCAGTCTTCATCTCAGATGGAAGAAAATAAAGTGAGATGGACAAAACAATAAATTATTCATAAGTAAACTCCTTTTTCAGAATGATTCTCTGTGTTCCCATGTGAGGTCCTTCAATTTCTCAGTTCTGTTTTTAAAGAGGATATCAGTACCTCAAACTTACTTTCATGAGCCTTTTTTCATTCCTTCTTGAGAGGAGTGAATTCATTTTCTGAGGCTTCAAGCATCACATCATCAGGCTCAGTCTGTTCATTTATCGACAGTTTTTAACAGCTATCTCATCAAACATTATGTTCAGGCACTTATTTGTCATCCTAAACCAAGGTATAGCTTAATGAATGCATGAAAATATCTAATTATGGACTTGATGAAGCTGGTAATAATAAAAAATCAGAATACCTAAGCTGTAAGTAGATATTACTTTAATTTCCATAAATATCAGGTGTCAGTAACTGGTAAAAATTCAATAAGTTAATGTCATCAGTGCACAGTTTATTAGAAACAATTATCCAGTCTTCCCCACCTTCTGCCCATATCTTGCTCTTTCTAGCAATTCCAAAACAAGTTATTGGCTTTATTCATGGAAACAACTCTTTATGGCTCAGAACTGCATCCCTTGCATTATTTTGGTCAAAAGTAAAAGTTTATAAATGTTCATTGCTTCAGTGACATTCAAAGCAATGAAAATTCTCTAATAGCTTTTGATTTGTTTACATAAAAAAAATTCTTTTAAATTTTATCATAAACCAACATTTAAAAAAAAAAATTGCAGAAACCAAAGAAGAAAAGTTGGCCTTCTGGGTTATGTTTCTGAATTCTGTATTCTCCCTGAAGCTGGATGGTGAATTCAGAGAACTGGTTTGGACATATCTGATGTGCTTGAATGGACACACAAACAGTCTTGACATTTCTTTTTCCTGGTGACCAGCAACAATCTTTTTTTCCTCATCTTTGTTTGCCAGACTGTTTTTAATATTTTGAACATTGCCTACTATGAAAGGAAGAGAGAAAAAATAGTATTTTCAAATTGACCAGTCTAGAACTCCTACGGAAAAAATGTTAAAGGGAAAAGAATGCTTCCAAGGAAAACAAGAATTTGCACTTCTACTATGATCACATTAAGAATGTTTTTGCAGAGTTTGCTCCACCATCTCCTATCAGCTACCTGAATTGAGGCCCAGAAGTTGCCTTGTGATTTTTACTTTAGCAATAAAACAGGATTAACAGAAGAGTTCTCTTGATTTAAAAATTTATTTTCTTAAAAAAAAATAAATCCTATTTTTAGAAATGGGATTTTTATTTCCATTTACTTGGATATTTTCCTAGTCAGTTCATTCTGATTCTGAAGGAGTTTGGTGCAGATGTCTGTCTAACAAAACAACACTTTCCCAGACTGGGGCAAATCATTATTGTGGTGCGCAGTGTATTCTACCTCCCATTTATTAACAGAGCTGTTACAAATACTGATACATACCCGCAGGAAGACAGGATGATGGTAGCCTGGTGACCCACCTTACCTATGATTAGTGCTGTTAGCACTGAAGGTGCCAGCTTAAATATTCTCAGCAAGTCCTTAAAGGCTCATGGAGGGAGATTTGAAAGAGTCTAGATCTTGGAAATTCCAGAGTTCTGTTGCAAGACAGATAATTCCTTAAATACTCCAAACATAGTATTTTCCAAAGGGAGGATAAATTAACAAACAAATAAATGTTCTCATAATTGAATATGCCTTCTAGTTGATACCATTGTTTTATTTGATTCCAGGGAAGCAGTTATGTTCAAATGACACAGACACTTTATATTCTACTTTTGTTTTCTGTGGGATTACTTCTGGATAAAATCAGGCATTCAGGTTGCAGAAACGGCTAAAATAATTCTACAAAATTGGCAGTGATTGATCACTGACAATGTGTGCCTCCTCTGCTGACTATAACAAAAGAGTTGACTATAACAAAAAAAAACCCAAAATGATCAGCACTGCATTTCTCATTAAATACATTGCAATCCACACAAATGAATTAGGGAATATCAAAAGAGTTAGAGTCAGCTAAAGAACACTATACCAACAGTAATGAAAAGCTAAAAAACATAGCTATTTTTTCATTAAAATCTTTTCATTAGAAAATAAGCCCCTTCTATTTCAACACTCATTTTTAAATTAAATAATAAGCCTCTTTTATGGGGCTTTGAAGTCATATGAGTCATATCTTCCAATTAAAAATCTGGCTTTACTGAAGTCTAATCCACATTTCTCTCACCAATGCATTTTTTTTCTGAGATGTCTTATTCACCCTGACAAAATTTTCTTTTTGCTAAATGTGGTTGCATGGCAGTGTGGGGGGCCAAAATGTCAAACCACAACATCTTTGTGTTTCCCCAGAGAACTGTGTAATCTAATTAGAAGCAATCCTATAATTACTTTTTCAATAACTCAGACCTTTTCCAACTGCTTTTCCAAGAGCTTGCAAAGCACTCTCACTTCCAACACGTACTTCACCACTAACAGCATACCAGAAGATGTGTATTTGCTGTCATCCATCAGAATAAATGCAAGTGAGGAGCACCTACCTTGCAGAAGAAAATTACAATGAATTTCTGCCAGCCCTGGAAGGCTGATGGTGGTGGATGAATGTAAGTTCACCATATCCCTCAGATAATGCCAAAAATTGAAAAAGAGTCATTCCCACAGCATGGATTTTACAGTGTTGTCAGTGGGTGTGTGGCTGAAATGTAAATTTATTTCCCAATCTCCTTACACTGTTGTTCTCCCTACTAGTCTTGTACTTTATTTTTCCCGTAATAAAGATTCACAGCTTACAAACATTACTGTGCAATATGCTATCATTTCCCAATCTGCCTAAGTGTCAGTATGAGGCTGTGCTGGCCCAGCCTCCTACTGTTATTCAGTGATTTACATTTAAAAGGAATAAACTTCATTTTGAGTTCATTCAAGTGCAAAGTCTGAAGCAAATTTAGGAAGTGCAAATCTGCCCAGGTATGAAAAAATCAAATCCAGTGAATTTTCCATCAGTCAAGAACTGGTCGAGAATTTTGCACTGTTCAAAGTTAACAGAAGTTCCCTAAAACAAGTTAATCCATTGTTTTAGCTTAATAAATGTAATTTATAACTAATGTAGTTCCAAATATGTTTCCAGCTGATATTTTCATGCACATTTGCATAGCTTTCACTTTTTCCTTCAGTGTAAATGTTGGTTTAAGTTTGTGGGAGAATCATTTAGAGCTGACAGTGATTCTGTGCTCCAAAGTTATTTTCATACACAGTTCATTTAATCGAGTTTAATATTCTAATATAACCTAGATCAGGTGCCCCTGGCTATTTTATTCATTTATATAGTTCTCAATAATGCAGCAGCAGAACATACCAAAGATGACAGCAATTGCTTGTATTTTTCTATACTGCTTAGACAGTGTGACCTGCTTAGTTTGCAGGAGATTTGCAAGTCCCATTATTTTCCTCTCAATGGATGTCTCTTTCATCTTGTCTCCTTTCTGGTGTTCTCTTCAGTCCCTTTCAAAGTGTGTAGGTTAGTCCTTAAAATAACCACAAGAGCTAGGATGGAACTAGAGGGGAAACAAAAGTTTGAAGTAATTTACAAAGGTATTAATGCAGAGCCATTTTGCCTGGCCAAATCTCATCTTCATCCAGTATCACATTAATAATTCTCTGTTACCCTTCTTCCTTTCCTTGCTGTCATCTTCTACATGTTGTAAAAATGACTTCTGAGAAATTTTTCACATAATTAATTCACTATGGTTGTCTTTAATATGCAGTACATCCGGTGCTCTTATAGCCATGATTTTTTCTGGTTTCTACACTTCTTGGTCTATTTTACCTATTTCGCAATAGCAATTAAATACACTTTACTTGACTAGTCCCCTTATATTTGAATACTTTGAGTGTGCTTGGGTTTACTAACTTCTCCTGTCCAGATTATCTACTGAAGTAAATGAGAGTTTGAACAAGAGGATATTTGCAGGTGTGTACTTAGTTGTTTCTGGAATGTTTCTTCATCTTTTCTAAACAACTTTTTTGTAGTGTCTCAGAAGCTAACAGATATATTTGTTTTTAAAGAAGTGGTCTACATTAGATAGTGCAACTTCAAAATAATTTCTTCTCTTGTCAGATTTAGAAATAGCTAATGGCTGTCTGTAGCAGTAGTCAGTGCAGTTCACACGTATCAAGAAAACCTTCCAATGTCTTTTTCAAAGTGGGAGATTTCATTGCGAAAATCATATTTGATGCATTCTGACTTAAAGAGTGATGGAATAAACATTATGCATCTAAAATAGCAAGAAAGAAGAGCAAGAAAAAAAGAGGGATCCAATTAGGAACTCAGGGAAGAGCACAGGGACAGCAAAGGTGAAGATCCAGCTTCCAGTGCCTAGTGCCCACAGCACAGACCAAAGGTTAAATTGCCTAGAATCCCTAAAGAGGCCATAAAAGTAAAATTGCAAACTAAGATGAACTTGAAACTAAGTTGGGGAGGAAGGGAAAGAGGGAGGGAGGAAGGAAGAGGGGAGCAGGGAAGAGAAGTAAATGTTTGAATTAACCAGCTGCAAAGCTCTAAAATAAGCTCTAAAATAAGTATATCCGCCACTTTCGTTAACTCAACTGTCTAACTCAGGCATGAGGAAAGATACCACTTTCCACTTGAGATCTGTATTCTCGATTGTAATTAAAAACATTTTCAAGGTTAATCTTTTCCGATTCAATGAATTAGTGATACTTATCCTTTCATTTCAGTGGTCTAACACTGAAGATGGAGAATTTCAATACAGTTTCAGTTATTTCTGACAGTATTTCAACTATGTAAGTAGCTTTTAATGCTTTACTGCCAGGCAGCCCTGCAATATAATTTTCAATTTTTTCCCTAGTATAAAAAAGATCTGAAATTATTTGGTAGGAAGAAAACCAAGACATTAAAAAAAGCTCCAAACTTAGTGGTTAGGAGAGTTGCTGTGGTGGTGAGGATATGGAAATGGAGATCATTCGAAGAGGGGGAGCACTTACCAATAGTTTAGAAAATTTTATGTCATCATGATTACTATCTAATCCAGAAAGACATGTCTGAACCCAAGCAAAAGCAGAAATCTAACCACAGTTTCCAGTATCCTCAGAAGAAGGTTTTACCAAAGAACTTTTAAGTGATCACCTCTACATGAGACTTCAGCTGAGCTGTAAAAGACATGAGAATTGATTTTTTTCTTGAATACTCTCTGGCAGGCAGGAGCACAGTTTTTATTCAAACTCTTAAGCCTCAATCAAACCTCTCAAATTAGGTTGAGAATTGCCTAATGTATGGGTTGTTGGGCTAGGTGCCAAACTGCTCACTCCTCTTAGGATTTTGATAATTCTGTGTATGCATGCAAGCAGAACTTTATGGATCTAGAAAAAATTCATCCCAAATGTTTTAGCTGTCTTCCCCAATCACAACCCAATACATATGATTTCAAACCCTGTGTAATCATTTAAATAATATGAACGGCTAAACAAAGGAGAAAAAAATCCAGAGCAGGAGGTCTAGCTAAAAATGGTAGTAAACACTCTGAAAACTTATCTGTTTAGAGTCTATATGCTACTGAGCTTTGCATTCTGATGGCCATTTAATTTTTTTTTCCTCATCGGTTAGAAAAATGCCATGGCTTTATATGTTGTATCATTCATTTGATTTTTGAAAACTGCAATTAAAAATTAATTTTCAAGACAATTTAGCAATTTTACCCAGAGGATAACTAACCCACCACAAAACATCAGTAGTGTAGTGAAATATATTGGTTATATTTTACTTTTTTTAAGTTAAGCTAATAATTAAGAAGGAATTGCCACTTTACTCCAATTCTACATGACCAGCAATCTTCTGTGGTGTCCAGCTTCAATATCCAGTGAAGCCAATTCGTAAGTAAAACTCCTGAGGACATTGAGTTACCTAAGAGTAATCACAGTTAGCTTGGCAGCCTTGTAACACAGCTCCATTAGTGCACAGGCTGTTGGTATTTGAAGCAAGCACTTAGCACCTACCGAGAACCTTTGATCACGTGCTGACCTTGGTTTAGACTTTATTTCTCAAAAATGTACACCAGATGTTTGGTATTACACTCAAGTAACATTCATCTGAAAATGATCAAAACAAAAACTCTGAGTGTTCTAGCAATGATCAAAAATAAATTTGTTTTCATCCCAATGGAATATATGTCATAATAACTCTGCTTGTAGATCAAAACTATTTTTAAGCAGCGTTTAAAAGGACATAATTTCTCTGTTGTCACGTTTTCTGATCTTTAATAGAGCCACAAACTTACACTAGATACTATA
Organism: Gallinago jamesoni; assembly: GCA_025769975.1. NCBI lineage: Eukaryota > Metazoa > Chordata > Aves > Charadriiformes > Scolopacidae > Gallinago > Gallinago jamesoni. Next base: position 25,663,986 of record JAOQGH010000001.1, read on the forward strand.
TTTTTGAGATTTTAATTATTTACATTTTTTTCTATCAAAGTTTATCTTTTTTTTCTTTTGGTCAGAATAAAAAGATATTTCATCTAAAGGGTGTCTAAAATAACCAGTGTGCCAGAATACAGTCTGTGGTTATTACAAGAGGTCGAGTTTGTAGAAAACTTGAGTAAAAGAAACTGTTACAGATAAAGAAAATGAGTAAGCTGTGTTGTGTGAGCAGTAAGACCAAATACACTGCCTGAAAAAGTAATAAAAAAACCTCAATGTTGGATTAATCCTCCTTGCTGTTATTGCTTTTCTGCTCCAAAAGTTGATCTATTTCAGAGAGACTCAGGAAAATTACCTCCTGGAAGATTCATAAAAAGAATAAGAGAAACACTTGTACACATTTTTTGGCCTTTAATAAGTGTCTAAATCACTTAGTCAGCATACCTTCAAGGAAGTTCACCTCTCTTATGCTTAGTTCTCAAAGTTATTTAGGTACTGTACCCCCTCTAGAATCAGTGGGACATCTGGGGCCTGAAAATAGCTTTCACATTTCTCAGTATAGCCAGGCACAAGCACTGCCAAAGGACTACCAGCCTTGTGCTGAACTGTGGATAGAGCCAAAATCCACACGTTTCTGACTGCTGTCCAGGAATCATGAGGGTCCCATCCCACTCTGCTGATAAGGGAAGACATGAGCCATGGAATTGTCCCTCTCTTCTCAGCATCCTTACAGCTTTCTCAATTTTATTTTTTCCTATGGCAAGACTGGCCACTCCCTTCCCACTAACTGTGTTGGCTGATTTGTCCTTAAACTCGCCTTCAGCATCCCTCCTCAAGGTCTCAAAGATGCTGAAGAGGCTACTCTTAAAAGCTAGGCCACACGTGACTGTTAATGATTTTGCAGATCTGGGCCTCAACTGCTGTCTTGCTATTACGTACCAGTGGTCATATCATTACCCAGGAAGAGATCTGAAGAAAGAAAACGCTTCCTTGCACCGATTTCATTAATTGTTTTCAGGTTTTTTGTTTTTTTTTTCTCTCTTCCTTCCTTATTCATGACTACTGTCAACAGAATTTCTTAGACATATTCTAAAATGCCTGTGTGTCTAAAAAATGTTGGTGGGTTAACCCTGGCCTCTGACTAAGTACCACCCAGCCACTTGCTCCTTCCAAGCCCCACCCCTACCAGCAGGAAAGGGGAGATGATAAGAAGAGCAAAAATAAGAAAAACTCATAGGTCAGGATAAAAAAAAATTAACAAATGAAGAGAAAAAAAAATCCAACAAGACAAAAAACTGGTGCAAAAGCACTCACCGCCTCCCCTCAGTAAACCAATGCTTATCCAAGCAACAGCTAGTCTCAAAAGAGTGCACCAGCACCTCCAGTTTTTAGTGCTGAAAAAGGTATTATAGAGCATTGAATTGGGCAGTTGGTGTCAGCTGTCCAAGCTGCATCCCCTCACAACCTCTTGCCCATCCCTAATCTACTCATTATTTTGGCAGTATGAAAGAGAGGAAGTTGACACTTGAAAGGTCTGTTGATCAATAGCTAAAATATTGGATGATCTAGACTTTGTTCCAGTCGTGTGAATCTAATGACTCCCCTTGAGTTGGCCAATCACTCCTATTTCCAGAAAAGCTATGGAAATGTCTTCAGGGATTTTTGGTTAATTTTTCTTACTGTGTAATTTGATATTACATATGAAGCATTTAAAACTACAGTGGACAAAATATCTAAACCATACATTCATGCACTGTTCTACTCCTAGCACTAGCAGGCGTTTGTCCTAATGATAAGTCTAATTCTGATTTCCTCTTAATTTTTTCAGTCAGGAACAGCAGAAATTGGGGCAGTAGGGAAAATGAAACACAAATAAAGATTCAATTCTAGATAAAATTTATGATGCAATAGCAGAAGGATAAATATATTATTTGAAATTCTTGACTTCAGAAGAATTATTGAAATTATAAGAATTATTATAATGAAGATACACTAAATAATTTAAATGAGCTATCTAGAATTGTAATGATATTTTTACATTAACAACATTCTTATGACAATTTGTTTGTATGTAAAACACTGCATAAGAGCCTGTAACATCAACTTAAATTTCAAGCAGTACTTTACAACACTTTAGAGATTCTTTCCCTGAAAGATTAAATAATTAGAACTGTTATTTACAGGAACAAATCCACTCGGGTATAAATGGCAGCTGTGAACATAACATGTTGATTTAAAAAAAAATTAAATCAAACCTAAAACCAGCAACTTTTTCAAAGTTTCACCGTTTCAGGCACATAGTTTTATGACAGTATTCAAACAAAACTTGTTAAAAGAGAATTAACAGCTTTAAAATCCAAGGCTTAAAAAAATAGTATTGGAATTCATTTGAGTCTTCAGTATTCTCAGTTATGAACTTCTGGATAGTAAGAAAGTAAAGCAGTTTATCTGAATTATTTAGCTGCCTGGATTATTTAAATAACACTTCTTCAATAGTGATGATTTTGTTTATTTTTTTTTGTAAAACTTTTTTTCAAACAAGCACTGTTTCATGCAAGGTTAAAAAAAAACATCTTGGGCTGCAGAACTTACATTTGGATTTGAAACCTGAAGCAAGTTGTTTTTTTTGTACAAATCCAATTATAAGAAAACCACATTTTAACCAAAATGACAAAACCAGCAAATACGAGCAAGCCCCAGGATAATGACAAATGAAGACTGTTATTTTAACAACTCCTTTCTGTAATCCAAGCATAGAATACAAATATGTTACATTGCAGTAATAATGTCTGGCATTATTAACACTTCATAGAATTTAAATGTAAAGTTATTTATATTTGGAAATTGATCCTTCAGTGCAATCCTACTGGATAAGTGAACAGAGATAAATCCAGGCAGTGCCCAGTCACAAATAGTGTTCTCCAGGGCTCAGTATTTGGGTCAGTTCTGTTTAGTATCTTTATCAATGAGCATGGAAATAAGCACAAAAATCAGAGTTCGGACAGAAAGTTTTCCAGGCTGGCATCTTAGTGAAAAACAGATGTGAAAGTGAGAGGTATGTAACATCACTCGTGAGGTGGTTTTGTGTTTATGGCCTTTTTCAACAAATAGTTTTCTTTCTCTGTACAGGTACACTAACTACCACAATAGATGGCTGCACAAACAATGAAACTTTGAATTAATTCTTGCTTGGTCCTATCCAGAATCTTTGTGTGTGCCAGCCATCAACAGAAAACCTGAACTCTCCTGGGGAGATACATCACATTTATCAGTACCACATGCTGGGGAGTAAAAGTAAAAAATTACACATGTCAATTGCCTATATCCAGGCTTCTTCTACAAGAGAAAATTGAATCTGGAAAAATAAAACTTTCTTAATAGGCAAATGTCTGTTTTTCTGGGGCAGGAATTAGAATAATATGCAGTAGCAGCAGTAACGGTCCTTCTAGAAGGCTAAAAATTGAAAATCGGAAAAAGAGGAACAATTTTTCACATTAAATATTTTGATGTAATTTTTATATTGTTATGAACAATAAATCCTGAAAATGTAAATATTTTCTTGGGGAAAAAAGAATAAAAATAAAAAATTCCAAAATCAATACTGCATTATGTACCATGTCCCCTTTTATTATGTGTTTTGTATTATTGTGAATTTTGTATGTGACTACTTTATTTCTCATAGGCATTCCTTTAAATTTCTCATGGATATAAGAACATGTCCAGCTATCGCTGACTGAAAGACAAATGTCTACATTCAAATCAGATCACAAGCATTTGCTATTAGTTCTATTATCTCAAAATACATCCCTTCTGTGAAATATTTCAACACAAATCTTAATATGAAATGTCTAGTGACTTAAATTTTTATCCTTTGTTGTCCCTAATACAAAGACAGAAAGCTACCTAATACAGAGATAGGAAATTAACTAGAAATTACATGCAAGCCACAAAAACAAGAGCATCCTGAATAGCTTCACCACTAACTTCAGCATAAGAAGTTCCATCTAAACATGAGGAGGAATTTCTTTACTTTGAGGATGGAACTGACTGCACAGAGAGGTGGTGAAGTCTCCATCTCTGGAGACATTCAAAACCCGCCTGTACATGTTCCTGTGCAACCTGCTGTACATGGACCTGCTTTGGCAGGGGGGTTGGACTGGATGATCTCCAGAGGTCCCTTCCAACCTCATATCATTCTGTGATTCTGTGATTTCACACTGGTAGGACATCCCAAATCAACACAAAAAAACTCTTGTACTCATTTATTTCTTTAGTAGTAGGACTTCTTATGAACTCACCTAACATTTTGTTTCTGTGGTATGCCTTTTGAGGACAAAAGTAACGTGATGTAAATCTAGAATAATATTTATGTATTTCAATACATAAATATCAAACATTAAAAGCCAACATAGTATTAAGCCTTCCACAATAGTATACTTATTCTAAATGTCCCTAGAATCCACTTAGCTTCTATATCTTGGGCCAGACAGCATTTATTCTGCTTCAGCCTCAGCTGATTGAGTCACCTACAACTTACCTCTTTTAATATTCTGGGAAGATGAGCCAGTTTTTATAATGTGTTTTTAATCAGAAAATGTCACCTGTCTTTATCAGCAGTTTCCTACCACATCAAGGATTTTAAATCTTGATCCTACTGAGGGCAGTAGAACTCAAATTTATTTGAATGTAGCAAAGATTTTATCAAAATTTCAAATGTCCAACTGTGTGCCTTTGGAGAAAACCCCTCATGAATGTCTAAATACATTACATATTAGAAAACTACATGTACCTGTGCAAGCTCTTAATTTCCTTATAGGCTACATTTATTTCACTGAATCCAGTGATTTCATATATATATATATATATATATATATGTACAGATATATATGAATACAGAACATATAAAGTACACAACAGATAAATACACTGCAATATAATAATTCATCTTATTCCATTCTTAAGTAGTATAAAATTCAAAACATATCTGTAAGGAATTCAGAGGTTACTAATTTTTCTCATTTTGCTGTCGTTGCATAAGCAATTTCTTATGTATGTCACGTATGGGGTTTTAAATAATTTTGTATCATTAAGACAAGAAGACTTTTCATATGACCCATCAAGTCCTCTTTATTTGTGTAGCTAAGTCTATTTTTGTTTTGTCCTGGGCAAGACTGGCATGCTAAAAGTGACAAGGTTGTTGCTTGTCACAGGATAGTAAAGATCTATGTTTTTTTCCCTATGCAAAACACTTCCCTTTAGACATTTCATGAGCTTTCATTTAAAACAGCAACAGTCATTTTGCTTGTCTCCTTGGAGATCATGAATATTATTTTTTCTCATTGTTCAATAAACAGCATAATCTGAAGCAATTGGAACACATTAATATTAATAAACTGTCAACTTTTAGACATTCTGAAGTAACGTTTTGTGGATAAACTGTACATGAAGTAACATCTTGTGAATAAATCATAAATGTATGCGCGCACATATTTGCACACACCTGGGATTTATCATATACATAAATATATATGCATATAGATGTATGCTTAAAAACACACTGCTTTAAAAAAATAATTATTGTTGTCAAAATAGAAGGAAATGCTGTCAAAAACTATGACAGCAGAAATAAATAATCCCACCATCTGCTCCTTCTATTGATCTTTTTAGATAAAGTGTGACTAACAGATTTTAGCAAAAGTACTTAAAAAATCCAACACTAAAACAATTAGCTGATGTAAAATTATCCCAGTCTCTATCACTGGGCCAAAAAATAATATTCAGTAGGACTTTTTAAAATGTCTTAGAAATTTTTAGCTCTGAGGTCCTTCAGAAAAAGACAGTTCAAAGGCTGAGTCCATAGAGCTGCATGACATAAGTTGTAAAGATTTAACAAAGAATTCTGATTATCTAATGCCAAGAGTCCTGTTTCTTAAATTATAAAAGCTTTCTATAGACAGCAGTTTGATACACAAAGGATATTCTTACTTCATTTTTGAATAACTGGATTGAGTTCAGATTGTGATTAGAAGCCTTGGCCAAACACTGAACAGGTGGGCTTCCTGACTTTTCTGAACACATCCGTATCTGAATGCCTATAAGGTGCTTCCATTTCAGATACTGCTGCCTTTGCAGCAGGAAAGCGGGCAAATGTTAAGCTACCTACATCTTCCATCTGCCAGTCCTTTGAACAGTACCACATGGCCTCACCTGACATCTGTACCAAGGCAGATGGGATACACCATGCTTTGGCTTGCCCATACACCCTGCAGACAGGCTGGATCCACACTGACAAGCACAAGGTACAATTTTTATCCCCCAGAATTCCCTAGAAGTTCCTTCAAACCTGCCTCTTATGTTGATCCAAGGGCAAGAAAAAAGCCTTGAGTGTGTCTGACAGTATGGACTCACACTCAAAATGGAGAGTAGATATTTCTGCTGCTACACCAGGGAGAGCTGCCAGAGGTATTCTTTTTCTTCTGGATGGTGTCAGACAGCATCATTCCATATGAACCCTGGATGTAGAATTTATATCTCAATATCTAAATGCATGTGCAAGTATTTAACATGTTGGCTTCTTTTCCACTGGCGATTGCAACTACAATTCATTCAGCATCTGAAAAATGTAACGAGCAACTTTAATTTGTCAACATAAAGTGACCTGACTTACGAAATCCAAAGCAAAATGTTCATTAGCACTCAGTAAGTAAATATAGACCACTAAGATGAGTCTCTTTCTGGCACTTCAGAGTGCGTGACTCTAACTCAAGATGTTCATGCTCTGCCAAAACATCTATAAATAACATAAAAAGATGCATACAAATGAGGAAATAATAAAACCATATCTCTTGAACTATATAAATTTTTACATGTATTAATAGATTTTATCATTTTTTAAAATTCATGCTTTATTAAAAAAAGTATTGAATTAAGCACAATAATTTCCATTTTCCATTCTGGTTATAGTTTCTATGAGAATGCTAAATTCTAATTTATCATTCTATCTCCAGAGAGGTAGGACTTTGCTATGATCTGAAGAACCCTTACTCTTACCTTCAGAAATGCTTAACAAAGGTGTGCTGAAAGTCCTTTAGCGAAAATTCGACACAGCTTTTGCCTAAACTTCACATAAAGCCACTACAAATACTAAGTAAAATTAAAAAACCTATACTTCCATTAGCACATTTTTTGTTTTTCTTAAAGGTCAATACAATTACTGTGCACAGTGGTATCTGGAGTGCAATTTTGCTACCAACTGTTTACTGCCTTTTCCTCTTTCTGGTGTTCTTCAGCAAGCTCTCTGTCCCCCCTGTCATATGTTCTTGCACCAAAGCCAGACAGGAGGTGTCATTGGCAGTTACATGACCCATATGTCAAGGCATGGATTATTTTTTTTTTAAGCAATGGACTATGTCTAGCTACCTGAAGATCCAATTTTCATCACTTATCAAATATTTTGCCTGATGAAAAGAAAATCTAAGCAGCTGATTACAGAACAATTTTTTTTTTAAATATATCTTGGTTTTGAGACATATTATTTCCTTTTGCATTTTGTAAATAAGGTCTTTCACGAGTTCCTAATGAGATCCATATGCATGTTGATCAAAGGGTTGTATCCCCGTGGCCACATGGGATTCAAAGCACACACTGGCCAAAGATCCATTCACAGAACATTAATCAGAAATTAGAAATAAACTAAAGCCTCTTTGCTACATAAAGACAGTGAATTTTTATTGACTGCTACTCAGCAATATAGCAGGATTATATTACTCTTGACAGAGATTGCCAGCCCATCTGGCCACATGCATGCCTGCTGCCCAACCAGTGCTTTGACAGGAGTTTTGATTTTCTCATAGTAACATGGAAAGTGTACAGTCCTCTCTCTCCGTTTAAAGTTAGAGTGGTCTCCCATATATCAATATTCAGCAATGATTGGGAATTTGGTTGTTATTGGCTCCTCTAGGCAGAGCATAGACAAAAAACTACGTTTTGTTTTGCCTGTTATTAGTTTGCAGATTGTTATCTTAAGGCTTCAGCAAGGCTTATTTTATAAAAATGATATGCTAGTAGCTGTTCTTATCTCAAAACCTAAGATTAAACAATTTTTTGTTATTGACCATTTATTTGAAAACTCAAAATTTTATGTTGGATTTATAGGGAAAGGTGGTGACTTCTGTAGGTGAAATGAAATGTGCATTAGCGATATTGCAATGTTTAAGGCTTGATAGAAAAAAAAATATAAGCTGGTAAGGAAAGCATTTGTCACCATCATAATTCTTTCTCCTTTCTAGTCTCCCAGGATGGCTCTTTCCAAGTAATAGGCATTTTACTTTACATACTATCTTGAGGTATGCATTCATATTTCTTCTACTCTCATATAAGCATTTGAGTCAACACCAGATGCTTAAAATGCATGGCAATAGTTGGCCTCAGGCATCCACTTGGCCATCTCTAGAGTTCTGCAATGCAGGATGAACAGCATTATGTAGACCGAAGAAAGTAAGCACTGACAGCTTATTTAATTCTATTCTGAAACAAAGAATGTTAGGACAACTACATAAATAAAACAGAATTCTTTTATTCCATCCCACGGAGATTAAACCAAAGACATTAATATAGGAAGTGAAATATACTAATTGTGTCTGTGTGTTATTTCTGGCCCTTTAGGCATATTTATTGACATACATGGAATTGCACAAAATAATTGGTTCAAATAACAGCTTCCTACATTGCAGTTCGCTTCAGTTGGGCTTTCTTTTCATCATATAGAGTCACCTAAGCTTCTCTTTTGAATTGGATGAGAAAAGGGTTCAGCTGTAATCTCCTTAGGAATGCAGGGACAAATTTATGGATTAGACAGAAATGGAAGGGACCTCTAGAGATCATCTAGTTCAACTCCCCTGCTAAAGCAGGATTGCCTAGAGCACATCACTCAGGACTGCATCCAGGCAGGTCTTGAATATCTCCAGAGAAGGGGACTCCACGACCTCCCTGGGCAGCCTGTTCCAGTGACCCCTCACCTTAAAGAAGTTTTTCCTCATACTTGATTGGAACTTCCTGTGTTCCAGTTTATGCCCATTGCTTCTCGTCCTATTGCTGGAAACCACTGAAAAGAGTCTGGCTCCATCATCCTTCAACCCACCCTTTAGGAACTTGTAAACATAGATGAGGTCTCCCCTGAGTCTTCCCTTCTCGAGGCTAAAGAGCCCCAGCTCTCTCAGCCTTTCCTCATAAGGGAGATGCTCTAATCCCTTAATCGTCTTGGTTGCCCTACATTGGACTCTCTCCAGTAGTTCCCTGTCCCTCTTGAACTTGGGAGCCCAGAACTGGACACAGTATTCCAGTTGTGGCCTCACCAGTGCAGAGAGGGAGAATGACCTCTCTCATTAGTCTCAGATTGTTCCAGTTTGTCCTCCAGTGAGTGTTTCTTTAATCTGTTTTCCCTTTCAGAGAATCTGTGTTTTCTTTAAAAGAAAAGACAGATTAAAAGAGCAAAGAAACAAGAAAGACCTGTCGTCTGTCATTGCCTTCCAGTAACTGTTTCAGGTATTGTTTCTCTCAGACTCAATTCAGAACTAAAATGACAGATAACCCGTGCACAAAAAGTGTGGTGATTCTAGTATTAGTCCAGCTGATTCCTACCCCATAATTGCATAGCCTTTTATTCTCAGGATGTATATAAAAATGGCTCCTCTTAGCTGCAGTGAACTGGTCACCTCTTCCCTGTTTGAAGGAGAAAGTTCTGTTTTCTGCAGATGATTTATCCTTATAAATCAGCTAGACAGTTTGACAGCATGTCTTGCAAACAACGTTAAGAGCTTGCAAAACTTTTCATGTCATTATGGAAGCTGCAGTTGAAGGGCTTATTATCAGTGGAAAGCTCAATTCAGTTGCCTATACATAGGGGCAAGTAATGAGATACATATAATGAAGATAAAAGTATAGTCTAGATCTTCTAGCAAATACCATTGGCTACCTCCAAAGTATAAAAATGACAAGAACATAACAATGATTTTGAAAGAATTTTGCAGCTTGCAGTTTACAAATGCCCTCGTCTTGCAGAAACTTAAGCAAACACTTTACTATGAACAGAAAAGAGAAGGCAGTGATTTCAGTAATGATTCTCAAGTGTATACATAGTTGTAGAAGACCAGAGGCCCTCAGAAGTTCTTCTAGTCTAGCCTCTCTCTCGAGACTAGAAGAAAGGCAATTTAATCATCACTGACATCACATCTCTGTTCTTCTTAAAAGAGTCCTGAGGTAGAGACTCTCAGTCTAGCTAGTCTCCTGCTTATCTGTCCTTACTATTGTAAAGCTTTGCTTGTGTAAAATCAAATGTCTCCAGCTGCTCTTTAAGCCTTTTACCTGTGTTATATCCCCAATGAACAGAGAGAACACATTCCTGTTTGTTTTTCATATATTCAGAGTCCATTGCCAAACCTTCCTACTGTTTTTGCCTCTCTAGATTAAACAAACCTCTTCCCTTCTCCCCTCTGTGGGATTTTTTTCAGCAAAACACATAAAAGTATGTATTTCAATCTTGATGAAAGTGTCATAATAGCAACTGTAAAACTGCTATCTCTGTAGCCTAATTTTGCTGGTTTTAATTCGGAAATATTTCAACTGCTGCCTTCAGTTGAAATGTCTTAGCTTGGTTTAGCTAAATTTCTTTCTACTTGTCCTCTTTTAACTTTTAAAGTATATGCCTATCTTTATACTGCTATTAATAACTACGTATGTAATTGTTCTATTATAAACGTTACACAGATGTCAGCTGTAATATGCTGTATTTTAGTCTAATTCTGTACTTAGACCTTAGATCCTTTTCAAAGTAACTGTTACTAGCAATAAAATTTTCCAACTATTTAAATTAAGAAACAAAAAGAGAGGCAGAAAACATTATTTATTTAGAAACTGAAATAAGTACATTTTGATGTTCTGTGACGTTTACTAACATAATAGGGACAAGACAAGCTTATCATTGATATAGTATTGTAAATCTTACTGAGTTATGTCATATTTTAGTCAAACTTTGTCTTAGCAATTTTAAGAGATAAACTAAGTAGAACTAAACACTCTTTGCTTAGAAAATTCTCTTAAGAAAAAAAGAAATGGATAGGTGGCAACATGCACTGGCACAGATAATAATGATCAGCAGTATTCACAGTTCAGGTGATAAAAAGTTGAAGAGAAGTTCTGAGGTGAATGATGTGTACACAGTTTCACAATTGTAATAATCCCAGAATATTCAAAAATGTAATAGAAGATAAATGTAAAAGTATCTCAAGATAAAATGGAAATAAGTGTTCTATGTAACATTTCACTTACTGCATACTTCACTAATGCTACGTCTTTAGCATTCTCTCTCAGCTTTGCACTTAGGCCATTTTGTTTCATAGTTTGCATAGCCCAAAGTGGTGCCACGGAGGCTACTAAGTAAGTCAGGAAGATGATGATGGGCTGGTGTCTGAGCCCAGGCCTTGGATCTCTTTTATTCAGTACTACACGTACAGCCTCCCAGATCAAAGACAATCCACTTCAAAACTGTAATTACTGAACAGGAGCCTCGGGTGTGCACAGTATGTGCTCCTTGCTTAGCTGAGCACATCCAAGGTTGTTAGACAAGTCACCAGGCACAATAAAGCCCAGAACTCAAATATGAAGCAACTCATCGATTTCACAAAGGGCTATTGGAGTCATAAAACTCTAAATAACAACCTCCCTCCCATTATCAGCTTTCAGTCCAAGTTCTCAAAGTATTAAATAAAAGTCTTCTACTTGTTTGCGTGAAGTATAAATAAAGCAATTTATGAATCCATTCTGCTAACAGATTTAACTGAATATAACACCGAACTTTAGCTATTTAGCATCTATTAAGCAAAATGTAAAGTTCTTGGAAACCACAGGGTCAAGTCATAATTTCCTCATAGTAATTTTAACAGTAAGAATGAGACAAAAGGCAGCTCATGCACTTCTGATATTGCAAGCACTTCTGACAGGGGTTAATTTCCTATCTGTCATGATAGCCAGTAATTGAGCATCAGGGTAATTGGAAGTAATGGTTTGTGTCAACAGTACTTCACAGAAATGCAGATTTACATGGTAAGATCTCTTGGTATGTACAAAATTTAATCAAGCCATGACTGTAAAAGGAGCAGAATAGTGTAGCTGCTGTGCTACTTGCTAAAGACCCCATTACAAAAATTACACTAAATACCCAATTACAAAATTATTCTTTTGATACTAGTTTTTAAGTAAAGACTGTAATAACATAACTTCTTGGCTATTTTCATGACATTCTGGTGTGTGACCTGTACTACTGTAACATACACGTGAAATTAGTTCATTGGTTCAACTGTCTCTGGGACAATAGGGCCATAGTTCAATTTAAGTAAGATATTTTATACTGAGCACATATTTGACTAATTTGAATAATCATAAGTTTGATGTAATGAAAAAATGTTAGCAACAAACCTGTACAAGTGATCTTTTACTCTAATCATCAAAAAGCACTGAACCTTTCTGGATTTACCACCCTTGGCAGCACAACACAACTGAGGAGAAATTTTTTCATTTGGAAAGTGGCATAAGAAAATAAACTTTTCATAAGTTTGCAACAGATATAGGGGTAGACACTGACCACTGAATATTGCCAATTATGGGCAATATTTTTCTCCATAAAGTCAGTGTTTACACTTCATTGTTCTGTAGTTAGGTCTAATTTTGTTATACCTAAAACAGAGATGGAAGTATGGAGAACAAATAATTAGATTTGTAATTTCTTGTGAATTTTCAGCTGTAGGTTAATCAGCCAGAACATAGGTATGTATGTGATCATGAAAAAGTAAATGAAATCCTAGAATGTGTGAAAGTAATACTGTTCAAGATAAGGAAGTATTAGTGCAATTAGACAAGGCACTGGTAAGACTTCCTCTGCAATACTGCATACACTGTTCTGATAACCCACGTTTACGAAAGATTAATTAAACAGCAATAGTTGCAGAGAAGGGCCGCTAAGATGATCTGGGAAAAAAGAGCTTATCTTGTAAGAGGAGACTAAAATAACTTAATGGAGTCTGATAGGGTGTATCATTGCTCTCTATAAATACTTCAGAGATAGATAAACGCTAAAGAAGGAGAAAGCTATTTAAACAAAAAGACAGGGTTGACACAAGAACAAATGGGTATAAATGGGAAAACTTAGGCTGGAAATTAGAAAAATGAGCGAGGTTCTGGAAGGTCTTCAAGAACAAACCTAACTAGTTTAAAAGTGAGACAGGACAAGTCCAGGAACATAAGACATGTTTATGTAAGAATAGGAAAAAAACTTTGCGTGGCAGCTAAGAAAATCCTTTCCACTCTCTATTCATAGATCCCCAGTATGACCACCTGTATCTTCAGTAAAGCAATCAGAATATTGTTTTTTGATTCATGAACAATAAATGACTGTCGCTATTGATTACTTTGGTTTTCACCTTGTGCTGCAAGGAAATCTCTGCAGCACCTTCTCCCCTACTTCTTCACTAATCTTGGAGTCTAGAGGGCTGCTCTTCACACTTTTTCTCACTCCTCTCTCACAGCTGCTGTTGCTCTTCTTAAATATGTTACCACAGAGGTGCTACCAATGTTGCTGATTAGCTTAGCTTTGGCCAGTGATGAGTCTTTCTTGGAGCCAGCTGGAACTGGGTCTACGCAACACAGGGACAGCTTCTTGTGTCTTCTCCCAGAAATCATCCCTGCAGTCCCCCTGCTACCAAAACCTTGCCACATAAACCCAACACACCAATACATAAAAACCCTCATCTATTTAGTATGATTCTTAGCATGTACACTGAATGCTATCTAAAATTTCAGATGCCAAGCCTCCTTGTTACATCTGGTATTTGAGGCATATCTGTTTACAGTTGAACATATTAATAAAGTAGACTCACTGTACCATATCATATACTCTGTAAAGCTAGACATTTCAATTCTAAGAAAAAAACAGAAAAATAGAACACTGGCCACCAGTGATCAGATTATGGGTCCATCTGGCACATTATTTAGTCTCCAGACAGTCCAGTCCAGACTCAAGCCAGTAGACATAAATGGACTTCTGGAAGAGAGCAAGAACAGTGCAAGTATATGTGACATTTTCCTGGAGTAGCCTCCCTGTCATTGTCTGGAATTTCAGCTCAGGGACTTTTCTGAGCCATGAGATTTGACTGAGCCTTGTGATGTGCCTGCTTTTTAACACTCAATGCATTCCTCGTCCAGGTACTTTCCCAGTCTTCCCTTGACCTACACACACTTTTTGTAGACACACTTTCTTTTGACACAGGGTGACACAGGTCTGTGCTTTGTCACACCTCTTTTTCTTTGCTTTTAAGCTGACTCCTAAAAACTTTGTTTGATAGCTCCTAGATTTTGTGCTACAGGAGACCATTTACCCACCTCATGCCAGTCATGATTTTACAGACCTCTGTTACATGGTAGAAGGTTGTCCTTTTTCTACGCTGGTGAGTCCTGCCTGCCCAAGCCTTCCTCCTTGGTGTTGCATGTTTTTAATAATTTCTGCCCTTTTCTGAATTGTTTTTGTGTTGAACAGCACAGGTCCTAGTATTGACCCCTGCAGAACTTTCCTGGTCACTCCACCACAGGAACCACATTGAAAGTCCACATACCTCTAGTCCTTATGACTTATCTCTCAAACAATTTGTTATACATAGGAAAGGGTTTTCCTGCATTATGCCATTTTGCTTAACATCCAAATGCTTTGTTAAGGAACTTTGACAAAATCCTGTGAGAAAGGAAGACTATACTAACCTTTATCCACATGCTGGTTGACCCAATAACTCCCAAACAGGACTTTCCTCTGGAACTGCAGAACAGAATTGTACCCCCTTTCCATTTTTCTGAAGGAGAGAAAGAAGTAAGTTGATTTTTAAACGTTTACGCCTGTGAAGTAGTACCTTACAGACTCTTTTTGATGTCAGTCTCAAGTCCTATTATCGATATTTGGCATTTTTGAAAATTAATTACTCAATTACATTCATATATTCACATTAGAAAAATAGTTTTAAAATAGACAATTTCATCACCCTGCTCATCAGAATGTGCTTGAGTAATTAGGTTGGAGTTTACTCTATTATTTTGTCCTTTGATATCTTCAGCCTTGCTCTGGTCCAGAATGAGGAACAGTGCTAAACCTTTGTTACTGTCCTTTTAACAGAAGACTTCAATCTTTATTGTTGTAATCTGTCATCTCTAATTAAAATTGAATCACTCAATACTTAAAAAAAATATAACTAATGCTGAGTCACTCTACTTTATTACGATAAACTTTCCTATCTTCAATAAACAGTCCTTCATAAATCCATACTGAGTAGTAAGCTAAATTAACTACATCAGAAAGTCATTTCAGTATAAGAATTCATTAAAGACAGTGACAGCTTAGTAGGAGACAATGCACTACTCATTTTGAAAGCTATGGAGAAAGCCTCCCTTGATCAAAAACTGTTTACTTGGGGAAAGGGTGATTTAATTATCTATCATCCTGACAAAAGGCATCCTTGTTGACTCAGGATGTAGATATTAGCATATAGGGAATTTATTGTTTCACTTAATCTAACAGCCCAACATCAAAGAGGCTTTGTCCTATAAATGAGCACGGAAAAGTCAAAAAACAAGCAAACAGGCAAAGGTTGAAAGAGAAAAAAAGATAAGCTGCTGAAAGTCTCATTTTCCCGGCATAAGTTTTGCTGAAGTAGAGCCTACCTTCACTGGATTGAAGGAAAGTATTTACCTTTGTTATACCATCATTCAAGTATATTTTAACATTATTGGAAGTTTTAAAAAAGGCAATAGAAGTCTTGGCCCAAGAAAATGTCTTCTTTGTTTTTGCTGCTGCAGGCAATTTCCTATCCCATCACCTGATAGCCCCTTCTGCTGCTAACTGCTCCAACACTGAGCTATTGATTGAGCTATTTCCTGGTTATTTATGACCAATCCCCAAAGCTTCTTTCTTGCCCAAAACTGTAGCTGAAGGACCAGTGGTGAATCATCTGTGGATAGTCTTGCCTCAACAGGTATCCCATCTTCCCAGTCAAATGTTCCATTGATCATGATGTGGGGACGTTACTAAGAACAATATGAAAAAATACAGCAAGAAAAGTTTTGGAGAAGGTAAAATAACTATTCTGTGGGAGAGAGCATGGAAAGGTGCTGTGTTCAAATGCATAGGAGGGAGGTAAACTTAAATGGTCGACAGATGGAGTAGCGACTTCTCAGGTAAGTAAAACCAGTTTCAGGTTTGGAAAATATTGCAGAATACTGAAAAAAAAATCTGTGGAAAAGAGAGGACTAAAAATTCTTAAAAGACATTCACAAAAGGAGAAGATCTAGGAACCTTTAGTGGAATTTGGGTCATGAGTAGTTTTTTGCTAAAGTGAAATAATTTAAAGTGAAATGGAAAAGGAAGGAAGGAAGAAAATTGTGAGAGGAAAAACTCAGTGTATTCCTTCTGGGATCTCTGTTGAAAATATTCAATAGCCTTAACCTTAGGGTTAAGTGAAGTGCTTTACTGCTTTTCTTGCTGTGTGCCTTTCTCAGGATTACTCATGCTTTGCCTTTATAATCAAAAGGTTTGGGGTTTTTTTTGCAATTATTTCTGATGTTTTGAAGCCAAAACAGCCAGCTCACTATTCTAATTGGATTTTGAACTGATCAGTAGAAATCCCAATCTGTTCTTGTTTTGTGGAGGGACCCGAAGAGCTGCTTAGAGGTGTGCACACATCACACAAATGACAATGTTCTCTCATCATGTAGTAGCTTCTGGCTGTAACTGGCACAACTATGGAGGAGAGCATTTGGTCCACTTGCAAAGGGAGCAATTTCACAGTCTGTGGACGCTGCCAAGGAATACTTCACATTTAGAATGCCAACATAAAAGTGAAGGTCACCAAGCAAGTACTTACACCGTTCAAATAAATTCGTTATTTAGATCAAAGATCATACAATAAGTATATAGGCAAACAAATGCAATCTTTACATTTAAATCAACATATGATGGCTTTAAAATATTATTAGAAACATTGAAATATTATTAAATTACATCATGTGTAGATGAGTACAGTAAAATACAGATAAAAGCAGTAATCACATAATGCTCATTACATTTGATAAGGTGAGAAATATAACACAACCCCATTTACAGACTTTTTTTTTAATCTGGGAAGTTTTTGTGCAAAATTGGTCAATATTTTATTTTTGTTTACTCAGCATGTGAAGGAGATAGCTTTGCCTGTTGAAGTTTCCCTGGAAATAGTACCATTACCAGCAATCATTTTATTTTTCAAAGATCTTCTTTTTCATTTCAGTCTTCATAATGAAAAGTTGCTTCAGGGGATAATCCAGAAAACATAAATAACAAGATATTTTGTGCAAATGCAGCATTTATACTTTCTGCATAATGTAAACACTGCCTTATGGTAGACATATTTTAATGTCATCTTAGTATCTTCTAAATGTTTCTTTGCAAGAATATTAGACTTTTAGTAACTGTTTAATTCTGACACAGACCAAGACAGAATATTGTTTTGAAGTGAAGATCAAAAAAAATATAGATCTCGTTTAAATAAGAAACTAAATGCTGATTGTGGAAGTTGATTGGAAATAATGATATACAAGTGCAAATGAAATGTCTAGAAATAGACTGTGTATGACAAGGACAAAGATTGAATATTGAGGGCAGTAAAGGAGGGCCTAGGACCTATGCCTTGCTCTATCTTTGCTTTGCTATTTATATATATTATTTTTTCGATTGATAAATTTGTTTAACTGCAAACAACAGCTGGTGTGATAACAGGTTGTTGTAATTTACCAATGCAATGGCAAATGCTGATATCCTTTTCCTCAATAATCAGCATAGCCTCATTCAAGTGAACTTTCAGTGGGTTTGGGATTCAATTTGTTTTAAGAATTCACTGCATGATTCAGGAAAATCATAAATTATGATTAAAAATGTGCATAATATTCAAAGAACTCCTTACCTCAGTCTCATTTCCTGTCTTTTCCATATACTGAAGAATCTGTAGGCAATTCATGTATTTAGCACTGACAATATGCTTGCCCTTTTGTGGGTTAGGGTTTGTTTTTTTAAGTGAGATTGCGTGTATTTGAGTCAGAGATGCACAGTAAGATGCAGTCCTGGTATACCTCGTATTTCTGTTATCTTGAAAGGATGGAGCAAATACCTGAAAATCCTTTCCATTCCAGAATGGCCACATACTACTTTGCAATTGAATTCCCATTGTAAATGGGGTTATTTCTTTTACTGCTTTAAAGTTATTTAAGTCTCTATCACCTTCCACTCTTTATTGCAAAGAAAAAATTCTCTCCCAATAGGCCAAATGGGATCTTTGAGGGTAAGCCATCTATCTGTAGCCTTCTTACCGCTGATACAATAGTGCATTTATTGTGCATGGATGTTATATAAGGGCAGTTGCTTAATAAAGTAACTGGTTACACAAAAGGTCAAATTCCAAACCTAAAAGCATACATCATTTCCATTGACTTAATTTAATGTAAAAGTATGTTCCACAGTCCTTCCTCTTAATTACCTTGAGTCTCATTTAATTTACAAATATCCAAAGATATTGTCCTGTCTTGCAAGTCACTGTTACACTATATGGCAGTGGCCTTGGCAATGCTGAAGTAGAATAACTTTCCAAATGAATGGATTTCATGATAGGAATGATAGGCATAGTATAATACAGTAGAATGAGATTGCTATGTAAATTTTGCTTTAGAGCATGAGTTTCATAAAGTAGAGCTGATTGGAAATGACCGTCTGGGCCACTAACAGGTTGCAAGGAAAGAAATTACTGTTCAGACCACATTTCTGGACTTAGGTAGAGCAAGAAAAAAATTAGCTGTACAGTCTACATTGGAAGTTCACTGCCAGAACCGGAACAAGAAAGGATCTATTTTTTTTACAGAGTTCAGGCACACATGGAATTTTCTTTCTTGAAAACATGCTTATGTATTGACTGACTGTGTTATAGATTCAGTCCAGGATGAGAGATGTATCCAGGAAAAAAATAAAGTTATTTGAGGTGGAATCTATGTCAATAATGAAAGGTATTAATTTTTTTTTCAGAGTCCCTTTTCAGAGTTTTATAGTATTGTTATTATAAATTCTGTACATTTGTTTGGTCCAGCAATTATGAGATTTAGAAAATGCCAAGTATTCCTCCCCAGTGGATATGGCAGAATACATTAAATTTTGCATTGTAACTAGTGGTTCTGAACTTTCTGCTGCAATTGTTTTGCTAATAACATTTGCAAAAAACACAGTTTGGAATTGTGGATATGATGTATTTTCAATTCTCGTTAAAGCTGTGTAGGAAAGCAAAAATAACCTTGAAGACAGGAATGTAAAATGTCAATTCCAGAAATAGGGCAACAACACTTTTATTACTTAGCTCAAGCACAGACTAGAAAAAACATAAAAGACAGTGCAGTCCACAACAAATGTATACTGTGTTCATGCAGTATGACTTGATTTGCTTACCACTCTACCTTCATTTAGCCGTCAATGCTGATGCTGTAATCTCTGTTACATGTTTTATAAGGAAATAACCCTTGTGCCAGGGTAAAATTGTGAAGGTATTAAAGAACACTTTCAGCACTGGATATATTCTGTCTCATATTTACACGGGTACAGACATACAGTCCAGTGTTACTGTGAATTCCTGAGTTGCATTCAAAGTATGTTGCTGGCCAGGCTGCTCATGCCTGCCTGGGTTTATTTAGAAGGTAACCGTTTTTATGAACAATAACATCTAGGAAAGGAAACAGGGGGAGTAGGGGGTAGGGAGTCAACAGTTTTGCTGATAAACACAGCAAGTGTGTATTTAATACAATTTTTGTAGCCCAGCCAGCTAACTTTCCTTTTCTAAAATGGAATGCGTAAGATATCTTCGGAGGCAACACCATCTTTCAGTGTAATAAATCTTTCTTCATTTTTTCAGAAACACTGGAGGAATAAAAATCTTTGAATTGAAATATGTTTTTTTGTACCTTTAAAATCTATAATTCACATCCTTTTTGTTGCTGTTGAATTCACAGTCTCTTGTTTACTGGTGCACTCATTTAGTATGGTCTTATCATCTCACTTTGGCATGTCTACATTCCCAGAGGCCAGTTCAGTGATTTTATTTCTAATTTATTCCTTGCTCAAAAAGCCTTCATCTTTGAAAACTAACTGCTTTGCTGCTTCTAAATCAACTCTAGCTAAGCCTATGGTGCTACAGCCTTAGATATATACAATGCTATACTGAAAGTCATCATGAAGACATTTTTATGAATATACATTCAAGTAGAAAAACAAAGGATTTGGTTTGTTTCCTTTTGCCTTACACTTTAAACAAAGGCTTTGTATTCTGTCTAGCAGTTGTAATACTTTCTTGTGCACAGTATAATTACATCAATTAATATGTGAGAAAAAAATAGAAGACAGCTGAATGTTTTTAGTAGGACATGCAAATTTAAGTTTAACCTTCCAACTGATACAGAAAAGAAATAAGACTTCTTCTTGCAGATGGATGTTTGGGTTTTGTTTTGTTTTCTAAGTTGACTGAATTGTCTGAGTGGAAAATAATTGCATAGAGAGAGAGAGAACGTCTTTCTCAAAAGTAAACCACTCCCTGTGGCTCTGATACATGTAATTTTTGGCTAAACAGCAGAGAATGTCTGGAGATTTTGGTAAGACTGTCTGTCTGTCCTTTATGAAATGTTATCCAGTATTTCATCCCCTAGAGAATTCTAATCTGGCCATTTCTTAAGAGATTATTTCTTAGTGCAGCTGACCTTTGCAAAGACTGATCAATACCTAACTGTGTAGTTGATAAACCAAGATTCAGGCAGCATATAAAATGTTCAGAGAAGTCTTTTACTGGTGGTAAATCAATGAAATGAAAATAAGCAGAATATTATTTGTCTTTAAAGAGTATTTTTAGCTGTGACTTTTTTTTGCACAGCTTCAAAACAGAACTTTTAATTGTCTCACTTTTCTGTTTCTCTGTCAGACTTTTTTAGGAACTTCCCATGATCAAGTTTTTGGGTTTTTTTTAAAGCTAAATTTCTGGAACTGCAAATTTCACACTAGTATTTTTCCATTTATTTCAGCCATGTTGCTTCTGCCCAGTCCTTGCAAATAGCATGTTAGTCTTTGAAAGTTTGTTGGAAGGTACTAGGAAGGGTTTGTGGGTCCATGGCATGTGGTACTATATAGAGTGTGTGTCCTCTGAACCCTGATGAATCTGTTGTGTAAGAACTCTAATCTTACCAATCTCTTCCAGTCTGTGATTTTCAAATCTGTATTCACATTCCACCTACAGGTGGAATTTATACAACAAATTATTTTCATAAATTAGAGAAATAATATTCTTTTTTTTTCTTCTCTGATTAGTCTGACCTTTCTCTAAGCTGTGTTTTGACTCATTCGAACTAACCAGAAATCACACAGTACCAGTTTCACTTACATTACATAGCATCTCACCTCAGTGATAACAGCGCTGGCTTTGATGGAACAATTTTTTGGAATAATTTCACTTCTGTCAGGAATTAGACTAGGAGCTGGCCACACTGAATCATGCAAACTGATTTTAAATACACTAGTAATCTTCAACCAATTCATTTCTGTGTAGCTGTATCAGTATAGACTTTTCCAAAGACAAATTATTCCATTTTTCTAAAGAAGGTAATTGAAAATGTAGGGTCTGTTTGAGGGAATGAAATAATAATGATATCAAAAGGGTAGAAACCTACTTTTTTTTCATTATTATTTTCTGTTCTCAGCAGTCATCTAAGTTACTGGCATTGTTTCTGCTCCATCAGTGAATGATTAAAAACACAGAGGGGAGAAATCAAGTTTCCTTAGTTTATGTATTTTCTACTTCTCCAAATTATTGATGCTATGATTAAAATCCTCCCTGTTCATGTCTTGTAATGTTTGGGAATGACTGTTCTTGGAAAAGATATATTAACAGGATTACTCACTAGTCATTATGAATCATTTTCTCTGTGTTATTCATATGGCTCCATTTCAAATACTTCAATATTGCAAAAAAAAATAATATTAATTTAGTATAGAATCCAGCCCTTTGACAGGACTTATACTTAACACTGACCCCAGTGCTTTCACAGTAATATGGGCAGGATTTGCTTGCATCAGAAATATAGAACTGAAAATTGAAAGAAAAAATATTAGAAAAAAATACTTTCTAAAAGATTTTTAAAAAATCCGCCACCTACAAAACCCCTAATTCTCTGCAATAATGTGAAAATCATGATCACCTCCAAACACTTTCCAGCTCCCCAAAATAAAATCCCAATGAAAAATTTAGTGAACACACAGTGTGTCGTGGTTTAGCCTCAGACGGCAACAAAGGACCACGTGGCAGCCACGTGCACTGAGCAGGGCGCTAACCGCCG
>JAOQGH010000001.1:25686543-25729103 GCA_025769975.1 Gallinago jamesoni
ACATGGGATGGAATACCTGTGTCCCTGCTAGGTCCTGGGAAGAAATTAACCCTTTCTCCACCAGACCCAGTACACAGTGTCATATGGAGAATTTCACAAGTTTACAATTTACAAGAAGAGTGTGGAGTCATTTCCGCTGTTCACACTGTCAGTTCCAAACCCATTCAGTTCAACCACTGAAAACCTGGCTTTTTCAGCACCAGACCAGCAGATTTCAGAAGCTGATAATTTTGGGGTACAGAAAGTAGAATTTCAGACAGAGCATACACAAAAGTGTTGCCAGGCTGTAAGAATGTAAGTACATCATCCAATATAATTAAATTTTATGATCATCTTGGTAACACCCTACTGAGAAACTCTTTAGTATGGTATCATTTCATTCTTTTTTCTGCAAGCCATGACTACAGCCCTACAGTTTAGCCAGTTTAGTACATTTCTGGCAAAAATAGCCCAGCCTAGCTGTCAATCTTATTCTATATGGGTTTCAAAATAATAAAATCATAGACCCCAGACTTCAGGAGCCATTGCTTATATTGTGTTCCTCTTTTAAAGTCTGTAGAAATCAAAGGCAGTGAAAAACTTATGTTTATTATTGATTCAAAAATGCAAGATTGTTTGGCCAAATTGTTTATCCCAATCCAAACCTATGTGAGGAAAAAATCTGATTAATTACTTAAGGACGTTGTATATCTAGAAACTTAAGAACTCCTTGCTTCCTGTATTCTTCAGTATCAAATGAAAAAATGACATGACAATGGATGGTGTTACAGATGGAGTGATTGACTTCACTAGTTAGAGTGAAGTAGTGAAATATTTATTAAGGTGAAACAGTGATTTAAGAAAATCAGCAGTAAGTGCAATAAAACCAGTAGTAAATGCAACAGTGTTTTACAAGATTCGATGTCAGGGTATACTCTATTATTTACTGCATAGAGGACGAGCTGTCAGGGAGACCCTCCCGTTGAGTCATGAGGTTCAGAAAGGACCCCCTTGCTTTCTAAACTCCTTCTGAGAGAGGAGTCTGGGTGCAGCTGGATCCAATCCCAGTCCCAGACTTGGTCAACGGTTTATGTCTAAAGGATTATCTATGCGCAAACAACCCTTTTCATTACTTAGCTAAGATTTCAAAGTTTAGCATGCTATTAGTCACTTACGGAGAATCTGTTGTGGCAAGGAATCTCTCAACCTCAAGGAGTAGAACCTTAAGCGAGCGTCCTCACAAAAGGGGAGATCCTGGCGTGCAGCCTGCTGCCATACAGGAGAGCTCAAAGGGCTCTCGGGCTGCCCAATATTTATACAGTAAGATAACTGACCTATAGTCATATTCTCATGGGAATAAAATTTCTAGGTCCCCACTCCAGACAGTATTTTGACTATGCTGCCATCCATCCCCCAAAGTCCAGATACAAGTTATGACAACTGCTGTTGTGGTGGCCATGGTGGCAGGCCCAAGCAGGGGCTGGGGTGAGGAGGGGGAGAGTGAGCAAAAGAGGGAGAGCACACCACCACAGATGGATTCACATGAGTTTTGCAGAAAACAAGACCGAATCAACTCAAGAGGTAGAACAAATCTAACATTTCCCAGAGTCACTGAATATAATATTCCTATTTCTTGTTATTTAGGATTATATGATTAAAAAGCAATAAATTCACTTTGAAATGAAATTTGCATTTTCATCTGCTTATGACCACATCCTGCAGTTCTAGTGAAAGGAACTTAATCTGTTAAGACCATTAGCTGCTCTAAGTAAAACTCCTTCAGGACTCAATGCTGTCATCTTTATTAAAAAGATAACTAGAGACAGATAAGCAATACTTTTACAAGCGCAAGAGACAACATTTATAATTTTAATGGACTTTGAGAAAATATTTGTCTCCTTACAAAAATTGTGTCAGGAAACAAAGGTTTAAAAACCCATAGCAAAACATAAAGGGAAAAACTCTTATTTAATTCTACTAAAGACTTTGCCTTAGAAGGAAACAGTGTTCTATGGTTCTCTAGTACATGATAAAAGGTGTATATATATACATATTTTTAAAAAAAAGATACCAACTTTGTGAAGGTTTGGTTGCAAGGTGACGTGTAGACCTCTTCTTCCTTTTTCACTTTAGTTTTTCTACCTAACATGTCCATCAACCATTTGAAGTCTGCTGCCCCAACTGTACTGCTAAAGTCAGGAGGAGCTGCTATTCCTGTCATTGTGAGTAAGACCAGAGACAACTTTATAGTTAACTAAGGGATACAAATTTCAAATACAGGAGTACTATAAATATATATATCTAAGGAATAGCAATAGAAGAATTTCTGAAATAAGATCACTATGCATCTGCAAATTTATCCAGATGTACCCCATTGTCATGTCACTGCAATTCAAGTGTCCAAGAATAACCCCCAGAAAGTAAAACAAATTTTCATAACAACTCTAAATAGATTACAGGGCATAAATTTTAGGATATTATATGTAATGCTTTTGAGACAGTATTGATAATATTGTTGTTTAGTTTTACCAACTCCAGCTGTATGTTTACAAAAATCAAGAGGAAAAAATACACTGTACTGTAAACTTCCTTTCACTGTAGTTGTTGAGGTAGAATTTATAGCATTCACTTATAAAAATTCACTTATAGAGATGACAGAAATTTTAGTTTTCTCATATTTTACTGCTTTGTCTCTCCATTTTCACTCTTCTGTTAACCTCCTCCTATTTTTGTATTAGGTATTTTATTTTTACTGTTATTTTTTCTTATTTTTAGTCTTCTATTAATTTGTAAGACAGCATCCAAGACTGATTAACTAATGCAATTTTATACTTAACACATCTTAGTAGAATATATTGTTGTCTGTTGTTTATTGGACACTCCCAATGCAGAGCTGGAGGTTTGTCTTTCCCAGAGCTATCATAACAGCATAGTTCATTGAAATTGCAGTTTTCATAGATATACTGGTGTCATTGATATTTCTATTCAAATATTATAGTCTAAATTTGCTATATTGTGGTTTCAGTTCTCTATAGCAATCACTAAGTTTTCAGATGACCAGGAATTTGAATCATTTGATATTCAGGGAGCAGTAAGAACCACTATTACTGACAGAACTGACCTCAAAGCAAAGAGTAAGAAGTGCATTCAGCCCAGCTTGGGTGACTAATGCAGGTGTGGCCCAGATACAGTTTAGACATGATAGGAGAGAGCAGGGGTTGAGCTGAGACTATGGAATTATTTCTGGTAATGCAAGGAAACAAACAGTAAGAAAAAATTACATTTTTTTTTTCAAAGGACAGTGTAAATATTTGACTTTTTCTACTGTCACCTTCCCTGAGTACTATCACTAAAAAAAATATCAGATCCAGCAATGATAGGAGAAGAATGAGAAAATATACTCCAGGAAACAATTTAGGTATGATTGCAGTCATCTTCTACACTTTTGGTTTTCATAGTCTACAGCCCAGAGTCCTGTTTGCCTCTCACCTTTGACAAGGGAATCTGGATAAACATAGCATGTTATTATAGGCTGAATCCCATGGTTAATGTTCAGTATAGTTTTCACTGTCAGATGCTCACTTGATGCTTGCTACTGTGATTTCCTCTACCAGATTTCCAAAGAGGCTGAAAAAGGTTGTGGAGGAAATATTCTGACAGATCTCATCACACACTGTGGCTTGCCAGGATACCTCTGACAATCTTTAGTAACAACTCCTGAGCACTACTAGTCTGAGAAGGATAATTAAACTCATTTAGAGCCAACCCCTGCTTCTACCAGAAACAGTACAGAAGCTTTTTATAGTGAAGTAACAGCTGACAGTAAGACTGAGAAGCCCTTGATGCAAGAAGCCTACAATATGTATGTAATTACGTGAATTGCTTTGACACTTGCTACACATTATAGTGGTAAGAAATACTATTAATCATCTAAACATGGTGTTGGGAACAATACGTCTGAAGGATAAGAAACAAAAGAAGCTGTTCTACTTGGAATGACCTACTTTGTGTGTGTGTGTATATATGCAAACCATTGAGGCTCAGACTACTGATGCTTTCTTAGCATGACCTCATCAACTCAACCTGTTTCTGCAATAGTGCTTAGTCCATTCGGCTTTATTCAACTTATGCTAGGCTTGACATGATCCAAAAATGCACATATACAAAAAACACCAATGTTTTGGACAGTTTTGTAAATGACCTAAGGGCCATGATGCTGTTACTGTATTGGTGCTGTTTCCTAGCAATGCAAGTTTGAACCTGACCTTTGCAGAATGTAAAATAAATGCACAGATGAAGAGCAAGTTAATTTTAGGAAAATAAATTGTAGGGAAGAAAATAATTTGAGAGATAAAATAAAATAATAATAATAATTATCTCAGGCGAAAATTACCTGTGCACTGGAGGCAAAATACTGGGAAGGAACATGAAGGAGGGGTTTGGATCTATGATTACAGGATAAATAGAAGAGTTAACAGAGTATCAGGGTAGCTCACGGGAGCTCATGTGGCTCCTAAGAGCCGCAATCATAGGAAAAATGATTTGAAGAATAGATAACAAGAAGGATGTGTGGATCTTGAACAACAGGAGAGGGGACACCATTTTTGAGGAACAGCAGAGAGTGAGTTCTTAGGTTTCGTTCCTCTCTTCTATGTGTAATGGGATTAAGTATGTCTTTTCCTGTCTATTTGTGTATTGCTGTCTCTGTGGAACTCCTAGTCCCACTTCAGGGAATCTTGCCCCTTGGAAGAGACCGACAGCTCCTACTTAGACATATTGCATGTCCTCTGTTCTTCAGAGGGATGTAAAAAGGCTCTTCCTTCCATCCTCTGTACATCCATAAGAAACCTTACCTTCTAGGACAAATCTTTGCTGAAGATTGCAATTATTACAAAGTTGATACAGCTGATTAATTGCGCGCAATATTATAGTGGCACTCCAAGCATAATTAAGGTCATTGCTGACAAGCCTTTCCTATTTAAAGATTAATCTTTTAAGCAATCTGAAACATGCATGGTTATTCAGGTTGTCTTGGACTTTAACTCTGACTTGTGGTTCATGAAACAAAGCTCGTGATTCAATCTGGGGATTGTTTGAGTGAGACGTTCCATGGATGCAATCCCCAAGCCTCTTACATCATGAATTTTTCAAATTCTGCTATATTTATTGTACACCCATAAGGCTAAAGCCATGCCTTTTTTCATAGCTCCAGTTGCACTTAATCACTTGACATTTATTCTGGCAAGTGAATAGAAACTGCTGCTCCTGTGGAAAATTAACATGGGCATTCAGTCTTTAATGGCGATTTGGGATCAGTTGTTTGGTTTTGTTTAATTTAGAGTTTAGGGTCTAATGCTGTCTGCTTGTAAGCACAGAATGCAATGTTCAGAAAATCTACCAAACATGGATTTGTAAACACCTATTTTTGATTTATCTGAGGTGGAAAAGCTAACAAGTATTTCATACTTACATAGCTAAAAAGCAGAGGCTATAAGGCTAAATGTTGAATTTGATATCTAGAAATATCAGCAGAAGGCATCTGGAATTCTACGTTAACAACGTTTTTGGTTTGTCTGCCATTGACTGGAGAGTATTATTACGGCATGAAATGCTCTAGTCTACTAGAAGTTATCATTTTTCAGTTAGGCTTCAGTTCTGGAATAGCATATGTTTGTGAATAAAAGGCAGCTCATTTTTTCATATATTTTGAAGAACACTTAATGTTTCACTGTTCTAGTTTCAAATAAGTTATTAACTTTTTGAGGAAATGGGTTTTTTTCTGTTTCTCAGTTCTTGAAATTTTATCACTTGTTTTTGTCACTTCTCTTTCACATGGTGGTTGGGTTTTGATTGGCTTTGCAGCTAGCAATCTTTAGCTTCCTCAGAAACTGTGGTGTATTTTCTGTTTCAGTTCAGCATGTGAGGCTTTAGTTGTTATGTTGTGGCTTGTTGATTAACGCAATATTTGTTTGTAAACGATCTTTCAGTTCCACAGAGCTTTTATTAAGAAAAAAAAAAGTTTTATTTAATTTTGTCTTGTGCGTTTGAATAGCTGTCACATTCTGCAGTTCAGTCTTTCATCTTCTCTGTAGACTCCATTTTCCTTTTGCTTATCATTAGGAAGTTTATTTGTCAGAAGGAATTTTGCTATTACAACAGAAATAGACCACAAGTGTTTGCTTTTGGTTTTGGTTGATTTTTTTTTTAAAACTGAAGTTTGGGTAAACTGTATTCTTATTTTTTTTAAGAAATAGAAAAGTTTGATCTTCCTCAATTGTTACTTTCTTCAAACTTCCTTCAGGGAACCAAGGACGTTCAGCTGTTTGCAGTTCCAGGCACCCAGGGTAGAAAATATTTTAAAGCTGGAGCTCCTCCTGAAAAATATAAACGATCATATATGAATTTTGAACAATTTATGCAGTGTTAGAAATTTATTCATTAATCTTTTCCAATTCATACCTTAAACTCAGCACAGTCATATGCTTGCTATATTTTGACATCTGAAAATGTCACTACTATTTTGTTGCGTGTAATAGAAAAATAACAAATTATTCTTTCAGTCTTTACTTTGTAACACAATTCATTGAGAGTTTTTCCCATGTTTTAATGCTTTCAGTGTTTACATATGTTTTATATCAGTGTAGAATAATATATTTTCATTTAATTAGAGACTTTAATCCCAAAAAGGATATTATTGCAGCTTAAAGAAGAAAATCATGGAACTCCATAGTGCCAAGACATTTAATAATAATAGAATAAGCAGTTTGGAAGAAATTTTGGCAGATAATGTAATCCATCCCCAATTGAAGGACTAAGCATGTCTCTATTTTATTAACATATGTTCTTAAAACCTGCCCATGATATACTCTGCACTGCTCACCCTGCGCTCAACCCTTTTCAGCTTTAAAATCCTTCTACGTAATGTATCCCCTACCTCCTCCTTGCTTCAATGAAGGCCTGTTACTCTTTGTTATATAAGGGATGGTTTTTTTTCCTTTCCTTCCTGCTACTCTTTTTCTATTTGAAGATTGTTTCTGCATGTTTTCTCAGCCTTCTTTTATCTGGTCTAAAAAGCATCAAACCCTCTTTCACAGGTCAGTTTTTATAGAGTTCCGATCATTCTCAGTGCAGTATCATTGACAGTGATATGTGCCACTTTGACACATACTGACAGTGCAGCAATAATCAGCTTCCAAAAGATGATCCCTCCTCACTGCTCACTGTCTAGCTTCCATAGTTAGATAAAAGCTCCCAAATATAAGAGTAATACAAATTATAGTACTACCCTGTGCCTTTGTGTTCTATCAGGATAATGAGTTTATTCATATCATAATGTTACCTAAAAGAGACAGTGGATGTAGAGATAAAGATTGTGCAATCAATCTGAATGTAATTCTTGTCGCTTGTTTTGCTTCCCAAAAGCTAAAAAGATGCAAAAGCTGGTTCCATTGCATTTTGCATCAAATCATTTCAGAAGATACTTCCCAATCATTTTTTTTATTTCATTTTTTACATTTAAAAAAATAAAATATCTGGGACAGATTATGGTTAATGGGGAGATAAAAGTCTAAAACCACAGAATAAAGATCACCATCAAGGTGCAGTACACCTTCATAAAAGATTGTCTTTGGAAATCCAAGTTTATTTTGACAGTTCAAGATTAGCTCTCCTGTTTTAAAATAATTCAGAAAGTATTGTACCCAAGTGGGGCACATAAAGCATAAATCTCTGAATAGAGGCACCATCAACATAGACAGTAACTTTCTCAGTGGTCCCTCATCCACAATTATAAGCAGTAATAGACTTCCTGTTTAACAGATCCTGATTTCAAAAACCCTTATTACATTTTTATTGGTTGCCATTAAAATAGGAAGAGGAGAAGGTACAATTAAGGATTCAAAGTATTAAAACTGTTGATGAAAAGCACAACAGAAGTTTCAAGTCATTCACATAAGGAGTTGTGCTTTCATATTTTTCAAGAAGAAGGAATGATGTATTTAGCTGCTTACCTATATATCTATGTGAGCAAATGTGCCTGTAAAAAATGCTGGTGCACTGGTTAGAAAGGTTCTTGACTGAAAAAGAAAAAAAAAAAAAGGATTTGTGTGAGACACGGGAGTTACAGGTCACAGGAAATGTGTTTCCTGGTAGCCATGACAATCTGAGAGATGCTTATTTAGACTTTTAAACATTATTACTCTATCTCAAAATTGATCTGATCCACTGGAGCAGAAACACTTTACATGGAGACAAAAGCTATTCTGGGATACTCAGAGCTGCATCTCTGAGCAGCAGCAGTGATGACTTATGCATGTAACGACAGGCTCAGAAGCTCTACACTGATGGCTGTTTCAGGATTTCTGCCCATCCTAATCAAAATTAATGCACATAACTTGTCCACTAGTATGTCCATCTGTTACTGTGGCATACTGCCCACACATAAGGTATTTTGCCAATTTCAGTGTTCCAGCCTAAAATGGATTTAGAAGGCAACAAATAGAGAAAACAGTGTATTAAAACCAGCAAAGAGCAGTCTATCCCTAGGGAATCCTACAGCAAGGGCTTGTGAAGTCTACCTGATGCTTCAGCAATCTGTGTTACAATGCATGTCTCCTGCCCTGAACTGAAGACAGAATATACCAAAAGAGCTTCAGAAAGTGTCGGCAGCTTCCTGTGCTAACCAAATAGCCACTAGATCGAGGGAAGCCATTTCCCCCTTCAACTTAGTGCTCATGAGACCACATCTACAGTACAAGTCTGGTGTCCAGGTTGGGCTTCCCATCTGATCAAGCAGGCCACAAAGCTGATCACAGGCAGGAGCACTTGCCATTAAGAGGAGAGACTGAGGGAACAGGACTTGTTCAGCCTAGAGAAGAGGTGGCTTGTGGGCAACCTAACAGCACCCTTCCAATACTGCTGGAGATTATGAAGCAGAAAAAGCCAGATAATTCCCAGGAGTGAACGATGGGAATATGAGAGGCAGGGGACATAAATAAGAACAGAGAAGGTTCTGACTGAGTGTGAGGTGAAACATTTTCATTGTGAGGATGGTCAAGCAGTGGAATAGAGTGCCCTAGAAAGGTGTGTAGCCTTTATCCTTCGAGGCTATGGAAACCAGACTAGATAAAACCCTGAACAGCCTGGTCTGACCTCAGAGCAGACCTGACTTTGTGAAGGATGCCACCCTAGACACCTCCTGAGATTCCTTCCAATCTGGATTATCATGCAATCCTATATGTAATCAATGAAAAAGCTGGTGCTCATTCAAAAGATAGCTTAGACCATCATATTTTATATTTTTGTCTGTCTTGCATCACAAACTAAAAGTTTTATGAAAACAATAGAAAAATGTTTTTTCACAGAACTTCCTACAAACATGATGAATTAGGAATTCAGGGTCCAGCCTAATTTTCATTAATGTACAGGGAAAAGGTCTGGCTGCCTGAGATTTGTATTCTGTGAAAACAGCAAAGGCAACTCCTCACAAATCAGATTTCTGTCCAATTCCTCTACATGAGCAGTGATTGCTACTTCGACTAAAGAAACACTCTGACACTGGGTGGTGTAAAAATATCCATGAAGAGGACACAGCTGTAACTGAAGCATACGCAGGATTGATTGGCTACTATTAGTCTGTGGTACCAGCAAATCTCTATTACACTCTCATTTTAACAGGTAAAAATTTAGCAAGAAGTCATACCTCAGTTAAGTGATGCACTCTAGTTAAGTGATCACTCTAGAGGTGTATTACTGTAAGCATACACAAATATCAAACACATAACGAAAGGGAGGTAATTATCTAAATTGCATCGTTTTTAAAAAAAGCTGATTTCCCTGCTGTTTGCACATTTTTCTTTAAATTGGATATGAGAAATAAGACTGATGAATTTCAATTGCAAAGAAGAAATACATTTTTATTGTATTTTTTTAAATCGATATTATTGAGAAGTAAAATTGAGGTCATTAGAAAACAGCTGAGTAATACAGGGACCATATAAAGAAAAGTATATCAACAACAAAATCAAAGTAGTTCTCAAATAATGTGAACTCTGTGAACTACTTGATAAGAGATTTTTTTCTAATAATTAATTTCTGATTGTGAAGATGTTTAACAATACAGAGCATTAAGTGCTTCAAATTTCAAAGGCAAGTGGCAGGGCACAGGATACAAGTCAATCTGAGTCAACTCCAGCCACATTCTAAGTCAGTTCCCCAGCCAAAAAATTATATATACCTCATAGACATTATACTGGGTAGATCTCATAAGTTAATTATACTATCTTGCTTTTTTGTTATTTTAGTGACTTAAATTTGCCTTTAATACAATCCACACAAGTTTATTTATACATTATTCTTTTTTGTTTAAAGTTCAGTATTATAGACTGACATATTATACTAATTGCAATAGTATAATCGAAACATAAAAGATTAATTTCAAATATATATTGAGTTCCTCCAAGCTGATCTTTCAACTGAAAGCCAGTGACCTCAAGACACATATCTTTATTCTTGCACAGACTTACAAAAGTCCTACAAAAACCCAATTTATCAGAACCGCAAAAGTTTTGAACTCCAGCTTCATTGACTTTGGCAATACTGAACCATATTGTACCCTAAAGGGTCTGATGAAATCTCCAATATATTTTGGTCCTTTTTCCTGCATGTGTCTTTCTCATTAGTAAGTGGATCATCCCAAAATAAATGAGTTAATGATCTAAATAAGTTCATGGAGCTAATTGACATATTTTACAGCTAAGAATAACAAAGTTATACTTAACTCATCTGTTTAGCTAAAAGTCAGTGCTATCTTTCATGGAATGCAGTAGAGTAGGATATCAATTTTATTCAAATGAATGCAAAAGTCACCTTTTTCATTTTAAACCAATCATCAGAACTGTATGATGCAATAAACATCACCAGGACCAAAAATCCACAACTCTTTCTGCAGCCATTATTTACACAGTTCTTTTTCATTAGAAACATCACTTTTTATTCCTATTAATTATAGCTGAAGTTGCCAAACATGAAGGCCAAAGCCTGTCTTTAAGCTTTTAAGGTCATTTTTCTGAGGACCGTAATTGTCTCAGTAAAAGAAGACATACAACTCAGGTGCCAAATATAACTCTAGTTTCCATTCCTGGACTTAGGAATTTAACCATTTCAGGTCCTAAATCCTTACTTTAATCTTGTGTGATTAACCCACCTAAGTCTGCTAAGGAAACCTGAATGCTCAGAAAGCACCAGGTAACACCAGTGTAGATATGTATCTATATGAAATGATCCAAGTGTATAAGACAAAGGCCAAAAGGTGTAAGTAGAAAAGGTAAAGATGACAACAAATACGCTACTACAGAGATGCAGAACAGAAAGTCCCCTCTCAGAGATTCTGGGAACACCATATAATGATGGACTTCTACAAATGCAGGGGTCCCCTTATTTTCTTTTATGGACAGTAGTTAGCAGGACATTCATTACACAATATACAAGAAATCTGTTTGGTTTACTGAGTCATGTCCCACTTATGAAAAGCAGGACATGCCATTTATAACTAGATTCTTTTGCTGAAGAACATTTCTTTCTAATGATATTGAGACCCACTTCAGGTAAAAGAACACAATCTTTTTTTTTTTTTTTTTAAAATCAGTCTTCATTAAAATTATATGGACACACTCTAAAGCATTCATTTGATCCCTATACATCCTTAGTAACATTTATAGCTACAGAAGAGGACAAATGGAAAAAGCTATCCTGAATCATTAGGAGAGGTATGAGAGTTCTATATATGCATGTGTGAAAACAAAAGGATGCATTGCTATTGAATGTATAGTCAGATTGTTACTGAAGTGGTATCTCTACTGGTATCAGTATAATCATAAGATGTCACGATACATGGCAGTTTTTGACCAGAGAGAAAAGGTAGCATGTCATTCACTCATAAAATTCTTTATCCTGGTGTACCACAAGCACAGCTGAAATACAGCAATTAGTTCTGTGTCCCTTCCCATCCCATATGATACTTTACACATATTCAAAGTACAGAGTTACCGAGGAGGGGAAGAATAATACGTGGGATAATAAAGGGAAGGGTAATTGTAAGTTATGAAATGAAATTAAGAATGATTAAGTCTCATTTGGAAGAAATTGGTTTGTCTTCTTAAAAGAAGCAATAGAAAGCTCGCCAGATACACTGGGAGGCAAGTAACATGTAACAATAATGAACGTACAATCTGAGACCACAAAAAATCCTGACATACTTAAGCTGTCACTTTCATCTCTGTATTTTTTTGCAGTCTTCTAGTTTGACATACAACAGTAAAACTTTTCATAAAGCTTTAATCACTGGAAATTACCTTTAAAATAGCTGTGAAAAGATCCTTTCATGACCAAACATGACCAAATCTATTGCTTTCCTTCTCTAAAAGGGTCAAACTGTAGGTTGGGATCTGATGTTTAGTTCTTCATTTTATGCAATTAGTTATATTCAGAGCTGGAATGCTGCAGGCATTTCTTTGCCTGCCACAT
This sequence comes from Gallinago jamesoni, assembly GCA_025769975.1. Taxonomy (NCBI): domain Eukaryota; kingdom Metazoa; phylum Chordata; class Aves; order Charadriiformes; family Scolopacidae; genus Gallinago; species Gallinago jamesoni. The sequence goes on from JAOQGH010000001.1 coordinate 25,699,045, forward strand.
ATTAATGGCTAAAATAAAGAAGCAATGTTAATATTATTGTATAAGATTAAATAAAAAAAAAAGTATTCTCAATTTGAATTGTCCTGGATTATAACTTCATTGACATTGAGAGCTTGTTGGCACTGTAAATGTCTTATTCTAAACTATTCACTTTCTTAATCAGTGAAGGCTTTAATGTGGAATGAAAGTCTAGGCATCTTGGGGCTCAAAGTGACCAAGTGAAACATTAAATGGACAGAAAGAAAATAGGATCTGCAGAGGGGAAAGGGTATCACAACTCTGTGTGCTACATGTGCCCAGATCCTAGGAGCACTTATAGTACATTGATTAAATCTGTGGAGGAACAGTAATTGCTACAGCTCCTCCTTTCATCTTCTATCATTCCAGGTCTGAAGAATGGGTCTAGAGGCTTAGTAAAACTATAATACAATACTAGCAAACACTTGGAGCTCTTCTATGGATCATAATAATGACAGGAAAAATGAGATGTAAGAATGGGCTTGAGCAGGGGGTCCAGACCATATGACACCCAGAGACCATTTCCAACCTCAAGCATTCCATGAGTCCCATTAACAAAAGTGTGTAGGTACATTAACTACAGCAAAATATTTTGGTTTTTTTTTTCCTTTACTTTTTGTTAGCAACTGTGGTGTCTTTTTCACACTTTACCCATTAAATAGTGATGTTACTCTCTGATCCCTGGAGAAGTCTGTGAAGCCTTCTACTGGCTGAGTAGAAGCCCTGTTGAAAATTACTTCAAACTGATTGTGAATGTACTTTGAATACAAGCCATAACACATTTCTTTTACAATCAAGTCAGACTGCATGCTAAATACATTAGAAGTGTGACCAGAAGATCAAGGGAAGTTGTTTTTTCCTTCTAGCTGGTGCTGGTGAGGTTGCTGTGAGAATAATGTTCCCGTTGTGCCTAGTTCAAGGATGTGGAGAAAAAGAAGTAGGTCTAGCAGAGAGCAACCAGAAGGTTACAGAGCCCATCTCCTGTAACAAGAGACTGTGGGAACTAAGCTTGTTTATCCAGGTGAAGAGGAGGATAAAAAGTAACCTAGTAGCGCTTTTCAGTTGCTTGAAAGGGAGTTACAAAGATAAGGGAACTAAACCTCAGTAGTGCCAGACAAAAGAAGCTCAATAACTGCAAGTCCAGACATGGGACATTCAGCTTAACATTAGGGAAAAAATATCTCAATGTTCAGCACTGAAATAAGAGACTCGTCAAGGCTGTGGAAGTTCCAGCCCTGCAGACATTCATGACTCAGGTAGACAAAGCCATAACACTGATCTGATCTACTGCTGACAAAGATCCTGCTTTTAGCGGGAGCTTCAACGAAATGACTTCTGGAAGTGCTTTCCAACCAATATTTTCTATTGTTTTATGACCCTCTTGTTATAGTTCTGCAAGCTATTAATATTCAAACATCTTTTTGCCATGTTCAGTTTTTATCATAGTAAGCAACATTGCTCACCTTTCTGTAATACATTTCCATAGTTAATTTCCTCTGGCTGTGTCAAGCTGAATTTAATTTACCTTTGCCTCTTGTATTTCCAGAGAACTTTTCCTCTGGCATGGCTCGTGACATCTCCAAAATCCCTTCCACTGTATTTTCATTGTTGATTTTAGTTTTGTGTTGTTCAGTAATCATTCAGAAATAAAGCTGTCTTAGCTTCAAAGATCTACACTTTGCACATCTGCAGAATTTAAGTAGAGAACTAGGCACATCTAGAATAAATTTATTGCATCTGTTTCAGATATCTGTGTTAAGACAAAATGAAACGTGCTTAGAAATGTCAGTGTCTCTCCAATGACTCAGAAAAAAGGCCTAGACATCTGGTTCAGGTGTGAACATCTGAATCTGATCACGTGGAGTGGCAAGTAGTTTCTGAGCTCTCCTTGAGCTCACAGAATATAATGAACTTCTGTGTAAATGGCTAAAATTGACCAAACGGTTCATACTATATCCTCCTAAAGCTAAAATATCCTACCTCAACGGAGCAGGTGTTATGTTGTGTTAATCCTCTCTTAAATGATTGTTTTTAACTACTGAAACATCATACTATGAGAATTATTGGTATAAGCCAAGAAGACATGATATTCATCAAACCTTACACTGAAGAAATGAACTCCTTTTGATCAGGTTGTATTCCTTAAGAGAAATATTTTGTAGGTAGCAACTAAAACTGAGGGATAAACAATGTTAACAGAGCTGACCATGGCAAGAAAGAAGGTAAGTAGGCTCTGCTACCATGAAATGCAGGATCATGAAGCAAGGATTACTTGTATATTTTCCCTTCTTGTAGGTGTCTTGTGATGTGTACGCTATGAGTAATCCATTAATCAGTACAATTAAATTAATGTATGCAGTATTCCTCCTTCCCAATCCAAAAAGTAAGGAAGAAAATTGTTTCCAAGGATACCTAAGAGCACAATTTATATGTGTATACACTCTGACGACTGCTAAGAGCTGGTTGCTCAGGACTGTGCCCAGGTGGTCTTTGAATATCTCCAAGGATGGAGACTCCACAACCTTCCTGGGCAACCTGGTCAGTGCTCAGTCACTCTCACCCTCACAGTAATAAATAGGTGTTTTCTACTGTTCAGAGGGAACTGTGTTTCAGTTTGTGCCCACTGCCTCTTGTCCTGTCACTAAAAAAAGCTTGGTTTCAGTTTCTTTACACCCTTTCTTCAGATATTCATACACCTTGATGAGATCCCCACTGAGCCTCCTCTTCTCCAGGCTAAACAGTCACAGCTCTTTCTGTCTTTCCTTGTATGAGAGATGTTCCAGTCCCTAAATCATCTTAGTGGCTCTCTGCTGGACTCTCATACTATTTACTGTGTCTTATTTTACTCAGAGGGCAAGCAAAATTTTGAGATTAAGGTTAGGGCTGAGAAAAGAGAAAGGCCAGAGCTCCAACTTGAGTAGGTAGGGTAGGAAAGAGGCTCCTAAATGACATAATGGCAAAATACTAGACTGTGGGTGAGGTTAGGTTAGGGCTGCCAGAAAGAGAAAGCTATACTATGGTTGGGTGCGATTTTGGCTGGGAAATTATTCTTTGGACAACCATACTTCTAAGTGGTTCAGACATAAGCTATCTGAGACAGGTTGTCTGTTATTCAGGGACTTCCTCCTGTGAAGTGCTGAATGAATAGAATTCAGATGGTGAACAAAACAGATTTCAATATGTTTTCACAGTTGTGTAGACAGAACTGGTGTAAGCAACTTGTTAGCAATTGTAATAAAATAAACACAAGATACAGAATAATTAACTGTGTTCAGTATTGTACCTTCATTGTTTATTCCTTGTTTTAAGTATATTGATTCCCTAAATCTCGGATCCCCAGAGATTGAGATCTTTATAGTTCTGATTTACTAACACATCTTTATGAATCTTTATCATAATGTTTAACTACTCATTGCAGATTTTCTTGTAAATGATCGAGTGATGAGAAGATATATCGATGGAGAAATTAGTAATTTATCTAAAAACAATTTTATCCCAAGGAAGAACAATATGATTAGACAATATCACTATTTAACAACTTTAAATTTCTAGACTATAGATTAGATTTAGAATATATTTTCACCATTAGATATTTTGCAAAGACTACACTGACATCACTGATGCTGTGAAAAGTTCCTATTCTTTTAAGTAATTTTAAAATAAGCTCACTCAAGATTTTCTGGCTCACTAAGGGGCTATTTGTGTTCCTCAGGTATATGTATTGCAATACTTGCTAAATGGTAGTTTCAGGAATTCCCAATTTCATTATTTCCAGTTTCCTTATTTTACAAAGGATTGATTATTTTCAATCTTTTTTTTTCTTTTTCTTTTTTTTTTCTTTATTGGTCTTTGTTTCAAGTAGATTATTTCTCCGGAGTGTATTAAGAAGCTCTACTATGAAGTTTTACATTTTGTTTTCTGCTCCATGGGGAATCTTTTTTTTGTCTTTTTGTCTTTTTTTGGTCTTTTTGTTTTTTTAATATCAAATTATTTTACTCTGTTACATCAAAAAACAAGACTGTTCTGAATATACATGTGACACTAGTTAAAGTTATAATATACAGAGAGAACTATAGGACATCAGGGAGAGGAGGAATAGACCTATGGAAAAGCATTCCTCTACCTTTGGTGTCTGTGAACAGCAGGCATGATCTAAAAGGTCACTACAGTTAAAGAAGTTTTTCCATTCACTTCAGTGGGATTGGTCACAAACATTTCTGTGTTGTCATGGTCCAGATTTCAGTCTGCAGTCCATTGTTCCACACCCAGTTTTTTCAATTCTCTGCTGGTGTTTAGATGCTCCCATTTAACTCAGTGTTGAATATTCTACACCAACAACAATATGCCACTGTTACAATACTACTTTCACTTTTTTATAGCACTTTAATTTTCTGTGTTACAATGAAAGCTTCTCCTTGACTCTCTCCCAGAAGAGTTTGCACTAAGCAGTATAACATCTTTTGGTTTAGGTAGGGAGTAGCTAATGAAAATTCTCTGTACTCCTTCACATATATTAGCAATGCAACACACTCTGAGATAGGTTGTGTTTGTTTCTACATAATCTGCACCAGAAAGGAATGTATTCCACATAATTTTCTTTTTTTGTCCTTTCATTCATTCGTCTTCACTAGGTACCAGGCCAATTTTGAACTCCAGGGCCAGCACAGAGTGTTGACCTTTCCATCACCGATTTAACTAACAGCCCAAGAACAAAACCTCTTCTGGTTCTTCATGCCTTCCTACTTCTTTGTAACTCCAACTTATACATCCCTATGGCGTATACGATTCATTTTATCTCCTTCCACATTTCAAATTCTGAGAGATTAATCTAAGCTTCTGGTCATGGAAAGAGACTATTTCCATCTCAGACAGATGAATTTCCCTCTGGAGGTATCTATCTTTTCCAGTTGATTATAGAAGAAGTCAGTATTCCTAGACAACCAGAATGATCCTGGAATCAGCTGTCAGTGTGAACCCACTCTTCATCTACTATTTTCCCATAATTGCAATTGCCTAAGTCACTATTCTACTGAACAATTATGTATTTTCATAATAGGCATTGACATAAATATATGTTTATTACCAGGTATCCTCCACATGCCATCCTTTACTTTTCAGTTCATGCTTTAAATATAAAGTACAAAGTACAGCATTAAAGACCTAAGAATTTATTCAAGGGCATGTAGCATATGTTTTGGTGTTATCATGCAGAGTAGGAAGAAGAGTTTTGGTGTGTCTAGGTGAGCAAAAGGTGGGGAAAAATATCAGGATTTCAGACATCGCAGAAAAGTAAGAAAAAAAAAGGATTAATGGAATCAGCCTGTGGAACATTTCCAGGGAATAATATGTTGGGTAAAGAAGTTTAAATATAGCAGACACTGCATACAAATGTATTTTTTATGAAAGAGAGAACAACAAAAGGAAGACAGAGGTATAGAGGAAAACAAAATTTTGAAGGGATAACAGGGAGAAAAGATAAGGAGCAACAGAGCTAAGGACTGACACCTTTCATGTGTTGGAAATTTAAGAGGAAAAATAAAATAAAATGTACATTTCAGGAAGACAAAGTCTGCAGCCTCTATTGAAGAAAATATCTGTTCTACTCTCTTGCCTTCCAGCAATAAGTCAAAATATAAATTAATTAGAAATCTCTACCATTGCTCCAATCTCTAATTAGAACTTCCATTTTTACCAGTCAGAAGTTTATGCTGAGAATTGAAGGAGCATGATGCTGATGCTTCTTTTTATCCTGCTGAAGTACCATGCATCTGCCAGAAAGGCTAAATTTAATGCAACTACTGTCCAAGTTCTAGAAATACATACTTTTAATTATATACACACAAACACACTCATACACACACAGCAGCAAGGTTCAGAAAAAAAACATTAAAAGTCTACAGTATACAGGCTAAAGGACACTTTATTTTCAATATCAGTACTACATAAGCACCAAAAAGCAAATCCAAAACAATGGTTTACAATTGAGAAGGATCTGTACTAAAATAGCATTTAAGAAAGGCATGTGCCACTAAATCTTCCAAAGACTTTAAGGAATGGGTAGGTAGTGAGAGATAAATTGGCTGCTACTCATGTCAATGAAATGTCTGTTCTGAAAGCAGTGACTCAGGGAGTGTCAATCTTGCTTAGCAAGTAGAACCATAAAGGAATCCCCCAGAGTGACAATTTTCCCATTAACATTAAAGATCATCTGGAATCCCATTAGTAACACACTCATATAGAGCATATAGAAGGTACAATGGTAATGAAGCTAACTAAATTGTGAAGGGAATGAGGCAAAAGTCTATTTTATTCTCTTTTGAAATTGATTCCTAAAATATACCTTTGAGGACAGGCATGACCAGAGAGAAGAAATGAAGATATAGTCAAATATGCAAAAGGGGGCAGCGGATCATGAAAAGACATTACAAGAATGGCAGCTGGAAGGAATGACTGCAATAAAATATCCCTAAACCCTTGCAGTTGACCTTTTTTTTTTTTCCTAAATTTTCCTGGATTAGCAGAAATTACACAGGGATAAATCTGAAAGGTGATTGGAAAACAACAGTCTGGTAAATACATTTTGATAAGAAAAAGTGACATGAAGGTGACTGTGCTTTAACATCCACCAACCTGACATCCATCTTCTGATCCTCAGATTAAAATGTCTGAAGGAACAGAATAAAAATGACTGCAATCAACATGAACGCAGGATATCTGGGAAGTAGAAGTGTATGCACTCATCATTTCACAATTATCTGTCACATTAACTTATGTTCTGCTTAGACAAAGCAGAGATGCCACATACTATGACCCAATGCTGTGAGCATAACAAATCCACCTGAATAGACTTCTGTGTCTTGGTATCACAAAAGATTTTCTGTAAAAACAGCATTATAGAGGCTGTTTATTCTGTCTAATTTTTATTTTACATTTCTGAAGTTTCATTACCTTAGTTTTCTTACTTTAGGGAGATTTCACATGGTTCTTAATTCTGCACTTTCAAAAGATTTCAGAAGTAGGATTGTTTTCAACTTCTGTAACATTTAAGGGAAGTTTTTTAAACACAGTTCTGAAATAATTTCCTACTATCCTACATATCTAGGGTATCACTGTGAATATGGAAAGCTCAGTTCCTTTCAGATGCTGTACTATGTCTTTAATCATGAGAGCAAATGCACCCAAAAGTTAGGTGGGGAAGAAATCGCTCAGATCTATAAACCAGGATAAGACAAAGACCAAACTGATTCAATCTACAGAAAACCAGATACATTAGGGATCCATTACATTCCACCATTATCAAGTTATCAAAACAACTCACAATCTTTAATTGATTTACTGACATAGTGCATGTAATAGGGGTACCTACAAGAAAGACTGAAAACCACTTAGATAATAAGGTGAAATGGAGGCAAGGAAGTACACCTAAGGTAGAGAGAGATATGGCAGGAGTCAAAAAAACTTACCAAAATAAGTTCAGACATGAAAGGGTGTATTCCTGATTTATCTATAATTGTTATAGATTTTCTTTTGCAATATAAACACAGAAGAAAAATTGCTCACAAAAATGAGCCATATTCCTTACCACTAAAAATTATTTAATTTCAGTGGATTTGCCTAAGTGATTAATTTGTCCCAGTCCATCTATGTAATATTCAAGGCCAACTCCTGCTCATTTAACTAACAGAAAACACTTCCAATTATTCATTGCAAATTATCCATTATAGTTCTTTATACTTTCAGTGGCAACCTTAATGACAGCATTTCCTTACTTATCAGAGGTTTTTCTTTACAATTGAAACATTTAAAATATTTTACAAGCAACTTCCTAGATTTTAAGAAACAGTGTAAAGTGAAAAAAGAAAAGAACTTCCATCACACATAATGTATGAACTCTTCCTATTAATGCTTTGACAATCTCTAGACCACAGGCCCTTCTCATTTTAGCTCCAAAGCTATATAACATTGTCAGTGAAACTGTCACCCTCCAGCAAAGACATTAGGGGAAAATGAGATCTCTGGTTTACCAGAGGGTTTTCCTAACTATTAGTATGTTGTCTTTCTTTAATATGTGACAATTCAAAGACTTTATCTGAAATGAGAGTGGACCTCTTGCTGTTTTCTTTGCTGCGGTGCCCAGCCTTTCCGACCAAGCTTAAGTTCTGCTTTCTCCCTGTTTCCTGAAATGTCCAATTCCATATTTCAGTCTTGCTTCTCCAATTATTCTCAGCTCCCAAATACATTTACACCTGCTGATCAAAGGTAACATCTCAATCTCTCTGGATTATTCAAATCAGTTGTCTTCCCACCCATTTGGTTTATCAATCTAAAGGCTCAAGTTAAAAGTACCTTTGTTTTCAGGTTCCTCAACAAGCACTATGTTGGAAGTTGGAGAATGGGAGTTCTGCTTACTTACAACTGCTCACTGTTTAGTAGAAGAGATCATGAACTTCATTCTTCATGAGCTGCAGACTGTTCAAGACGTATCCCCCCAACAGCACATCTAAACAAATCTGAAATACGTCCAGGGATGGTGTCTCAACCACCTCCCTGGGCAGCCTATTCCAATGCCCAACCCCTCTTTCTGTGAAAATCACACAATACACACAATATTAAAACTCACTGGAAAACTCAATGGAATTGCACTAGTAAATTTAATCTGTTTACACAGAAAAAAAATAGGATGAAGCTTCCATTTCGTCAGAATAGCAGTGAATTCACCAATTTCTTTTCACAAGTCAATCATTTTTTACTTTGTGTTTATATGGAAACGACTGAAGATAAAAATTCTAGTAATTCTAGTAATTTTCCGTGCATCTGATTTAATTTTTCTCCTTTCGTAAATAGTTAAAAGTAGGCATAACACCTTTTATCCTGCTTTTCTTCAGCTCATGAGAATATTCTATCAATATTTCTTTTAAAAAAGATTCCTACAACTCTGCTTATGGACTTGACTGTGTATGGGCATGAGCCAGCAGGTGGCCAAGAAGGCCAACAGCATCCTGGCCTGTATCAGGGACAGCGTGGGGAGTGGGACCTGAGAGGTGATCTTCCCCCTGTACTTGGCACTGGTGAGGCCTCACCTTGAGTACTGTGTCCAGTTTTGAGGAGAGGCTGAGGGAGCTGGGGTTGTTCAGCCTAGCAAAGAAGAGTCTGAGGGGAGACCTTCTTGCTTTCTACAGCTACCTGAAGGGGGGCTGTAGAGAGTCAGGGGTTGGTCTCTTCTCCCAGGTCACAGACGATAGGACAAGAGGAAATGGCCTCAATTTGCGCCAGGGGAGGTTTAGGTTGGATATTAGAAAATATTTCTTCACTGAAAGGGTTATCAGGCATTGGAATGGGCTGCCAAGGGAGGTGGTTGAGGCAACAGCCCTGGAGATATTCAAGAGACGAGTTGACATGGTGCTCGGGAATGTGGTTTAGTGTTGGTGTGTGTGTTTTGTTTGGTGTGTGGTCGGGTTTTTTTGTTTGTTTGTTTGTTGTTTTTTGCTTTTTTTATTTATGTTTGGACTAGATGATCTTAAAGGTCCCTTCCAACCTAGACGATTCTGTGATTCTGTGATTCTGAGTGTGCACCTGCTCATGTAACATCTATTTAACCTGTAGAGCTGATATTCAATTTGAACGGATTACAGCAGTAGAATGAACAATGTAATTTTTTGATCCCAAATTGCTGAGCAGTCCTAAATCTGGTCTGTCTTTATACCTTTGGCTACTTAGACACCAATGTACTTAATATGAAAACACAGTGGATTTTAGGTATTGAGCTATGATTTATACACATAATTAATAACAGCCACAGATACTTTAAACTGCAGAGATTAAAATGTTAAAAAGAGTAAGTGCTTAAAAAAAGATCTCTATTGCTCTGTCTCCAAATTTTTTCCCCCAAAATTGTATCCACACATGAAGTACTACAGCACCATTTGGATCTCTCATCTGTGCACTGATTTGTTACCCATTCATTTTTTTACACTGTATGCATTTACAGTTTACAATCTGACACCAAATTCAATAATTTTGGGAATCACTTGTTAGTATTTTCTCTTTGAATTTATTTAGCAGTATTATATTTAGGATTTAAGGATATTGTTTAAGCAACATCCTTCAAGACAATATACATATTAGATTTCTAAATACAGAAAATTTAACCGTTATTCCTGACTATGTGCTGTCTTAAAACTCTGCATTTTGATCCTGTTACTACCAATGTCAGGAGACAATCTTTCAGCTCATGCAAATGTCATCATTCTATTAACTTCAAAGAAATTATCATAATTCATACTGACCAAATGTTATTTCTAGTCTCTCATCCATGTCACACGCTAAATAGCATTTTCAGCAGCATATTGGACTGCAGAGGGCTCCACACCTGTTTGTTATTCTATCACGGTAAACCACAAGATTATTTCTGTTGGCCATTGTAGGAAAAAAAATAGTTGATGAATAATTTGGGGGAAACTTTGGAAACTCTGAGACAGTCCAACAGAAATTCAGAGATTTTAGGCATTCCTATACCCCTTAGAGGTAATCTACTGTAAAAGACAGGTCTCTGCAACTATTACCCCTACTTAAAAATATAGCAAAGCCAGGGCAGAAGCTCAAAAATCGTCAACAGGGCTCAGAGCCCTGCCCAACTTGACCTTGAATACTTCCAGGGATGGTGTGTCTACCACCTCTCTGAGCAATCTGGCACAAATATATTGAGTTTAATGTTGTCATTATATTATTATTAGCTTGTACATATAGGAAACAAAGGTTCAGATAACAATAAACTTGTAGGGATTCACAAAACAACAGACATGAAAATGCTGTTTTGTGGTGCCAGCCTCCAATTTGCTCCTGAGATAGTTACTTGCATTTCTTCCACAGTGAAGATGCCTAGGAAAAGGATTCACGGCAATCAGTACAGCGAGTGATGGAATATCCCTAAACAAAAGAAAAAAATAAAAGAAAGAGGTATAAGAAGAGATGAGAAGAGGGATGTGTTGAAATCTTAAGGTTGTTTTTTTACCACGAGCCAATATGGAGCTGCCTTAATTGACTTGAACATTTTCTTCCAAATCAGAGTTTTATACAACATGCAAGTGCTTATTGCTTCTCAGAAATGAGAAATTTTAATGTTTTTTTTTTCAGTCTAAATGTCTTCAAACACTTCCTTCTCAGCACAATATCCTGAGCATGTTACTCCAGGCATCTGAGGCAGAGGCTTCATTTCTAGTGTATTTTCTATGAAAGAGTCTTCAGACAAAAATAAAAGATTCAAGAACTTATGACAAAACAGAAAATGAAAGAGCTTAACACAGTAATTTAGTGATTAAATTGTGAAGGATAGTTCTGGTCTTCAGCATCTATTCTAATGGTCATGTAGTTTTCACAGGTACTAATAACAAATGCAAAACTTTTAAACCATTATTTTAACAGGAACCCAACCCCATTTATCCTATGGATTATTTTCTTTGCATGGAACCCAATAGTGGAGGTAGACTCCAAAAAACTCCCTGTATTAGGACTCTCTGGTTTCACAGTCACAACAATACTTATTTGTGAGTTGCAAATAAATTCAGGGGTTTTTTAGGTGCTGAGAAACTGAGCTCAACTGGGATGCATCATAGCAGAGTTTTAGTAGTGTTTAGTACCATTTAGTACCACAGTAATATTCATATGCAGAAAGACTCTACAGTTCTTCAGACCCATGAAAGGTTAGAATGTTTTTAGAGAATTATTGTCTTACACTTCAAAGATGCAGTTATATCTAAGCCACACTGAGTGCCTAAATTCCTTGCATTAATAGGAAATGCCAGCATTTCCCCAACTGAACTAAGAAAGCAACAGGTACAGCCAGACTCTCTGAATTGTCGTGCTAAGAAAGGTTAATCCTCGATAAATGTATTATTCAAAAATAATTGAAATAGAAGAAAAAAGATACCTAATTCTCACTTTAAAATGTACTGTCTCTGACCTGAAGAAAAATGAAAAACATTAACAAGTACAATGAATAGTTTTATCAAGGAAAATGAGGCATACTTATTGCCTTTTTTTCTAATAATTGACAACAGATTGCTCCAAGTGCCTAGATAACATCCAAATCCTGATTCACTATTATATTAAACAATACTATGTAAATTGCTATATTTAACCTCTTTGACATTCTGAATAGTAGTCTCTGGTGTAAGATGCTAATGCGATATTTATTATTGACAGTACCTTCTTCACTAAAGATTTATTATATATTGATATGACCAATTTATAGTTAGAAAGCTGACAAAGTTGAAAATGGTCAATGCTTAGTTTGATCCAATGTATGATTCCTCCTGATGTGTACTCGGATTGCAAGTGTAAAAGGATGGCATGTATGACATGGCCTTTTCTTCAACGTCACAACTTCCTGTTTTTTTATTGCCTCTGGATAAACCAAAAGCAGTATTCTAGCTGATTTATGTTTTTCAGGTTTTGGGGTTTCATTTGGGTTTTTGTTTTTATTTTAAATCTAGTTACTGTAAGATACAGACTAGAACAATACAAATATTAAGGATAAAACTAATTGTAAATAACTTCTTATCCTTTTCCTTTGTTTATCAGAATTATCACTTGCTAGCAGAACACAGAAGTGCACAAATTGGAATAACTGGAGTAACTAGCAAACCTGGTTAACTCATACATAAAAAAAAATCCTATCTTAACAGTCCTTGCTAAAAAGACAATTAACCATTAACATATTTTAGTAAGGCACTGATCATAGTAACATGTAACACCTGTAGCATCCTTCTTTATGCGTGGATAGCTGGATAGCTGTTGGCACATCATGTTGTCACAGTGATGTTGCAGCATCACTCCGCAAATGTCTTCTTGTGACAGAAATATCATTGACACTCTTATTTAAAAAACAAAGTCAAACAAACTTCTTCCCAATTTTCTCCCCAACTCTTCCACTTATTTTTTTCCTATGTATTAAATCATTCTGAAAGTTCCTGGATCACCAGCACTTGGCTGCAAAAGTTCCATACCATTTTTGTTTTAATCCTCTCTGGAAAGACAACACCACATTCCAAAATTAGAAGTTCATTGCCTGAACCTATGTATTTTGTTGTATGATAAACACTAATAAATAAGGGTTGTAGAATTTGGCACCACGTTAGCAGCAGAATATACTTCAGTCATTTGCTATAATCTCATTATTTTCACTCACCATACTACTCCCTTCTGAATTCATAGGAAGAATTAATTCATATTAGGAGCTTGACATTTGAAGTAAGAATATGTAGCAGGAAATGAAAAACCTTTCTAAAATCAAACAGTGTTTCTATAATGTATAAGGAAACAAAAGATTAATTTCTCTGTACTTAAATGAGTTAGGTGTCCAACACCCAAATGAAATCTGAAATTCCTTTTGAAAATTACAGCCTATAGATCTATTAAATGCTCTAAAGAAAGATAATAAACATCAATCAAAACTGAAACAATAATTGGATATTTAAGAATGGAGTGTAAATTAAGAACCATAGACTTGTTCTTCACATGGAAAAGTAAATCAATCAGGTTTTTTGATTTTCTTTCAAAAGTAGTAGGGTGAGTACATGAAAAACTAATATAATTTCTGATCTACTAGACACATTTAAAACTGAAATCTATCCATTTCAGATTCTTTATTTGTAAAATAAGCATAATCACAATTAAATAATCTGTGTTACTACATACCATTAGATATTATTGATAAGATATTGATAAGATATTATTTGTGGGGCTATGTAAAAGAATTTGCATTGTGTTTGTGAAATTTCTTTCAAAGAAATGACTTATTCATCTACTATCTTAGTTTTTAAAAAAAAATCAGAAAGGCTATGCATAACATATATTTAATTAAGAAAAAAAAATCAATCAATTTATCAGTGTGTTCTGATTTCAGTTTGTTAGATGTCATTACCTAATCTGAAGAAAACAATTTAGAAATACTTCAACATAATCACAGAATGACAGACCTGTTGGAAGTAGCATCAGCAGATCACCTAGTCCAACATCACTGATCAAAACAGTATCAACACCAGTGGGTTGCTCAGGGCTGTGTCCAGCAGGTATCCCCAAGTATGGAGACTATACTGCCTCTCCAGACAACATGTTTAGTGTTCGATGACTCTCACAGTAAAAAAGTTTTCACTTGTGGAATTTCCTGTATTTCAGTTTGTGCCTATTGCAGCTTGGTATTTCATGAGGCACCACTGAGAAGAGTATTTCTCTGTCTCTGTTACTGCTTCCCCACAACCAGCCGGTGTTTATACACATGGGTAAGATCCCCCTGAGTCTTCTCTTCTCCAGGCTGAATAGCCCCAAGCTCTTTCAGCCTCTCTACATAGCTCACATGCTTCAAGCTCTTCAATATCCTCATTGCCCTGTGCTGGACTCCAATAAATCCATGTCCATTTCATACCAGGTGCTGCCCTGGACTGGACACAGTAGTCCAGCTGTGGCCTCCTCAGTGCTGAGGAGAGGACCTTTTCTGCAAAGGAATCAGAAAAGAACTTCCATTTTCATCATACTGCTCTTAAACTTAGTTGTTTAAAGTTCAAGGTCATGTTTTCTGACGAACAAAATTTCTTTTGAAGGCTGTTTAACCCCGTATGTTTTAATTACAACAATAGGTGAATCAAACATTAACAAGAACACAAGTAGTTTAAAACACAAGAAAAAGTCAATATGGTCTCCTGGGTTAAGTGAGATTTTTCCTAGTGAGCATAGTAACTCAAGGAATGTAAATAGAATATTGATAACACAAGGCTTGCGTGATTGGAAGTTCTGAGAAGTCATAGCAAATTATCAGCATTCTTAATATGAAGTATCACAAAGACTGATTGCAGTGGTTTATTTGCCCTGTTCCCTGTCTATGTCTTCTTTTGACTGCACAGCTTGTTTATGGGTTTATCATTACAGTTCCAGAACACTTGATCTATCTTTTTCAGTTAGTACAGAGTAGCTACTAAGCAAAATATTATTGTCATATGATCAATGAAAATTTGACAGTAGTCTTGCTTCTTGTTCAGGTATTGCCTGAGCTGGTCCTTTTTCTTTTTTTTGCATTACATGAGTCTGTGCTTGATAAATGTAAAATCATTACTTTTACCAGCCTTAGTGGCAAATGGATACTGAAAATAAAGGAAAATAAAAGAAATCATCACAAAATATATAGCTAAACTTCAGTCATTTGGAAACAGAGTTATAAGGAGCTATGCAGTATCTACAAACACAGTTGTCCAAATCCTTCTTTCATTTTGGCATCCACAAGCCAACTGACATCAGTGAGATTAGAGGCACGCAAGAAAATAGAAGAATTGAAAATGAGTCTGCTTAGCAATAAAGTAAAAGACAATATTGTGGTAAAAATTAGGAAGGGTTTTAGAAAATGTTTAGGTTTTGCCTTGTGTAGAATCAACAGCATGATATTCTGTAACTATAGAGGGTCGATGATGTAACATAAGATGAAGAAAGACAAGGTAGAAGTAAATAATAAATAATAAATAATAGTAATAAAGTAAATTAATATTTGACAGAGAAATCATAGTTGAAGTTGAGTGGCTAAAATGAATCAAAAAGCATGTACCAAGAGGATGAAAAATATGTGGGAAGACAAAAGAATAATCTTACTAAAAGGGTTACTGAAATTAAAAAACAGAGGTCATGAGCATCTCGTAAATAAAGGTATACTAAGGGAAAATTCTACAAAAAATAATGGCTTTCTTAAAGCTTCTGTTCTGCTATTTCAACAGATCCAGAGACGTGCCAGATCCCTTCCTCTGCAGGGGTCAGTGCAATCAGTGACTGTAGTCAGTGCACATGAAAATCTGAAACATAAATCCATTTTGATTATAAATTAAAAATAAAAAGGCAAACAAAACCACAAACCAAACAAAACACTAAATTCCACACTTTTAAAGTAAACAACAGTTATTAACATGGACTATTTGAACTGTGCTGTCACTCACAGTATGCTATATGCTTATCCAGGGAAGCAGTGAGTAAGGACTATATGGAAGATAAAGGAGAAGAATACATTGTATATGTGTATATATACATGTTTATGTAAATATTAACTGTGTCTATTAGCCTTCAGTCTAACAATGACATTTTACAGTGTTTACCATTGCACTTAACTGGACAAATGGAAATGAAGGAGAATCAGAAAGAGAAAAGTAACCTATTCAACCTGTTCAATGAGAAAAATAGGTTCAGATCATCTCTGATAATTCATGGATTCCCATTACTTGAAGATGACTCATCTGCATGACTTGAGAGCAGAACTGGGTTGCTACAGCACAAGATTTTATGTAAAAGTGGAAAGTACAAATAAGAAAGTACCAAAACTGTCTTGTCTTTAGAAAATGGAGCGGGCTGCCAGTTTATATTCTGTTCTTTTTGCAATCGTCACAAGGACAGATTCCTGTTGTGACATGCTGTGTTCTTATTATAAACTTTGCTGAAGAAACAAAATCAATATCTCATGCATTTTTCAAAGCAAGTTTACCTGTTGATAGTTGTGGAATACATAGTTAATCTATGTATGAACAGCTAAACACACTACTAGGTACATTAGACCACTGTCTTTTGTGTATTCTAACAGTTAGTAAAATCGCACTACCATGTTCTCATAACAAAGTTTACAGTAAAGATGAGGTATAACATACTGTACCTTAAATTCATTTTTATAACTATAATTTTAATGTAAGAACATCATGGCAATGTATTTTTAAAGTCCAACTTTCATTACAATTGGGAAGAAGAAATTTTGAACTCTGTCCCAGATGGCTCACAACAATCTTAAAGTAAAAAAGACACACTTGCAATATGTGTCCTTTGTGATCCAGTTTATGAAGCCACAGTGAGTTTTGTTATGCTGTTTTGATGGCTGAAAATTAAAAATTAATTTAAAATAAAGAAATATAACACAGAATGCTGGAATTACAAAGATGTGACATCCACAAAAAAAAAATCTGCAGAAACATTGAATTATTACAATATGAACTTCAATTTCCATCTAAGGTCAGAAAAAAAGTCCATCACTGATTTTCATGAGAGCAAAATTTGACTAATTGATCCTGCAGTTTGAAATCAATAAGATGCCTTTTCACGTGCTGTACATGATCTGTTTCTGTTGATCTCTTCCTTATCTAAGTAATGCATAGTTAATGACTGAACTGGCTGATTAGCCCTGACCAGTCTATATGCTGAATCCTGTGACAAACTAAAGGCTGTCATTAGAACTTCTACCAGCAACTAGGAGGCAAGTGTTGGTAGTTATTCTTAAAATCACAACCTCCAAATCTGTTTTCTTGTGGCAGTAGATGATAGCATAAACTCATAATGTATTACTAGGAGTAGTAGAAGAAGTAGTAGTAGTAAGAGTATAACCCCTTAATCACAAAGATCAAACAAACAAAACAACAAAAAAAAACTAAAGCAAACAAAAAAAACTATTAGGGCTGACAGGATACATTGGAAATATACTTTTACTTTTAGGATGTCACTGGCTTAAATGATATTTAGTTAAAACAAAGATGACCAAAAATTGACCCTTCCATATTATTATCCTGCTTTGTTTGGCAACAACTGCTAAAAGCCGGTTCTGCAATACTTCTAAAGCCTTTTATACTACCTGTCTCATAAAACAATACCTTGAGTACAAGGATGTTTCATGTTCTCAAGCCACCTGGCCTGATTTCAACCAACTAACCAACTGCCACATAACTGTCTTACTAACTGGTACTTCCAGCTACCATATTGGTAACAAAACTACGGGGTAGGACAGAGAGTACGTCGTATCTTCCAAATTCAATCCAGTACCCCTAACACTTTGCTCCCCATTTACTTATGCAGTACCCTGCATAAGTACAAGTTTTGTATGTCGAAACATATGCGAAGCAGGGAATTGATTAGAGCATCAACATAGCTTCACCAAGGGCAAATCATGTCTGATAATCAAGTGTCCTTCTACGATGGAGACAGTGGACAAAGGAAGAACTACAGCTGTGACCTACCTAGATTTCTGCATGGTCTTTGATACATTCTTGCTGTGAAATTGGAGAGATATGGGTTTGATGGATGGACTGTTAGATGTATAAGGAATTGGCTGGATGGCTACATCCAAAGAGTTATAGTCAATGGCTCAATGCCCAAGTGGAAGACAGTAATAAGTAGTATCCCTCATAGGTGCCATGTTAGGACTAATACCATTTCATATCTTCACCAGAGACATAGACAATGGGGTTGAGTCAGCAAGTTTTCAGATGACACCAAACTGAGTGGTGTAGTCAATATTTTTGAGGGAAAGGATGCCCCATTTTGAAAGAAAGACTTTGGCAGCCTTGAGGAGTGGCCACATATGAACCTCATGAAGTTCAACAAGGACAAGTGCAAGGTCCTGCAACGGTGTCAAGGCAATCCCCAGTACCATTACAGACTGGGGGATGCATGTGTTGAGAGCAGCTCTGAGGAGAAGGATTTGGGCATATTGGTGGATGCAAAGTTGGGCATGAGCTGGCGATTTGCACTTGCAGCCCAGAAAGCCAATTGTATCTGAAGCATGGCCAGCAGGACAAGGGAGGTGATTTTGCCCCTCTAATCTGCTCTACTGAGACCCCATCTGAAGTACAACATCCAGCTCTGGGATCCATGGTATAAGAAAGACATTGACCTGTTAGAGTGGGTCCAGAGGAGGAGAACAAAAATGGTCAGAGGGTAAGAACACCTATCATACGAGGAAGGTGGAGTTGGAGTTGTTCAGCCTAAAGAAAAGAAGGCTTCTGGGGAGACCTTATTGCAGCCTTTCAGTACTTAAAGGGGGCATATAAGAAAGATGGAGAGAGACTTTTTAGCAGGGTCTGTGGAGACAGTACAAGACTCAATTGCTTTAAACTGAAAGAAGGTGAATTTAGACTGGACATAAGGAAGAAACTCTTTACGACAAGGGTGCTGAGACACTGGAATGGGTTGTCCAAAGAAGTTCTGGATGCCATATCCATGGAAGTGCTCAAGATTAGGTAGAACTTTGTGCAACCTGATCCAGTGAAAGATGTCCCTGCCCATGGCAGAGGAGTTGGACTAGGTGATCATTAAAAGTCCCTTCTAACATAAACCATTCTATGATTCTGTTTCTATATTAAATTGCCACAATCCTCCTGCCCATCCTGAAGATAATTCAGACTTATTTTGCAATGAGAAACCCACTGAGTTCAGCTGAGATTTTTGTTCCCCTCTTCCTCTGCTCTGACAGTTATTCTAGTGTAAAACACAACCAATTTCTCAGGTGAACCTGCCATTCATGACAAAATGTTATGTTTGCTCACAAACCTCTAGGTTGGCATTATGCTAGATTCTTGGTATAATAATAGTAATGCTTATTCCTACATATAATTGAGTGGAATGCTTAACTGCAGACTTGCATGCAGACTAATAGATCAGATTGTGATGCAAGAACAGATGACAGAAAATCTTCTGGGTTTTTAACGTGATATTTAACACTGTCATTTGCTGTCAATGATAGAGTGATATCAAGTCTAACTATATTGGCTTACATTGTCTTAGCCAGTGATTGCTCAGGAGACCTTGAGAACTGTTGAAAGCAGTTCTGAAATAAAACATCTATGTCATATTTCAGTAATAAAAGACTGCAAGGATCTGAGAAGAAAGGGGGAATTTGTGTGTTAGAGAAACACATCTGTCTTTCATTATGCAAGGCACCCATCATCCAACCAGTGACAAAAAGTCAATATCCTATTTACTTTTTACTTCAAAGCATTTGCAACCTGGAATCATCAGTTTCATCTATGATAAAAATTGGCAATTGATGGCAATCATCTTTTTACCATTATTTTTCCTTACAAGTCAAAAAGAAAAACAATAAAATACTTAATTCATGTGAATGTAATTTTCTTATTTAAACATCCTATATAAATTGTCTTTTTACTACAAAATTAAAAGTGAGAATTATTGTTTAAGGAACAGTAGTATCCACAAAACAACATAAGCGTACCTTTTCACAATCGTTTTCATATTGCTTTTTCAGAGTAATTTCCTTAATTTTCAAATGTATTGTCTTCAATTTGTCTTTCTCTAGTATTAAAAGATGGTAACACCACAGTCAAGGGTATCCACTTTTTGAAATAACATATTAAAAAGAAGCAGTAATACTAAAGAGAAGTAGAGAAACATCTTGACTTTGACAAGAAATAAAAAGAAAGAATCTTTAAAGTACTGTTTCTGCTTAGATTAGATCTCACAAGATACAACCTTTTTTTCTTATTAAGCAGTTGTCTCAGACTTTTGTGTTTTGCCAATGAATTACAACTGTTTACCTTCATACACTTACTCAAATGAAAATACACTAAGCATTTTATTCTGAAAGCTGCTTACCTTCATTTCCCTGGCTTCAGTAATACGGAAAAAACTCAGAACCTTGCAGGAATAGTTGAGACTTTCAGAACTGAATCCAAACAAGTGCTATGGAATATTTCTTTTTATTGATTTGTCAAATCAGACTGAAGTTCACATGCCAAGATACCTTCTAGAAGAACAGACGCTGAACATAATAATGTTTTCTCTGCCTTAATGGTAGGGTCCTGGTAGAAAGATTAGACAAATCCACAGAACCACCAATGACTATTTAACACACTCCTAAAGAAGAAAATCTGTCTCAGGAAATCCCTATCCCATCAATTGACAGAAACTGGGAGTTAATATAGAAGAGTTATTAATATTTAACCTTTTTTTTCATAGTTTGGGGGGTTTTGTTTGTTTGTTTGTTTTTAACAAAGCACCAAAATTGTAGCTTGGCGTCGAGGGAGGCCCTAACACAAGGTTTTGATCTGATCAACCAGAATAATTTTTGTGTATTCCCGCTGTCCATTTTGATGTACTAAGGATAACAGAAGAATGAAACCAGAAGAAAAGTATAGATAGATCCTGAAGAAAAATACATAATATGGTGCAAAATATTTGAAATCATGCTTAATATAATTTCTGTGTAAGTATTCAAGGGTGTTGATACACTGATGTTTCAGGGTGGTGATACATTGGAACAGGTTTCCCAGAGAAGCTGTGGATGCCCCATCCCTGGAAATGTTCAAGGTCAGGATGGACTTGGCTTTGGGCAACCTGATCTAGTGGGAGGTGTCTCTGCCCATGGCTGGGGGGTTGGAAATAGATGGTCATTAACGTTCCTTCCAACCTAAACCATTCTGTTAGTCTATGATTCAGAATACTTCCTAGAAAAGAAGTTTTAGAATCTAAGAACAAGCCTGAAAGAAGGACTTACAAAACATAAACAGACTGCAATTGTAGTTTACAAGATTCAGCATTAAATTATGATTCAGAGACTCCTGGCATCCAGGAGCAAAACAAAAAGATTACAGAAGCCATGTAGCTCACATGTAGACAATTATAAGCAGACATACGCATATATATGTTTTAATATGTAAGTTAAATCCCACTCCAAGTGAATAAAAACTTGGTATTGTTGCACCAACCACAATTTGCCAAATACTAAATGAAAACTCTGCAAGGAAAATCTGTTTTTTAAATATGCTTTTTCAGCAAGGAGGTCAATTTAATAGGCTTTGAGAGTATTAGTTTGTTTTCCTTGGGGGAAAAAAATAATATCTTGAAACACCAGGCAGCTTTTAAAAACCACTGTGATTCCACTTGACTTTTAATCTCCTCAACATATACTATAAGCAGACAATAAAGAAAAATGCTAAATAGACTATACTGTAGAAAGCTTTTAATTTTAAAATAATAAGTTTTCAATTGAACAACATTCCAAGGTGAATAGGCTTGTTTTACCATGACATGTTTTCCTTTACAAAACTCTGAAAAGGCAATATAGGAACATTTATTATTTAATATTTCTATTGCAGTAATAACAAGAGCTTGAAAATGAGGAATCAAGTCCCCACTGAGCAAACACATCATGACAAAAGTAATTCCTGCTTACAAAGTTTAGATTCCCAAAGCCAATAGTACAATCACATTTTCTGTCATACTTAGGAGAGCTTACTACAAAAGTCAGGATACCCATCCAACAGTTTCATACTTTTAGGTTCTTTCTAAATTCAGAGCAAAAAGTTAAATTACAGATATATATATGTGTGTGTGTGTGTGTGTGTGTGTGTATATGTGTGTCTAGCAGAGAACTTTTTAAAGAGAAATCAGAGTTTCACATCTTCTACTAAAATCAAGAATTCCAGAATTATAAATTGGCTATATTTAATTAAATTTGCTGAACCGGACTTCTAGAATTTGTCCTTCATACGCTTCATTCCACCTTATTTTTTCCAACAGCTTATCTCCTAAATCAGAATATATATACCAAGTTCTTACATACCAAGCACATCTTCCCAAACAATGCTTGTACTGTGATCACAGAAGAGGTTCTAATTTATTAATATGTGTGAATATGTAGCTGTTTCTACAAGTTATCCACTAACTTATTTTGAAATGAAAAATTTTAGTGGTCAGTTTTCATGTAGATACACTTTCTGATGTCTTTGGCTACATATTCTGGAGTATAACTACATCTGTAAGAAATATTTAAAAATCCAGCTATCACTCATCTGAACACCTCACTAGGTATCACCAAAGACATCAGTTTCACTATCAATGCAGAGCTTTTTTATGAAATTCTTCACATGCAAAAGAGATCACTCCATTAAAAAATAAGTTTACAACAAAAGAAAATAATATTTTACCTTGCTTTGAAATCTCAGAACCATGTTTTTTAAAATATCCAGAGGCTTCTTCCAGAATCTGAATGTTTAATCTGTGGTAACTTTATGTGTGTGCACATGAAGATAAGGCTGAACACAAACCCTTGAAAGTTAGTCTTCAGTTTAGACACCCAGAAGTCAACACTCAAAGTCAATGTTAATTTCTTTTAACTTTTTATTAGCTTCTACATTTAATTTTTCTATTTGCAGAAATGACACATAATTTGATTCAATTCTTAAAATAAGAAAAAAAGTGTTTGAAGAATGTCATGAACTATTGACTTTTATTGCGCTAATATGGAAAGTGGGGCATATTGGTTCTGTACACACTTCAGGATTCCATTGTATCACCATGAAAAATAATTGAAGATGTGTTAGAGAAACTATTTTACTGGATACTTTGATTGTTAGCAAAACTTCTGAAGGCAGCAACAATAATCTTAAAACACACTGCACCTCAATATAGAAGTTCCCACATGCAGGAAATCTTGATAAATTCAAACTCATTAACGCTCTAGCTGAAGTTCTTTGTGTCAGTTGTCTCTGTATATGACAATTTGAACCATTAAAAATTAGAAAATAAAACCATAAACTCACAATCCCTAAAAGCCCACACTCTAACTGTGGGTAAGAAAACCAAATAAAAGCTAGTGGGAGCCTTCACAGAAGTCAAAAAGCATAATGTGGCTCACAACCATGAACAAAATATCCGTATATTACTTCCCTAATAAGAATCTTGAAATAATATTGGGAAAAAAGAATAACAATAGCAAAAACATACCAATATTATCAAGGCTAGTTTAATTGCTAAATCTCTTCTATTTGTACCAGCATAACATTTTTCAAAATTAATCACTAAGGAGAACTTCAGGCCTAGTAATCACCAAGTGCTGATTAATAGCCTATTTAACTCCAATTGAATTTAAAGTAGCTTCCAGTCATCCAAGTAGTTTTCAATCCATTCCAAGCTTCACAATAACATTAACTAACTGACATTATATGAGGCAACATCAAATGAGATGGCAAGGATTACTACAGGTAATATTTCTGAAAATGAGTTCCCACAAAAATATAAATATAAAATACAAGAAGAACAACAGTAACAATTATTACTGTTACAGGTAATTTCTGTTTGACTTTGGCTTCAGACAGAAAAACCTGAAGAGAAGTACATTAAGTTATAACTGTATCTATAAAATTAACTTTGCACTCTAATTCTGAAGCATTCACTTGAGATCTTGATCCTTTACTTACTTGCTCTTACGTGCCGCAGCATCTTGGTGTAGAGTTTTTTACTGCTTTGTAAGCCATAGCAGTTTCTTCTCTTTTTTTAATTTTTTTTTTACTTTTCATAGCTATTAACTTCTATCAACTGTAAGACCTTTAAAATGCATTTAGAAACCATCAGTAAAATGTGTCTCCCTGTGCTGATCCTCTGGACTTCATGAAACCCAGCACAACATGCTAGTTAGTGAGTTTATGGTCTTTGTCCAGAAACTGAGACAAAATTTTCATGAAGTCTCCCAGCTTGAATTTTCAATGAAATCTCTCACTTATACTAGCAAAAAAGGACTTATCTCTCTTTGTATCCATGTTTGGTCTACTTTTAAAATTTTATTTAGATAAAATACTTCCTCTTAGATGCACTTTGATTCAAATACATTGTTGGCTATATATGTTTCTTTCAATGTGATCTCAAAGTTGTCAAATGCCGAGAAGAGAGACCAAATGCTATTTTACTGTAGCTGGACTTCAAGCTGTCCATTCTCTGAATAGTGAAGAAAGGGGTAAAAGATAAATTTTAGCAGAATACATTCAGATCCTGAACTACCACTTTCTTTGCTGCATTGGATATCACCAGAGCACATCATGTTACACTAAAGCTCCTATTGCAAACAGCAATGGTATTACAGCTGCTGAATGCTGACCTAACTCACTAAGCATCCTCTAAAACACATGTACTTGGACAATAACATTAAATTTTCTTTTCCCAATAATTTCTTCCATGAAAAAGAGTGATTTGGTGTCAACAGGTTCCTCTTCCTCTATAAGCAAGACTTCTTTTCTGAGCAAATCTTTCACATGGTCTGGTAGTACTGAATCACTTTACCATCTTTTTTTTAAAAATTAATCAAAAACCAAAACAAAACAAAAGCAATCACAAAACAAAACACTTCAGCATACTGTACTAGTCTCTCACTCTCAAATTACAAATTCCCTGACATGCCAAAATTTACCTAAGACTGTCTTACCAATTATTTAGTAGCGCATATAGGTAAACCTAAGCAACCCCAAATTTCTGTCAATTTATGGCAATAATTGGAAGATAAAAAGTATGGAGATAAAAGAAGCAAAGAAACAATTAGTAAAAAAGGAACAAAAATCTTCAAATTAAACTTGTTAAAAATGGAATTTTTTTAATAAGGACAAAATAGATACAAAATTTTGTTGTATAAAATTGATTCATTTTATTTGACAAACATTATTATTATTATTATTGTTGTTGTTGTTGTTGTTATTATTATTATTTACTCTTTTTTCAGCTGTTCTCCAAATATTTTTGTCAGAACTGAAAACTATAAGTGAAACAAAATATTTCCTTTTCTTATTAAAAAAATCAGATAATATTTTTAAGCAAATAAGTTGTTTGAAACTATTATTTTAGCACGGATAAATCTGGATTTTACCTTAAAAGTTTACATTAAAAATTTTACCTAAGTCTAATATCACTTTAACAAAAGAAAAGAAATGCTGACTTAATATATGCATCCAAGGATATTTGCACACAGTGTGAGCCAAAGAAGAATTTAGCCCTTTAGGTTAAGCTTTTGTTCTTGTAGTCAGAAGCACTATTTGTGTTTGGCAGCAAGCCAGACATAAACAATGGGACTGTACAGCAAGGCTGGAGCCTAGAAGTCTCCAAGAGAACAGGTGGAATGCCTGAAAAGTAGGATTTTTTGTTAAAATAATGTATTTCTGTACCAGCATGCAATGCCAGTGTAATTAGGTGGGGGTATCTACAATTAGCAGTATTATCATCCCCAGCTAGGTAGCTGCTCTTAACCTTCTAAAGCAGTCACTCAAAATAGCAAAAATTTTTGTTGTCTGCTAGAAATACACTTTTAGAACAGCATGGATATAGTATGTAGCTATTGATAGGTTTGATAACATTTGTCCATGCACTCAGACACGTAGATACCACCCACAGTTTTTCTGAAATAACTGAAATGTTTGCAGTGAATCTTTGCCATTTTTTAGTCATGTTGGGTTCTTTGTTGTTGCTGCGCATACTACTTACAGAACTAGCACATCATGAGATTATCTACCTGGAAATTTTCCAGTAAAAGTAAGAAACATTCAAGTTTTAAGCTTTACTTTCTTTATTTTTTAAATATTTTTTTCTATAACTTTCCAAATGGATCACAGTGTAGAAAAAACAACCATGGAAAACTTCAGCTAGTACAGTGAGCTTTGCAGAGTGCTAGAACAACAGTAGCCAGAGAATAAATGGAAGTTGCAAGAGAATCTGATCTTTGGTGCTTGTTGTTTAACACCATGACAAGCTCATTCAGAATTATTTCAATCATTAAATGGAAATCTAGAATGCAGAATAGCAGCAAAAATTATTTTGGAATCTTCCTCAGCTAATTTGTATCATGCAGCTGTTAAAATATTCCAGATGTGAAAACATGATTTCACAACCCAGAAAGCAAATAGGACTCTTTCTGACAAGTTGAAATAATGTCAAACACCTACTAAGTTTTAACACTAAGTATAAATGATACAGAGTTTGCTCATTAATTTCAAGTATATGTGCAGCTTTTTTTTCTCAGCACTGCTAATATAAAGCAAAGGCCATCAAATACCTTAAATTCATGTATTTCTAAATAAAGAAAAAATGCTTGTAGTAGTCATTTGATTACCACTTTAGAAATATTGGCAATGCTGTCATAGTCTCCAATGTTTGTAATGTGCCTACGTCCGTTCTTAGGCATCATCTGATCAAAACAAAACAGGCTGTCTTGTCTTATTTTTTTTCATATTCCACTAGCAAGAAAAAATTTATTCTACCACTCAGAAACATTGCTGTTTTAAATAAAAATAAAGAAATTCAGACACTGTGTAGAAATATGTAGGCTTTAAGATATTAAGTGAATATTACCACCCAGTAGAACCTTACATCAGTCCTTTAAACATCTCTGCTCATTTTCTCTCTACATTTCATAATAATTACAGAAATACAAATTGTAAGTAATGTGCTACTGAAGTCACTGCTTTGGTCGACAGAAAGTAAACGTAACCTTAAATTGTTCCAAACAAGTGAAGTTTCTTATGTCTCACTTGGAAGCAATACATACTTTAGTCCGTTATGGAAAGACCTAACTTACCTCTTTAATATATTACTAAGTCGACACTAGGTCAATAGATGAACAATAACTTACAGCTTGATCTTGTAAGGTCAGTGTAATCCTAAATTCCCAAGCTGATTAGCACTGAGTGCTGCTCATCAGGTCACATCAGGCAGGACTAAATGATAGATTAATTAGTGAGACTACCTACCTAAAGAAAGAAGCATGTAAATAACCCACACAGCATTATTCATTAGCATAGTCACAGAAGAAGAAACTAGATTCAGATGTCCTTGTTGTCTTACTGATGTTATTACATTTAGATCACAGAATCACAGAATGATATGGGGTTGGAAAGGACCTCTGGAGACCATCTAGTCCAACCCTCCTGCCAAAGCAGGTCCACCTAGAGCAGGTTGCACAGGAACATATCCAGGCGGGTTTTGAATATCTCCAGAGAAGGAGACTCCACCATAATAGATAGATAGATAGATAGATAGATAGATAGATAGATAGATAGATAGATAGATAGATAAAAATATCCGCTGCCTTTTCATCTCCAAGGAGTTCAAATTCACTCAGGCTTTACATTGGTCTTGTTTCTGTTGTCACAGAACCGAGATCCAATCCCTTGGCAGTAGGGAATCTGCTGGAGAGCTACAGCTGTCTAATACATGTAAAACATATTCTTCAAGGTGCCAACACCTGGTCAGCATGGCCTTGAAAGTGTATTGGCTGCAGAAGACTTGTAGTTAGATCAGCCAAGAGATATAATCATCCATCTTCCCTCTAGGAGGAAGCTGAGAATTGGTTATTGTATTCTGGAAATTATTTGCTTCTATTTATCATTTCTTACTATTCAGGATATTATAATTTTTCTTTTACCAGTGCTTCAGTGATCTGTCCTTCCTCATGAGCTCTCACATGCATATGCTTCTCATTCTGCTTTTTTCCCTGCATGTTCTCTGGTGGCCTTTGAAAAACTCACAGACTAAAGTAAAGCGATAATCATTACTGCTTAGAGCAAAGGAAGAGCTCAAACGTAGAACACTGACAGACTCACTAAATTAATTTACCTTTTGCTTCTCATGTTTCTTCATAGGCTTCAGTCACCTTTAGCTTTTTGCTTTCTCACTGATCTTCTTGTCTTGGCTTTGCTTTTCTGCAAAGACGGTATTGCATTCCTCCTTCTCCCCCTAATCTCCCAACCTTTGTTCTATTTATTCCTAAAAATGTGGTTCTGTAATCAAAATTGAATTGAAAATGAAATAATTTTCAGATATATACACTTCTGCAGGAATGTAGGTATCGCAGCCCCGAACTACCCTTGTGCAACTTTAAGACAGGTTTCAGTCAAAAGCTGCCTCTTCAGAAAATCTCTGTATAGCCAAAGAGCAGGGAGAGGCACTTGGAGAGCCCAACAATGATGTGATTCACTTTCTTTTTACCATAGGGAGAGTAGTGGGGGTGATTGTGCTTTAACATAGTCCTTCCAGCAATGAAAGTCTGCTGGGAGGAATATGGTTTCATTTATAGGTAAATGACAGATCAAGAGATAAAGATATACATAATGCTGGCTATTTTCAAAGCAGTGTCTTGCTTCTGATACCCTCACTGGTCCCCTGCAATGTGATAGTGGAATTATAATAGCTTGGTTTATCCAGCTGAGCAGAAATTTGCCTGGGTATATTCAAAGTGTGCTTGCTTCCCTCATGCCCTCCACCTGTATGGAATGAAGCCAGCTCTAAAAGCATTCAAACCTGTCTTTCTCCAGAAATCTGAGCTGACAAATCATGTTAGTTTCTCATTATCAAATACAGAGATAAGAGTGGAAAAAAGCAAACTTGAGTACTTTTCTAATACAACTGCAAAACAACAGTAGCAACCACATAGCATTTCTTCAGAGACTGAACACTTGCTTGTATTCTAATGGAAGAGCCCGTAAGAGTGTATGTAACATTGCCATCTAGTGATTTCAACTGTAGCAACTTGTTTTAATAAATCAGATGAATGCACACCCACCTCCAGTAATAATAACCTCCTTCCTTCTTTCTGATCTCCACAATTTATTATTTGGCACTCATATTTATTATACCTTGTCCTACATTTAGATTGGAATTGTATGAGAACCTTTTGAAAGGGCAGCTAACACAATTTAAAGGACTGACAGTAAATAAATAAGTCAGTTACTGCAGGAGGCTAGGAATAAGCTCACACTACGTCTAAAAAACTGAAAAAGTTGCTTCTTCTTGTAGTCTTTGGTTGCATGTTACTACATCTGTTAGAGATATTTGCACTAAAAGTTCTGTATTTTCACCAAAACCTGCTTCTGGGCAGCTTTCAGCTGCATAAGGCAAACTGCTTCAGAGAAGGAAAAATTCATGACCCAGTGGACCTGAATATTAGGCAGTAGCAACACTAACATTTTACAGGAACAACCTGAAAAGGGGATATACAATCATATCATACACATAGGAATCAGTCAGTTAATGGCATGCTTAAAATTTAGTGAGACTCGGGATAAATGTATATTATATGAGAGCAAGCACATTCTCTATCATCTGCAGGACCACCTTCGACTAGATGCCAAGTTTTAGACAGACAAATTTAGATGAGCGGATTTCCATTCAGGAAGTTGTATCAGTGTAGGCATTCAGATAGGCCAACGGTTCTGACCCAGATGGTAGGACAAGGGGTAATGGCTTCAAGTTGCACAAGGGGAGGTTCAGGTTAGATATTAGGAAACATTTCTTTACTAAAAGGTTTGTCAGGCATTGGAATGGGCTGCCCAGGGAGGTGATTGGGGCACCATCCCTGGAGGTATTCAAGAGACGAGTTGACATGGTGCTTGGGGATATGTATTAGTGTTGGTTTGGTGTTGTTTTGGGTGTGGTGTGTGGTTTGTGTGGGCTATTTTGTTTGTTTGTGGTTGTGGTTTTTTTTTTTG
>JAOQGH010000001.1:25729203-25754541 GCA_025769975.1 Gallinago jamesoni
TGTTGTTTTGGTTTTGGTTTGGTTTGGCTTGGGTTTTTTCATTGGTTGAACTAGATGATCTTAAAAGGTCCCTTCCAACCTAGGTGATTCTGTGATTCTGTGATGGAAAAGATATATGACTGTCTGCACAGTGTCAGAAAGTCATACACATGTTCTTACTTCTTTTTCCTTCCTTGATAATCCACCTCAGCACTCAGTCTATTCATCTGTTTGGATGGCTTCCTTATTTGCCAGAAGCAGAGGGTTTTCCAGACTGGAAAGGAATATGCTATAGCTCAACTTCCTACAAACAATTCAGCAGTATACACTGGCTACATGGTAAATGGGGAAGTGGGCACATGCCAAAAAGACATAATTCATATATTCATGCCTTCAGAATCACACATATGCTCTTGTGGTACACTAAAATAGACTGGGGGGAAAAAAAAGGAAAATATTAAGACAATTTGTTAATGCGTCCGCTGATTTTGTAGGTCATACTATGGCAACTTGATGCATGAACATGAAGGCTTTTTTTCTATTCTTACATAGGACAACTGACAAAAAACCCTCAAAGTTTGACAATTCATTAGTGCTGAAGTGCAGATCACCCCAAGTAATTTTCAACTGAGTGATTTTGGATTTTTTGTTTAGATTAATGTTTACTCTTTTTTTTTTTTTTTCTTTATTCCCTCCTCCTTACTGTTCTGGAAAACACAAAAAATCCCTGGGTTTTGGACTTTTTCTTATCTCTACTATTCTGAATAATTTTTTGTTAAATTAACAAACACCAGATACAATATCTGCAGGAAGCACTAAAGCCCTACAATCTGTCACTGTCTTAATTATACAATGTGAGTGCATTCCCTCACTCCAAAACATTTCCTGTCCCTCAGAATACCAGAACGCTACATAAAAGGCTTTCCTTTTATTTTTAAAGATGCATTTTGTATAAAAATGTACAGTTTCATAACACATAATACTTCTGAAGAGCTACTTACTTGAGCTCTTGGTAATTCAAGAATTGTAATGCCTGGAAGGTTAAATAAAACAACAAGTTTTGTTTGCTTTTCTTTATGACTTATAGTGACACATTATGGAAGCTATTCAATATGTCATCTATACTTATCTTTCTATTGGAAGAAATTTACATTTCTGTTAAACTGATTTTGTATTGGCTTTAAGGCTTGCAAAAAAAGAGAACACTAGTCACAATCAGAAACATTTTTTCAAAAAAGACAAGTACATATTTACCTGTTAGGTGAAGAGCACTGAGAGTGGAACTTGACCCTTTATATTTTATTTCTTTCCAACAAAAATTGCACCACTTGTTAAAATACACACACACAAAAAAAAAAACAACCCACAATTGCACCATATAAATATCTAGAATTTTTTTAATCACAAAAATTTTACATCCACTTAGGTGATAGAGTTACAGTACATTGTGTTTTGCCACATAAATGAATGAAGTAAAACTAAAACAAGTTAATAATACATGGTGTGAAAAGTGTAAATGAACATCTCTCCCTGAAATCTGTTGTGAAAAATGCTCCCGGGTCCATTTAAGGGAGTGATAACTTCTAGGTAAAGCAGCCAGTTTAAATTCAGGCAGTGTTATCATTATTCAAGGGAAAGAATTATATATTCTGGGAATTGGAGTGCATGCACAAAATTTGACAGTGAGGTAAATTATCAAGCCAATGTCCAGAGGGAGCATGCTGCAAATAGGAATCATATCTTTAATTCAGTGTTCACTGGTATGATATCTTGTCTCTAAAACAGCTTAAATTGGGAACCAAGTAAAAGGTTTACCCTTAGTCTCAAACAAATGCCTGTTCATCCTCCACAATCCAGAGCGGTGTGCACCTACCTATCTCCAAGACGTAAGCATCTAGTGGATAAATCACAGAAATGAAGAACCAGTCTCAGAATATTCCCAGTGAAAGAAACTCATTTAAGTGTCTCTCTTGCCTTGCCCCTGGATAACCTTCCCTATCTAACAGCTTTCAGCTACATGAACAGTCTCTTTCTCTTCTAAATACTTTCTCTTTCTTCTAATGCATGCATTGGGCTTCCTTTCATCTGTGAGGTTGGGGTTTTGGCACAGAGTCTGCTGAGGACAGCTGACAGAATTCGAGGAGTACATATGGCACCCAATGGAGATGTTTCTACCTGTTGAGGATGACTAATCAAGAAGTTCAAAAGGTGGACCAAATACAAATTTGGTAGGAACCCATGAGTAAAAGAAATTTTCCCTAGTGATCTTCTGGATTCATCCCAGGATGTATTTTACAATTGAACAGCTGTGTATTTTTATGCTACCTGTCTCTATCTACATCTAAGGATATTATTTTTTATTTATTGCAGCAACCCTTTGAGGCCTCAGCCAAAACCAAGCCCTGCTAATGCTGGGCATGATAGCAGTAAATACTGTGAATACAAATGTTGTTGCAAAGAGCTCCAGCAGACCAAGGAAAAGAAACATTTCCATGAGTAGTTTACAGAAAGAAAACTGAGAAATAGAGGAATGATCAAGGCCTGCTGCAATACTGTAGGAGATCGTTTCTCCCTGAAGAGCACATTCAGTACAAAATGACCACAGAGATAAAACACGATTAACTGACTACAGACTTCTAGTTGTTGCATGAATTATTTGTTAGAATAACACCTTTGGTAGCTGAACTGTGATAAGGTAAAAAAAGGAAGTTTTTATCAGCTATATTTGAAACATTAATAAGTATAAACTTATAAAGTACAAGAAAAATTAAGTAATTACTTCACTTAATCCAGAAAGATACCTACATAAATCTTTTTCTGAAAAATTCCTATTGTTCACTGGTTATCAAGCTTGGTTTAAAGTTAGTACTACATGTGTAACTGCAATAAATATCCACAACAATGATTATTTTTCATTTTATAGTTTTAATGATCTAGCAGACACGATGTGTCAGTACTTGCAGTGTTATTACTACAATTCGCATATAACCCCAGGCATCATAGATGTTTTTTGAAAGTATAGTCTTTAGAATCACTACTAATTAAGGGAAGGATATTGTGTAGTTCAGAACTGAAGATTATTGTGAACTAAAATATCCTTAAGGGGGAAAGTTAATGCCTTAAGGTTCAGTGAATGCAAAGGCAAAAGAAGAGAGAGAGATTTCTAATTTCAAAGCTACAGATGAACAGCATCCAAAACACAGCAGTCCCGAAGATAGTTTTGTTTACCATTTGGAGCTGTGGAGAGACATGCAAATTCAGAGCAAACAGACTCTGTGGATGATTAATTTTCTTGTTTTATGTATATCAGCTCTTCACTGTGCAAGGTGATTGACAGGTGAACAGGAAATACTATTGAGTGCTTCTCTGGCTGTCTGCCGTACTCTGCTAATAACAAAATGACACCAACTTGGCGGATTGTCTTAAAAGTGAAAAAGAAACTTATAAGGTGAGAAGGCAAACATTTTCAGTTTATCTTCATACCTTTACTTAAGCAACTGTACTCATCTAGAAATTACTACTTTGTTACAATACAATTATTATAAGCCTTGACTTACTTTCCATTACCTGTTTTTCTGTTATCTGTATAAATATTTTAATTTCTCCTTATTTCCCTTTATTAATTTAAAGCTATTTTCACATTTAACAAAGTTACAAAACCAGATGCTTCTGTGCTGAAAATATCACCATGTGGGCTTTGGCTCAATCATGAATTAAACTTTTTTTCAGTTGTGACTGCTTCTAATTGGAAAATAAGAAATTAGGAAAACATTCAATGTATAATAAATATTAGATCCTGTTCTTGACTCTTGCCATTATAAATCTGACAAAATGGTAGGAATAATGAATGGATGCATTCGGTATCATCTGGCAGCAAATAATTTTATTCATCAGTAACAGTACTCAAGGATGTTGGAAAAAAAGCTCTTCAAGTTTTAGGTACAAAATAGCTACCTTTAGTTCCTAAAGCAAAAAATGTCATCCCTTAGATTAGCTAGAATAAAGAATTATTTCAGAAAAATTGTCCAAAGAGTCCCCTAAAAAGCTCTGTTACATAGGAAATACATCATCATCAGTGACTATATTCAAGGCACACAGTGCTGTCTATTCAATGTTTGATGCACATTTACCATCCAAGAAAAGCATCCCAGCTGCAGAAAATGGTTTGGTGACATAAAAGCTAGGCTGGTATCCCTCGAATCCGAGTTTCAAAATGCAGCAGGGAGTTTTCACATAATCAAATTGATGTCTCTGCAGTTTGTTATATTAGGGACTTCATCTGTTGAAGTAGCCTTGTGGGATCCTGTAGGTTTTTGTTTCACTGATGCATGTACTATCCATATCAAATAAACTTTGTAAAAATGAAAACCAGAAGACATATATTTGTTTGTAAAATAATCAGTCATGTCACTCACCCTGGAATTTCAGAATCAGACTGGGTTCTAAACGTATGCTGGAATTAATGATTTATTATTTAACTGGATTTTAACAAATTATTGTGGTACAGGTGATTCGCAAGAAGGAATTAATTATTTCGCTATCAAGGGCCTCAAGAGCTACCTGCTTGTCAGCAAAGTAAAAAGCTCAACTATAAACACAAGAGAAGTATAGCCAAATAGATATGACACTTCTACAGAGCAAGTGAACTTACAACTTAGAAATATATTACACTGTTTCTGTGCAGACATTACGAATGTCATGATTATCCTTGTAGCTATGGCACCTTACTTAAAAAATCCCCCTTGCCCATACAACACTGTAAAGCTGTTCAGTGATACACTGCACTGTACAGTTCTACAGTTCTTTGATCCTTTAAATTAAATAACATATTTGAGTTTAATCCCTGTAGCCTGAAAAAAGTCTGTGCTCATGAAGAAGAATGGGATTAACTCTGAGCGGCATGAGAACCCCAAATGGCCAGATGCTGTAAGGGACCAACCTGGTCGTCACATGCTGGTGAAAAGCAGAGAGATCTCAGGGCCTCAAGGGTGTTTCAGTAGCAACATAGCCTGTAGCTCTCTGTTAAAGGGAGGTGGTTAATTTTTAACTTGTGGGCAATAAAATATTTTGTCTGTTATTCTGAGCAGCCCCTTCAGTCCCTATTGTACATTTTACATAGTGCTGATGCATCCCTCAAAGTACCAGCAGCAAGATGGCAACGAGCAGGGAAGAATGGTACTGAGGCAGGCGAGAGGCTGTACGAACGAGAAAGTGCAGTGCAGACCTGAAGTGCTAGAGCTACATATGTGCCGTTCTCATCTCTTCTTGCTCCTGAAAGAGCACACAGCTCTAAGGGTCGATAGGGTGACTCAGGTTAGGAATCTAAATTGAGCTAAAAAGAAAAGGAACTGGGTACCCTAGAATGAGCAGCTTTAATAGCTGCTGACAGCCACAAGGAGAATTAAGGTTAGGCCCTCATCAAGATGCCTAGAAGAATCTTATGTTGTATACATTACTAATGTAGAAATTGCTGTATTTTTTTCCAAAGTTACTGTTTCTCTTTATTCACCTCTCCTCTATCCCCTTAAATTTCTCTTCACATAAATCCTTGGACACAGTATTGGCAAATGGAAAAGGATTAACATATTTTAAATATGCCCTTTTTATCAAGTTTGAATAGTGGCTCGAAGAACTCATCTGGCTTTTTCTGGAGTAATGAAATAAGAAGTGGTTATTTCCAGAAGCCATATCACACTACCTAATATTAATGTATCTTCTCAGTAATATCCCTTTCTGGTTAATACAGCAATGGTTATGTCTTCTGCAGAACTCAGGATATTTTCAGCCTCCCTATAGATTGTCTAATGAAGAGGATGTGCTGATAGAATATTCCCTGCATTTTTGGAGATGAACTGATAAGGTAGTCTGTGCTTTTGTTCTAGCCCACACATGGATTGTCATCATACCCTGTGTATTTTGTCTTCATTAGAAGTGGGGGAAAAAATTGGAGCTGTCAGATACTTTGGCTTATATTTAAAAACAATGTAAGGCTGAATATTTTTACCTGAATTGGAATATTCAGAGGTTGTAAGTACCTGTCAAAATATTTCCCAAAGCCCGTGGATGGACGAGGTTCGGTGCCTTTACATCTGTACTTCAAAAGGCCTCCTGCTCTGTCAGATATCCATCCTTTGAGTTTGGGCAATAGTTTCCATCCTGGTTGCTGTCTTCAGATCATGCCAATAGTGAGTGTATGGAGTAAGATGCCTGAAGTAACAGATACACGGAAAGGAGCCTGGGGCTTTCCATCTGCCTGGTAGTCAGGCACCAGCTGTTGAAAGACTATTAAGGAAAATCAGGCTTAGTCAACAAATCAGGTTACTTGGAAGAAGCAGTTGAATTAACAACAGATAAGTAAGGTGCCTTGAATTTTACTTTATACTCTCCCAATCTATTGATTCATATTTTAAGGATAAAAGGTATCACAATGATGATCTAGTCTGACCTCTTAAATGACCAAGGCAGTGAACTGCACCAGGCAATTTCTATATTAATAATCTCTGTTTGACTTACGCCGTATTTTTAAGTTGTCCAATCTTAGTTCTTCAGATGATGAAGAACCCACCTCAACCTTTGCTGACTTCTTCCAGTGATTAATTACTCTCACTATTAAAATTTCTGCTTTATTCCTAATTCAAATTTGTCTAACCTCATCTACTAACCGCTGGATCTCATTACACCTTTCTCTTTTAGATTAAAAATGCATCTACCATCAGAAATGTTTTTTCTATACAGTTACATAAATAGCATAATGAAGTCATGTTTTAACCTTCGCTTGGATAAACTAAATAGATTGGGTTCAACTAACAAGCCTCCATCTTGCCTTCACAAAAAAGAGCAGTGATACTTTTTGGAAGGCTTACATTAATTCACCAGATTTTTATTTTTTTCCAAAAGCATTCTGTACAGCTGCATGTGATTTTGTTTCACTTATTGACTTCCAGCAGAAATACCAGTAAAACTGCTCATTTTTTAGGATACAGTGACACAGGCTCAGCTCCACAAACACACTTAAGTGTAGTGATGCTGGTTATTCCCAAAGATAACTTTTAGTCAGTCATCTTCAGGAGCAGAATTTTCTTGTCATTGCAAGGTCGGACTAGATGACCTTTGAAGGTCCCTTCCGGCCCAGGTGATTCTATGATTCTATGATTCTATAAGGTGGGCTCCTAAGAACCTGATGTTATTCAAAAGGAGAACTGGACATGTAGAACTGGTATTCACAGACACAAGCAAGATGAGTGGGAAGATAGCCAATAAAGAGACACACGTTTCTACGGGTCTGCTTCTCCCAGGTTTACAAACCTGTCTGAGATTGAGATTCTTAGCCTAAGCCTCTCTTGGGTTTAGACACATAAGTCATCCACTTATGTGAAAGACTTTGAAGTATATAATACCCAATTCTGTCTTCCAAATAGAAAAAAAAAAAAAAAAAAAGAGATCTAATCTACTATGCTAGAGACAAAGATAACATCCATCCTCCTCTGAGAAGGATGAAGTTTAACATTCGGGCTTCACAGAGACAAAGAAAGCAAAATTGAGTCTGTGCATGAGTGATGAGGGCACTCACCTGGGAGAGAACAGTCATTGCCTTATTTATGAATGCTGCTCAATAAGGGTTTAATAGAAAATGCCTTAGTAGGCCTAAAAGCAGGGAGTCTTTCAAGAGCTGACTGCCCTTTTTAAGGAATTCTACAGTCTTTCTCTGATCCCATGTTCTCCTATTGTTGATACATTTTGTATACATAATATTATAAAATATTATCATATAATTGTATAATGTATAAAATTTAAGTTATTGAATTTAACTATAGCTATAGAATATAACAGCATATATATATTTTATATGTACATATATCAATGTAAATTCCACCATGCATATCAAATGCTTCTGTGAATCTGGATCATGTGGTCTAAAACCAAAGTAAGATATATTGCCAGCATCTCAATATTTTTTTTCTCACCATATTTAAATTATGTTCATTGATGCAAGAAGTACATCCTTAAGTGAATGCAATGAAAACGAAGATTGCTCATCTACTAGTTGAAGCTGCTGCTCAAAAATCTGTTCATTCTTTTGAGGCATATCTTTGCCCAAAGAAGCCATACAAATTTTACAGACCGTATACAGTGCATGCCATCCCCTTCAAATTCCTCTGGAGGCCATAAGGATGTTCAATCCCTGTAGAAGCACTATCAAAACTTGTGTCAAAACTGTACAAAACAAAGCACAAATAATCCATTTCTAAGTTGTGTACACTTTTCCTATTCAATTATGGAAGCTTTCTGTATCTTTTTCCTTTGAAAGTTCCAGTTTCATAAATCTGCTGCCGACACTGAAATCAAAGATTTTTACTTGATTGGACAATATTTGACTGTCTTCTGGATCAAATTCTGCACATAGTCAAAAGCATGGACATTCAAGTAAGGCCAAATAGACCATCATTATTATTCTGTCCTTTGCCCTGCCTCTTTAGATAGCATAGCCTTTTAAACCAAATCTATCTTTAATTATTTATTTATAGATACAGTTACTATCCACATAAGGTGTCTGCAGACCATAAAAATCTTACTTGTTTTCAATGAAAAAAAAAAAGAGATTTCTTTATTAGAAAAAAAAAAGGGGGGGGGGTATAAACTAATTTTTTATTTACTACTTGTAACAAATATTTTTAATTGACTGCCACCTCTACATATTTTAAAAGTGACACATTGCCAAATGCGTACTTCATACCACTCTTCCATTAAGATTATACTGTGGTAAAGAAAGTTTACTATGAATGTAATCTGTGAAGTAGCTAATCTATATAAAATATTTAAACTTCATTTGACTACATACTGATTTCAGTCTAGAGACCGTTTCCACAAAATATGTTCCACTGAAGTGCCAAATTTCCTGATTGCCCACACTGGCAAATGACAGGTGTGGGCTTGGGACATCAAGAGGAGACGTAACTTTGAGTTTGTGCAACTTTACAGGGCATTGCTGTAACAGAACTGAAGGTTTGAATGAGCTGCATTGGTAACATCTCCACTTGGAGTCCCCATGTCCACCAGTAATCATTCCGAATGGCCATAGGGCATAGTTTTTAGCATTGAGCCCACTGACTGGCTCCCTAAATTCCTTGATCTGTAGGGCTGTAAACCCAGCCGAGCAAACATGGCAGCACAAACCATGATAGGAGGTACTCTGCAGTGCCAGGGATGTCTGCAACAACTTCAAGGACACGATTATCCAGTAAGAGTGCAGAATAAAATGGTGATGCATCTAAGTATTCAACTAAGTACATTTGCACTGTCTCCTACAATCTATCCCTAATTATGGACATAAGTCTATGCTTTGATATTTTTCTTAGGGTTTCTATTGCTTTGGGGGATTTTTAGGTCTTTTTGTTAATTAAAGGTGTTGTGATGGCTTTATGCCTAAAAAAAGAAAGTGTTATCAGGCCCACAGTATTCAACCCTTGTTGATTCTGAGTGACAACAGACTATAGGATCTTTACAGGTTTTTCATGAAGTAGACAGTGGCTACTGAGAAGGGGTCTGAGGCTAGTATCTGTGGCAACAACATTGTCCACAATATGAAAAGCCACCTTTTCCTACATTCAGTATTGGTCACATAATAGTGGGTGTATTTGTACTGCATAGACTTTTGTTGCAACTGTTCCCTGTCTGTTTCTTTTTCACTTCCTGGGGAGAAACTTAATGCCTGTTTCCATAGCTTAGATACTCGTGCTGATGTACAATCTTCACAAGGGTTATTGCCATGGTCAACATAGAAAGTGTGCTTTAGTATGAGAAGAAATAACTTGTATTTCCTTGAAATTCTAGGCTACATATACAGTGCCCTTACACTACATTTATCTAATGTATAAAGCAAACCTACCCAGCCTAGACCTAGGCACTTTGCTTCTATCAGAAAAGCAGTAGACCCCTGACTTCAGGTGTATTTTTAATAGAAGAACTTAATGAAAAGAGGTTTCCTAAGAGTATTACAGAGTCATTTGTCTAAATGTCATAGATGTTCCAGAGACTGTAAAGTCAGCTTCTTCGGGGAGAAAAAAAAAGAAGATTGCCTTTTTGGATTATCACCTTGCCCTTTCTCTAAGATGCTCACATTAAGATGAATGAAATGATTGTCTAAGAAAGGCCTTGGAAGTCTACTGGAAAGAAAGCATCTTCTAAACAATTCTGTAATTCACAGTCTCCCTCCTTCCATACTATGACTTCAATGAGTCCCGTTATGATATTCAACAGCAATGGATTCAATTAA
Source organism: Gallinago jamesoni (assembly GCA_025769975.1). Lineage (NCBI taxonomy): Eukaryota > Metazoa > Chordata > Aves > Charadriiformes > Scolopacidae > Gallinago > Gallinago jamesoni. The sequence continues at coordinate 25,739,456 of JAOQGH010000001.1, forward strand.
ATAGCTGGATGACCATGTCTTGTAAGTAATTATGAGTGTTTTCAGCTAAGCCAACCAGTGTCCCGATTTTTAAAGAGTGAATGATAACCTATCTGGCAGATTAATTCTCATGTATAACCTCTTGCTCTAAAATCTTCAATCTGCAGCATTTTTTTGGACTGAAAATGTATTAACAATTGACCCAATAACCTCCCTATTATTGTTCATTGTTGATTTTTTTTTCCGTACCTTATTGCAAACTCTGTTTTTGTAAATGCTCCATAACATACATTGCCTGTGGAAGTAAAGTAAATGTGCTAAGCTATCAGGGAGTAAATGACTTTGGAAATTAGTTGGAGGTTAATTCTTTGCCTCATTGGCCCCCCAAAGTAGCCAAACTGTAATTGATTTTGATGGCATTCACAAAGTGCCTTGGCCTGTTGAATAATGAAGGAGCACTTACGGAGACAGCCACTGAATATAGCAACAATTATGCAGGGTATCAATGAGACATCATTAAAAGTTTAATGCTTCCGCACTTAATCAACCTTGCCCTACGTTTAACAGCTTTGTTGCTTTAGGAAATCTGCAAAGTTTCAAGTGTCAGTGTGTTGTATATATTTTACATCCATCAATTCAGAGAAACGCTCGCTTGGGGTAAGCATGTCTAGTTCTGATCACATTTAAGAAGCTGTTAAAGCATAAAACAAAAATGATAGACAATTACTGGTGCTGAGAAAATGTCAGGTTCTGCATGTCTGTGCTGCATGGAGCTTTTATCTCTCACATGGTCACAGTGCTCTAATGGCAGCATCATTTCACTTTGTTGTTTACTTACAGGTAACATGAAAAAGGTCAGATTATTTTTTAGTCATAACAGATTCAGCTAATGGACTATCAAGCAATTATTCCTTGGGCTTTTTAACTGTTTTATACAGTTTGTTTTATGACTGGCAGTGGTGGTTATATCTGTGTCCTAACAATAATTTATTGAAACTTTAAACTTTTATGCTTGTGTTAAATAATTACTCAAGTAGAAGCCGTGAGGAGTTTGAGAAGCTAATGAACCTAGACTATACTGTCATGATTTGTACACAATTGCTAGCCACCTCAGCCAATGTCTGAGGGAAAAAATTGCCTAAATTACGAAGCTTGCATGCAGCAGTCTACTACGCAGCGATGAATGGGCATATGACATGAAGGTCACGGTGGTATTTAAAAATATCACACAATGCATGTTGAGGAGGACTTTTAAAGGCAGGTTCAATATCATTCCTCTAAAGACACTTTTGCTATGGATCATTATAGTTTTGGGATACTAGCTCAGCATCTGAATCCTGAACTATCAGTCCCACATTACTTCAAGAACCCTGTCAATATCACCCCACTTGCAACAGAAATGTTGTAGATGTCATGTTTCCTGATTTTAACATGGGAGCTCTGATCTTGGTGATTTAAGGAAGGTGTCATCTTCTCTCAGACTAGTTTTGAATATCTCTCTTCAACATATGCACTATACATCTTATTCAGAGCCAGGCCTTACCTGCACTTTCAGACACACTCAAAAAGCATAGTTCTTGGTACTTATCGCTTGTGAATAACTCCTGGATGTGTTTCACGCTGCCTCAAGGAAAAGTATCTGTCATTCCACTTGGTCAAGCTTTATCTTTGGGTGCCTTGTAAAATTACAAATGTCCAACCTTTTGACACCTAACTGTCTTTAATAACCTTTGTAATATAACATTGTCAAAGACTTTTTGAAAATCCAAATATATTGTGTACCTGGTTCCTCTTTGTCTGTATTCTGTGATACTTCCAAAGAGCTCTAGCAGATGAGTAAGGCAGGATTTCCTTCTATCTGTTAACTCAGACATGCTGCCTCTTTCCGCAGACACCATTTTTATCCATGCATTAAGCTGTAATAGTCATTATTATAGACTTAATCATCTAACCAGAGGCAGAAGTCAGGCTTACCAGGATGTAGTTTGTAAGATTCCCTCAAGAGTACTTTCTGTGGTTGGGAGTTCTACTGGCAGTTCATCAATACTCAGATACAGGTGCTACTTGTGATGACAGCACCTGTCATCTTGGACAACTGCTCCACAATTTCACGTATGAGTTCTACCTTGGTGAATACCATCCATCCTGCTGATTTGCTGAGATCTGTTTGGTCTCATACTTTCTGCATATTTATTTCAAACTAACCTAACTCCTCCGACCTGTTACCAAAAAAAATGCAGCAGATGTGAGATTCTCCCCAGACTGCTTCACCAGTAAAGAAAAAAAGTAAAGAATTTAATGAACTTCTTTGCTGTTATTATCATCTCTGAGTGCTCCTCTTCTATTTTTGTCATTAGAAAGCTCCACCATATCCTATATGGCTTCCTGCTTTTATTGCTTTTAAGAAACCTTTACTGTTAGCTCAAGCATCCTTTGAAAAGTGCACTCTTGATTTCCTATTTACATCTGACCTGTCAAAGTATGACCTGCCAGCAGTTTTGCTTTATAACTTTTGCTAATGTTTAACTTTCATACAGTTAAAAAAAAAAAGTGTTGTTGCTTTTACTTGCAGTATTATAAAGCACAGCATTGATATGTGGCTTATCACATATTTGGTTAGTCAGAAATGGATATTAACATTAGAAGACATGAATTCCAAGATAGAGACAAAGTTGACATAGGACTTCAAAAGTCCTTTAGGTGGACTTTGAGAAAGCCCCTCACCTCAAAGTATTGCAGCTGTACAAGGGCTTATTGAGAGATTTATATCATGGATCCCTTTACAATCAGGTTGTCTTGAGGGTGGAATGACCTGGGTTTGTTCTTGAACATTCTTTATGTGAGTCAACCCAAAGCAATAGGTCTTTTACCTAAGACGTGCAGAGTTTACATCATCTATATATATATATTTATGATCTTTCCTTATATTTACTTTATCAGTCACTTATTCACAGCCTACTACACTTACTTATCTCAGCGAGTGAGTTCCTCCGTCCGCTGTAGAAGACTGACAATTTGTTCATGCTCTTTCTTATAAAACTCTGTGATATATTAGTTATTGAAAGTTATAGTACATAATTAACATTTGACACTGTAGGATACCAGTTCTGTTTTGTAACTCATGTTCTATTTCAGATTTAGTGCAGTGGACCATTTATATCTAAGTTTTTCTAACAGGTCAATGCTATTCCTCCCTAGAGATACATAAATATTGAAGAGAAGTTTAGTGAAGCATAAGTTTCCATATATGCCTGTCTTTGTCCCTGAATTCTCTTTAAAAAAAAATTTTTTGCAACTTTTTGCAATAAATAATTTCAAATCAATGTCCAGTAATAAAACTGAACATTTGAAATGTTTAACAATATTTTACTTAGATCAAATCAAAAGCTATTGTATCTATCATAAAGGGAAAGTGGTAGGGACATAAATCAATAGAACATCTGTGATCTTTCCCCCCCCCCATAATTCATCTGCTATTGCTAGATGTAATCGTAAAAGGGCAAACACTGAACAGAATATGTTACAGTCACACTTGAAATTGCATTTAATCAGAGCAATCATGTCCCAACGTAACTTACATTGTTTTCTTTCTAATGTCTTCTATAGCAATTCCACTAGCAATACATACTTAGTTAAGAAGCTTTCAATTTGAGGTGCTAATGTAATCTGCCATGATTAAATTCCAAAATACTGGGCTGCAGCTCTACTTCCAAAGCAGTGAATGCTTGAAAATAGTACCTTCTCCTGCCCTAGGGGCCAGATCTGTTATTTCTCAAGAAGAAATAATGTTTTGTAGTAGTAGTAGAGCTGTATAATGACATATTTAATTGGTGCAAGGGAAAATCAGTATAGTACTCTCTAAAAGTCAGTGTGGCTCTCTGCCAGCTGGTCTGTCATCAAGTGCTAAAAATTCACTTAAAATTTGCTAACAAAGAATTGTAGTTGTTTGTGGCCTCAGCAAACTGTATTGGGAAAAAAAATGTATTAATGTGTACTCATATATCTTCATTTGGAGCTGGGGTATTCACAAAAGTTCTCTGATTTTACCCAGATACACTTATTAAGCTTATTATATCTTGATGAAGGCTGTGCTAGGTGCCTGGTGGCTGAAGAAATAAGATCATTTGCAGTTATTCTTCATACTTTCCTGTTTAGTATTGGGGAAGATGGCAAAGCAGAAAGGGAAAAGCAGAAGACAAAGATTTTGTCCTCATCTAAGACCTGAAGCTCTTTCCACAGTCTGGAAACCGGACCCTCCTTTTTGACGAAAGGGGAAAACAGCACTTCAGCCTTTATTCGTCATCCCATTTCAATAACTGCTTTTTTGTGTCTCTCATTAGCACATCTCCATCCATTCACTAAGGAACGTACTCTCTTTTCTCCTTTCCCACACTGTAAGGGAGTGCACATGGTCTCTTCTGGGTGACATGGCCCAGATAACAGCTAATGGCAGGAATGTGAGTGTAAACAGTGTGTGAATAGAATGTCCAAAATTTTCCTTTGACAAGATATTTGCCAAAAATACTGGAAACGCCTCAAGGAAATTCCTAATAATGAAAAGACAGCCAACTTGAAATAGTAATCACTGAATTGAAGGGAGACTCTTGAGAAACAAGGAGTTGAAAATAAGTGTCCTAGAAGCATGAAAAATTGTGACACCTTAAAGGGAGAAGAAAGAAGCAGAGCAGCTGTGACAATGAGTTTTGGCACAGCCAGAAGTCATGGCCTCCTTCTAGGCTGGCCTATCCATCAGACACTATGAGGAGCTTGCTTCCAGGTAGAGGACTGACAGCAGCCATGCAACACATAGGGACTCACACAAGGGGTGTGTTTTTGTGACCTCATAGAGGGCTTTCTCTGTGGCATGTGTGTTGGCAAAGCATAGACAGCAGAGTACACAAACAGCTAAAACACTCATGTCTTGAACACAGATGTCTAAATAGGGCAACAGGCACTTCCAGAGAAGGTGTATATGCTTATAACCCACGTGTCCAGGGGTGGGGAGCAAAGGGGACCTGGGGATGTAGACATGTGTTGGGCGTTGGTGAGGTTATAATTTTGTGGGATTAGTGATAGAAGAATGTTTAGAATTTTTGTGGGTGTTTTTTAACATTTTTAAGTGTCTAGTACTCTAGCTTATCTAGTATTGTGGTATTGCTGATCCTGAATGCATAGTTCACTGATTGCTGGTTGATTATGTGGAGTTCATAGATCAGTAAACTACTTGATTTGAATGCTGGTCTGACCTAAACCATGTTAATCAAGTGTTTTCGATAACACTTTGGATACCCTCAAAGTACAGTAGATGCTGCAGGCATTCTCTGTTTGCTGTAATCTCCCAGCATGGAAAGACTTTTGATCTTATCTCTACCATAAGATCAGTCAGTCTCCTACTTCTTTTTTGTCCCTGTGTTTCATTCCACAGTTGGCTTAGTTTTCCTTCCCAACAACCGGTAAAGCTTGGATGAATCTCCTTTTCCACTTCATTTTTCTGTTCCATTGATTTTTTTAGGATACTATATGCCTTAGGATGCAAAGCATAAGTATGCATAGACTCTGAGGCTGGGATCAGGGGTGCTTAAACGTAGCTATCCACATTTCCTGCCTACTCCAGTTACATCACCCACACTGAATGATTTGATTTCTACTTCTAGTCCTTCTGAAGATTATGGTATCATACACTGCCTATTGTATCGGATATAATTTATTGATGCATTCTGCCAAGTTGACATCTCCTAGATGTTTCTTCTGGTCTGAGTTCTCAGACTGCTCACCACTCATTCATCTCCATGTACCTCCCATTCTGTTTTCATTCTCCTGCCTCCCTTGTTACAACCCAAACCCGTTTCCTTAATTATCTTGCCCTTTATTCACTGTCCTGTCAAATGAACAATTAGTGTCTTTCAAAACACACTTGAGGCATTTTGAATTTTCCTGCACAGATCACATGACAGCTTACCTTACTCTCCCACTCTCCCCATCCCTCACATTCTCCTCTATGTGGATGGTACCAACACTTCCGCAAGTTCCAGCTCACCAAGAACTCTGCTAAGAGGTGGCTAACGTGTACAGTTAGAGGCCAGATTTATAGACCAAGGGTGTCCCTCAGAGCCACTGCAGCCTGTGGAGATAGAAACCCTTGTCACTATAAGTGTGAACAAGTCCTTGGTTTCAGCAATGAATGATTTGTGGAGCTGAACTCTTCCTTTCATGATGTTTCTAACACTGTTTTTCCAAAGAAGCTGAGGAGACTATCTGGGATAAACGCTAAGTGACTAAGATCAATCAGAGGGCAGGCACAACCCCAGGGAAGGCTGACTTGCACAAAAGAATTTGGGATGAATGAGCTCAAAGAGATACGATGGCAGGTGGGTATGAGTGTTCATGTTGAGAAAGGAGGGTTCACAGCTTTTTTTCTGATAATCCCATATTGAAATCTCCACTATCTCTAATTTCATAGCAACACAAACAAGCTAAGGGATTTTAAAACTTTTAAAAAGCCATCTTTTTTTTCATAATAATAATGAGTTTCTCAACCTCAGTAATAGAGGAGCTATAATTTAAAAACCTTTACTTATGATTTTCACTGCTTCACTGGTTATGTTTTCTATACTGAAATGTTGCAGTGAAATATTACTTATAGCCAAGTAACCAACCAGCATAAAATCCTACATAAATCCTGTTTGTGCTGGATAATTTGTGTCCAGTTCTTTGGTCAATAACTCTGTATCAAAATTTATAGAGCTACAGTCCTATGTGATCCACACTATTTGAAATGGAAGTCAGGTTTACCTGGCACAAAAACTATAACACATTCAGGCTCCATGACCAAAATATGATTTCGCCTTCCTAATTGGAATTTAGCCATATTCAAGACCATAGCACAATAATGAGAAAAAGGGACTATCTTTAAACTATATAGCTTATATACTGGGCACACTCAAGCTAATTTGCTCAATCAAGAAGAAGGAAAATTAGTCCGTATAGAATTTCATGCTGTCATGGTGATAGTGCTTCAATACTCAAGATGGCTAATTTAAAGTCAGCTCACAGATCATTGCATTCCCATGATGTCTACTGGATAGGCCTGGTCTAATCGAAGCGGCAACTTTTTTATTTTGAGTGTGGGTGATTATTAAAATCCCAGATTCCACATCATCAATGTGCTCTGTTCACATGAATGTTTCCCTTAACATCACAACACAGCTGACATGACTAAAGATCATCATGTATAATTTTTTACAGAATAACAACCAGTCTAATAACTGAAAGTATGTCTTACAACTTAAGACACAGGGCTGGCTAGTTCCTTTCTTATATTGACTTAAAAGACATCACTTTGTATAGCTGCAACTCATGTTTCCAAGCTTGGGTCTTCCCACTCTTGCTGCTTGTCTCAGAGATGAAACTGCAGAAAACAAGAAGTGAAAGAAATTTATTTTTATTGGAGCCAAACATACATTTCCTTCTTCAGTGTAACTCTTAAACAGACCACACCAGCAGCTGAAGAGGAACAATCTGAGATATTTCACAGATGGTGCCTCTTACAAGAGCTCACCAGTCCAGAATCAGACTGGCTGAAGTCTCTTAAGTGCTTTTGAGTTGGAAGTTAGCTTCTTCAGTACTGCATTTTGAGAAGATAGCATATGATGTCAAAAAATCATTAATTTAATTACATTAGCTCCTCTTGTGCTGCTTGCAATCAATGTGTTTGTCAAATTTTCCATAAAAACTTCTTGCAATTTGTGCATAGGCACATATGATATTTTATACAAATACAACAGCAGTCAACTGCTCACAACTCAACTACAGTTCTAAGACAGAGCCAAATTTTTTTTCATTAAATCTACCAGACAATGTAATATTTACTTCAGGTACCACAGCAGCACTGTGTTATCTTCTTAAGATCCACTAATCGTAGAAATCTGTGTAAAATTATTCCTTTTAAAAATATATAAAGGTTTTGGTGTCACATCTGATAACATGATTAGATTACTCATCCATATTTTGTCATGAATTGTGCGAATTCTGCTTTATCTGAATGGTCTTATACAGCATTTATCAGAACAGGCTACCTTTCAACTGCACTTTCAAAATCATTTTCAAATGCACAAAATAGCTCTTCTTGCATTTTAAGATGGAAGAGGTTAGATGGTTTCAAATGACATTGTGATATGTTTCATTCAGTTCATAAACCGGTGCTAGAAAGGCAGGTCCTTCAATACTTTTAATAAAAATTAATAAATTCTGTTGATATGCTCCAGCATCAACATAAAAGGCATTTAATAACCACTTTCTCCAAGGCTGTTCCCCACGGCCTCCTCCTAGAGAAACCACTAGACAAGTGGTCTGTGTGGCGGGTGGGAACTGGCTGACAGGCCGCACCAGAAGGTGGTGGTAAATAGCTCCTTTTCAACCTGTCACAAGTAGCATTCCTCAGGGATCAATACTGCACGCAGTGTTATTTAATATGATCATAAGTGGTGATGGAATTAAGTGTACCCTGATGAACTTTGCTGATGATGCCAAACTGAGTGAGGAAGTGGACAATTCATAAGGGAGAGCCACCCTGCAGGAAGACCTGGATAGGGTTAACAAGCCCTGGATTGAGCTAACAAGAACTTTATGAAGTCCAACAGGGACAAGTGTAAGGTCTTGCACCTGGGAAAACGTCATCCAGGAATGCAGCACAGGCTGAGACCTACCCAGCTGGGGAGCAGCTCTGTGGAAAGGCAACCTGGGGGTCCTGATGGACAACAAGCTCAATGTGAGCCAACAGTGTGCTTCTGTGGCAAAGAAAACTAACAAGCTAACAGGATGCTGGGTGGCATCACCAAGGGTATCACCAGCAGAGATAGAGAAGTCATTATCCCACTCTACTCAGTGCTTGTCAGGCCACGCTTGGAATATTGTGTTCAGTTTTGGTCCTTGCCATATGGAAAAGATGTGGAGAGGCTGGAGAGGGTTCAGAGAAGGGCCATAAAGACTATCAAAGGACTGGGAAGCCTGCAGTGTGAGGAAAGGCTGAGAGAACTTTATGTTCCAGTATGTAAAGAGTGGCCACAAAGAAGGTGGAGACTCCTTTTTTTGTAGGAAGTCCCATGGAAAAGATGAGGGGTAATGGGTACAAGTTACTCCTGGGGACATTCTGACTGGACAGAAGAGGAAAGTTTTTCACAATGGGAACAATCAGGCATTGGAATAATCTCTCCAAGGAAGTGGTGGATTCCCCAACATTGGACACTTTTAAGATTCAGCTGGACAAGGTGCTGGGCCTCTTGTCTAGACTGTGCTTTTGCCAAGAAAGGTTGGACCAGATAATCCTTGAGGTGCCTTCCAACCTGATATTCATGATTCATTGTATCCCTATATACCAATTATAAGCACAAGTTTGTGCATACACATCTCCATATTCATTATTATTCTAAAATTTATTTTTTATATTGAAAATATGTCAAAAGAAATGTTTTCAAAACAGTTGTAAAAAAGCACTATTGAAGTATCCTTATTTAGCAGGTCATTTCCTTTAGTTTCATGACTAGGGGAGATATGTATTTTACATAATAGCTAAGAGCTTAGTCTCTCAGTCTGACAAAGTAATACATACACATACAGATTTCTGGGGAAGCCTTTTAAGTTAACAACAATTGTCCACTGGGAGGGGAAAAAAGTCTATAAAATGTCTCTTCATAAAACTTACATGCAACACAAAGATTAGTGAAGAGCTAAACAAAGGAGGAATAAAGAGCACACTAATTATTTGTTAAACAGGACAAGATTTCACACGTGCAAGGAAACAAACATCCAGGAACCAAGGATGTGGACTGAAGAACTGAGAGCTGAGGACTCTTGCTTGAAATCCGCAATTGTGAACACAGTGAAACCGTGGTGGTTACAAAAAACTAAGCATGGTCTCTCAGTTCAGAATATCAGTTAAAATGTTTAACAAAAGGCATAATATGCAAGTAGACATATCTGTAAGAAGGATGATTAAAAGATCTTGCCACTGCATTTTTTTCTGGATAAATGTGCTCTGCATTATTGTCCCCTCCCAGTGCCTACATGATAGTGTTACAGTCTGTGCTGCCTTTTTAACATTGGGCAGGAGAGAAGGAAGAAATTTTGTCTAAAAAAGATTGAGACAAAACAAAACCATATGATTAGGACTCTTGTGGAACAAAGGCATGGGGACAACTCCCAACGCCAAGGTTTGGAGAAAGAGGCACTGATTGTTTCTTTGTTAGCCAGTGACAGTTTAGCAATAAACGTGCAAGCAGACTTGAAATAGTTACTAAAGACAAGATGTTTACCTTCTTTTGGATATGCTCCCCTCAGTCTGTCATTCTGTCAGTTGGCCTGTTTCTTCCTGGGTACACAAAATAGTAGAATTTTAAGAGTATAAGTAGTACTTAAGCGCCTCTGGTCTCTGTGTTGCCTAAGTGATTTGTTTCTGCATTTAAGCATGTAAATTCCGCTATGGTTTCTCTTTAGGTTGTGAAATCCTGCTTAATATTTAAAAATAAGGGGGTTTTTGTAGCACTTGATTTACTCCCTGCCAGTATTTATGAGTGGTGAGAAAAAGAATTATGAACGGCCTAACTTGGAGAAGCTCCAAACAGAAGGAAGGAGCTACGCTTGATGTCAAAGAAAATGAAAGCATGCTCTGTAAAGATTAGAAGTTGCTCATCAGCTTTTGCCTTTGTGAGTTGTGTTTAGGAACATGAATCCCAGGAAATTAAATGGGGTTTATTTAGCAAGAATTCTACAGAATTAAAAAATTATGTCTGGCAGATAAATGCTAAATCTTATGAGGCAAAGAAAGAGAAGTTTCATGCTGCATAAGGAAGCAGTTAGCAAATTAGAGATTTTTAGAGTGTTGTTTTGTTGGTTTTTTTTTGTTTTTTTTATTACTTCAAAAGTTCAAGATAAGGCTTTGTTTAATTGGCTTTATTAAACAAACTATTAGCAAAAAACCCAGGTACTAAAAAGTCTCTAAATCTGCTGTCTTTCTTTGTCTTGCAAAACTGCTGAGATACAAAAACTTTGATTGGTTTTATTATTATGCTTCAGACATAAATTACATTGTGATTTATTGTTCTTCATAGCTAAATACAGCTGTATATATTTCAAAATACATGCAATTTTCATTTTATTGCTGCCTCCTTTGCTTTACTTTCTCTAGTGTATGGGGATTATTTCAAGATTGCTTAGGCTTTTATAAATATATGACCTTACATTCCCAAAGGTGAAATTTTGTAGACAGAGACTCTTATGCATGTTTATGTCTGGATTTCCATAAGACATGATGTGTGTGCTTAGAAATGAATATCACTTCTTTGCAGGAGGGCAATGGATTCATCCCATTAGTCCTCACAGGCTGGAAGGAAGAGAACGATGGAAGCTGGTTCAGTCCTGAGGCTGCAGCAGGCACAGCAGCAGCTGTTACACAATGTGCTCTTAGTGTGGATGAAATAGGTCAAGCTGCAGGCTGACTGGTCCTTGGACAGGCTGCAAAGGGTAATGCCTCGGCACTTCATGACTCTCATGTGCCAAGAGCACATCTCTGCTTGAATGTTGTGACATGAGCTGCTGTCACTTATGGCAGTATTCTTGCCTCATATTGCACTGGTTCCTTAAGGAAATATCTCTTTAACCACACATTGGGTATTTACAGATTATTGCTGCTCATCTGGCTCGGGACAGAATGGCTGGCTGGAGGTAACTGCACAACAAGTGTATGATGGAGGAGTAGCTGCTGAGAGAAGGAACAGAGAAAGCCATTTCACCTCACTGTTATTCTCCCTTTCTCCTTTCATCACACTCTGCTCCATTTAGCCAATTTCCTTTCCCTGGCATTCCATGAGGAATGGAAATGCTCAAACTTACCCATTTTTACTGCCTAGGAAGGGTGAGTGCAGGAAAAGAGTGGAAGCCAATGGATGATCTAAGTTAAAGCACAGCCCTCAGTCTCCAGAAAGCAAAGATGAGGAAGCAGCACAGTGAAAAATATGGCAGTTAAAAGCTGAGTAGGATACAAGACATGGTTGCAATTCTAGAAAAGTGATTGCTTGCTCTTAAACCTCTGGGATCTTTTACAGAATCCAGTTTAAGTTTAGAAAGAAATCTAATTATGAGGCTGTTAACACTTTTAAGTAGAAGCTAAGCTCAGCTTTAAACCAAGACAGACGAAGTACCTTTGCTGCAGTGTCACTAATTGGTCATTTGGAGCACTGGGATTGCCAGGATTGACACAGTGAAAATGAAAGGCAATTCGTGAGTCACTGGTAATGAAGTAGGGAGGAACTAAAGGAAAATCTGTTTTACCGCTGGTTTGGCAGTTTCAGAACATTAGCACGGTAGCCCAGCAGCAGAAAGCAGAATGCTACACTGAGGTAGCAATGCATTTTTGATGTGTATTTCCGCAGACATTTAGTGAAAACAGAGGACAGCTAGCAGATGTGGTGAGCTGACCCAAGGATACTTTGGTTCTTCATGTCAATGCAAGACAGCAATATTGCACCTTATCAAAGAGCTTTCATTTCACACCTGACTGAAAGCCAAAATGCAAAGTCCCAAAACAGATCCCACTTTTGCATTATGTCAGTCTGAGTAGTCAGAGTGCATTAAAATTGCATGTGTCAGAACTGGCTGTGCTACATATGCTTAGCTGGTGCTCATCAAATGACTTTCCAGCCTGCTATGTGTAGCAAAACTGAGAAGAAATAGTTAGGAAGTGTGAATCTGATAATCGGAGAACACGCTGGCCTTATTAGCTATAAGAAAAAGACCCTGCTCCCTGAGCAATTTCTGCAAACTGTCAAACATCACCAGACATGACAGCTTTTGCTTGGCTCTGGGATAGTATCCACGCTGTAAACTATTTGCCTGGGGTTCTGCAGATAATGGAGATGGAACAAACACTGCAGTAAATGAACCTGTCTGTCTCACAGGATGACATCAGACTGGATCTCCACACGAAGTACAAGTATTATTATGGAAATTGCATCTTGACACTTCGATATAGAAACACTTCCAGAATATTTGGAATATATTACCTAAAATTATTTGTCTTGGGTGGGAAAGAAACAAACATACCAGCAGAGCAGCAAGGAGAAGAATGACTGCACTTTTTGTTTTTAATAATTAGATAAATGCATTAAAAATGCATAATGAAGTATAAACACTAGATAACAGGTCAGGGACCATTTCTTAAAAATACTTATTGACATACATTGTCCTTGTTCACTCTGTGGTGTGCCCCTGAAGCCAAGGGTAAATAGGGTATAAAAACCAGTCAGGGTTATGATCAAATATGGCACAGCCAACAATTGCCACAGTCGAAGCTGCAGTTCTGCTGCAGTGAAGAGCCCTCCAAGAGTTCTCTAAAGAGAAAGACAGCCTCAGTTATTCTCACTTGTGTAAAAAATGAATTGGAAATGTTCTATTCTTCCCCTCACTTCCCTGGAAGCCTGACAACTGGCATGGGCAATACCTGTGCACCATCTCCCTGCTCTCTGCACCTGAGTAAAGCTGCCAACCACACCTTATTCCTGTGGGAGAAAAGGTGCTGGTTTTCAGGATCAGGATCCAAGTGACACTTCTCTACTTCACCATCTGTCTACTAATTACCAGCTTCCTTTCACTCAGTAAAGCAGCCACCATCAGCTCCTGTTGCTGCAGGTTGAGAGACATTACAAAGCCAAACGCGACAATTTCAGCGGTGGACATGACGCTGGGGTTGTATCTGAAAGACTGGTCGTAAGAGTCATAAGCTGGGAGAAGACAAAGAATTGATCTCTGGGTGTGATGCGAGTCACACTTCTGAAAAGCTAAACATTTTTCAGAAAGCATGGTATAAAGCCCATAATAGAGGCGATATAAAGCAACCTTTAAAAAAAAAAAAAAAAGAAAAAGATAGCACATATGCATTAATGGACATATTTCTGTATGATCCAGTTTTAAGGAGAAACTGTTCCTAACTCTGTATTTTATGTATGTTCATGCACAAAAAATAAAATAAATAAAAAAGAGTAAAATTCAATAAACATTCAGTTAGGAAAAGATTAACCATAAAAATGGTGCAAGTGGATGAATTATGGAAGTTCTTTGGTACACTAGTAAACAACAGCAGGGAAATTTCAGACATTGCTACAACACTTGATAGTGTCTCCCACTGGTGAAGAAAGCAAGGGAAATTACTGGCACTGAACTACATTTATTTTCATTTTAATTTAAAGAACGAAAATTGTTATTACAAGGAAGACACTTTCTCAACAATGAATAATTATATTTTTATTGGAGAGCTGGGGAAGTTGAGGAATTAAGGATGATTTTTCAAGTCTTTACAGACAAAAGAAGGACAAATTGCTAGTTCACACTGTTCTATGAATTATATACTGTATACCATTTTTCACTAAGTACATCCATGATTTAAAGTATCTGAAATGTTACCAGTGAAACTCTATCCTTCAGTGGGAATTAAGGTTTTAAAATGGAGAAAAAGGACGTATCCAGGAGGTGATTTTAAAATAAATATTTTTACAAAATATATCACATACCTTTGAATACTGCTCTTACATTTGTCATTGTAACTTTTATAATTAATTTTCTTACTTTTTGTTTATTTCTTTTATTTATTCCTACATCGTCAGGTTTAAGAAGAAAGAGGTAAATGCTTATTAGATAGCACATGTTCCTTTGAAGAATGTTGGGCGTTATTACTTATCATTCTAGATATTAATTTTATTTTTTTTTCTTGGTCAGAGATAATAGTATACAGTTTCTATGATGTTCTGACCACTATTTATGTTATGAATAGCTTCTTTTTCAGCTTTTACACACAGGAGGATTAATCCTGTACTCTCACTTCCCACTATGATTCTTAGACTTTCAGAGTGATCCATACTTTGGTGATCCCTCCTTAAACAAAATAAGTCAAGGATCTGTGTCCACAGAATGACTTTGGTCTTTGAGCCCAGAGTCTTCGCCTAAGCAGAGGTATTTCCATCAGGGAAACAGGTTCCCATGGTTCCTTTTACAGAATCACAGAATCTTAGTGGTTGGAAGGGACCTTTGAGATCATCGAGTCCAACCACATTAAAAAAAAA
>JAOQGH010000001.1:25754641-25770740 GCA_025769975.1 Gallinago jamesoni
ACAGTAGGTCTAGCAAGGCACCTCCCCTGGTAGGCTCACCTACCATTTGCGTCAGGAAGTTATCCTCCATACACTCGGGGAACCTCCTAACCTGCCTGCTCTCTGCTGTGTTATATTTCCAGCAGATGTCTGGTAAGTTGAAGTGAAAAGAAGTATGGGTACCCAGAGTGATTCAGATGTGCAGTCCTTCTCCCAGTGAAACTGTGTTCTGTCTAGTTACTCTGTAGGAAATTTACTAAAACTACAACCTAAATATTTCATTACATTTCTGAAGTTAGGTGGTGGGATGAATGTGTTGGGTTCACTGCAACAGAATACAAATCTAATTACCAAGGCTAACAATGCAGAAATCAAGAGACCTCAAACCCACCTGATACTTGTCAACACACTGATTGAGGAACTGCCTTCAGGAAGCAGGTGGAATTCAGAACAATGCTTAAACTTCTACTTAAGGTATTTTATTTGATGTCACTGGGAATGTCTCTACCATCTTTTTTATTCTAGGGGGGGATGTTAAACTCTCTTCCTCAAGTCATTCCACTTTTCATGACCTAATTCATGAGGGGTGGGAGGCAAAGCAAGAGAGAATAAACAGACAGACACCTGAAGACCACAATCAGATGTTGTCCAGCAATGCTGAATTAGCATTTTTTCTGCCTCTTTGGACTACAATGGTAAGTGAAGGGAAAAATTCTCAAACCAACACAAATAGCAACTAGTACTTGAACGAGAAGTTGCCCTTAAGTCTGCTTAGATCTTAAAATAGCCACAAAAGCAAATGGAAATCTGTGCAAATAATGTTTATCTCCAAAATGCTTCCCAGCAACTAGTACAACACAGTAACATGATTCTTGAATAATCATTTATTCTATATGTCCTTGTTTTAAGGGATTCAATTACCCTCAACTTATCTTCATTAGGACTTCAGATCACAACATGAAGAGAGTAATTATTCCCATGTTTCTGATGTTGGCTACCTGCTCCATCGGCTATAAAGAAAATTATGAACTACTAAGGAGACTAAGGTGCAACACACATAAAAATCTTTTCACCATTTTACTGAGAAAGGAAAAATAAATAAAAAGATTCTGGCTTTCATGAAGCTTTCCATGCTTGCCAATTTCAGTATAAATTAAAAGCCAGCAGTTCAACATTTTCACCTGTACTTTAAATTTTCCTGTGTATTTTCAAGTCATTCAGTGAAATCTCTGTAAGACCTCTGGTGGCCATAAGCAGCACTTTCTTCATAAGCCCAGTAATAGTACAAGCTGTGCAATAGCATGCATGGGAATCTCTACCTAGTATGATTAGAATAGTACTAGAAACCTTGTATAAACTGCTTTAAAATAAGTAATCAGTTGCTGTTTCAAGAAAGGTAAATAAGGATTGAAGTAATAACATTAAAGATGAAATAATGCGGAAAATAGAAGTATGATTTATATTTACAAACTCCAGTAGATTCCATGAAGAATTATATTTAATGCAGTAAAATTTCATTATAATATTCTCTGCCAATTTTTCCAACTTCTCCAGAGTGAACTACTTCAGCTTTACATAATCTCCATCCTTTCAATCCTAAAATTTTCTGGAGCAATGCATTTAAAAGAATAAATGAATTAAAATTTATGGAGAGCAATGTTCATGAATGTGATAGATGTAAGAATAATGAATAAGGGATAAATAATTTATGGCGTTTCATTTTGTCACATGCTGTCAAACTGTGACAATAACAGATTTCCCTATTTCCATGCAGACACAAATCACAACATGGCAAAACTGAAACAAACAAGCATCCCAGGCAAGACATGGTGATCACTCTGCTGGTGGAAATAATTTTAAATACTGTAACAAATAGCAGATGCAACCATTCAAATAATAACATTTCAGTCATTCCTCATTATTTGATTTCTCCCATTTTTCATTTGTTTTCACTTAGAGTAATAGATTTTACATCCAAACGGACATTGTGAATGTGGGCTTATCTAATAAATAACACAATTCAAGGAATTTCATCCACTTATTCTAGTGGGCCATCAATGATATCTGCCCTTTCACTATAGCATTTCTCCAAGGATGGAGAAACATGGGAAGCTGCATACTCATTCTGCTCATTTCCCAAGCTGCTAAATACCAGCCAGTTTTCAGCCTGAAGCTCTACAGCTGCATTAACATGACCTTGTACCAAAACTAAGAATGGACCTTACTAGTGCAAGTTAGTCCACATTGCGTCCAGCTCACCTTTGTACCAACATGTCATACTGTTCTGTGGCTCTCTACTGAAACAACTACTTGCCTTACAGGCCCAGGGTGGCAAGGGGGAAGAGCACGTTTATATCTATGCAGATAAACCCTTAACTGGCTTTCAGCCTTTGATGGAACCTACAATCAGGTGTAAAAGTCATTTCTTCTCACAATTAAAAACATACCTCTTATCTCTAGCCTGAGTGTGTACATTTTCAGTTCTAATGCACTGAGGTTCTCTATGTTTTTCTCAGTGAGTTTACTTTCAAAAATCTATTTTATATATATGTGTAAATACATACATATTTGTTGTTCCCTTAATTTAGCCTTCAGTGGACTAAAAAGATCAAGTTTCTTTAACACTCCCTATCAGTTGTCATCTCTCTGACTGACTCCCCACTTTCTTCAGACAGTGATTTCAGTCTTGATCACAGACATTTTCAAAAAAATACTGCTTCAGCCATCTTCTGTGTGCCTTTCACTTGGGAAAAGCTCAGCGGAAGCATCTGCACACTTGCCTCATGGTAAAGCTGCTCCATAAATTTGTCTTGTCATGCTTCCTTTGAAAACTTTGGGCTGCTGATCTTACATCATCTTCCTATTTCCTTCTATGTCTCAGCTGTCTGCCTGAGTCTGTCTGCTGTCTCTTACACTAGGCAGAGTAAATTAGCCTTTTCTCATGTCTGTGCTGCCATAGCTAGGTTGCTTTGGGTACCTCTTTGATCCCACTAAAGGTTAATAAGGGCATATATGTATTACGCTGAATTAAACCAATATATATATAAACAGGAACTATCAGGGATATATAATAGCTGTTTTAACAGAAATACTGCTTTACTTTCCTTCCATCTACTCCATCTAGTCTAACTAAGCAGTAATTTCAACACTGAGGATAGATAAAAGAAAATCAAGTTCAGTAAATATTAACTATGCCAAATTTATTTACATATGTATTTTTGTTCTCCTTGTAGTTTTTCTCATGATCCATAAGAAGCAACAACATAATTTTTTCTTTGTACATACCTTAATATCTTGAGTTGTGTATATTTGTGCTACTTTAAGATTAAGAATAATTTGAGTCAGTCTGTGAATGCCTGAGTTTGTACCTATGTATGTTTATTCAAAGCTGAAGCATCTCAGCGGAAAATTATTCTTTTTAATCTATAATCACAGTTTATTTCAGATACATACAGAAGTTAACAGATTAAGCATTTACATCCTTTAAATAAATAGCCTTTTCCTTACAGCAAAAATTCTAGAAATACATCTATGAATTTGTAAATTTTGTGAACCAGTTCTAGAAATGCTTTGACAAAAAGCCAACTTAAATATTCATTCTTTTTTCACACACAGGTGAATTATTTACTACTACTATTTTTCTAATAAATCCACTGAGCCAGTAGTTAAATATATCTCAACATCATTTGTAGTTTATTGATCATAAGACACTTACATATATGCTTTATGAATTCCCAGCCTAAAAAAGGAATTCATTAACCAAGTAAAACACTGAAGTACAAGTAGTAGGGCTGAATCATGCAGAAGAAATGTCAGAGGCAGCAGAATGGTTGTCATGCACAACAAAAAGCTTGTACCAGAATTTGATACCTCCCCTTGTTATTAACAAAAGTCTCTTTTTATAGTCTGACAACACGTATCAGTTTCAACTCTAGTTGAGCATTTGCCTTATGTTTTTTCTCCCTGCACATACATATGATGGCTCTGTAATCCTCCTGCAAAACCATACCTTGCTTCCAGAGATCACGATTTCTTTTTCCTCCTAAGTCCAAAGATCCCCATGAGTTCCCTGTTCAGCCAAGCTGGTCCTCTGCCCGTCTTGCTTGACACAACAGGATTGTCTGCTCCTGTGTTTTTAAAAACTGATTCTTAAAAACTGACCAGTACTCATGGTCCCCTGAGCCCCCAAAAACAGGTTCCCAGGGAACACTGGTAAGTAACTCTTGAGTAGCTTAAAGTTTACTCTCTTGATTCCAGCATAGCAAATCCGCTGAACTTCTTTCGCAGTGCACCAAAAATTTTAAGCTCAACCATTTTGCAATCACTGTGGCCAAGACAACCACCTACCATTGCATCTGCCATGAGTCCTTCTCTATTCATAAACAAGTTTAGGAGACCATCATTCCCAGTTGGTTCCCTGAGTACTTGTGACGAGAAATTATATTCAACATGCTTCAGGAATTTCCAAGACTTGCTTTCACAACAGTATGGTATTCCCAAGTGATGTCTGGCAAATTGAAATCTCCTGTAAAGACAAGGGCTACTGATCCAGAGATTTCTCCTAATTACCTATAGAATAGCTCATCAGCGCTATCATCCTGGTTGAGTGATAAATAGACACCTTCAATTACACCTGCTTTGTTTTACATGTCCCTAATCCTCACCTAGAGGCTCTCAGCCACACTATCCCTAACTGTAAGGGCTGTGCAGTCAAATCTCTCCCTCACACACAACTCCTCCACCTCACCTGTCCTGCCTATCCCTCCTCAATAACCGTTACCTCTCCAGCCCAGTGCCCCAGTCATTGGACTCATTCCACCAAGTCTCACTAATACCAATGATATCACAGCTCTGGGAATGGACGAACGGTTCCAGTTTGCCATGTTGTTTCTCATATTGCATGCATTGATGTACAAGCAATGATGTAGATTAACAGTAGATTTGCACAAAGTTTAGTGAAGAAGATAAGGACTTTTTCATATATATGTATGTGAATTGGATGGATGAGTGAGTAATTGTCCATTCCAAACAAACTTGTGGGTTCAAAAAACATGGAGTCTGAAATATATTTGGGAATTTTTGAGTACCATTAGAAGTGAAAACAATGACTGAGTAGTGAATGTTGGGAGGCCCAATTTATTGGGGCTTTAGATTTCCTGGCAAAAGAGATTATAAAGTTAGTGGACGATATAATCTGATCTTTTTAATCAATAGTTGAATATACAGAAACCAAATGGATATTTTGAATCCAACATCAATTTTCAGGTAGAGGACAGAAGGTTATGCTTTACAACACTGCAACCCAAGAGTCACGTACAAGGCAGACTGCTCCCAGTACCTCACATATTAAGAAATTAGGACCATTTGTGTTCCCATGTCCTGTAATGACAGGGAAATGGAGAATGACTTCTTTTAGTAACTATCTTTCTTCTCCAGCAGTAATGCACCAACTACAATATTTGCTAATAGAATTTCAATTATGTGCACTGTTGTTACTCCATGTTTCCCAAGCCACAGTTTGGGAACTTTTTGTAAACAAGTCTTGGGGCCAACTCAGTCCTTAAAGCTCCACTGAGCATCATGAACAATGCACACCAGAGCAGGATGGAAAGTGTCAATTCCCTATGGTTTCAGTGAAATTAGAACAATTTTTCTTCAAATTGTAATTCAAATTGTGGTTATGTTATGAAATACAACTACAAAGCATAGTAAGAATAATCTTGCTTTTCTAAGACTTCATTTATCATTTTACCTAATCCTTTCTAGCATGAGTAGGTGAATTATCAGGTGTTCTACAGAATACACTAAACTGAACCCCAAAATTAAACTTCTAAACATTGAAATATCTATCATCTACTCATAGAAATCACCTTAGGAAAAGACCTCCCATGATTTCCTTGTTTCAATTGGTTATTTTCTTGTAAGGATATTTACTGAGCATCTATTAGGGCAAAATGTGTAAACAGCAAGGCTGGCATGATTTTGTGTTTTGCAGGTACATATTTTTATGCAAAATTGTACTGGATTGTATCTGGTGCTGAGAATAAATCCCAGTATATTAATTAGCATGAACATCAAAGTTGTCTTTTTGTACTCTGAAATTACAGATTCATTATCATGAACATACACAATTAATGGAAAGCAGAGTAGAGTTGTCAAAGCAAGTGCTCTTCTGTGAGCCATACAAGTTATCTAATTATCTAACCTTTTAGTGTTTGCTCGAAATATTGAATGTCAGACACCATCAGGAGTTGTAGCTTTAACTTCTAATACTTACAGTTGTCTACACCATAATAAGGTTTAGAATAGCACTTATAACATATGGCTTTATTGACATATACTATACTTTCATTAACATAGTTCAGACCTCTCTATTCTTCTGTGTTTGGGTCCTGGCACATCTATTGGAACAAAATTTATTTTCTGTAATCAATTCAGAGGAAAAATTCCACTGCTTTCTTTAAGCACAAGCACCAGCAACAATGGCTTCCTCACTTGTAAAGTGTTTTCATTTATCATAATCTCCAAATAGCTGAGCCACTTGAGGGCATGATTTTCCCCACATTTCACTGATAGATTTCAGTAACATCTCTGAAAGTTATACTAAAAGCCACTAAAAACATGTTGCAACAGAAAAAATAAAGCCTACTAAAATAATATGAAGAACGTCTGAAGCTTGATTCATGCATAGATCCTTTCAGCAAAGGTAAAAATCGTAAAAATACTATGGTGGGACTCATTTCAGCTAACTTTAACATCATCTGGTCTAAATTAATACACTGGTCTTTGGTGAATGAAATGTAATGAATACCTGAGGATGACTCATCCTATCCTAAAACAATCTGAGATAGGTGGAGAAAATTTCCTTCTGAAGGTCACCGTATATTTCCAGTAGAGAAAGCCTAGATTTCTCAATTAGAGTGGGATAGCTTTCATTATGCTTTCTATTAGCTGTCTAAAAGTTGGACTTTCAGTCCAGCATAATTTTCCCAGCTCTATTTGTAGTCAATAGAAATACACAAGTAGTTTAAGATAGTGATTTTTTTCTACCTAACTTAAAAAACTATATGGAGATGATATCCTATCCAATTATGAGCCATGGATCACAGTATAAGGAAATAATAAATTGCAGCATGGGTGAAAATGGATTTGGAAAGATTATTCATTTGACTCAGACTGTAAAATTTATCAAAATGGAACATTTCCTCTAGTAATATATTAAACAAAGAAGTGAAATTATGGTCTTTGAAATGAAGTACTTAGTAGCTGGACAATAAAAGGAAAGTTAAAGTTAGACACCAAATATCCAACCTGAAACTGAGACAGTGATCTTTCATATGCATTGCTATATTTGTAGAGGCAACAAAACTTCAAGGTGCTGACCATGGAAGGCTGTCAAAAATATTAAGACAGAGTAGTAGATCCATGCACAAATCATCTACTTTGGAGAGAAACGTGAACAAATGTTTTAGACGCACTCAAATTATTTCTAGAAAATCCTTTGAAGTCTAATGGCAAGAAGGCCAAATGAATATTTCTAATTAAATACCTTTATGGGTGTCTTTTCCTTGTAATCTGAAAAGAGTTTTATTTAAAACAATTATTTATATTTTTTTAGGGTCAATTAGTTAATGTGTGAAAGGCCATTTGGAATCATCTCAATAGATTTTCACAGTTAGCCAAACCCAGAAGTACTACACTTCCAAACCCAGAAGTACTACACTTATCAAAAAGAATCCACTGAACTAAAGAAATGTCAATGATTTCCAGTACTGAATTCCTGATTATGATCTCAGCATCTTACGAAGATACTACTACCTGGATGTGCTTAATTAGGATAAATACATTAAAATCAAGATTAAAGTTGGTCGGTCTCAGAAAATAAAAAGATATCAAAGAATATTTTTTTCCTTTTTTAGCATGAAAGGTGCTTAACAAGAAGGCATCAGGAGCTGTTTTGGTAGAGTTTAGATCAAGTCTGACCCAAAAAACACACTCAGTGTTTAGATCTGAATGCTGACTGATTTTTCTCTGGGAAGTCTGCTGTACTGGGTCCTGTACACCCACAAGGATTTATCAAAAACATCAGTAATGAATACGGGGAGATTCATAAGAGATAAAAAAGGTGATGAGTGCCACACAAAACATTTCCAAAAGTCATGAAAATAACATCAGAAAATACTGCAAAGTGCTGTATAGTTAGCCTGCATATGCTTAGCACAGTTTGTCCTGGGCATTCATTGTAGATCTCCTATAATTTTCTCAATTCTGGAATCATCAGAGTAAATGTAAACCTGTTCAAAGTTATTTGTGCACTTGAATTAGTTCTACTGAACCACTCAAAACTCTTTTGCTCTGCAATTTTGAGAGACAATATCTACATGTTTAAGGATCATTTTTATTTCCACCAGGTGTTCATGGACTGAATTATTGATTAGTGCTTTCTTTGTCCATGTAAAGAATGTATTTCCCTTTTTATGGACAAGTAGGTTAATTTGAATAATACTATATTTAAACTAATAAAACATTACAAAAGCATATAGGATACTACCTTCAAGTGCATTCTACTCGTGTACTTCTTCTGCAGTGCACATACACTTCAGTTGATCAACTGGCCAATAGTGAGGAGAGGCAAATAAAATTGTCATGAAGTATAGATACAGCCCCAATTCCTCCCATGGAAGTCTCTTGTGAAGAGCAAAAGTGGCATCTGAAGCAATGGATTACCAATTCAGATAAAGACTGAGAAGCCAGCAACATTTACAGGAAATATCTGTGAAGAGAAAGCCCACCACAATATCAGTATCTTCTACAAAACTAATCTGCAAGGAACAGTTCTAGCAGATTAAAGGAAAAAAACTCTCTCATGTACTAGAATTGTAAAAAATGTTACTTATTTTCAATTTATTACTACGGGGATAGAATAGCCTACTTGAAATGTCTATTTTTTTCCCCTGTAGGAACACTGCCACAAAGCATCTCCAGTGATTTGCTGTCATCTGTGCTAGATATGGAAAGACACACTTTATCCTCAAAGCATAGTTTCTCAATACATTGCATTGAAAGTATTAAACTCTGCATAGAGAATAAACAGATTAAAAAAAGAAAAAAGAAAAAAGAATTGTAGCAAAGTTTTTCTACATGACGATTTTTCTACATGAATGTTTTTCTACATTCTTTCCCTATTTTTCTAAGAATTCAAACATTCTGTATTTCTACAAATCTTCTGTATTAAATAGCAAATATTTAGTTTGCTAAAGTTTGCTAAGTACTAAACTTAGTTTAGTAAGTGGAAATAAAAACACAGAGAAAAAGATTTAAAGTATCTTAATCCTCATATAGAAAGGCTTTTGTTACAAATTTATATCACAATTTATGGAGGCTTTACATCTAGAAATTATTCCTTCTATGTCATTTTGAAATTGACTTCTTAAATGTGAGGCAGACTATAGGATTTAATCATATTCTGTGCTAAATTTTTGTCTCCATAAAGGGATAATTCCAGAGCAGGTGACAAGAAATACCTTTAATTCTGTGGAAATGCTCATACAATGAGGGTTACTAATTTTTTATGATCATCTATTCAAACAGAGCAGTCTTGAATCATAAGTTAACTGTCTCTTTCCCAAAGCAAGCCAGGTCTTCAAAGTTTTATTCTAGGGGGATATAACTAAGCAACAAATCACCAAATGGGAGACTTTGATCACTGGAGGAGGTTGCTAAGGGAGTTATCGGACAAAGAGGAACTCAGTGGAAGGGATTCACAGAGAGAAAGGAAGCTGGAGCAGAGAAAGGAACAGCAGAACATGCTTTTGTGGCAGATAAGTCCACTCTAAAGCAGCAAGAGTGAAGACTGGACTTCTGGTGGGTTGTTCAACTTAAAACAGAAGAAAAGAAAAATCTTTTCCCAGTTGACCTGAAAAATGATGCTTCATATTTTTCAGCAATTAGTAATCCAACAAAAAACTCCCAAGCCCAGCTTTACTTTGAATCTCCAAAGACTCTCATACATCTTCATGCTAAACACAAAACTTATTATGTGTGTGATTTCTTATGACCTCTTTTACACTTTTACATTTTGGGCTTATTTTGAAAAAGTATCTTTCTGACTTGTTTTTCGTGGATGAAAGTGTTTCTGGATTCACATGATTAATAGCTTCTATCTCATTCAGTTGTGTATTTTCAGCAAATTTGCTGTTTGCTGAATTAATTTCACCCAGCTTTAATCCTATATTCATGTTAACTCTTTCATTTTTACTCTACATTAATACTTTATTTTTTATTAATTTATCATGTTTAAACCTATTTCCTTCTCCTGAAATGTCTATGATGGCTGAGATTTTTTCATCATCAAAGTACGCCATATTACATCTTTCCAAGTTACCAGTTAACAAGTTAATATAATTCATAACTGTTTAAAAGAACATTCTGGTGTTTTATTTAAAATTTGGAGGCCATTACTCTCATAGATCAAAAAAACAGATTCCAGATCAGTGGCTTTCTTGGCAGACTTGAAGTCATTGTAATATAGAAACACACAGGCCAGCTGCAATAACTGGAGAGAAGCTTTTAGAATTCCTAGGAAGTCTGGCAACATCACAGAGAGTCTACGTCTCCAGAGCAATGGAGAGTCAGGCAGCAGAAACTGCAGATCAGAACACTAAACCAGGGCAAAGCAACTCTTACCTTTTTCTCCCATTCACATCTCTGTTCCAGTTGGATCTGGAGCCCAGTTCACAGCTGCACTTGCCTACAGAGACAAAACAATGTGCCCTGCAGGACCTCTTGCTACAATCAAAATGAAAAGAAAATTAAGCAGCTTCACTTTTCCCCTCTATCTGCTTCTGTTAAATCCCCATAAGATTTTACTTAGACAGCAGACTCATAAAAACAAGTATTTTGCCTCTGTAACAGGAAACTTTGCAGCAACTATCCACCAACTGGTGGATATTTTCAACAAAATTTCATGCAGAGAGTAAAATCATCTACCCTCAGGGGCTGGACATCTACCCTCATTATCAAATTATACATTCTGAACAAGTTATTTTGATAAATTTTTGGTAAATTTTCTTGTTAAAAAAATATTTCTGTTAAAAAACAGATTTACAAGGGAGAACTTGACTTTTGAGAAAACAGTCTTCTACAGCCTTAGAGTAAGCAGGAAGAATCACTCAGGGTAAAGATAAAATTGTTAACAGAAGTTTTTCACCTACAGTAAAAAAAATACATTTTGCATTAACAATCTAAGGCAATATAATTCTGTTCAAACCAATTTTACTTACTAACATAGATAATTATGCAGGACAACAGTTCTCTGTGCTGAGAACTGACGTAAGCATTTCACATTATGTGATGATTAGGCTTGTTGTCTGAGAAACACAAACCCAGAAATCATCCTGACATTTTTTTAAGTCTATGTCAATGAATTTCAGTTATTTTAATACTTTTTTCTGATTTTTCTTCTGAGTTTACTTTAGTAGAATTGTAGCACTCTCAGATGAGATATTCAAAAGTTTTGCAGTATTTGTTTCCTCAGAAGGAGGTATTGGACAGAGTCACAAGTAGTGTCAGTCACAGAATAAAATTTAAAAGTGCAGTCTTATAGGCAGACAAAGTCAAATATTTCCAAAAATCAAAATTAATATTGTCCTTATGCTGTTTGGTCTTTATTTTAAACAATTAGAAAACAAATTAAAAGACCACAACATTCCTCAGTCATCTGGTTTGCAAATGTGAGCTTTAGATCACCAAGTTCATCACAAGCTAGTGACAAAGTCTTGTGAAAGCTCCTGGCTGTGTCCCAGGACAACCAAATGTTGCGCAATCTTCTTTCTACCTCTAATCTGACTTTCACTTTGAAGAGTGATGCAGCAACAGATTAGCATATTTTCAAATCATTCATCCATTCTTGCTGAACATCTTTACACTTTGTGTTACCATAATCTGATCTCAGAACCAGATGGTGATCTCAATGCAGCTTTTTTAAGACTATCACTGATTTACAAAAATAGAAATGTGCACTACAAAGACGAGATCTTTCCCTTTGACTGTTCCTTATTTTATTTCCCGCAGCATATTCCCCAAGCCTTTCATTTGTAGAGTCTTGTATCTCCTAGTACTCTGTTACATCTCTGCTTTTTCTCATTTATTTTGTAGTTATTTCTCTCCTTATCTCTACAGCTTCTCAAGACTGCAGTATCTCATTAAAACAAAATTGAAACTCTTAACCTCCTGATTCTCAGTAGCTTCTCAAGGTCTTTTAAAGACACAACAATGCAATCACATACCCCAAAACTTTTAGAAACCTGGATTAACTTTTAAGAATGTTGAATATTTAACGCAGAACCAAGCAATGCAATTCTTGTCTTGTCTCCATCATGCTCTAAACAGTCGTGTTCTAGCCTCAGGGACAGAGTTAGAAGAGAAACCTTGAAGTAAACACAAGTAAGAAAACAAGACTGGGTCTACTTTTCCATTCAGTGCAATCCCTGATAAATCAAGGTGGAGAATTGTATTTGCAGATTATTTACAAAACAGACTGTGGTTTATATACCGTATTCCCTTAGAGAGGATGATGCTAAATTGCACGTTTTGGTGAACTACCAGCAAAACTGAGCCTTTGGAAAAGACTTAATCATTCCTTTTTCACCATATCATATAAGGCTCATTTTCAGGATGTCTCTCTGACAGGGCAGACATACTCCTCTGTGCTGATTTGCTGATAAAATTATAGAGATGTTGGTGACCTGATCAGAAATCAGGCTGTTTCTCGGTATAATCTTTTGAGACTCTTTATTCCAGGACTTTGCATGATGGAGGTTTTGCCAACACTTTTCGTTGAATTCTGTGAAGCTGTGCAAAGTCAGCTCTGAGATTTGATTCCTATGTCTCCAGGCAGAATTCATTAAAGGGCAAAAAGCATTAAACAGTCACTATGGGAGAGAAAGTGCATCAGGCAGAGAGAGAATAGGACAAAGAAAAGATTGAGAAATTTTCTCTCTAACGAAA
This sequence comes from Gallinago jamesoni, assembly GCA_025769975.1. Taxonomy (NCBI): domain Eukaryota; kingdom Metazoa; phylum Chordata; class Aves; order Charadriiformes; family Scolopacidae; genus Gallinago; species Gallinago jamesoni. The sequence continues at coordinate 25,767,629 of JAOQGH010000001.1, forward strand.
TACTGAAATAAAAATATTAGGAAAAAAGATCTATGAGCATTCAAAGGTTAACAACAAAGTCAAGAATAATAGCCAGTGCAAACGTTTGAAGTATAAAAATGGAAAGTAAATTTAAATGACTTTGAATGAGATTACATTATCAGTTAACAAAGTGAACTAAATGAGCAGAGTATAACTTGAGTTTGGTAGAGCTTTTTACACAATGTGTCACAAAATTAGTCTTACAGAATTAAACAAAGTGAAGCTGGAGGAGCATATTGTAATATGAGTAGTGGTTCAAAGACAGCTAATGTACATGGAAAGACATTGTTTTAGGGGACATCTTTGGTGTCTCCAAAGTTTGTATTAGGTCCATTCTGATTTAACATTTCTATTCATATTCTGAAAGAAGAGGATAGATGGTATATTAATCATTCTCCAGATGATAAATAACTAAGATAAATAACTAAGTACAGTGAAGGGGAAAATATATAAAGGAATTTAAGAATACCAGTGAAATGCACAGAAAATACAATTCCTCTAAGGACAAACTCTCTGTAGGAATAATATTGATAATATAATTAAAACAGAATTTCCTTTCTTAAGGCAAGCAGAAAAAAATTTTCATGCTGTAAAAAATATAATGTTCAGGCTGTTTGGCTAACACTTTTTCACTGAGAACCCAGTTCAGACTTCAGCTGCCTAATGGACCTTGAGCTTCTCACGTCCCTCTTCCAGCATCTTCTCTCCTAAAACTGAGCTAGTATGTATCAGACATCCTTCCCCAAGCAAAATTTTTTACACCTTTCAATCTACTTTTATATACAACCCTCTTCCAGGCACTCAAACACAAGTCCTTAGTGAACTGACAAGCCATATCTAATTGACCTCCAGCGTGGCTTGCACTGTTGCTTTGCCCTGTAGTCTCCCTTGAAATGCAAGAACTACTGCTGGTAGAATTTAAGATTATTTATTTTGACAATGTAAAATTAGGGGTCTGACTGTCTTCACCTATTGAATTAGTTCTTAACTAATGACTATCTTACTGTGAGGAAAACCACTACCTTCTGTCTGGAAGATCTGTATTCAAGTAAGTCCATTTTTCATACATTGAATCATACATTTCATATAAAACTTATAGTCTCCCACTCACGTGTTACAAATCCACCCAAAAAGGATTAATGCCTTTGGTTCATTATTGATTCTTGTCTCAAATGTGACCCCTCATCCAGTCTCTGACTGTCACCGTGAAACGAATCTTCACTGCAAGCCATTTAAACTCACACCCACTGAATTATACCCTCCTGACAGATATTGCTATCAGGTAGGCCAGAGCTAACTGAAATAAATCTGATGTGTAAGCTCCACTGCTCACACATTTTTCAGGTCTCAGATGGAAGCAGTGTGTCTTCTATGCCACTATCCTGATATTTGTAAACAAATTTCCACCTTGGAAAGCTCTCTACCTGGCTGGTAGAAGGTCTGGATATATGCTCTTGCTGTTGTGGTTCAGAATCCCCCATGTCCTTCTGAACTTTTACAGTGGTTAATATAGTCCATGTTTTGCCTAAAAGCAGCCTTTTACAAATTAAATCAATACATTGATTGCCTAGGTCTGGTCTGTACTCCATTAAAATTTGACAAATATTTCAAACTAGGCAGCTGCAATCAGCAAAGTGCACTGAAATTTATATCCAATTTACAAATCATAAGTTATACAGAAAAATAAATACTGTATTCTTGGGAAAGGGAATACACCAGCTTCCTTTTGGCAGCTGTGAAGAGTGGTGTGTGGTGTACTTCAGCATATTTAAAGAATTTTTTTATATCCACACATTACTGGTGAAGTTTTCCTCTCTGCTGTAGTGTACCAATACTTAGTTTATGTTAGCAAGTGTGATACATTTGTTTGTGCTAGTTGAAAAAATATCAAATATCTTCCTTTAAAGCACCTATGAAAAGTCTAATTTTTGTACATATTGTATCCCTGCCTCAGGAATAGGGCCTCCACAATCAACAGCCTTAGTTTCTTAGTCCTTATTTTCAGACATTTATCCCTTATACTCATAGGACACCTTTGTAGACATGTGCTTTAAACCTATCTATTACATTGCTTAGATTGGGCACAAATGCAATTAGTTCAGTCTTCTTACTCCCCAATCTTTTTGTCCCTTTCTTCTCTGTTAAGACACTACAATGCATGTGAGAACAATGCACTTGAATATCTTACCTTGTTGTCTTCTGTTCCAGCTACACCATTTTCATTTTATGGACATTACCTCTGTTAGTTTATCTTTAATGAAGCAATTATGGTTCAGTCCACTCCTCATGTTTCTGAGGTCATGTTCATCTATTTTTTCCCCCTAGACTAAAAGTTAATTTATGTAAACTGTGGTGGCATTTTTATCACCAATATTAATTATATTTTCCCATAATACAAAGTGAGCACAGCTCAGATGGCAGTTTAAGGACATCTTTCAATGTGTAAGTGTTTATAAATGCATCCCCTGTTTATCTAGGAGCCTCTATCAGATGTTGTTCACCAATCAAGCAAAAAAATGATTTAGTATCAACCATATCTCTTAGTATTTTCTGCCTTGTACTTAGTAAAATGCATTTTCATGCATATTTCCTTGCCTTGGCTAAAATGTGAGTGGTTCCTTCTGTCTTTTTTCTTCCTTTTTTTCCTGAAGTGACCAAAACCAAGAACCTTGCAATATAAATCTTGTAGTTTCAGTTTTGATTCTCTTTTAATTTATCCCTTAAGATACATGGAGGTTGCTTAAATGCACAGATGGTGGGATGAATTGAGTCTTCCACTTCTATTCTGCCACATCATTAGGATAAGTTTCTCTTGAAAGGCACCATCAAGCTTTTTCTCAGCTCATTCACCTTGATGACCTATGTGCCTATTTTGCTTTTTCTTTTTTTCTTTTTTTTTTTAGGGTTACATAATTTTCATCAATCACAAATTTTATCTTTTTTTTTGCCTTTTACTACATTTTTATGTTTTCCGGTGTTAGTGCTTGCTCATGTACCAGTTTCCATAAAAACTCAGGAAAGTTTATGCCCTTTGGAAAAAGGGACAGGCTACTCAGGATAATTACAAAGAAGTAGCAAAGTTATGCAGGGA
>JAOQGH010000001.1:25770840-25794047 GCA_025769975.1 Gallinago jamesoni
TTTTTAGGGTTACATAATTTTCATCAATCACAAATTTTATCTTTTTTTTTGCCTTTTACTACATTTTTATGTTTTCCAGTGTTAGTGCTTGCTCATGTACCAGTTTCCATATTAAAATAAGAAATGCCTAATTTGCTCTCAGGTGAATAGTCCATTTGCCTTCTGCCACAAAGATTATATGAAGGGATTCTTCAAAGCTATCAACAGCTTTTTGTCTATGCTGCATGTACTTTTTGCTGCTTGCAACTCTGACCAGGTTATGAGGTCTTCATACCTTTTCCCAGGAGCTATAGAATACTTCAGAATGTGCTCTGTTTCAAAATGGATGGTGGCTTTGTGTTAAACTTTAGAATTTGGTGAGCAACAACAATCATGAATAGCTGGTTCAGCTTTTCTCACCAAGGGTTAATTCTGAGTCAAAGGTTTTGTTCCTAATCTGATTTCAGTTTTATGAAAACCATTTTATGGAAAAAACTTCTAAAAGGTTGGTTTTATCTGCATTCTCTAGCTAAAAATATGTAACTCAGAAGATTCCTTTTTTACATGGAGTGCATCATTGTTCACATTTCAATAATGAAGTTTTCATTTAAGTCAAGTAATGTCTGCAGTAAAACAAATTTATTTGAAAAAGCAGTTGTTGTAAATGCTATTATGAAAAAATCCCCCACCCTCAGTTATCTCCCACTTCACCAACACGAAGAGCTGCTTGAAATTCTTCTAATCTTCCTTATTTCCAGAAATTTTATCTTTGATGAAACCAGGACTGATGAAACAATTTCTTCGGTCAGGTTAATTTACATGTACACAGGGTAACCTGTAGTGCTTGGGAATTATCCTGACGTAAGTTTCTTTGAAATAAATTCTTCAGTGTGGGCAATATAAATTAGAACAGCATAAGAAAACTGGGGGTTTTGCAGTCCCTCCCCAAATTGCAGTGGGAACCACAAAGGTTGTTTTGATTTGCTGGTGTATTGTATCTGTAAAATGCTATGAAATAAGGTAGGAAAATGAAAGTAGAGAGCTTCATTCTGTTAAGTGATTGATATTTTTTTCTTTTAAGTCACAGGAAAGTAGTTACCAAAATCATCTGTAGATCTGCTTTTAAAACTAAAAATCTCCTATCATGGTCAGCATTATCCTTTCCATGCAACCCAGGACTACATAATCATGCGCTTGCCTCATCCATAACTTGGCTAAGAAAACATCTTTCTTCATCCTCCATTTAGACTAAGGATATCTAATGATTTCAGATTACTTAGCAAAATAGGCAATAAAGTTCTGTCTTTAAAGATAACAGTCTCTCTTCCTAAGAAATGTCCTATCACAGTTGCTTTAGGATTTGAGGGGTTGAATTCTTTTCCATAATACAGGAAACAATCAATGGAAATACTTTAGATGCTGAATTTATCATAGGAGAAGAAAGCAAAATATTTTTAGGAGAGAGAAATTTTAGACAGCAAAATGTCTATGAGTTAATGGGTTTCACTCCAGAATAGCATTTCCCTAGCCTTCCCACATCGCTAACAATAAGCTGAGGGAATTGTGCTCAAAGAAGTAAGCGACTGAACGACATGACCTTCAAGTGGGCTGCGCTGTGAGCAAGTGCTGTATGTCAGCTGTTCTACAGCAGTGGTCGGGATGGTACTGCCTGAGAACGCCACCCCGCAATCCTGCTGTGCTGGCCCATGATTCGGCATTACAGTGACCATGAGGCAGCTTACACCTTCGATATCAAACTACCTCAGTGTTTCTCTGCTGCAAGAACTTACAATTACTGTGTCAGCCCTGATGTCTTATGAAGCCATAACAGGTGATTTCATAGTAACTTGTTATATCACCCAGGGCATAACTTTGCTACTGATTTCTCTTGTATGAAATTTTTTCACTTAAGTAACTTTGAGTACTAGCTGCCAAAAAATATACTGAACAAGAAGTTGAACAAAAACATTCTCTCTTTAGTTCTAACTTCATTTGTCTGGGACTGAAAATGTTTCTGTATGATTCCAGTTAGAGGTCAGCAAAAATTTCAGGGACAGTTCCAGTGCTGGATGAAATATTGATACAATTTTGGTCCAAGCTCAGTTTGTTTCCTTGGGATCAAATTCATTAATCTGGGACGTGGTACCTAGAAATACAAAAATAACAACAGATCAGAGAAATATGTATAATAGCAAAACCTATTTCTCATAAAATAAAAAAAGAAATAAAGAAAAACTAGCCTCATAAGTGCAGTCCCCATAGTAGGCCTCAACAGAGGACTAGAAGATCTCATTCTCCTAAAGGCTTTTTTGTCTCTGTTATCTATGGTGCAGTGTTGGAATTAATAATGACAGGTTTTATTACTACAGTATTTTAAGGCTAAAAATAAAATGGGAGACTGTACTATCATTTGCATTGCCTAAACTTCTTGGTGTCTTATTAATGAAATATTACTAGAACAAAAGTCTAAGTAACTCTAGTAACTTCAGAACAAAATAGAAATCTACTTTCTTTCTCCTATGTCATGACACTGTGCAAAAAATAAACCAGTCTGGTTTTATAGTTTATGCTTGTTTTAACTTGGCTTTTGTTGAACAGCTGCAAATATGTGAACAGTGTAAACTTATCACTTTAGGAGTGATTTCCATGGTCAATGTCAGCAGCATTATTATTCCAAGAATAATCCTGGCAAAACGATACTATATTTTTCACACTTCAGCAGCATGTCTTCTCTGAAGATAGTCATCCCTACTGATCAAGGATACCATGCTAGCAACATTGGTGCTGGGCACACATGGAGAAGAGAGAATGCAATTTAACATTTGCATTTGGTGCTCGCAGTAGGATTAATCTGATTTGCAAAAGAGGTAGAGAAGTGATGCAGCCATTAATGCTCTACTATAGTAGATGGTCTTTGAAGTATATGCTTAAAAGATCAGATCTCCTTACTTCTCCTAATTCTCTTATTATTTTTAAACTTTATTGCAATTAAGTTAGCTATTAAGACTTAACAATAACACAATAATTAAAATACAAAAACACCCCAAAACCTATATATATTCCCTTGTTACATTATTTGCATAAAGTTTTTGATAAAACAAATATTGATGTTGCCTGCATTAAGACTTGTTTGGATAACAGCCAGCTCCCTGGAGTTCTAGTTAAGGATTCCACTGCTTTGTTGGATGAGATTTCATAGGATGAGGTTAAAGAGGCAATTGCCACTTTAGATGATCAATAATCCCCAGAGAAGAATGTCTTGGGGCTTTTTTTCAAAAATGTTAAGATCACTCAACTCAGCAGAAAGAAAATTACATGAAATACTGAACTTACAGCTTTGAAGAGAAGTTTAATGGCCTTTGAATAAATATAAATAAAAGGACCTGAGGAACATCAAAACAGTTATCTTGCTCTATGTTAATCACAGTTCTTAGTGTGATATTTAGGAGCTAATAAGGGGCAGCTATACTTAAGTGACTAACAGATTTGTGCACAGAAGAATACCTACAAATTATCATTGTTCAGCAGACTACATGGAGGTAAAGTTGAAATACTCCAGATTATGCTATCTGGAAAAAAAATAATTCTGTGCTACCTCTAACCTACAAAATAATTTGTGGTTGATTGAGAATTCTCTTATCATTTGAACCAGGCTCTAGCCCAATGATATGCAGAGCAACTGAAGTGTACAGCAGTCACAGGTGAATTTGTGGAAAAATTGACATGTCTTTGGTATTCTTGACCTCCACATTTCTGGTGTTCAGGAATGCCCCGAGGTAAGCTTTTTATGTCCTCTGTATTTATTCTGTTCTTACATCTGCTAATGGTGTCCATCAGAGGCAAGGTGCTGGGATGCATAAGCTTTTGATTTGAGTGGTATGAGCAATCTTCCATTTGTTTGAGACTAGAGGCAACTGCAATTCCACTGGGACTGTTGGCATGGCACTTGCAAGATACCTACCATAGGAACAGGGCTATGAGAGATATTTTTCGCCCTAGAGTATTTCATTGATGATTTTAAGAAAGTTTCCACAAACCAGAGCAGCTCCCAAGGCACAAATATAAAAAGCTTTTTGTCAGCTGAAATGAAATATAAAGTGCATGATTATTCTCAATAAGTTACAGTTTTATGTTCTCTTCACAGTACTCATCCTCTTTGGAAACATCTTTTTAAATTTTAGGATAATTTTAAAAATTCTCTATGAGGAAAAGATGGTGAAATATCTCTCTGAAAAGCTGCATTCATTTCCACTACTCCATGGGCCACTTAGATTAATCCCACATGTGCACAAGTCCTTTTAACTGGTATTCCTGCTGCTTGCTCTATGCCAGCACAGGCAAATACTAGCAAGTCTGCAGCCATGTCTTTTGTGAATAGAGCTGCACTGATACCTGCTGTCAATCCACCACATACATGTCCACCTGCTGAGGAGTTATTTAGCTTTCAGGTCTGTGTACAAATAAACAAAAAGGAATTACTCCTTGATGTTTTTAGTTCATCTACTCTATTGCATCTTATTTGGATGAATTTTGCTCTTTCATGTATCTTTTAATACCTCTAACCAAATCCACAAGCTCCCCTACACCCTTTTTCTCATTTTTGTTTTTTTTTTTATATAATTTTGCCTTTATCTTCTATTCCAGTTTCTTATGACTCTTATCATTTTCATTACATTGCCAGTTCTGAAAACAGTGAGAAATCTGTCAAGAACGGATGTGAATGAGACGTAATAGAGGAACATTTGAGATTTATTTTAGCAATCTGTGTCATATTAGAGAGACAAGAAGGGAAAAGAGAATGCTTGTTTAATAGAGAGAGAGAGAGAGAATCAACGCTAGGCAAAGTGGAGAACAATATATAAATATATATTCCAAACATAGTCTGCTCAGATTAGCGTGCTCAATCAGATCTTTACTACCTATAAAATTGTGCCAGATGTGATATTTTTTTAAATGGACAGGCAGGATTTTTCCATGAAAATCCTCCACAGTTATTGACATTATTATTTATTCAGGACAATTTATATGCTTGATTCTTTATCAAAGTAAAAAGCACAAACCTGGCTTGAAGATTTTATGATGCTGAGCCTTTCTGCACTAAATCAGGTGGGTAGACTTCTGCCAGACAGAGACAAACTGATGTTAACACGTCTCTCCACGAGGTCAGGAATTTGCTGCTATAGGCAATTTGCAAGGGCAGGCCTTTCTTAAAAATCCAACATAATAAATGGAATAAACCACCACCGTTGTTTCAAAGGAATCAAAAAGAACACAGCTCCTCATACATATATTTTGACATCTATTCCTTTTAAAATACATTGTTTTCAAAAAACAGATATGTTTGTTAGTTACAGCTACATATTGCATTCAATTGCCTTATTCTGTTCCCTTCTTGCTAATTAAATTGTGATAATTGCACTGTTCAGCAGGTTCTCATTGCCCAGAAGTTTGACAGAGGCCAGTTTCTTTCATATGAGAATTTTAATTGCTCACAACTGTGTAACATAACAGCCACCAGAGTACAGCCCAAACCAGAACCCAGCAGAGTTCCTCACAGCATGAAATGATTCAGGAAAGACACAAAAGTCTGGAAGAAAGCATAGCTGGGAGAAGAGGGTAGAACAGACCACGTGAAATAGAACAAGCACATGTGGAATGATTTGGCAGCAAAGACCTAACATGCTGAATCAGATGGCAGGTCCATTACCAACAGAGGCAACACAGGAACAAATGAATCATTAAGAAGCATATGAACTGTGTGGGCTTGAAAAGCAAAATTTTGGCTACGGGTAATGTGTTTTTGAAGTTATGAAGCTGTATGTGTTCAGCATAATGAGGATCAGGCATGAGTGAAAATAATTCCTTTGAAAGTCTTGAATAATATTACAGGATTACTACTCTTAAATAAGCTTCTCTGTACTAAAGCGGCAAAACCCATCCTTTGTCAACTCCTCTAACTATGGCTCTAAGTGATTCTCTCTGGTTTCTGATAATAACACAATCTTATCAATATACTACTGAGTTAGGTTGAAGATATACAGGAGAAGGAAAGCTAGTGCTAGGATACAGAGAACTAAGTCACAGTAATAGAATAATCTTGTTTGTTTTGTGGAAGGAAAGCAAAGAGGGAAGATTCTCCCTTTCTGATGACTCTCCCTCTGAGAGAGAGATTCTGAAGAATCTACAGAGATATTAGTAGATTTAAACCACATATGTAATACTGATGTCTTTTATGCAACCCTGCTGTAAATGATGTATTGTTATGTGTAGAATACGGAAACTCTTAGATACATATGAAATATGAATACTGCATTTGTTTACAGTTACAGGGAATTCAAATGCGTAGACCTATGTCACACTGACTCAGCAATTCAGTAATGTGCCAAATTTAGAAATTTTGTTAATATTTTATTGTAAAGCAATCCTGCCAGACTCCTCTGTCTTCTTCTGAATGCTTTTCTCATTTTGTATGCTGACAAAGAAGATCTTAAACAAATGATTCACTCTAAGGTACCAGTATCTCTCTCTAACCATGGTAAAGGCAGTTTGTCATAGCTTTTGTGTTCAAGAAAATTATCAGGAATTCAGAGCATTTTATACTTTCGTCATCTAACCTAGTCCAAAAAAAAATACTTTCAAACTACTTATTTGAAGATCCAAAGTTAGGCATCACAACTACTCTGCCATAAAGTGGAAGCCCGCTGTAGTATTAACTCTACATTTTTCAAATCTCTATTTACATGCTTTGTTGTCACAACAGCTGTGTCAGTTATCTCATATGCAGCCTAAGTACAGCCTAAGTGACTCTTATTCACTGTAAGTTTGCATGATACACCTCACCCAGCTTGTCATATAAGAGTTAGGTGTCTTTCTCAAGCCACTTATCTTTACCAATACAGAGATCCAAACACACTAGAATTGGTACCATTATTTTCAGCAACTGTTTTGATAACATGATCTGTCATCTGATAGCGCTTATCTTTCTCTAGCAGTTGCACTGGATGCTGAAGAGACTGACTTGGACTTGACTCCCAATTACTGTTAATTAAACTTAACCAAAAAAAAGTTCCACTACTATCAAAAGAAACTGCAAGCAAAATGAAATCTCTGGATTTCCATCTCATCAAGCTACTAAAAAACGTTCTTCCCTTTTAATGTCCCTACTCAAAAGAAACTGTAAAAAAAAAAAAAAAGAAGGAAAAAATATTTCCTGAATTTTAATGTTTTATGTTTCTCCTCTATGGATCACCAGTGACAAGTTTGTCTGTCTGTGGAAGTAAAGTAACTAGAACAAAAATACCACAAACATTTTCAGGCACCATTCCCATCTCAGCAGTCTTATCTACACTGTTCTGATGGCTTTTAAGGTGAAATAGGCTGAAAGACAGTCAGTCTGGTACAGTGTATACAAGCAAAGTCAAGCCTATATTACAACTAATATTGTAGAGGTTGTTACCTCCATTTAGTGCCAGGTTTAGAATAGCAATAAAAATGTGAAAAAAATGTCTTTTTTAAGTTACTTTCTCTAGCTAAATATTTTTATAGATTTATACTTTTCTTAACACTTAACATTTCAGCTTCGTAATGGTTCTTTAATATCGTACTTCAAAACACTAATGCAATTCCTTAGGTGCAAAAGACTTCTTAGAAAACCAGGGATAAATTTTTAAAGGCAATAAGACTGTAAACAGACTTTGTACCTTTATGAAGTGCACATCTAATTCCCCCATGCAGCACGCTAAATTTCTCTCCTACCTATCATGTCAAACCATACCATGCAGTTCTAAGCATTATAAAGCCCTCAATCCTGCATTTAAAAAAAAAATAAAAATAAATATTTCCCATGTGAAAGCTCAAATATGGAATGTTCCACAATTTCCTTTGAACTTTGGAGACTTTGGAAATAGTTCATGCTGTACAATATCCTAACAACGAAGAGCTAATCATTATCCTTCAGTTCATCAGATCATTTGCATTTTACTCTCTAGAGCTTTCATTTCAGTTAGCTGGTAAAGCTAACTACTTGAAATTTGTAAATATTCCCTACTGAAAGTATCGCCCCCCCCAAGATTAACCCATCATTTTCTCAGGAGATAGGAGAAAATTTATAGCTGGTCATATGTTTATTCTACTTTCCAATTTATATTCAAATCCTTTTCTGCATTAACAAGATATTTTTAATCAGAAATTAGTACAGCAGAATAATTAATCCAAAGAAATAATTTTGCTAAAACTAAAGGTAAGCATGCTTTTAATAGCTTTCTCTTCACCAAAAGTACAAACTCATCTTAAAATAGAGTATTTATCTGAAAATACAGGTAATGTTATGTAGGAACTGGATTTAAAGTGGAAAGCCAGTAGATAAAACATAATATGTATTAGCATAAAATATTTGCTTTCATGTGAAATAAAGAACGAATCTTGTCTATTTCCATGCAGTTTCTTTTATCAGATAATCTGAAACACATGTAAGTAGTCTGTGGACATGGAGAAGTTGAAGGTCTTGTGCTCCCAAAAGGAATGAGCTTCACAATAAGGCTATTCTGACTCATGTTAGGTTCCAGATATCTCTTGTGTTGAGTTTCTCATGGACAGGCGTTCTTCTTATTTCGGTCAATCTAAGTGTATGCACTGTTTTCTGGCTGTCATTAACAAGCCAGGTCAGGACAACAGTCATCAGGTTTATGTTGCCTGACAATCTTCATTTCTCACCTCCTTGACATACTAATTTTCCTGCCCTGACAACCACATTTTTGTATCTTCCGTCGAGGGGGGTTGTACATGAGGGTTTTAATTTAAAATTAAAACATTCAATATTTAACAATCTTATTTGAAACCTCCTCAAGCCTTATGTGTAGCCAAGTTGTAAATCAAGGTGGGTTGGATTTTAAATCAGTTTGGGGCTTTTAGCTAGTGCTATTTTTTACAGTAATTCTTCATCATTCAGGGACCATCGCATCAAATCTGTCACTGTGATAGAAATGTTTTCTTAGTGCATTTCCTTCCTCCTCCTGTTCCCTTTTAATATAGTCATACCTGGCCACTGGCCACATGATTTTTCAGACAACCCATAACTTACCTCATATCAGGGAAGCAGAAATAAATGCATCTCCTAGACTTGCTATACACTATTAAGAACAATTATAGTGACAGGAATCAGGGCAGGAACTAAAAACTTTCAGTATCCTTTTAAGAACTAGCTAGTAATCTGCTTTCTAAAAAAATCACCCCTTAAAAGGAAAAAAAAAAAAAAGAAAATGATACCTTATAACTAAAATGAGCTTTCCAAATATTCTTAGGGATGAAGGGGAACTTAATATGGAAAAAAGGAGGATAAAGGACTCAACTCTTCCCAGCGGTGTTTCCCACACAGGGCAGTTAAGTACTCTTTTCCCACTGCAGAATATCTGAATATCTGGCCTTGACTTTTTTCCTTCTGACACTTAAACTCAGTAGAATCAATACTGGACATGCACATGTGAATGGATATTTCAGTCCTGCAAGTTATTTCTAAGGTTATCATAACATAACCAGCAAAACACTTGTGAACATTAATGTGCTATAAATGACCTTCCAAGAAGCTTGAAGCTTCAAAACTATACCAAAAGTGATAACACAACACTGCAGAAGTATATTTGCTCTCAGAGTACTCACTGTCAGAGCTGGAATCCATTGCTTCAGTACCTGCCGCGCAACAGGAATGATGGCAGGTCTGAACTTGCAGAACATAGTTTGCCACAAAGCACCAACACGTCAAACAGTATATTTGCACTAATTTCAGCTTGTTTTACTTGGAATGCAATAAAGAAATACGTAAGCTTCAGCCCTCAAACTGCTGGCATAAAAGAGCAGTAATTGGTTTTTCCCACTTAAATAACTGGGAAAAAAATGGTTTTTTTGCTGGGAATCTTTAATAGTTTTACATAACAGAATTAGTCCTAATTACTATTCTTTGTATAACCCTATCTAATTTCTTTAAGCTTCCTTCTCAGAAAATAAAGATGCGTTATCGGTTTGCTGGAGAATCGGTATTTATTCTGTCCTTTTACTTGAAAAGCAAATTCATTTTATTTCTATGTTACTGACTACCAACTAAATATTAACTGGAAATACAGCTCTGTGATTAAATACCTGTGCATTCTTTAGAGTTAACAAAAGCCATTCTTAAATAAACTATAAGCAACAACTTTTTAGTTGTTATTATCACTATCAAAGCTATTTACCTCTTTCTTTAGGAAATAGGTCATTTGCTATCAAAGGGAAAATAGGTTATACTATGAAATTTGCTGGCTAATCAACAGTAATGTTTTGTAATTCTTACATAGGTACTGTTCCGCTTTTCATGTGCTATGATGTGGAGATCTATATCTTTGGTCTAAATCAGATGTAATTTAATTAGTCAGGGTGTGGCTGTGCTTCATCTACTACAATAGAAATTCTTTACCCTATCAGCTGTCCAGGAAAAAAAAAAATGTATGTTTTGCCCAACTGTTGCATAAAAAGAAAGCAATTATTACTCTCCTACTGACATCAGAACAAAAAGGAGCAACATTAATTAATCTCCTACAGACTCTAATATTTTACTGAGAATGGGGCTTAGTAGAAAACCTAATGGGCTCTTATAATTGTATTGCAGCAACATCTGTGTGCATCTGTTTAAAATATTTTTAAGATTCCTTTATGCTAAACACCATATGCACACATGGAAAAAAGGGTGATCCTTAGCATCAAAGAAGCTGACCTTTAATACAAACTACTACAGGAATTTCAACAGGCTGGAGGAAGTGAGATGGATGAGAAGACACAGAAACAGAAACAAAGGTCTTGTACAACATGGTGGTGGGTGATATAACAGCATCATTAGTACAGACTGAAGCAATGAGAAAAAATCCCTTAACATAAGTCTCTTTAGCAGACTTATTATTTTAGGTACTGATGTCTCCACCACCCAGAGGGGGTCACTTCATTTCCTGCAGGAGTTTCTTCCACTATTAATGGCAGCAATGAAGACAGTCACCTCAAAGGAATCTTTTCAGGCTATCTAGCCCAAATGATGAAGCAGAGATTAAGAGTGGAAAACAAACAAACAAAAAAAAGCAACCAAACAAAACCTCCTACAAATAAAAGCTTGATCTTTTAAGTTTTGCTGCAGTCAAGGACCTCCGAGTTGTAAAACACATGGATATTGATTGCTGCACTTCTAGTGCTCTGAATCATAATCAAACTCAGACGCATGGTTAAGTACAAAATTACATCAACAACTTTAGTGAAAATTCCCTTAATGGTAACTTTTATACTGCAGTATTCCGGTGCCAAACAGTTCTAATTTAAAGCACTTACCAAATCCCCAGCATTGCTGTCAGTATAAGAATGCACAATTAAAGTTACTGAAACAACATTACTTCTATCCCCACATCAGTGCCACTTCGTGCACCCAGAACATCTGGCATTTATGATACATAATTAGAAAGGGATGCAGAAACCTGTAGTACACTTTAAAAGGAAACTTAGTTACAACATCAACAATGGAAAGAGTCCATACTTTATTGCTTCAAAGAGCTAGTCAGGTATTAATTAATCTAAGGATCCTGAGAGACAGTTGGGTAATCTGGTTGCTTTGCACAGATAGCTTGCTGGAAGGTAGTGTAGTCTATGCTGGTTTTTTCAATATTTTTTTCCTTGGAGCTTATCCTCAGAAAATAAAACATTACAGTAGGATCCCTAAAGGCTGTCCTTTGACTTTGAAAAACATACGTGATACAAAAGTGCAGGTCTTATGCTGGGATTCTCTGTCATCTTCCCCTTCACTCCTCCTCAGTTTGAGCAATAATCATAGAATCATAAAATGGTTAGAGATAGAAGGGACCCTAAAGATCAGTAAAGAATTCCTTCCTAATATCTATCCTAAGCCTACCCTCTTTCAGTTTAAAACCATTACCCTTTGTCCTATGACTACAGTCCCTCATAAAGAGGCCCTCCCCAGCTCTCCTGTAGGACCCTTTTGGGTGCAGGAAGGCCACTATAAGGTCTACCCAGAGCCTTCTCTTTTCTGAGCTGAACAACTTTCTCAGCCTGTCTTTATAGGAGAGGTGCTACAGCCCCCTGATATCTTCATGACCCTCCTCATTCCAATAGGTCCATGTCCTTCTTATGTTAGGGGCTCCACAGCTGGATGTAGTACTCCAAGTGGGGTCTCGCCAGAGCAGGATAGAGGGGCAGAATCACCTCCCTCGACCTGCTAGCCATGCTTCTTTTGATGCAGTCCTGGATACAGTTGGCTTTCTGGGCTGCAAGAGCACATTGACAGCTTATGTTGATCATTTCCTCAAGCAACACCCCCAAGTTCTTCTCCTCAGGTCTGCTCTCAACCCATTCTCTGCCCAGCCTGTATCTGTGCTTGACATTGCCCCGATACACCTGCAAGACCTTGCCCTTGGCCTTCATGAGGTTCACACAGGCCCACCTCTCAAACAGGTCAAGGTCCCTCTGGATGGCATCCCTTTCCACCAAAGTGTCAACCATACAGCTTGGTGGCACTGGCAGACTTGCTAAGTGTGCAGCTCTGGTCCCAGTACTGACCCCTGAGGAACAGCACTCGTCACTGGCTTCCATTTGGACCTTGAGACATTGACTGCAACTGGAGCATGATGATCCAGCCAATTCCTTGTCCACCGAGTGGTCCATCTGTCAAATCCACATCTCTCCAATTTAGAGACGAGGATGTCATGTGGGACAGTGTCAAGTGCCAAATGCTTTGCACAAGTCCAGGTAGATGACTTCAGTTACTCTCCCCTTACCCATTCACACCATAACGTCATCATAGAAGGCCACCAAATTTGTCAGGCACGATTTGCCGTTAGTGAAGCCATGTTGGCTGTCACTGATAACCTTATTTTCCATGTGCCTTAGCAGAGCAATAATGTTCCCTAGCAGAGCAATAGTGTTTTGCTGGATTAAATACAGAGGAAGGCCAGTGTTTGACTACTGTTTTTGTGGTAATATCAAAAATTACTGTTTCCTAAAATGGTTTTCTGATTAAGAAAACATGAGTAACAGTTTTTCTTAGGCTTTGAGCCTCAAAGAATGATTATTAGATGAACCTGTGATAAAACAGTAAAATTCAGATTACCTTGGTATTGTGGTTTAACACCAGTCAGCAACTAAGGATCAACCAGACACTTGCTCACTCGGCCAACAGCAGGATGGGGGAGAGAATAGGAAGAGTAAAAGCAAGAAAACTCATGGGCTGAAATAAACAGTTGAATAGATAAAGAGTAACAAAAACCAAAACCATCTCTGTATTATCAAAACTGTTTTCAGCACAAATCCAAAACACAGTCCCATACTAGGTGCTTTACAGCCAAAAGAAGCACACTATAGGTCATGCAATTAGAAAGTAAAATTCAGGCTAGTGTTCAGAAGATGACATATTTTTTCTTTTGCTTAGTCCTTTCTGAGGACTTTCAGTAGCCAAATATCAATCATATCTTTATTTGAGTAGAATCGCTGAAACTTCCCTCATTCAATACACACCTAAAGACACTGACCTGGGAATATCATATGCTAGTTGTGGTTATTTTATTTATCACTCTCTTTTCTAAAGAATGCCAGCTTCAGAGCTGATTGACAAAAGGAAGTCAAAAAAAGGTCTCTTCTGGAGAATTCATCTTTGAGAATGGGATACTTTTTTTCCATAGGGCTGCTACGCACATAAAGACCACATAACTATGTGCTACTACACATAAAGAGCAACCCATATTTGGGGAAAAATAGTTGCAATCAACTGACTCTCCTAGCAACAATGTAAAATACTAATCCTTAAAGCCTTAAGTCATCTGCACTGTTTTCAGACAGATGTGTGATAAGTCCATGTAATATAATATAGAGGTGATACAGTTTGAGTTTCAACACCTTAGTTCAAGTTCAGCAACAGTAATACCATTCACTCAGCTGCAAGTGAATAAAAAATAAGTCTGCAAAACACAATGTAGACAGACTCAACAAGGTTTCTCACTCATTGTCAGCTTCGGTATGTCATGCACAAGCATGCCTTTCTGTGCTGAAGAGCAAGATGTGGGAGCAGCCCAGCAGCAAGAGAACGGCAGCAGTTGCAGGTGAGAACAGCCAGAGCTGCCATCGGAAGCCAGTGAGCAATGTCAGGAATGAAGCCCAAAAACCTTGGTGTGTGACAGTACTGCCAGAGTGCAGGGTGTCGCTTGTTAGGTTGACTGATAGACAGACTTTATACTTTTTTCCACATAAAGGTAAATAGATCTGTATTTTCTTGCAGGTAAAAAAAAAAGACTTCCCATCAATTAATTGAAAAACTACATAACTCCCATTCACTGAACTTTTTATTCCTGTGACAGAAAAACATATGGAGAAGCTCTCTACCACGGCAGTTTGGTAAGAATAAACGAGTGAGGTTTGCAGGATCACCTTTCTTCCCCAACTAAAATTTTAGAAGACTTAAATATCCTGATCATTGCTGTCAATTCGTATTTTGTCTCCATAATAAAATATTGATGAGGCCACCGACTCTGTCATAAAAAGGTATCACCCAACTGGACATTCACTTAAACTAACTGGGTACTGTCAAGCCAGTTGCAGAATTATAACTGGCAAGTTTATTTTTCTCATGCAGATGGCAAAGGCAAAAATTGTTTAGAGAAATTACAGGATTTCAGAGCTGTTATTCCTAGTAAACGCTAAGAGAGTTTTGGAGTTTCTAGATACTACAAATACATAAGTAACTGTGGATCAGGAAGCTTTAATTAGCATTAGACACTTATATCCAAGGGTTGAGGGTTGGAATCTCACTACCTTCTGTTTATTAAGTTGGTTGTGGCTTTTACTCTGATTGTTAATTTTTTTTCCATTTTGCATAAAATTATAATTTAAACCTCACAGAAATAATTTAATGCACATTATTGTTTAAAAGCTTATCTGGCAGTTTGATCCAAACGCTAGTTACAGTACTACCTTATTAACTATTTGTGACTTTGCTTTCCATTCACAATAAAGTAACATTTTCCTTTAGACTACATTGCCCGGAAGCTGATACTACCTACAGAGAATTTCATAGCATTGCTTACAAGACAGTGCACTAATAAAAACATTTATTTTCTGGTCAAAATTGCTCTAATTAAAATACAAATCTCACTGTTCTATTTTAAATTTCCTGTTCATAGACCTTCCCTTTTACTTAGTTTCTCATCTCTGTACTGTTCTAAGTCTTCTCAGACAGATAACCTACTATATTACAATTCAGAAGAGTTCCCTAGAACATTAGATAGTCTTACCTTGTATTTAGAATGTGGGGTATTTTTTATAAGACCTACTAAGAGAACAGAGCAAACATGGACACGGGACACCTTGCTGTCAAAAGCAACTTCATTTTAAAGGTACACACTGTAGTAGGTCTGATTAGGATGGAGCTAATTTTCTTCATAGCAGCTCAAACAGCACTGTATTTTGCATGTGTGACTGAAACAGTGTTGATAATACAGCAATATTTTATCTATGAATGAACAGTGCTTGTGCGGTATCAATGGCTTTTCTATTTCTCACTTCGCTCCCCCAGTGAGTAGGCTGGAGGTGCACAAGTGGTTGGAAGGAGACACAGCCAGCACAGCTGACTGGGAGCTGATAAATTTTATCAATAATAAAAACTGGAGTAAGATATTAAACCTTAAAATCAGGTGCATAACCTAACTTAAAAGCAAGGAAACTATAAAGAGAAAATTTAGAAATTTATAAAGTTTTAATTAAGTGACTACAAACACATACAATCTGGTTTTGATATCTGGGATGTATTTTAAGCTGTATATTTTGAATAGAGGCATTATGATTGTATTATTCCATTATTTATCAAGGAACTTCTCTTAGTATGCCCTACAATTCATTTACAATCAGTGAATATGTATTCAAATTTATCTTATGTATTGTTTTGCTCCTTCATGCTTTCTCATGGCATTGATTTCAACACAAGTTTTTGTCTGCCTTCAGGCTCTGTTCGTTCATGGTCACTGGAGTTACCATGGACCTATAATCATAAACTTTAATTTGTTTTCCTCTGTCATTGAATAATTTATTTATCATGTAGTTCCACATTTTTTAAAGGTTATCAATTTGCACATAAGCTTAATACGATTCTCACACATAGGTTCATTGGGTATTTCTGCATTCATTCATATTTGGTTTTAGTGAGGAGAAGACAGAGGAATTCTGTACGTATAAATGCAAGCAAAGGCACTCAATTGGACAGTCATTTGGGCTTATGTGCATGTAAATATGAATAAATGGGATTCTTTAACTACCCATACCAACTAATTCATGGCTTAATATGTTTTTAGTTCACTGTAAGTTCAGCTGGTCCAGTAGAACAGCTGTTAAAGGTATAAATTTATGTTCAGCTTCAACATTGCACTAATTTTAGATATCTTAAAAAAGGCGATGGTGCAGTAAGTTAGTTCTCTATGCCCCTCTGTAATTTCTGGAGAAAATCAGGAAATCTGAAAAGATAATTCATCCCATTTAAAAGTAAAATAATTACAAGTGATACGAATTCCCCTAGAAGAGCTCCTCTCATGACTGACGTAGGCTAGATGCCAGAAGGGTGAAGTTAGTGAAAATGAATCCCATCCCAAGTCACCTCTTGATTTTCATAACATACAATTTAGGTCTTTCAGTAGCTCAAAACAGTGTTATACGAAGTGAACTGTCAGCTTCAGTTTTCAAGTTGAGGCAGTGGAAATCTAGAATTCCATAAAAATTAGGCTGTACCTGTGATCAGAGCATGGCCCTAATCATGACTGTAATAATGAACCCACTATTAAATTCCTAACCCATTCATCTACCCAGGCAACACATAGCCAGACATATGTGGTGGAGTCATCCATTGGCTCAAGTGGGAGTATTCACATGCTTAAAGATAAGCGTTTGTCTGAATGCTTTGCTGGATCAAGGCCAAAGCATTCTCTAGGTTTCGTGGTGGCTTCTTTATCTTTACCCCAGCTTTGCCAAGCAGACTTTTAGGTTGGGGAAGAAAAAGGTCACGATTCATTTCTCTTCACCAAATACAATTTCTGCATCTTCTAAGAGCAGTTCGCTTGAGGTAGCTACACATCCTTCTTGCTGTCCACTGTTCCAGTTTGTCCTTCATTTCAAGTAGTATTACAAGTCATAAGAAATAAAGAGATGTAGTAATAAAACATATTAATGACCTGACAGAACAGCCATTGAAATCAGTGGGAGTTCCTCCACTGACTTAACAGGATTAGAATTGGGTTCTAAAATGTTAAATTTAGGGCATAGCAATTAAAGAATTCTCTGACCAATAGCCAAAAGATCAGAATGTCTATGACATTAATTCTACAGAAAACAGTGGCACAATAACTGTTTTCTTATCTAAAATGAATTATTCTTAGCCTCTGTAATATAAACAATTCCAATAATCAGCATGTACATATACAGATATACAAAACACACAAATGCATGTATTAATTAAAAATTAAATTATGATTCAACAGATGTAATGAGATGTAAGTATTAATAACCTCATTAAAAGGTCTGATGAATACAAAAGCTCTCCCATTATAATTACTCTCAGAAAGAAAAGAATTGTTAATCTGCTGAGCAGCTGATGCCACAGAAAATTATAAATAATAGAAACATTGCAAAAATTAATTCTAGATTAGAAGGACAGAATAGTTTGTATTTAATAATAGGAAGACCATTTTTAGCAGAGAATAGGCATGATGTTCTGCTGGAGCCTGTTTTGATTATTAGACTCCCTTTCTCTCTCATGATCCTGATTTTTTTTTTTTTTTAAATTAATCTCTCTGTAATAATGGGTCTAAATGAAGCTAAATGCTGGCCAGCAGCATCCTACAAATGCCACATCATCAGAATACTAATGAAAGGTCTCACTTCAAAACGTTTTGAAATTGTGAAAGATGAATGTCAGACTTTTCAAAACATAGAGTAATGTGAAAGACAATTGCTTGTACAGTTTTAGGCAACAGAGTTTGTGATACTTATATTGTTTTGGTATGTATAATTAGTGTACATTATAATGGCTAAGCTAATTCTGGAGATAGACTGGTTTTTTTATTAGTCTGAAATTCTTCTCATAGGTAGAGGCATAGCCGCTGGAATAGGAACCAAAAAAGGCTAGGATAACATTATTTAACATATTTGGCACAGAAAATTCATCATTGCTGTATCATGCACTGCCAGCATACTCTGCATTTGGCAGTTTCAATAAGTGACTGAAATACTAGTAGCCCCACTATCACCTTCCCATGTCTTTTAGTAACACAGTAAACCTGACACATGTTAAATATATTTTGCATGTAAACTCCAGGGAATGGTATAAAATGCAAGTTTTTCTTGGCCTTCAAATAGCATCATTATTTCTGTTTAGTTATCGGTTCCTTGAAGAGTCAAACTTAGACAATTGCTTGTATTAATCATGGCAAGAAATGCTAAGACAGCCCATAGGAGAACCATTTTTTACTTATTGACTTTTTGTACAAGCTGTATTGGCAAAGTCATTTCACAAGTTTAATGGATGACTCCAGCTTGTAAAACGTATTGGTCAAGGTAGGTCAAATAGCGTAGTATTTACAGAAATGGAACCAAACAGGTTCAGTGACTAGAGAAGTTCAATAATAATGACAAAAAGGCTGTGTTTATCCTTGCTTTTTATGCCCTTAGTAAATATTTTTGTGCGATAGGAAATTTAATGTTATAATGCTGTCAAATGATCAGGTTTTAATTACTACAATCTCTTCTGGTCAAAAGGTACATTATGTTGCAATTTGTAATTTATAAAATCCATCATCACAAGCTTAATGTACCTGATGAAGACTGAAGTTGTGCCATCATGAAGGGTGGAACCATTTATGTCCAAAAACAGGACATGTGAAGTGTCTGTAGCAGTAGCAGCAAAGGAATTAGGAGAAAGTCTTTCGTTTTAATATAAAAATCATTCATAGTGGAAGTTTTCAGTTAGCAAATAGCTATTAGAATTGAATCAAGCAGTCTTCTTTTATCTGAAGGATGATTTGGGTTTTCTGGAGTTGACGTGTGCTTGACCTTATGGAATGCAAATTTGCTATGATGAAAAGAAAATACTGAAAGTCCTGTACTGTCATGTAAAGGTAAGAGGTTAACAATAAAAGGTACTTTGAGGTCTAACTGACAGCACCTTTTATATTGTGCTAGGGTTAACTATTCTCACTTCTGATTTAATTAGGATTTGGCAGTTCACCATTGGTGAGGGACATTGAGTGCCCACTAAATCTGAACACTTTGCTGTCTCGCCTGAAGCATTTTGCTTTAATCTATCATTTATTTAAAGTCCACTGATGTCTTTAGATATTTCTATATAGGCAGATGCAGACAGATATATGTTCATTCTTACCCATTCATTGATCGGCCAAAACAAGCCAGTTGAGTCACACATTCTCATACACTTGAAGCTACTGAAGTCCCAGGAGAGGTATCAGTCTGTTATTTGGGTCTTTGGTCTCCATTAGTGCACCTAAATGTCTTCCCAACTGATACCAAATTTTCTGCAGTAAATGCATAGTGCACACAGTGCCTTGTGTCCGTCCTCTGCTTCACCCTGCCAGGCTGCCTTCTCCTCTGGCTTCCCAGAAGGACAGAGATGCCCCTGGAGGGGAAGTGCAGCCAGTGCACCCACATAGATCTGCTCAGTGACAACTGGGAGTCTCTGACAGTGATGTATGTAGGGTGCCGAAACTAGCTGCTGCCAATGACTAAAAATGCCCAAGGAATACTTCTCTGTGGCAAGAGCCCTCCCCTTGCCATTCCTAACCCGTGTAAATGCACTTAGCAAAGCAAGACTTTTTCATGCAACCCGTAAAATAATACTAATATACAAAACATTTTTTTTCAGTGCTCACAGTAATACATTTTGAGCACCAGGCAGAAAAGCACACCAAACACTGCAGATAATGTTCATTACACTGTAGAGTAAGTAATCACATTGACAATTAATGAAATAAAGCTCTGGTGTTTATGGGAAAGAAAGCTGTGCTTGTGACAAAAATGAATGAACAGAATAATACCACATTAAGATGCTCTTCCAGTGAAAAAGTTACTTCACAACAAAGTGAAAAGACTCTGCCAACAAGGCTTTCAAAGTTAAATAAATCTACTTGTGATTGCTGTTCTAATTCAGCAGGTCAGTATTTCAAAGAAACCCTGGAGATAAGCAAGCTGGCAGGAAAATGAGGGAAATAGTTGTGGGGAGGAGAGTGAGAAAAGGGTTTGAGCCTGAATTACTCTTGGCATTTACAGGTTGTGAGTAACGTTAATAAAAATTATGGCTGCAACAATGATGACTCTCTGTTATAATACATACTGTCAGGAGCAGCCTCTTCAGTGACCTCTGATAATATGATTCTGCTGGTGGATGCTTGAGAACGTGCTGAGGAAGCAAGTTAGAGCTGCAGAAATGGCAAGCCATTGCTCATTCCCCAAACAGGAATCTGGCACTGAACTGGAGATTCAAAAACTACAACATAGATTGTGCGAAAATAAACAAGAAAATAAGAAAATCTCCTCTTTCTCCTACATGAGAGGAACACTTCCATTCTATGGGATATAAAGGTCATGATAGCACATAACCACAGAGTCTTTGTCTAACAGATCGATGACTATTATTTTGACTGTGTAAAAATGTCTTTTGTCCACAGGAAAACTGCTGAATGAACAAAGCAATTGGAAAAAGCACTGCTTGAAGCAAACACAGTAATTTATTACTCATATCTTTTGTTATACTTTCTTCAGCAATAGTAATCTATATTTCATTTTCAGCCCACCTGTAAAAGTACAAATGCAGAAATTATCTACAAGCATGTGCTAGAGAAATACAACATACAATTACAACAGTAAAAAAGCCACTAAATTTGCAGTTCTTCTGGAGTTTGGTTTTATAATTTCAATAACACTTTAAAAAAAGAAAAAATAGACAGATGCTTACCTTAGCCACTAATCATGGATAAAATGTTTTTTATCAGAGTAATACACAGTAAAAAGTAACTAATCATTAACACTCCACCAGTCTAGTTGCTAGAATCTGTAACTACCAATTTCCTGGGGTTTCTGCCTAATAGAAACTGTATTCATCATTTCATTTGTTCCTGAAGTACAGCAAAGTAGTCGAAGAAGCTGTGTTTATGTGTAAAAGAGTCAGCTCCCTGTCGTGAACAGGCTGTTTCCTGCCTATTACAGTAAATAAAGTATCTAAGCATTGTTTAAAAAACCTATTTTAATCTTGAAATTTGTGCACTGTTTCTTTTCCTTCTACTCTCCTCCCCACAAAAATCTTGACAAAAGTATTTTTAGATTTAAATGAATAAGAGAAGTAAGGGGCGTGGATAACAAGTGCCATAGTTTAAAAATTTTTTTTTTCATCAATCCTCCCAATCAAAGGGAAAGGGCTTGAAAAGGGCAGTGAAATTTGGCAAATCAACATATGGTTACAGGACTAGTGCCACAGCCAGGGGCTTGCTTTGAGAAACCTGGTCTGCTGGGGCGTGATGGGGTCCATCTGTCAGAGAAGGGGAAGAACTTCTTCTGTCAGCAGCTTGCTCTGCTGGAGAAGAGGGCTTCAAACTCAAGTTGTTGGGAGAGGGGAACCTCAATCCATCCCAGTCTTACCAGTTTGATGCCAGTGCCAGCAATAGATTATTTTTATCCCATCCACTTCTTTCACATAAAACTTGTATCTCTTTTTTGCAATGAAACTATTCACCAAATTTTTTGTTTTGAACTAAAGAACTCAGATGTAACTGAAATGTTTTTTTACCAATACTTTTCGTAAATGGCAGTGATTTTTTCTTGAAATTTACCCAATATTTATTTTTTAAAAAGCACTATTTGTGACATTTGTCACAAGTGAAATTACTGAACGCCCACCAGATGTTGTCATACCCCCTTCCAAGTTTTGTCTCTTCTTGCTTTGCTGATATAACCCAACAACATTAATTAGTGGGAGGATCTATATAGAAATTGAAAATATTAAAAAAAAAATATTTGGATGTGCAGAGGAAACTTCACAAATGTGATGGAAGCTTGGCCATGTAACATAAATCAAATTTCTCAGCTGTGTTGCAACCTCTCTTATTGTGGCTTTTGAAATGCTATAGTTCTTTGCCTACCTCCTGATGATAAATATTCTGACCACTACAGCTAGAAACTAGACCATATTAATTGCCAAGCATGGAGTTCCAAGTACATAAAGACAAATGCCAGTGAGAAAAACCACATTACTCAGGCATAGTACTTAAAATCCTTTCAATGACTTTTGTTTTGTTCAAAAGCAAGAGTTTCCAGCCTTCTCCTGGAACTTTGAGTCTTTTTGGCCATTAATATTAACAGTCATAACAGTTACTTCAGTGTCTAAGATGCCACAAAAAAAAGCAAAATCCACTCATTCAACTACAGAAAGCACGGTTAGAACCCAAAGTAAGGTATGTCATCTCTAATATCGGAGTTATGTTCCCACTGACTGGAAAAAGGAGAACATAACTCTGATATTCAAAAAAGGAAACAAAGAAGACCCGGGGAACTACAGGCCAGTCAGTCTCACCTCTGTGCCTGGCAAGATTATGGAGCAGATCCTCCTGAAATCTTTGTTAAGGCAGGTGGAAAATAAGGAGGTGATTGGAGACAGCCAACATGGCTTCACCAAGGGCAAATCATGCCTAACAAATTTGGTGACCTTTTATGATACTGCCACAGAGTTGGTAGACAAGGGCAGAGCAACAGATGGAGCGGAGCAACTACCTGGACTTATGCAAAGCATTCGACACTGTCCAGCATGACATCCTGGTCTCAAAATTGGAAAGTCATGGATTCGATGATGGACCACTCGGTGGATAAGAAACTGGCTGGATGGCCGCACTCAAAGGGTTGCAGTCAATGGCTCAATATCGAAGAGACGGCCAGTAACGAGTGGTGTTCCTCAGGGGTCGGTGCTGGGACCAGTACTATTTAACATCTTTGTTGGTGACATGGACATTGGTATAGAGTGCACCCTCAGCAAGTTTGCTGCTGACACCAAGCTTGGTGGCGCAGTTGACACGCTAGAGGGAAGGGATGCCATCCAGAGGAACCTGGACAGGCTGGAGAGGTGGGCTTGTGAAAATTGCATGAAGTTCAACCAAACCAAGTGCAGGGTCCTGCACCTG
>JAOQGH010000001.1:25794147-25871979 GCA_025769975.1 Gallinago jamesoni
TTGGAGGTGTTCAAGCCCAGGCTGGAGGGGGCTTTGCGCAACCTGGTCTAGGGGGTGGTGCCCCGGCCCATGGCGGGGGGGGGGGTTGGAACTTGATGATCTTTAAGGTCCCTTCCAACTCAAACGATTCTATGATTCTATGATTCTAACCTAAATGAACAAGACAGTTGCCAGGAGTAAAAACAGAACAGAATGATAGCAGCCACATCACAACAATTGAGAGTCTGAAGCTTGAAGCCTGTAATCCTTGGAAAAATAATCCCCATGAATTCTGGGAGAAGCTAAACAAAATGAAATGTGGAGGGAAACAGTATAAAGTTAATAAAACAGGGATGAAAAATTAAGTGGGGGAAAAAAGAAGAGCTGAGGTGAGGACCAAGAAATGTGAATAGAGAAATCAATTCAGAATTGTAGAAGTCTGTAAATTGCAAACATGATTTTATAAATGTATTTCTTATAAGCCTATTATCATAGCTTTCCAAGTTAAATCAATTTTATTCTTTCAGTATGTTAGAGCTAACAGACTAAGAGAGCACACAGAAAACAAAAAGATTGCTTCAAATATTCCATTGCTTTCTTTTTGGGAGTTTGTGCAGTCAAGCAGCAACAAGAGAAGATTAAACACTGAAACTATTAGGAAGGGGAATGTATTAGATTATTTTTTTATACTGCTTTTGAAAAATGTACTGACTACTGGATTGTTTCCCTATTCTGATTCCTGCTAGTAATACTATAATACATGTCACTTACTAGACCTACGTAGGAATCATATATGGAATACTTGATAAAAGTATATACCTTGATTTCCCATGCTTTTTGGTGGGGATTTAAATGCCCATCTATATTTGAGTAAGTTGCCTTAAACTGCCTTTGCAGTCAATGGAGAGAAATTGGCATTTCTAGGGCACAATTTATCTCATCTTAAAATAGATGTCTAAAGCAGGTCAGACAAATTGTGCCCTTGCAGTGCCTTTTGCTCCCCACTGACTATAAAAAGCATGACTAGCTCAGATGTACACGACTACACTGTAGACATTTACAGGTAGGTGATAAATTCCTCTCTATATGATTTATGATGAACTGACCTGGATGGTCAAGGAAGGATGAGTTCCAACTGAATTTTTCCCAGCTCCAAAGCTGGATCATTTATAGGGCCTCTCTGCAAAGTGGATACCACTTTGACTTCTAAGGGACTGAACTCATGCTGTAGCATTAAGTGCTGTGGCACTTTAACAGACGGCCAACCCTTACTTACTCATAGAAGTGGTGGAAATGTGGTCATCTCTGAATCCACCCTACCCTTTTGGAACCTTCCTTGGCAGATTTGACTGAATAAAATCCTAGATTCAAAAGTTATTAGAGGAAGACCAATAGAAGCACATACATTTAGCACTGCTACATAAGTGTCTGTGGGAAACTGTGATAAAAATTTCAAACAAAATTAGGAAAATGGATTCTCACCTTCCATTTAGCCGTAATTAATTGAAATGAGATATAATAACAGCATAAATAAAACCATTCATGTAAAACTATGTCTTTTGCTTCTTTGTTTCCTTTCAACTGCTTTTACACAACTAATTGAATCTTTTACTTGTGATAAAAAAAATAACTTACCGATCCCACTGAAATTAAGTTTGTATTAAATATGAATAAGTGTTTCATTATTCAGGAATATGCATCTCATTGTACACTTTTGTCTTAGAAACTCTAAGATTTGTGTGGTTCAGGGACTCTATTGTTACCTTTCTAAGTATATCATCTATGCAACTATGATACATAAATGATAGAAAGAGTAGTATTATTTGCACAGAGAGAATAGTAAAATCACTACAGTTTAAGCGAACGTCTTCTTAAGTAGGGAAATGTCTTCTTAAGTAATGGTCATTCTGAATTTTAATATTTTACACTTTCCAAATTTGTACTGCAAGACTGAACTGTGATTTGTAACATTTCAGGCTCTGGGTACATTGCACAGTTATTTGAAAATAACTGTTAGGTCAAGTGTCTATTATTTCACTTTGTTCTTTGTTCTAGCTGCTGAGAGAAGCAACAATATTTTTCATCCAATATTGCCATAAGGGAGAAAACCCTGGATGTTCTCAAAAGATCTAAACACAACAACCATTTAATGTATTGAGAAATCTCATGTTGGATTCAATGTGCTTTAGTTTTGGCCCTTGTAGAAACCACTCACACTTTAAGGATGAGCTAAAAATAAATTATTTCTCTTTTCTCAGGCACTATTAGCTGGTACTTTTTTATGCTGTAATTTCATTTTTCTATGGGAACATTTGTATGGTACCCAGTTTCTTTCTGATAGCCTAGGTCTTTCTAATATAAACTCTTGAAAGAAAACAGAAAAAATCTTTATTTTCAGAAGTTATACTTTCACATTTCAAAGATCAGAAGTTATCTGTTACATTATTTTGAGTTAAATTACTATGGTATAGAGTATATATTTAGTAAATTGCTTTACTGACTACAGAGAAAGAAGAGTAAGAATAAGGCAAAGTTTGGTGTAAAACTCCTTTAAGGCAATCATTCTCTTTTTTTGTCCTATTTATTTAGCCTTATACAACATGGAGTCACCATATGGATAGTTTTACTTACAGGAACAGGAATTTTTAAATGTTGTATGGTGTTGAATAGGGATTAGAGATGCCTCTATAGTCTCCAGATCCATTCTCTGGCTTACATAGGTGTTGTTATTCTATAAACCTTTCATAAAATAAACAACTCAAGTAGGCAAGTTATAGTATACGTGGAAGCACAAGAGATTACATGGTGGGAACAGGTCAGAGACAGTTACATCAGTGTTTGACATACAAAGGATTTGTTCTCTTAGATGAATTCTCTGTCTAAGGTTTGGACTGTTTGCTATACATATACTAAAATTGCTGGTAGTATAAATTAAATGTCACAAAGTACATCCTGTATCCTATTAAACTCCTGCTTCGTATTCAAGTCCATGGTGCTGCCCATGACACAGTTTGTTTTGTACTCAATTTGAAAGGTTTCATCGGGCCTTCTTGTTTTAGAATTATGTTCTGTAAATATGAAACTGAATTCATAAGTGAGAAATTTATCAAACAGAGAGAAAAAAAAAAAGAGGATCTGACACTTGATGATTAAATATACTCCTCTCAGGACTGGAAGAGGGTTTCATAGATAATTGTTGATTGTTAATTTAAAAATGGCCTGAAGAGGTAACAGAAAAAAATACTCTGATTAACTTTGCCACTTCGAGAAGCTATACATTTTTTACTTTAAAATAGTTGTATTTGTTCTATTCTGAAAATACACATAATTAAACATTAATTTAATTTTAATTAGGTCACTAGTGAACACCCCTTTGCCATTTTGTCTTTTAAAATTTTGGCTAGTTTTAAACAAAAACTTGTACTGGCAAATCAGCCAGAGGCATATTACCTTTGATTGACAGCTATGCCAGTAACTCTCCTTTAATAAGACAAGGATGATTTGCTTGGTATGGATCATTTGGCTCAGTTTTGGTGACAGCCTCAGGCACAATTAGTCCAAATGAGTGCTTGAAGCCTCATGCTTTTAAGTAACCCCAGAGGTACAACCAATCCAACACTTCCCTACATCAGGTTATCACATATCAACTGCTCTGAAGTATCTGTCCAGTAACAAAGGAGAGGTAACTCACGCACATCTGTTAAAGTGCAAGTGACTTGGAGTTGTTTTGTGCGTGACTCAAATAAGAGTTTTCTCATAGTAATTACCTTGGATAATAGTAAGTGCTTCTTGCATACACATAACAGCAGTGCCCACAATACTGCTTCTGAAGATGCTCCTATGCAGGAAGCTTGCAAAAAAGTGTGGAGCTGGGGATGTGCTTCACAGTCATGAGTGGTACAGTCTGAGACTGAGGGGGTGTGAGTTGCAAAGAGCTTCAGGGATAAAATAGGAACACGATGCTGTGCAACCAAGAAAAGGGAAAATTTGACTGGTTTAGTGAACAGCCAGAGTTATTCCTTGGATCCTTCTACAGTGACAAGAAATCAGCTGTTCAAGCAGTAGAACTGTTCTGCTGGTCTAAGTGATATGCATGCTAGGAGGACATTGCCTGCATAATGCACAATGTCCCTGTGTGCTCTTTGATTTTGCAAAAGACCACTTATGTTTCTACAAAAAATTTTTTTCATTTATATTATTATTTGAGCATATTGATATTATACTATTTCCTACAAGTCAATAAAGCTTGGAAAAAGAAATAGGACAGCTGCTTGACAAAAGACCTAGATCAATAACCAGCACAAAACTTGTGTTGATTCAACACAAGTTGATCAACACTAGTAATGACTTCCCCAGTAACAGAAGTCCATGACAGAGAAGGAAACCAACCGCAGGTCTTCAAAAGTACAGACTAGTTTCCAAATTAGTTGGTTATTTTCCTGTCCTAGTGCAATATAAATAGGGTGGGGACCTCTAACTACTATAAAAGTAGCAGTGCTGGAATGAAGCCAGGGGCTGATCCACTCATATAGTTGTTCGATGTCCACAGAGCTCTAATAGAACTATGTAAATAGGCAGTAGATTGGATGGATAAGGGACCTATTTTTATTTCTTACAGTAAAGTCCCAGGTAAATGTATTTGCTCAGTCTGGTTGGTTGACTGGTACTATAGAGGAGAGCAGCAACCTAAAGCAGGTCTCTGGAAATTAGAAAGACAGTGAATCCTGAAATGAACCTGGAGCAATAGTGGGCAGAGGAACAGTGTGACCATGCGGTGCTTCAGCACTTACAAAGCAAGCAGTCTCATTCAATTGAAACAGGTAGCTGTAAAAAAAATGGCCAAGGCAGGCTCTTTTTTTGGGTGTTCTTAGGGAACATCGTTGCTGCAAGAACCTTTCCAAAGCTTCTACAGTCCCTGCAGATCAAGTCAATCAGGGACTCTGGAATTTGCAGTGGATTTAGGCCCTCTGCAGAGTACAAGGGGAACTGCACGAGAAATACTTCCACACAGGTTTCCCGGTTGCCTCAGACTCAATCTTGGTTCTTGAAGAAGAAATTTAAGGATAGTTAACCAACTTTGCTTAAGAGTTTCACCATATTGCAAACAACTAAAAGTGGGCTAGAAAGTAACTATTTAGTGATGACTGTACTCATCCTTTCCAGAATCTGTTTATCTCATAAACAGATAAATAGGACACTTTATTTCTAGTTCTGAGTTTGTTACATCAAAAAGTAGCAGCAACTTTTCTATGGTGCCCAGTGTTTTTTCACCACCAGTAGACATTATTTTGCTTCAGGACTGAAGTAATGAAAATAGTAATATGATCTCAAATGCAGTGCAATGCTAGTACATTTGTGCTTCTTCAAGAACTGTATTAACTCTTAGTCTTATGGAGTTGTTATTAGTCATCAACAGGCATTTTAATTACTTAGCAGCTATCTACCTGATATGTTTGTTATACCTCATACCTTTGGAAGACAGTACTTCATATGTTCCATGTTTTCAACTGACTCAAACTGCAATGTGGGTATGCTTTCCAGTTATCAAAAAGTTATAATCACACTAGGCTCAGTGAAATTTGGATCAAGACCTCAGCGAATGAGCACTTCTGGGACATTAACCATTGCATTTCTCAACTCAGGTGCTCCAATTGAACTTTATGTTCTGTATCTTTCCTAAATAATCCTCATAGAGAAAATAAACTGTATTAAACCACTCCTTAAGGAGGTGCTGAATGTCCTTATCTGAGCTGAGGAGGAAGTGATAAATTATTGTGAAGAGAAAGGAGATTTCCCTTAGAGAAAACCATGCTTGAATAAGATGGCAACTTCAACAGCACCATTTTACTGAAAGAAAGAAAAACTATTATAAATTTAGGTATTTCTTATCAGAAAATGTCTGTCATTTTAAGAGCAGCCTCTATGAGATGGCACAGAATGTATCAGGTTTTGCAACTGTTACAATACAAACACATGCCTCCCATCTTGGCAAGGGAAATATTTATATAAGTTGTGCTGATTTCATGTAACATTAATAGGGCAATTCTTTAATCAAATAAATTAGTCTTCTCTATGTAAGCAAAAGGTGTACTGAAGTCAAATCAAATATTTTATCATTCTACAAGACAAGCACTTCAATTTCATACCAGAAACTAAGCTTGGCACACGGCAATAGTATTAATAACAAAGAGAAATGCAAGTAAGAGCTAACAAACAAAACCAAAGCAATGCAATTTGTGATTCAAAGTGTTAATTTTAATCTTAGTTTTATGGTCTGATGGGTATTTAGGAACATAGTCTAACATACTAGCTAAGTATTGCCCCTGCAAAAACATAAAGGTCATTCTCATTGATAGAAAGACTCATAGTGATGACAAAGGGCTTTGAATCAGATATGTAGGCTTCAGTAAGGCTTTTAAGAATTTATAAATGTTAAGCACATGTTTAGATTTCTTTAATAAATAGGGTTAGAGTTAAGCATGTATGGAAGTAGCTTCATGATTTGGACCCTTAATGTGAAGTCCTGAAGACTTCTGTAAAGGAGGGTTTAATTTTTGGCTATGGAGAATGTAAATTCATGAATTCATTAATCTTTTTGGCTTTCTTTTACTGTCCCAATGCATCTTTTTTTCACTACCCAGTCAGTAGAGTCCCACCTTGCAATTCTTCATATCAGCCTGTGGATACCAAAGATGCATAATATATGGGACAAGCATTTTTCTTCCAGCGGTGGGTGGTCTGATTCCTTAATCAAGCTGACTTTTTGCATTAAAAAGCTTAGCTCAGCTTTTGCTCTGTGAAAATTTATTTTACTCTGCTTGACTAAATTTATTTTAAAGTATGTGTGCGCATACATGCATAGCTCAGTGCCTAGTAACTGTATTAAATAGCCAGGAATATCTCAGTGTTTCTATCACAAGTCCTTGCTTCTTGAGATTTAACATAAGAAAGTAAAAATTAGCTCAACTCTGAAAAGAAGGCTTCTGTGTTTTAATGTACTTTATTTTGTTCAGAAAAAAAAAAATTAAAAAAATCCATTTTAGTAATAAAATTGCAAGGAAATAAAGAGAGAAAGATAGAGAGTAAGGACAAACTTCTCACAGACCCTGTAATATTTTTGCCTTTTTAACATATTTTTTTCAGATCATTACTTATTACCAAAGGATATCAATGACTAGATATTTCCAAGGGAAAATGCAATTTAAAGGTTTCTGAAATCTATAATGTTTACTTTTAATTGTTGCACAGGGTCATCTGTTCTGGTTTTGCTTTAAATCAAGAAACTCCTTGGGTTTTTAGGTTGGATATAATTTTTGTCCTGTTACAGGAGTTATATTTTTTGTCTTCAAATAAAGTTTATATGAACTCTGTTTTCTCCAACATTTTAATGGAAGATACTACATTTTTATGTCCAAAAAATGGTAATTAAAGAAAGCTCAGGAGTCAAGAGTTTTAAGATCTTAAACACATAGCTCAAGAAGAATGTGTTAATTTGAAATTCTTTCTTTTCTGTATCAGCATGAAACTGAGTGCAGTCAAACTTTGAAAAGAGTGTTGTTTTCATGGTGGAATAACAAAAGAGATGAATAATCATTTTTCATGACAGAGCCACCATCATGTTCTACCTGGGAGTTTGAAGTGGACCATGAATCTAAAATGCCCATATACCACAAAAGGAATTGGTTATTATGAGTAATTTACTGTTATGATCTGAATGTCCTTAGGCTTAGCGGTTTGCTACTCTGTATATTCAGCTAAGTAGTCACTGCGGCTGAGATATGAATCTGCATTTTCCACCTCTCTAATGACTACATTCCTACTTGGTTTGTCTGATCATTGGGAAATGGTAAGAGTTCTTGTTTTTGTATCTGCCACACTATGATTACAGTGAGAAATAGCATAAGGGAAAACTTTTTTACCTCTGTTTCAACAGGGATTTTTCTGCTGAGCTAAA
This sequence comes from Gallinago jamesoni, assembly GCA_025769975.1. Taxonomy (NCBI): domain Eukaryota; kingdom Metazoa; phylum Chordata; class Aves; order Charadriiformes; family Scolopacidae; genus Gallinago; species Gallinago jamesoni. The sequence goes on from JAOQGH010000001.1 coordinate 25,802,081, forward strand.
ATCGTCTTTTGGACATTGATAGGTGAGATCCACTCATTAGAGAATATGTAAGAACCCTGAAGAGAGCAGATTTCATCAGAGCAGGGGGACATCAGAGGCTAACCACAAACGTGCACACAATGTCAATGTTACATTAATACAAAAGTCTGTCGTACACATAAAATTGCTAGTATTTCAGATAAGGATAGAAATCCTATGGGTATCAAACACAGATCATCCTCTAGAACAGCTCAAGTTGGTGATACTCTTAAAAGCTGCAACTGTTTTGAGTATAACTCAACCTTCTACTAAGATCTTTGCACATCATTCTCTCTCCCTGTTTTTTTTCTTCATATGGTATCTTTCATTCTTCATAATTTAAATGTAGTAGTTTTTACTGAGACAGAGAAGTGTCAATATTGCTGCTGCCAGAACTTACACATATCCTAGAAGGAGCTGGCGAGAAATGAGGAAATAGATGTCAAAAATGAGTATTTGTCTGAACAGAAACAGTATTGCTTTGCTATTCCCAGAGTATCTACACACTTCATATGCAATGTGTGACATGGAACGAAGTCCATATGAATCTTCTTTCAGGACAAAACTCTGGCAGAGCTATTTAGCTGCTAAAAAGATTTGTGCATGAAGTCCAACTATTTTTAGGTCATAGTCTTATTACTTCCTCACAGATCTTATGCTTGAGGCTCAGCATTCCATCATTCACAATGCAAAAATTGCATGTAATTTAGAGCTGGTGTGTGGGTAAAAGGCAATAGGTTCAGGAAACAGACTGTATGTAAGCTTTGAGTCTTTTCTGAGTGATGAGGCATCTGTATCAGCTGAAGAGAACCAATGTGTCAGCTGCCATTCAAGTGAGACAAGTTATTACCACATCTTATTGGTTGTGTTAAACCATATTGGTTGAACTAGATGATCTTAATAGGTCCCTTCCAACCTAGATGATTCTGTGATTCTGTGATCTTGGACGATAAAGGTGTTTATATGAAGTCCTTCTCTACTGGATAGGAGCAAGGAGTAAGCATTCGGAAATGACATGTTTCAGTCCTGGGACAGTCTGAGTCAGGGACAGCTCAGTCCCATAATTGTGAGGCTGTTCTTCCTGAAGCAGAAATGCTTTCAAAGAGCTAGAACTGAAACAGAACTGCTAGCAGATGTGTAGTGGTGAAACAGGATAGCTTATTAAACTGCCTCTCAGCTACACCCAGTTGTGGAAGTGAAGTAACAACTCTAAAGTATTTTTGGCAGCTAAAGCAGTCAATGCTATGAGTGAGCTGTGTAACTGTGGTCATGTATCTGAGCAGGCATACCTTTAAATACTTCTACAGACAGAGAGATCTAGACATGGAAAGGCCCATGCAAGGTCATTCAGTGTAATTCAGAAATTATTAACTGCATTCAAGCATGTGTCTGGAAAAAGTGAGGTTGACTTAAACAAACTCTACCTGGTAACTTTGACAAGTAAACAAATTCATTCTGTTTCAGTCATTCTAAAATACTGTTTTCCGAGCGTTTGCCTTACAATTTCATTCTAATGTTGCTTACCTTTCACCTCATTACTAGTAAAAATATATATTCTCTCTCTTCCTCCTCCTAGTCCTTGTTAAAAATGAATTGCTTTAAAATGTTTCTGAGATGATCAGGAAGTGTTTGCCCTCTTTCTTCTCATTCTGATAGTAAGTTTCCTAATTAACTCCATTCACATACATTAAAAATGTCCTAAAGCGTGCAGCTTTGTAATTGGATTTTGTCATAAAGAGAACCAGGAGTGAACAAGTTTCCTTCCTTCCCTGAGAATGTGTGTCTGAATCACACTTTGAAGGAACAGATAAATCTAATCCACTGCAATCTTCAGGTTCACTGCAGCTTGCTGTGGTTATCCCCTTGTTTTAGAGAGATTCACGACTGTTGGTTCACAGTAGTGGAAATGTGGACAGTTGTGGTGACAGAAGTCAGTAAGATAGACTGTTACACATTTGGTATCAAGTTTAGTTGCAGCCAGCATTAATAGTGTCACTTTTACGAGCACTGTGGTGACAAATATTCAAAGATCTTATCTGGATGACGCAAAATTCCTCCTCAGAGCTCCTTGGCATTTTGAAAGATTAGGGTTATAGTACAATCATGTCACATCCCAAACGGTAATTTTGATTCTGTTCCAAATTTCTGTATTCATTTAGCTGATGTATTACACTGATAAATTCCATTTTTATTGCATTATATGGTGTGGTATACAGTTGTAAAGACTTTATTGGAGTCCTCTATTTGTTTTGGCTTGATGGATCGAAAAATTGTTTGCATTGTACAGGTCTGTTCATTTAACAGGTATTCATTTAAATGGGTAATAAGATACAAGGGTTGTGTAATGAGATGGAAAATTGCTAACCACACATTAGGTGATTACCGTGTTTTTTGTCCAAATCAATTTTGGCAGAAAATAATAAATCTAGAAAATGAACTTGGAACCTACACTTCAGATTGGTAATCAGTAGGTCACTCTTGTGAAAAAAATTTCCCATTTGTTCTTGTTTAATGGGGAAAGAAGCCATTGCCTTATTTAATAGCAATTTCATAGTGATATTCAGGAGCATATGAAAAGGGATGTGTACCTGGGCTAAAAATTCCCCCATACACAAAGTCATGTCTTCTTTTTTCCCTGTTGAGTAATCTCTATTGAGATTTTTGATGATCAGGTCCTAAAATAACTAGACTCCATAACAACCAAGAAAAAGAAGGACAGAATCAGAAGCTTTATATGTGATTAGGAAACTCAGAAGACACCTCAAGCATGGATTTACCAGGGAAGGCTTGGGTCATACTTTTCCCAGCCTTGCTATGGTCTCCCAGCACGGCACTCCCTCAGCCCTCCAGCCAGAGTCCACATCAGAAGGAAGCTTTGGGCCCTCTCCCAGAACACACATTCTGGCAGTGGTGTGGCAGAAGAGAACCAGAGGATTCACAGAACCTTTTCTTGTCTGAAGCCCAACTGGGAGCCACTATCACACTTTTCTCAGGATGGGAAATCTCATTCCCCTCAACCCTTTGGACTGCTGTCATCATATTTCATATAAACATATATATATATATATGTTACTATTTCATGCGTACCCACCTAGGATTTAACACTAACCAAGATTCTGAAATGTCTGTATAACATGTCCATGCCACCATTATATGTGCCTTGTGTCCACAGAACAATAATTCTGTCAGGCCATAGTGGAGGACAAGTAAATTGTCATGGTTAAAACCAAGTAGTGGCTAACTCATCCTGTACTTCATGCTGTGTGAATCAACATGTGGAGCTCTAAGACGAGGTCTAGGAGCTAAAAGCTATCTCCCAATCAGTTAACAGCAACAAGGAGACGTACAACAGCTGCCTACATACTTCTCAGCTTTCACAGACTGTGAAGAGATCTTCTAAACAATTGCAAAGCAAAGTGAAAATCAAAATTAAGCCATTTCTGAATAATTTGGTTTGAGTCTGGCCTAAAAGAATAGTATCTGCTCACATGGTCAAAAGCTTTCTTGGAAGCTGTTTCTTTCTCCAGCCCCAGAGTTACCAATTGCTGTTACAGCTGTGATGTACTACCAGACTGTGAAGCAATTTCAACGCTAATAAATTAAATATGCTTCTGACCTTTTTCCAGCACTGAAGCCAGCTAACCTAGAAAGGCTGACAGCCACACTGTTAAACTATTTTTCTATGCAGAACACATCAACAATATCCAAAATGACTACTGGGAATAGCTGTGGTAACTCCCAGACTGTACCCAAGAATTAGTTAGGGGACAGGCAATTTGCCCAAGCCAAAACTTAAAAAAAGATTGTACTAATAATTCATCAATGTAGACAACTGAATATCAGTATGATGAATGTTGCCTGACACTAATTTACAAGCATAAACATAGTATGACTGTACAGACTGACTTAATATATGTTAAAATGTCAGATATATGAACAACTTTTCACATTATCAAGCGCTAGCCATGAAAGCCAGAACAAAGTAGAATTAATGTTTTATTCAGTCACACAGTGTGATGACATGCCATAGACTTATAAACAATATTTTTTTAAAACAAGATGGTCCTGCACTACATCTGTGGGAAACAAGAGCTCCTGTAAAGCAAGCAGGAAGTAAAAATTACATTAGTAATTACTTGCAATGTAATTATTACTTACACCCTAGCAAGATCATGGTCTATCCTTACCAGTGCCCAAAGCCTTGGCATTACTAGCACATTGCCCCACATACTTTTCTCTGAGGAACCGTCTGTTCTTTAGTTCTGTTTTGTGCAGTTGACAGGTGCATTATTTATGGTCCAATATAGTTAATCTCGTGTTAGGTGCCTGACTTGAAATCAGTGGATTTCAGTCCCTTCTGTGTGGGCAGATGCCTGCATTTACCCAAAGTACTATTAATGCCTCTAATGTTTCACAGGAGCACAAGACTGAGACGAAAGGCAGGTCACTTCAAGCTTGGGACTGTAGTATGGACTAAGAATTGCATTTAAATAGAATTGGTTTTCTGTGCTTCTATTTTAAGAATTTTGTTTTTCATAATACTTGTCCAAGTCAAAACAAAGCAAGTCTTTTTCTGATTCTTATTTCCAGAGTGACTTTGCAAAAATTCTCTTTCCTCCAAAAATCATACCTTCTAAGCATCTCAATTCCTTATGTAAGCTGAACTGGACAGGAAGGTCAGTTAGCAGTGGAATAACACTATTTAAAAATGAATCCCCATCATGCATTGGAGCTATCCATTAGGGAAACATTAGTGAGATACAAATTTATGTTTCCCAGCTTGCAGCTTCAGACTGTCTATTTTAATTTTGTTCATATGTCACTGGTTATCTGCACTGGATTTAATATTCTGCAATGCCACATTTTATGTGATCTCTCTGGTCCTCTTTGTCTTGCTTTCCACTTACTACTCCATGTTATTATTTGATTGCATGAAGGAGCTTGACTATTACTCTGTTGTTCCATTTCTGTTGCCAGAATAGTTTTGATCAATACAGCTCAAAAAATTTGATCATAAAATACCATGCATTTAAAAGAATTTTTTTCAAGTGTTTTAAGAACTTTGATTTTGAATACAGGAACTATAAATGGTCTACATCCCACTTCTGGCTTTTTAGTATATTTTTGCAGACTATTAAGTACAAAATACATATGAGAAGTTAGTTCATCCATGAAGAAACACACTGAGTTTGAAGTTTTTTAATGCTACTGTATAAATTTATATTTCAAGATATTTTCAGTTCCAAGATAATGGGGCAGAGCTAACAGGATGACTTAGTACCTACCTCTAGCTACAGTATTTCTGCATCAATAAAAGGGCAACAATATACAAGGGAGTTGTAGCAGTCTTACTTTCTGTGGACTCTACAGGGTAACAAGCTTTTATGTTGTATATAACAGAGTTCACATTTCTATTACTGAAATTATTATCCCGTAACACAACAGGGTGTCTTTCTAATGACATTTTTATGCAAAACGTTTGGTTCAACAAAAAGACCTATTCACACCTTTAAAACAATTTATGCATACTTAAATGAACAATTGTTCCTAGCACACAGTCAATAACCTAATCATTTTAATCTTAATAACCCACAGAGAAACTCACAAGCAGTGATTATACACTGTGTGGGCTGCTTTCCATTCACTTGGGAGATTTCCATAATAAAGGTCTTCCTGAAGTCGGAGCCGTTCTCCACTCCTAAGGGCTACAGGCTAGAGACTCATTTTTGTAAGCATTTGAAAGGAGAATTCTCATTTTCTCTCAAATAAAGTAGGACTGAGCATTTATCAGAATCAGAACTATTAAAGTAAAATACACCAGCAGAAAGGGTAACATAAGGAGCTACCACTAGTTTTGCTCAAGCAAGTTGTCTTCTCTCCAGAAGCATATCCTTGCCAATTTGTAAAGATCACTTGTGACTTTTCAGATTTTTGTCTACTCATAAGTTGGTTTTCCCATTAATATTGAAAATGTATAAAATACACAGATGTTAAAAATAGCATGTTTAGAGTTTCCAATATTACTTTACAGTACATCTGAAGTATCACAAGGACTGTGGTTTGGTTTTTAAATATTTTTCCTGAGTATAATTAAAAAAATAAAATTAACTACAGAGAAAATAAGAAATAAATAATGCTTAAACACACACAGACAACCTTCATGTCTAGAAATCGTCTTCTAAATAGCTTTACCCAGAGGACTTCTCTGCTGTGTTCAGTTTTTAACAGAATAAAATGCTTATTGATTACAGAGAAGTTTGGTCAAATAGAAAACACCTTGTTCTGCAAACATGAGATTAATGAAGCTTGTTTTCCTATGGATTTTTGTCCTACACCCTATGCTACCACAAGGGATCTGCCATCTGCATCCTCGGTAACTTCACATCACTTCTTCAGTACTTCTCGTTCCCTCTTGCCCATGTTCCTACTCCAGTAGCAGTTCTCTTCCCTGAGCGTGCTTGACCTTGCAGCCAGGTAGGAAGGTGGTACAGCCGATGCACCTGATGACTATACTGCACAAGCCATGCAGGAGGGAAGAATCCCATTCCTTCATGACTAATCCTCATTAATCTCATTACCATGGTGCATTCTGTAGACACTTCAGTGATGAATGGCAACTAAGCCCACTTTCATAATCAGGAAGCAGAACTCCTTTCTTGTTTCCTTCTGGTTTGTACAAATTAATTTCTTCATGTTTTCCATTCCTTATTTTGGAATGCTCTCCTAACTATATTCATATTTAATAGAATATGAGTCTATCAACCTCAAAAAATATCTATTTTTTTTTAATATATTTCTTAGAGCATCTTCTAAAATTTAATGTTCAGGGAGATTGCAACATTTTGCATATTAGCAAAGTAATATGGAGAGTTTTCTCTCTAGGGTCAGAGTGAAAATCTAGTCTTATTGTTAAAATGCTTGACCCAAACTATAGATTTTTCCCTTAGCTTTGCTGGAAGGTTTTTTGATAAATCATACCATCTGTCTATGCCACACTCACAGGGGAAAGGAAGAAAATGTTTCTTATTCACATTCTCACCTACAACTTCTATTGAGATTCATTTTGTGCAAACCTTACAGCTGGTCATGGAGGTGATATAAGAATAGGAATAATATTACCATGGTCATAGCTTCAATTCAGAACAGTGGCCAGCAAATTTGCGATTGTGCAGTGTCCTCAAAAAACTTGTGTTTTCTGTTTGGTTCGCTGTATAGTTTCATGCATCACAATATACACCTTTACTGTCACTTTTCCTGAAGTTCCAGCAAAAAATCCAAGTGCTCCCTTAAACTACCATGTTATAGAGCATTCTATAAAGTGGTGATTTGTACATGTGTCTAGAGTTAGTAGATAGATGAGGTGTAGCAGATGGCACACAAGTACATAGCACAATTTTGGTCTTTGTAGGACCAATAAGATCTGTTCTACACTGTCCATGGTTTCGTTTTTGTACTTCTTTGAATGAAGCATTTTAACTATTAGTCTTAAAAGTTAACTTTGCAGATCAGTGCTAAAATGCAGGACAAGGGTACTTGGACTGCTGATGGCCCTAGTATCTATACAAGTTTTGCAATTCTGGGCTCACAGCCCAGGATTTTTCATGTGGGTTGAATTCACTTAAATACTGAGCAGAACTTAAGAAAAATATGAGAGTAATAAATATACATCCATGAAATTATAGAATCATAGAATCATAGCATCATAGTATGGTTTGGGTTGGAAGGGACCTTAGAGATCAATTGTCAAGCCTGCAGATTATACAGTCAGCTTCTCCTTTCAAATGAAGGGTCAGTTGTTATCTCCCAGAGAAAACCAGCATTTTTAAAATTTTAAAATAGGTATTCAATCAACCACACCATTACTGCTGAAGAAGGCCACATAAGTGCAAGCAAATGATGACTGATGAAGCTCCTGGAACTACTGAAAGCTACCTGCTAATAAAGGAACATTGATAACCTATCATTATTTGTTCATTTTTATGTATTCAGGTGTAAAATAATTAAGAGAAAAGTTGTATATCCTTTTCTATCAGAACCATACATAATATAATACATAATAACATACACAATGGAATACAATTCAACAATTCATCCTACATGTGCAAAAGTATAACCAGTTATGTATATTGACTTGAAAAGCACAATCTTGCATAACATTTCAACTCTTAGTCACTTCTGTCATCCTTAACACCTTTATAAATGAATTTCATCACCTTTCACAAAGTTTAATTAAACCAGACTCTACATAGCGCAGAACTGCTTCCAGAACCTAACAAAGTTCCATTTAAAAATTTTATTTCTCCTTTGAATTGAGTTAATGTTAGTTCTCACCAGAAATGTAACAGCCTTGACAGGTAACCTCCAGGTCACTCAGAATGTCAACTGTTATACTTTGAACAGCACCTGACAATGCAAATACAGGTAACAACTAGAAGCTGAAATTCCCTTTTATGCAGATAAGCCATTCAATACATGAACTCCTGTATTATAGAACAGGCTTTGTTTCCAAAATTATGCACTCTGTTGTATCTTCATGAGTTCAGCCCTGACTTGAGACTGGAGTTCGCAAAAACAAGACACCTACCCAAAGTAAACTCCCACAGTCTCCTGGTACTAAAGCTCAGTCTTCACTGATTTTACTTTCAGTTAATAACCAGTAGTAGTGAACTGCTTGAAATGCTACTTTGAAACTCATATGACATACTATGTTCACAAGTAAGACCTTCAAATATATTTCACAGTCCAATACCATCAGACAAATGCTTTTCAAGTTAAATCCAAGTTTTAATAGATGACCCATTCTTTACTAGGACATTTGATTGCACAGCTGGACACCAGTTGGTTGCTACCATTGTATTTCACTATGTCTCACTGGTTCTCCCAATAGTCCTGTACTACTTATAAAACATAGGGAAAAGATAAAGCTGTGTAAAAATCCAACTTGAAACATCTGTAGGCAAAATAACAATACCGTTGTCATTTAAGCTATATGCCACCACACAGCTTCTCAGTGAGAGAAAACCATCAAGAGTTTCTTAGCCAACAATAGTACACTAACCAGTCCCAGAAAATACCTGTCATTATTTCTTCACAGTGATACCAAAAAGAAACTGATAGATCCAAAAATATTAATGAACACTGCATATGATCAAACACCACAATACCTCTTTCTGTTGCACTGTATCTGTCTGGAGAGAAGGAAATGAAAAGTAGATACATGTAAGGTGAAAAAGAGAATGTAGGTAGACTGACAAGAAAAAAGATTCAAAAATAAAGCTTAGGATAAAAATCAAATATGAAGCACGCGGGAGGAGGTTAGGAAAGACCAAGAAAAAACAGCCCAAAATTTTGAGCTAGAGCTTTGGTCAGGAATTACTGATGGGGACTGCACTAAGTAAAGGAATGTGAGGACTAAGGAATGCAGGGTGACTGGAGGGGTTTGTCCAAAGGGAAATCTGTCTAGTGAGTGCATACTAACTCCTTTTTAAACATTAAAAAATCAATCATATACACATACCAAAAAAAAAGATAACATTTTTGATAATTTATTTGTGGGGATTGCTTTTTTAAGATAGTACATATGTTAGACAAATTACTCTAAAGTACTCCAAAAAACTTCTAGGCAAAATGTAAGAAAATATGGGTATTAACACAATGTTAGACGGTGGGTTGGCCCCAGATAGCAGCCAACATCCCATCCAGCTGCTCACCCGCTGCCCCCTCAGTAGGACAGGTGGAGAGAATAGAAAGAACACGAGCAGGAAGGCTCATGGACCAAAATAAAGACAGAGAGATCCCTTACCAATTACTGGCACAGGAAAAACAGACTCAGCTTGTAGAAAAGTAATCCATTGTCAGTTAAGATATATGCATTTAACTACTCATTCAGGTATTGGGAAACAAAACCAAACAAAAATACCCAACATTAAAATACCTGGGGAAAATACACTTAGGGAAAACACTTTTCCTCCCCCAGTTGCCCTGCTCAACTTCACCCCAAACTTCTCTCCTTCCCCCTTGTTATCACTGCAGGTTATGTACAGTCCCTTCAGTGAAGCAACTGGCAGAACAAGGAACAGTGGTGCTGGCAGAGTTATGGCCATTGCACAGTTGTTTCCTTCTGCTGCTCCTTCCTTCTCACCCTTTTCCTTTCCTCCACCATGGGTCCTCCAGGAACTGTAGTCCTTCAGCAGTGCCTGCTCTGCTTCTCCTCCTCCAACCTTGACATTCCCTCTGCTGTTTCACGCCCTTTTTTCTCCTCTCTCTGCCTGTCCAGCATTTTTATCCCCTTTCTTAAACATGTTTTCCCAGAGTTGCCACCATCTTGGCTGAGGGGCTGAGCTGTTCCCTGCAGTGGGTCTGTTGGAGCTGTCTGGAATTGTTCATGCCCAGCATGTGGCAGCCCCAGCCCCTCCTCACAGATGCTGCTGCGTAGCCCCTACTGCAGCATCTTTGAACTCCCAGTGCAAATTCAGAAATGTCTGGTACATTAGTCTGTGTGTGAAAGCGTCTGTGTGCATTTATAAATGTATCATAAATTGATGTATTTTATATATATTATGTTACAGAAATGTAACATTCCTAATAAACAAAATCAAGTCAAATGATACTGGTCAAAAAAACTGCCAGAAAAGATGAAAGAAGCTGAAAAATGCTGTCGTCAATGCATTTTTATTTTTTTTTTTGGTGCTTGTACTCTTTATAGTTGGTAGATGTTAAAAAAGACTGGGAGGTCCACAAATGCCCTCTGAAATTTCATTTAAATCCAGCATAAGTTAATGGGACACTGCAGATGTGATTGCCGCATGCCTGGTATTTTAAAGGATTTAGAACTTGGTTTCTTTTTTTAGTCTCTTAACAGTATTAGATTCCAGCACAAGCTAAAAATATTATGTAGGTAGTCATGATGTCACTTCTTTTGTATTCCTTGTAGAGCTGAAGTGTGCAGCTGGAACCGTATAAAAGCTGAGGAATTACTGTGTCATTTGAAGTCAAAATTATTATGCTTGAACTGCTGCAACTCTATGTTCTCATAGGACTACTGGCCTCCAGGCTTATGGAAGCTAAACATACTGCTGCTAGCCAGGAGAGATTAGTAAACATATTGCTTGTGCTTCTGGAAAACCATCACTGGGTAGTCTCCCAAAAGAACAAGTTCTGATCTGTATTTTAAGTAGCAGCTGCTCACCATGCTTAAATATACTGCACAGATTTATTCTGTTCTGCTTTCCACAGAGTTCTTTTAATCTCAGTTACCCAAAAGCGCGGGACAGAAGTGGAAATTTGACATTACACTGAGTGGGTTGCTAGCACTTTCCAGAGCACAGAAGAACAATCCTGGAAGAATTGGGTGATATTTAAGCAATAAAAGTGTGTTCCTTTATCTCTTCTCCCATATCCATACACACACATATGTTTTCTCATTCTCTCCCATTGAAAACACACACGCACATACAGACAAACCTCCTACTGATGCCTCGTTGGGACTTAAGCATTTGTCAGAAAATAACAGAGCCACTGCAGCTGAAAAGAACAAGTTGCTCAGGGTTATGTTCAGATGGGTTTTGAGTATCTCCAAGGTTGGAGACTCCATAGCCTCTCCAGGCAACAAAGGAGCTCACATACTTCAAGCCCTTCATTGTGATTGTGACCCTTTGCTGGGCTTGCTCCATTGTATTTGTGTCCCTCTTCTGCAGGAAGCCTGGGACTGTAGCCAGTGGTCCAGCTGTGGTCTTTCTGTTCTAAAGAGAGGAGAAGAAACACATCATCAACCTGCTGGTAACGTTCTTCCTAATGCACTCTGGGATCACTTAATCAGCTTTGTCTCTCATGCACATTTCTCACTCAAATTCAACTTCATCCATCAGGATGCCCAGATCCTTCCCTGCAAAGCTGCTTTTTAGAGAATCAGCCCACACCTTTACTAGTTATTCCTTCCCAGATGTAGGACTTGGCTTTTCTCTTTTTGAACTTCATAAGATTTGTGTTTGCTCATTTGTCCAGTCTACTCTGGAATGTCAACCACTTCTCCCGAGTCTGTGTGGTTTGCAAACTTGCTGAGGATGCACTATGTGCCATCAACCAAGTCATTGGTTAAGATGTTAAGCAGTACTGGCATCATTGTCAACCCCTCAAAGGCTAGTGACTGGCCTTCAACACAGTCTACTGTTCTGTTGATCACAACCCTTCAAGCCGATGAGTTCAGCCACTTTTCAGTCCACCTTAACGTATGCTTATCTAGCCTGTACTTCATGAGCTTGTCTATGAGGAAAAGTCTATAGGAAACTGTGTTGATAGCCCTGACAAAGTCAACATAAAAAGCAAACACTGCTCTCCCATGATCCACCAATCATCTTATTGTACAAAGACATCATGCTGGTTAAGCATTTCACAAATCTGTGCTGACTACTCCCAATAAATTTTTTGTCTTAAACATCTTTGAAAACATCTTCCAACAATATTTTCTCCAACATCTTCCCAGGGAGCAAGGTTAATCTGACTGACCTATAGATCCCCAGATCCTCTTTCTTGTACATCTTGAAGAGAGCAGGGACATTTGCTGCCTTCCACTCTCAGCAAATGTCCCTCAGGTATTTCCACCAAAAAAATTTCAAAGGCAATTCAGAGTGCCTCACAATGATATTGGTCAGCTCTCTCGACACTCATGAATGCATCTCATCAGTACCAAAGAAGGCCTCTTTTACTTCTTCTTTCTGATCAGGTATTCTCTAGCAAACACCCACACCAAGCTCCCATATACAAATATTCCTTTTTTAGAAGCCATCATGCCTTTTCTGTTGAATCATTTCCAATGAAATTGCCAGAGCAGAAGGAGAAGCTATGACCTTAACCCATTAATGATAACAGAATGACAAGTTTTGGCTTCACTGTACTTTAATCCCTGTGCTGAAGAAACACACTAATTGACATATACAACATACAATCAATATACTAACAGAAGGTGTTAGTTAAATGTGTAGATGTGACAGTAGTATGTATTCTTTGGGGACTGATAGATGCTTTCAAAATCAGAATGGTGTTGGAATCTCTCCTATTTGTCTCCAGAGGATAACAATAGGGTCTTAGAAGAAGACATCTTCTGAAAGGATTTTTTGAACAGCATTCACATGACTAAGCTGCTTGCTAGACATCTGCACATCCCCACATAAAAAGAGTGAAAATCAAAAATAGTCTGAAGTAGCTACACTTCTGCTCATGAAGCAAAACAATTAGGACCAGACAGTGATGGACATGGAAATAGTCATTCTGTAGCAGCCGCCAGCTTTTATACAGCAGAAACAAGGATGAAGATATTACCTGGACTAGCTGCGGGGTTTACAGCCAGAGTTTCCTGCCCTGGGCAAGGCAGGAGCTGGATCCAGGCTGTGACCTAAGATCCTGTTCTGGCTTTTGTCTTGCTCTTAAACTAAGACAGCCATGCACTATGCCTTTCTTGTGCTGGTATTCAGGTTATAATATCAATGTAAGATTTGAAGAAAATAACTAAAAACACTCTTCAGAAGAACACAAAGAAAACAGTCACTTCTCACTCAAAATTTTTTTCCTCTGCTTGTATTTAACATTATTATAATATATCCCTACAGTTGAACAGACTAGGGAAAACCTTCTTCTGTATTTGACAAGTACATTTTCAGTGGGGCTAAAATTAAATGTGATTTGACCTTATTTTCTGCACATCTATGGGTCTGGGTTGGTTTTAAGGAAACAATAAATAATGGCAGAGAATGGTAGAATGGTGAAATGTGCTTTGTTACAGAAGGAAAAAAAAAATCCCACTACATTCATCTAGGTGCATCTGAGAAATGTGTTGGCAGGGATATGTGTGTGTAAGGAGGCTGGTGACCGTGAGTGGAGAGAAGAAACAAAGACAGAAAAACATAGCAAGTGTAGAAGATTTGACAAAACAAGCATATGAGAACTTTAAACATCCAAGAATGCAGTTTCGATCATATTTCAGTGAGGATCTTAATAGAGACAAAAATAATCTAATAGAGTGCAGAGAATAATACTTTTCCATTGTTTTCAGGAGTAGAAACCATGTCTACAGATGATCTATAGTATGCATATCTTATAATTCTTCAGCTTCTTAGTCTAAAAAAAGCTCTTTGACATTTTCTTTATGTAAATATCCTGAAAAAAATGTAACTAGCCACCAACTTCAAAGAGTTGATGCAGTCAAACAACAGGAGATTCCCTTAATGTCAAAAGGCTGAATTGGGTTAAAGGCTCAAAAGTAGTAAACAAAAATTACTGTCTGAGAAACACAATCATTAACAATATGGCATAAACCACTTTTTCTTTTGCAAAAGTACAACTTCCTTTAAAATCATTCCACATATCCTTTATTTTTATCACAGCAGTCTAAGTTACTTGCTCCTGATGCTTTCATGTACACCAATAGAAAGCACAGAAAGCACTAACAAAAGCACAGACTCAATTTCTTTAAAGCCAGTCATATATTTGTTTTTATCACTATATCTTCATGAAGAGCCCTGGATGGGCACTCCTTTAAATGAGCATTGATACATTAGTGCATACAGAAATACAGATTTTTGTGAAACATTTCTACATATTTTCATTTTCTATTGAAATGGAATACATTTATTGTCAAACATTTTATTTGAAAATATTCCAAAGGGAGCTTTAAAAATGTATTTTGGTAGCCAAAGACCAAATAAGCTCTGTGAAAAATGTGCAATGGAGTTTTCTTCGTTTCTTCTTCCAAATCTGGTACCTGGGGAGTTAATAGTACTGGAAAAACAAACTCCATTATGCCAAATTTTAGAACACTCTTGCAGCAAAACTGACTTCTGATGTCAGAAGTGTGAAGGAATTGGCATGGTCTCAAACATTACTCATGGCACCAGTAAATTACTGAAATAAACTCTGTCATCTGCTATCCTAAGCCTCCAGTTCACAGTCATTTGGGGTGTGGAAATTATCATTATACAGTATCCTAAAAGCATTATTTTTTTAAGAAAACTTGGGTTAGGTTTTCTTATTTAAGTGCTGTAAAGATGTAATGACATACAACTACAGCAGCTGGATGTGTTACATTACACAACTAGTGGACTCTTGGAAGTACAAATTTCTTTAAAAGAAGAATAAAATGAAAAGGAATGCCATATTCAACATTAAGCTTCAGTTCCCACAATTTCCTCCCACAGCTTGTAGGAAAAAAAAAAGCTAAATTAAGTATAGAATTATTTGGCCTCATCAGTTATGATCCATAAGTAATTTGGTTTACACATTTCTTTAATCTCCTCATAGGAAATATAATTCAATTGTGCATATCTTCAACATCAACACAATTATATGGGTGTTAGGAGAAGAAAACAGGCCTTTTTGCTCCCTTAAGGCTCATATGCATAATCTGAGACATAGGAATAATTGAAGAATTATAATTCCAGTAATTGCTCCACACAGTTAAAGATATCTCAGGGATACAAAAAGCTCAAAAACCTGATGTGTTGGGCATATTATTTATACCAACCTTTGAGAGCAAATATTTACCTTGAAGGCTAATGCTATTTTTTTCTCTAAAGATTTCCTCTGTCTGCTATACAGACAGCCCAAACTTCTTACAGATTTGCAGGGAAAGCTCCACAGAAACCTGAAAAACTTGAGTTGGGGCAGGGGGCTGTGTGAAAAATCAAACACAAAAATTCCCCCAAGGTCTGGTACTATGCGTATTATCTTTTTAATTTTAATTTTAGAGAGAATTTTAATTACTCTCTCAGCATGTACCAGAATGAAGAAAAGGATATTTACATGCATTATTCTTGGTATTTTTGTTTTCATTCAGTTTCTATTGTGTCAGAGGGCATTCTTGTCTCTGAAAAAAAATCAATATAACATAACACATTTTAGCTCATCAGTATCAGTGGTCTGATCAGCAAAGAGAACTTTGTAAGGAAAAAAAATAAAAAAGGAAGAAAATGTGTTGTAACTTCAAAGTCTAGTCCTGCCAGGCGCATTGCAAGCTAAGAAAAAAAATTCTTTTTTTTTACATCCCAGAATCAAGCTTTCATTAGGTTCTGAACTCCTGTGATCCAAAAGTATCATTTAAATATATGTAAAAATAATTCAAGATCCAGAAGTTTATATCCCTGCTGTTCAGTCTTTTTTCCTTTTTAGGAAGCACAGTTATTTCTGCTTTGTTACAATTTTTTAGGCTGCTGCAATTTAATATTTCAGAGAAGTAAAAAAATCTTCCAATAAGTGAAGCAAAAATCAGGAAGATATAAAATGAACAATAATTCCTAGGTGAAAATGTGCATTTCAATACTTAGCTTTAATAGTATGATTGAAAAGACTGAATTGTCCCATTAAATCTAATTCATCATTGCAAACCTTTCATTCTGAATATCCATTGCAACTATCCAGGTCCCTCCTTCAGCATCCATATCTATGTAATTCGTTCTGCCTTGCTTCTAAGAAGAACAAAGCTAAAATTTTAAATTCATATTATAGCTGAGTAAGAGTCTTCGTCATTGAATATTTTTAAACTTGCCACTGTGTTACTAAAAATAAAAGATTATTATATTATACCATCAAAATAATGCTTTTCCTATTTTGCATGCTTCCTGGGTCTGTAAACAAAACCAATAGATGTTTGGACTTTACATTTTTTATTATATATTTTATGCATCATTAGTCTGAAAAGCTGTTTTAATTATAATACTTATTATGCTGAAATGGAGTTGTTTTAGACTGTTAGGAAAAAGAGCTGTTGTGTAATTTCTGATACATAACTGAACTTTTCCTTGAACCATGCAATTCCTGCACTCTAATTATGTCTCCATATCTCATTTACATATTTTTTTAATACTCTGATGGAATGGAATTTGCTGTCCTCAGGACTGGTGAACAGTTCATTAGTAGTAGTAGAAAAATTATACATTCATGGTGAAGACAGCTCTCACTAGCCCTTCTGCATCCAAACTAGTTCATTCTGATGAACTTGAAGTTTCAATTCTCATTGGCCTCATGTCTCTGAATATCCAAGTTGCTTATCAACAACAAACTTACCACTTCAGCTTCTCACACCATTTACAATATAAGTAAGAAATATTCTAGTGCTCAGCTGAATGAGATATAGAAAAATGTGGTGAGCGAAGGATGTTTGTAGGGCTGTGGGCTATTTTTAGTTCATCTGCACATTGACATGTTCTTTCCCAAAGCTTTCTCTTATCTCTGTCCTTATATTAAATTCCTTACCATGGTATCTCAGGGTTTCTATTTCTGTGGGCATTATTAAAAATGAGAGAAGTCCTACCCTAGCCAATCCTAACCTGCAGCCGCCGAAAGTGGCAGCCACAGACAGCACCCTGTCCCCTTGCCTAGAAGGAGAAGATCCTGCGGGCAGAATTATGCAGGAGAGATGTGGTGGGCATTTTAAGCACATGGCTGAGTGGCAGCAGTGTGGTTTAGCCTGAATGAAATCCCTCCAAGGTTTCTTCATCCAGTCTTTCCAGTCCAGTTAAGGACTGCCCCATTTTTTCAGCACCTAGTAGATTTCTTGGTTCCCTTTTATTACGGGAAATTGGGGTAGCTGTCATCAGTCTGCAAGTAAAGGTTCCCGTACTCTTTAGATCCCAGCTGTCATTTTCCTGGAACATAGAAACAAATCATCAAAGCTGCAAATCCTTCATTCTGATATCTCATTTTGTCTAGATGTTAAGGCAATTGAACTAGCTGCCTATTACTCGAGGAATGAAAATGTGTTTACAAAGACCTGAATCACACCTTTTGCTAGTTAGAATGTCATGTTTAGAGACGTTTGGAAAAGTTGAAACTCTTCTTTGCTAAACTGTCTGCACTAGAGTAAAACTTCAAATATGTGTCCTGAACGGTTATCTGGCCTTCTGATTACACTGTAACTACCTTAATACTTCTAGCTTTCACAGGAAGAAACTTTTTACAATGCATTTCTCTTTCCATTTACCTTTGATTTATAATATACGTGCCATATGTGTGCTGTGTATTGTATTCCAGTTTTAGTCTTGTATATACTGAGAATACAGGGAACTCTAAAATGGGCATTGATACAGAAATCAGTCATTTTCCTCTCATTCAGGAAAGTTCTTCCTTCTAATAGATATATAGTACTTTGATCTCCTGAATGTATGCCTATTAAGTATATCTGCTTAAAACTTGTTAAAGTGGGTTTGTGATATTATAAAGTAGTTGTGGGGTGTTTTTTTAATTTGCTCCAGTAATTAACAATACATTCCCTATTACCTGAGGTTTCAAATGTATGATGACCTCAAGTAAATTTGTGTAAACCCACCCATTAATATCCTAAACACCTATAGAATCATACCCCCTCTCTAACAGGTGAAAAATACTGTTTCTGACTTACAACACTGTGGACACTCTTCATGCAATGCTGTTGAAGAGTACCGGTTGTGTATATGAATATGATAACATTATTGAAATGTTGGATGCTTAGATTTTTTTATGGAGTCTTATACAGCTTTATTTTAGTACTATACCATTTTACAGTGATGGCAATGAGCATTATTACCATTTTTAATATTGTGTTATATCCTTAATATATTTAAACTCTATATATATATCCATGGAAAACACCATTGCAACCAAAGTCAATGAGGACATACTTGTTAATCTCAGGGATTTCGGGGGTCACTCCTAGATGGAATTACATTTTCATACACATGCTTTCCAAACTGAAGAGAGACTTCCTCTCAGGGGTCTCAGTTCTCAGCTCCTAAGCACAATAATTTGCAAAGAATGGTTGTTATGCATATGGAAGGAAATTAAACTAGTTATTACCTCTGGTAAGTACTTTCTATTTCATGTAGCTTCAGAAATGTAGCGTCCATTAAAACCTTTTATTATGAATCTGCTAATTAAATAGTTTGCAACTATTGTTTACACTTTATTCATCATGAGTTTGATGCAAATTTGCCTTTATTTCTATTAATACTCCTTGATGGTAGGGCAGGTGTATTGTCTGCATATAACTGAGCAAATTAAAATCTAAATGACTCCTTTGTGTTCTAGCATTTAAGTTGGTTGGTGGAGCAGACTATTTAGACACGGATTTCAAATGGGGAAAATAAAATCACTTTCTTGTAAGGGCATCAAAATTGTAGGAAGAGAATTCATCCTGAGACATTCAACTATACAGAAGACTTGTAAAATTCTTGAAAACCTTTTATTGTCTGCAGGCAGAAAAAACACTATACTGTATTAAAATTATTGTTACATTAAAATTCTTTCGATTATTTCATTACTTGAATGTCCTTAAGCTTTTTACATCTACAGAGAGCTTTCTAGTAGTGAACAATCACTGGAAAAACAGCTTCTTTAAGTTTTTGATGGTAGGTGTTTGCAGGCTAGAGAACATTCTTTGTATAAATGACAGAGGAAAAAAGAGACTCAGTCAGAGAAAAGAAGATAGAGAGCAAAGCCCATACACTGAGAAGAAATCTGTAAACAGCTATGCAAAAATTGCTTGTGTAGTTGCATCAACTAGGGTACAATTTTGAAAACTGGCAATCTTCAATCATCAGAAGAAAAATTACTTAGAAACAGGTTGTAAAAACTTGGAAAGAACATCTTGGGCAATTGAAACCTGTTCCCTGCAGTCAAGTCATACAATCCTCTTCATAATTTCATTATTACCTTCTTAAACTAGTTAAACATAAAACTGTGTTAACGAGTGCTCAGAAACTGTACTTTTCAGCTAACTAGCAATATGATTCTGATTTTCAATATTTCTCATTATTTCTCACACATTCTCCACAGCCAACACTTTTCTTTCTCATGAGCAGATAGTCTCCCTCCTTGGTGTTTGCCCAGGTGGTGATTTATCAGGGAAGATAATGGGAATTTTACCTTTCCATTAGCTCCTGTCTCCAGAATGCTGCTCCCTATTCCCATACGCCAGCTTTACACACCAGGAAGAAGTTGTGGTGCTGACATGCAGGGAACCGTCTCCTGCAAAGGAGGGAGGAGATAGAACTTACTATCTCTTCTGCTCATGCCTCCTCCCTCCACCTCCCTGTAGCAAATAACTTGTGTGAAAGGAGGCCTCAGTGGTATTCACAAGTGGCCTCCTACCTGACTTATACTTTTGTTTTACCTGTAGAGAAAAATGGTGTTCTCTGAGAGTCTTCACTAGGCTAAGCAGGACAAGTTCTTTCAAGCTGCCTGCACAAGAGCTTCTCCATTCCTCATCAACCTATTTGTTCTTCAGGGAAGGCTCATCAACACCTGATGCCATATTTTAACACTGGGTGTAGGAATGATCCATCTTATTCTATCAAAGTATCATCACAATGAGGGTGCTTGTTTGCACTATCCCACCCAAAGCTAGACACCAAGCATTGCCAATAAAGTATTTCACACAATGAAAAGAACTCCTTGACTTTAGTGGTCTTCAAATCAGACTTATTGTCCAGTAATATTTTTTTAAAGTATAAGTTGTTTCAGTTGTTTAACACTTCCCATGACCAGGGGAATCCTGGATAAACATTCAATATTCAGAAATCACCTTTCTTATTTTTATAACCATGTACGTATCAGCCACAGCCTAATTGCCAAGACAGAATAACACTCCTAATTATGCCCATTTTGCTTTTAGATGCAGTATGAAGTGGCTTTGTAGTTAATAAATTGCTGGATTCAGGTGAGCTTCAAATTTCTGCAGGCTGATATCACATTAGTCCTTTGAATGACCTGTATTTTTAGTTTGGCATGAAACTACTGCAAGCTACACAGTGAAACTAATGAGGCTGCTGCAACTGTGCAGGGCAATAATCAACAGCTACTTTATTGCTGGAGAGAGTATTAAGTCCATGCATGATGTGAACTGAGAAAAGCTTTTTGTTCCAGAAAACAATCTGATGTGTGTTCACACATTTTCGCAGAAAATAAATAACATTACAAGCAGACATGGTAAATGGAAAAGGGCTAGGATCCTAAGTTATTTTGATCTAGACTTTTGACAAATCAAGAAAAAAAGTCCTGCACAGTTAACTGTAAAGACAAAATCAGAGCTGACGTATAATCCACAGTGAAAAGCAACAACAGAAAAACAGCAACCCATCATCTGTGTGGCAGCTTTTCACCATTGGTAAGGTTGAGCTAGAGCCTTTCTCCCGTGCTGCAATCCCACGCGCTGGAAACCACTGTCAGTGCTGATGCACACATAGACAACAATGTGCACACAGGAAGAACGCACTACAGTGTGATGGAGAAGCCAGAGTCCTGACAGAGGACACTCTCAGATGCATCTTTGTGGTCGATCTTGTTGGGTGATGGTTCCCAGGTGGTGGCAGCTGTGGCCACTGTAAGAAGAGGCCAGAGGGAGACAGTTCCAGCTGGGTCCAGTGGGGAAACCATGCTGGGGCAGACGAAAAGTGTGAGGAGGAAGCAGTGGCAGAGAGAAACCACTGCGTACTCACCACCTGCAGCCTCCAACCCCTCCTGCACTACAGGAGAGGAGTGAGGAGAGTGAGAGAGTGAAATTAGGCCTGGGAGAGGGAGGTGAAAGGGTATTGCTTTAATGTTTGCCTTTGTTTCTCACTACCCAAATCTACTTCAGTTGACAATAAATTAATTTTCTCCAATTTGAGTTGGTTTTGCCTGTTATGATAATTACTAACCAATCTCCTTGTCTTTTACCTCAACCCATGAACATTCCTGAGTGATGCGCTCTAGGCAATCCTGCTTTAGCAGGGGAGTTGGACTAGATGATCTCTAGAGGTCCCTTCCAACTCTGACAATTCTGTGATTCTGTGATTCTCATCCTATTTTCCTCCACTTTCCTGCTGAGGAGGGGGAAAGAGTGAGCGGCTGTCTGGGTTTAGCTGTCAGCCGAGGTTGACTCACCACACTCCATCACTCAACTACATCATTGCATTCAGAACAGCCTTTATTGCGTGACCAGCAGTAGCAATCTGGACGATTGTACACCGTGGAGTTTGTGATCCATTCAACAGTTAATCTGAGCAGATGCAGGCCTGTGCTGTGCTGCACAAATCCCTTGGCCACAGGGGGAGATGGAGTTGTTTAGCCTGGAGAAAAGGAAGCTGAGGGGAGACATTGTCACACTTTATAACTACCTGAAGAGAGGTTGTAGCGATATAGGGGTCATTTTCTTCTACAAAGTAACAAGCATTAGGACAGAGCAAATGGCTTTAAATTGCCCCAGGGGAGGTTTAGCTTGGATATTAGGAAAAATTTCTTCACTGAAACGGTTGTCAAGCATTGGAAGAGGCTGCACAAGGAAGTGATTGAGTCACCATCCCTGGAGGTAATTAAAAGATGTGTAGATGTGGTGCTTAGGGACATGATTTATTGGTGGGTTTGGCAGTGCTGAATTAGTGGTTGAACTTGATGATCTTAAAGGGCTCTTCTAACCAAAATGATTCTTTGATTCTATAAGCTCAGAAGGCTGACTGTAATGGAGGAGCCTGTAGACAGCTCTCATTTGGCACCAGTGATGACACCCCTTGTGAGTCCCTGGCTGTGTCTTAAAGTGAAGCAGCATGCTCTTATTCGAACAGCCTTTTGTTTGATGGTGGAAATGATTAATAGTGCTGTTTTCTTCTAAGAAAGTCCTATTAGAGCTCTAAATGCTGGCAAACCTCTCCATGGACAGGATCTATACTGCGTGCCATAGTCCAATGGGAGGCCCATCTGATGCTGCTCAAGTTGGAATTCCCAGCACCTGAAAGTACGTAAGATTATCTACCTTTTTTTCCACCTTGCATTAGCTCTCTTAAATGGTATTTAAGAGAGTATCATTGTGCTGGGTTAGCCTTGGCTATCAGCTAAATGCCCACACAGCTGCTCACTCGCTGTCTTCCTAGCAGGATGGGGAGAAATAATAGAGAAACAATAGGAAGAACAGAAGCAAGAATATTCATGGGTTGGAGCAAAGGCAGGAAGATCAGTGACCAGTTACCATCACAGGAAAAAAAGACTCAGCTTGAGAAAATTTGTTTATTGCCTTTTAAAATGAAAATGTAGTTACTAATTCAGATAGTGAGAAACAAAAAGACACATATTAAAGCAACACCTCTTTCCCACTTTCAAGACCTATCTTCACTCCCAACTCCTCTCCTGTCATTTGGACCAGAATAGGAAACTTCATGGGAAGTGTTGGAGCTCTTGAGGGAAAATGAGGCAGGTTAGTATCTACTTAGTGATAAAGATGCACCAATTTTATTTGTGCAGAATTTATAAGGAAATATCTACCAAGCATAAGAGCATTTCACCAATCAAACTGCTTCTAGTAAGCAAATAAAAACTTTTATTGACTCTTCTTACTATTATGTGGATTATTTACACTGTTCAACAGTTGTGTATTAACAAAGATGTAATTATGTCTCAGAATTGACTATTCATCTACATATCTGCCTTAGCTCTGCTCTAAAGGTAATATGGATTTTGAATGACCCTAAAGACAATATGGACCCTTTGAATGGCTCTGAACGCTGTCCTCTCTATAATGTACCACACAATATGAAATTAAAACACAGCTGAAGCAGAGATATTTTAATAACTAATTATTTGGTTCATGCACCAAACAAAATTAGTCAATAAAACTAGAAAAAGTACATTCACTTTGATATAAAATTAAATTCCTTTATTTTTTCAGGAGAAACTAAATCTAATAATGATGTCACATTAAATAAGTGGTTATCTTTATGAATATTTTATTCTCATCTACTACAAGCTCAGTTGAATTTCATAAAAAAGGATTGTTCAAAATTGAAAATTTTTTAGCTGGCAGTTCCTAGTGAGCTAAGTGGGAAGTTAGAATCCTCCTCTTGAATGAATATTTTTATGGCTAGTCAAAAAACATCTATATACACACAAAGGAACAAGTCAAGATGTTAACAACGACTTGAGTATAAACAAGTTAGGCTTTTCTTTCACCATGATGGTAAGTCCAAAAAGGAAAAAGAGCGGGTCCAGTTCCTTCATTTGCTGGTATTTTACCAAAACAATTCTGTTCAGTAGCATTATAGTTAGCACATTATATCTGACAGCTAGAAATATAGTTTGATTCATTACGGTTATTTGACTCATCAGTCAAAACTGTTGAGATCCATCTTTCTTCTTTCACAGGGCAGGAAAATGAAATGCTAGAAGTCTAAATTCTTGTTATAAATGTGCAGGTATATAAATTGCCTTAGTGTCATATTCTAGCAATTGAGATAATGCATCTGGTAATGTCCAGATACATGAAATTATCCTCATGGATTATTAAGGAGTTGAATAAGTTGTTGGATCCTTACTGTCCACAGAAGCTGTTAACTGTCTGTTTCATTCACTTAAACACATAGGTGTTATTCTAGAGACATTGTTTTTTCCCTGTCCTACTCCCTTTTTCTTCCCTTGTTCCTGTCCACACAAGCTACATGCAACAAGACAGCCAAGACAGGAAGGAACTGATTAGGAATGCATAGTCACAGATCCATCAGCTTTAGGGGCTATACCTGGCAAAGTCCAGTAATTGAATTCACACACAATACACTCATTTACTCTCATGCAGTGCTTCTAAAAAAGGGTGGTGACATTCCTGGCCCCAGAGCTTTCTGCTCACATGCCACAGAAAGTCTTTCATTTCTCCTGAAGCACCATACCAAGCAATGGTGTTCCTAAGCACTTAATGGAAGGGGCAGGCCAGGATATAGCTGAACGACAGGGTTGTGTGAACTCAAATCTCCAACTTATTTAATGTTCATCATTTCAGCCTTCTTCATTGTTCTGAGTAGGTTCAGGCTCCAAGGGAACTTTCTGCAAAGTCCTATGTGTGCATTTGAATTTGCCTTTCAGACCCAAGCTTCAAATTAAAATTAATGGTGCCATAAGAGTATAAGTGCCCTGAGCTCTTCATGCTTCCCCTCAGTGATCATCATTTACCATATACTGAGTGTGCTTTGCTATTCTTTTAAGCTTAGTGGCCCCTGTAAATGTATCTCCCTTTATGAAATCTGAGGTGCAAGGTTGTTTAGCTACTTAGTTATCTCCAAAGTTAGTAATAGATATATGACGTACAATACAGCTCAATATATACAGTGTTTGAGAATGACTCCGCTACCTAACAACAATACACACAGACTCAGCATCCCAAACACACTTCCTTTCCCCTTCAGTGCCCTTGTGTTCTGTTGCTACTGCAGTTAAATGCAATATCATGCAATTAAAGTAGACTTCCAAAATTACATTGACCTAATTTTTTGTTTGGTGTTTCATTTCTTTTCATGTTTCCTTTTTTAAAGATGTGAGAGGCTATATTTGCTCCCACACATTAACCACAGCCCTTAACAAAGAATAATGAATAATTTCTTCTAAAGATTTATCTCTACCGGAGATTCTGAAGTTTATCACTGTCCCCCAAGTAACATTTTCTTTCTCTTATAGGTCTGCTGACTAGAATGCTATTCAGGACTAGAACAAAGCAGCCTTTCATCAGGTCTTCTGAACATGTGGTAGAGAGCTGTGTAGAATTATGTATAAAGAGCAGTAAATTTCATATGCAGACTGGTGTACATTATCAATTTTTAAGACTCTTCCACCTACACCAGAACAATACTGAAGAGCTTTGAGAATTCCTGTTTTGGCCTGAAAATTCAACAGTTTCCTCATTTATCATGACTTCACATCATTAGTGTCTATTCATGTCATATTAGAAATCTGTTACAGAGATACATAGTTAAAAAAAAGACCATAATAAAGAAATAAAACAAGATATAGCATCATCTGATGGAAACTCTACAGTATACAAGAAAAAAAAGTCATTGTGTTTCACAGATTTTTTTAAAAATCTTGAATTGCTCTTCCTACATCTAAATTGTAAATTAACATATAATTATTGAGTCATAGCAGTCTGCTCTTGAGCCATGACTGTCAAAGAGCAGCATGTCTAATGCAGAAAATATGCCAGAGAAGTAGCTGAAGGAGACTGGGAAACTGAATTAGTTGTGTGTCAATGATAATTCTTGAGCCATAGTGGTGTGGAGTATTTGGGCAATTTAAACAAGAGAAATTATAGCTATTATAGGCTATTAACAGGCAAAAAGAAATGAACATAATGGAGCATACACATGCTTTATGCTGATTCCACCTGTAACTGGAACCACTTCCCATATGAACAGCTTTTGCATGCATTGATGAGATTAACATCTGAAGCAGAGAGAATATATAGCAAGAATATTCATTCAAAATTATTATGAATTTGAATGCGATGGTACTCTTAGGCTTTTCTTATTTATTTTCATCAAGCATTTGGATGACATAAAATGATCACAGAAAATCTGTATTCACTGAGATGTTCAAATATTCACTGAAGGTGTGTGCAAGGGTGTGTTCAGTAACAGGTATTTCACAAAGTATTTCACTGTCCTTTTAGTCATGTAAATGATACAAGTGGCTACACTGAAATGAGCCAAACTTACAGACACTTCAGGCACAATGCGGGGTGGGGAATGGGAGGGTGACCTAAGTGTATTGTCTGAAAAAGACTGAATCATTACAATTTGACACATCTATATTAAATAATAGAATTATTTTTTGTTTTAACATCACACTTACATACAGTTTTAAAGTATTTACATTTTAATTTGGGTGCTAGATGAATCTGATGGAGCTGAAACACTGAGTAATTTGTAATTAGTGGTTGCCCAGTGGTAGTTCAGAATGAGAACAATTTACCCACCCTTGCCTTTCTGGTGCCAATTAGAGCTCAGGTGTTTTACTGTCAATTTTTTAAAGGATGCCTGAGAAGTAATAAAAAAGTTAAAAAGTAGAGCAGTGCTAAGATACGTTTGCAAGAAAGCTTGTAGTTTGCAGAAAATCTGTGAGTTGCTTAGCGTAACACAGAGTTCTGGGGAAGAAATTAATCAGCCAAACAGCTTGGCTGTACAGATTTATAGGCTGCTTCTGAGTAATATGTGGTTTGTTCTCTTTTTTTTGCCACCCATTATCTAACAGTGCTAAGTCTTCCTAATTAAAGAGATGATCCTTTAACTGTGAAATCTATATTCTATTATTTTCTCTATTTATTGCTTAACCTGTTATGTTTAAACATGACTCCTGAGTTTCACTCCAGGTTGATTATTAGTTTTAGCAAGGGAACTCTTGCAAAGCTTCTCTCCAAGATAAAATTAAATTACCTCTTTGGAGGAGGCTAAATAAGCTTTTCAACATAAAAGTAGATTGACATAAAACATTAACATAAATATTAATGTTAATATAAACCATACTAAAATTTTCTCTACATTCCAGTACATAAAAGGGGCCTATAGGAGAGATGGGGAGGTCGGCTTTATTAAGGAGTGGAGTGATAACACAAGGGGGTAACAGTTTTAAACTGAAAGAGGGGAGATTTAGATTAGATATTAGGAAGAAATTCTTTAGTCTGAGTGAGTTGGGACACTGGAACAGGTTGTCCAGAGAACTTGTGAATGTCCCATTCCTAGAAGTGATCAAGACCAGGCTGGATGCGGCTTTGAACAACCTGGTCTACTGTGAGGTATTCCTGCCCTTGGCAGGGATGTTGGACTAGATGATCTTTAAGGTCCCTTCCAAACCATTCTGTGATTCTATGATTCTGATTTGACTGGCTTTCATGTGTGTTTTTAGGGCGTAGACGTTACTATTCAAGCTTATGTTTTCAAATAGTTATGAATTAACTTCTCATTTCAACATCTTTTCAGAGCTCTATACTGACTAAATGGTACAATTGCCTTTAACACACTGACGCTAAAACTGTCTCTTCAGGGTACTAACTCACATTCAGGCAAATGTAGACTAATCACCATACCAGAAACCACAACATTTCCCAGAATTTCTGGAAGTGTGTTTCCTTTAATATTATTAAAGCAAACGAAACTTTGATTCCTAAAAGTTAAGCTAACTCTAAAGAAGCAATAACTGTTGTCCAGCTGTTCTCTAAATCAAGGGCTTTGTCTGAGAACACTGTGAGTTGCCATATGACAGGACACTCCTTTGCTGAATGCAAGCCAGAGATTTCCTGGTTCTTCATTTCTTTTTCACTGTGCGGGTAGGCAGAAACTTGCAGGTTTGGTTAGGAGTTTAATTAGAAGTGAGCCTCACGTGCCACCACAGAAATGCTGCCACCACCAACACTTCTCTCACTTATCATCAGGGATGCATAACACAGCAGGTGAGTGAGAGAAACATGTGTAATCCTTTTTCATTGGAAAGGTGAAGGTAAAGGTCAGGCAATCCAGTGACAGTGTTTGTCAGGGCTGGAAGTCAGAACTATGGGAAGAGGAAATGTTAACCAACTTGACAATTTGCGATTACTCAGTTCACTCATGAAGTGAACACAACACATTTCAACAGCACTTACCAATCAGCCAGACAGACAGGCCATAAAAGGTACATCTCTTTTCCCTCCTGTTTGCACTAGTTATTTGCTAAAATAATACTGAGTAGTAAGATAAGGCAAAAATAGCCCTTGCAAGTAACCTCTGCCAGACATTTTTGCAAAAAACCCTTGATATTTTTAATTTGGAGCATGTGTTAAGATCCCTAGAATTAGCTTGGAACTCCACAGCTGCAAGCTTGGAGAATGAGTTAAGTTTCTCAAAGGAAATTTTTCTGCTAGTTACAAGGCAGGAAGGGAAAATGTTCTTACTCGCTAAAATCTGTGCATTAACCTTTCTTATCCATGTATATAGCTGCACATTATAACAAGGTCAGATAGATATATATATACTAAAAAGGGCTGAAGTTAAGCCATGTGGCACCTTTTTATTTGGGGAAGACAGAACAAAAAAAATAATGCAATTCCTATTGAATTCTCTGTTTGTGTGATTAAATTGATGAACCAAAGATACAAAGATTGTTTTCTTTATTTAGGAAGGTATTCTACTTGGTCGCTTTTTTTTTTTTCCCATTGGCTGTGACCAGCTTTTGTTCATGGAGCCATATTAAATCTCTTTCTTGCACGGGCCTTGGTTTCTTCCTTTCTTTTATGAGAAAATCTTCACAAAGAGTCTCCTTGTGAAAAAAAAATAATGGGGCGGTGGGATCGGTTTGGGGGCAGCGAAATTCTCTTTCTTGTGCCTCACCTGCTCAATTCTTTAGACTCACAATTTATTTCACTTCTGAAAAAGGCTACTAGAGCTGTTCTCTTCTGTGCACCATTCCCTTTCTGAAGAGCACCATTTAGCCAGCTGCCATTTCTTTTATGTTCCTAGCCTTCTGACTAGTTTTGCTCTTATTTTATCCCATCCTGAATCTTAGCAGAGCTTAATGCGCTGTTCTGACTGAGGGGGTAATGACGAAGGTTTCCAGACTCAGAGCTGTTAGCTTATACTTTTGCGTACTCTTCTGCAATGCTCTGTGCAGTACAGTGCTGATGTCATCTCAAAAAAAACTTTATTACCAAAAGATCAGACACATTAAGTCTATTTTTATTTTCTTGTTCTGACTTTTTTCACTTTTTATCAAAAATTTACATTATATTCCTGAATGAATTGGTAGAGAAAGTTTTGCTTCTTGCTTTTTTTATGTCACTGTAACTCCCACTGGGATTTATCTTTTGCTTATGAGCATCCCCTACTGTCCCTCTTAGAATGAGCTGCTCACATAGATAAGATTTTGCATACAACTATAATACTCATTAATATTAATTCAATAATATAAATACATACCATAACAACAACAATGTAACATAATCCATCTAATAATAAATTCGTCCTCCCCAAATCCGTGATTATGGATCCAAATGCCAAAACTGTGAGAGCCAAACTCTTCAGAAGGAAATAAGAAAACATTCAGCAAATGTGACCAATGCATTTTATATTAATCAGAAGTTCAACTCACAAGTACAGGGAGTAAATCTTTCTGTAAGAAATCAATAAACAGTAATAGCTGTGCCTAGCAGGTTTATACTTTTACACTAGTTGCTGTAAGATTCCTTAAATAACCTTAGTTGTATTTCTTCTATTAGTAGTACCTCACTCCCCAGATGGCTAAGATACTGCAAATCAAAACAAACTGCCTTCTTCTGGTGCTTTTGCTCTGTCAGCTGCCTACTTTGCAACACTTGCATATATATGCCAAATGTCTACCTAACACATATGAGAAATGCCAGGACAATATACTGAGATCTGCAATAAAATTTTCTTAATGGGACTAAAACCTGTACTCACAGTCTAAAAACAGATTTCATTAGGCAGCAGGGGCTGTACATTCTTCACTTCTGGTTTGGATTTATAACCCTGAAGATCCCTGAAAACTTTAAATAGACTGGTGTAATAGACATAGAATAATGACTAAAGTTGGACCCTGTAGAATTTTAAGTCATTTCAATACTGACCAAGCAAGAATACTTCGAAACTTACTTTCAGTTATGTTCTCACTGCCGTACCAAAATTAACTTTAACTCCATAGGAATCAGCAGGTCATATTTAAACTTTTTTTTTCACTTGTAAGGTGAAAATAGCTAGACCTAGATTGACTATTCTATAATTGTATTATAGATGTGCATCACTTGAGTGATGCAGGTCAATGATTTAAAGAGAGTGATTGATTCCGGTGCAGTGAATGGATTTATTAGAGCACGGCAAAAATGTCTAGATGGCTCTCATTTTCACAATTCTTCTTGACCTGTCAAGTTGTTGTCTTCATGAAGATCAAATGTTCATTGTTTCTCATACACCTCAACATTCCCTCTATGATGTATGTTTCAGTCTAGATATTATCATATCATCTCTTGTATCTCAGAGGTCTGATGAGCAGAACAGCAATGAAAATCTGAGAACTAAACTGTCAAAACTGAATGAATTGTCATGCCTCTGACCAAGTTACCAAAAACCAACTATGACGATCAAGGTTACTTACATTTGAGTTGGATGAGAATATGTAAAGAATCCTTCCTTTTATGAAATTGGTTGAATAATTGATTAAAGGAAAGTTTAACTTGGATTTAGCCAAAGAAACATGCAAGATGCTTTATCACAAAACAGAGTTGCTGTCAGCATTACTCTCTTTCATTGTTGCTATTATTATACAATATGTGCTTACATAGTATAATGCCAGTTTCAGTCGTTAAGTTTTCCTCTTCTATATCTTCTTCAGAATTTCTGTTATATACATCATAGGAAAAAAAAAATCAGGATCAAAGCAGCTGAAAAAATTTGAAGTGTTTGTACCTCCAAACACAGTAATAATTTAAAACCTCTTTCTGATGTGTTTAAAACTAAAGCACTGGCATCAAATATCCCAAAACATAATATTGGGGTTATCAAGGTTTGAATTAGGATAGTAAGCTGTAAGCTTACTTGATTTCCTTTAATGCTTTGTTGTATAAAATAAAAATATTTTTAATCACAGAGTGTCAAGCCCCGTGTTCATGTGCCCTACTTCAGGCATCTAAAAGCTTTATGTCTGAGTCATCTTAGGAACTCCATGATGAAGAGGAATCAGCATTCTCAGGTGATTCGTGTGCCCTATCTTAGACAATTATCTTAGGAAAGCAAGTATATCCTCAGAAGCTGTTCATTTCTCCTGACTGATTAACATATGGCTGTTAGAAGGATTGAGTTGGAAAGGCTAAGACTGACATTTGATAGGACTATGTATGGCATGTTGTGCTATGGAATTTCAACCATTCTGTAAAATCACAGAAACATCAGTTGGAAAGTATCTCTGAAGATGGCCTGCTTTGGACCATAATGAAGCAAAAGTTCATCTCCTTCTCCTGCTTGGAGAAGAACTTTTGACAGAATGTGATTGGTTCAGTTACAGCTTTGTGAAGTCTTGAAAACCCTGAGGATGGAGGCTTCCCGCCTTTCTCAAAGACCTTTTCCAAACCTGAAATACCCTCTTAGTGAAGATTTTTTTCCTGATCTGCATTCAGAACCTCCCAAGCTACTACTTGTGTCTGCTGAAGTATCTACCACCACCACTACCAAGAAGAGTTTGATGCCAGCATGCTTGTAACTCCCCTTCAGTTAGCTTCAGGCTACAATCAGAAAGTCAAGCCAATGTCAATGTACATCCAGCTCATCTGCTTTCTATATACTAATCAAATAGAGAGTATTTCTGTTTTCCTTTTTCTAAAACAAAAAAGAAAGACATGGCATTCCCAGGCACAAGTACAGGTTGGACAGAGAATGGCTGGAGAGCAACCCTGAGGAGAAGAACTTGGGAGTGCTCGCTCATAGATGAGAAGGAAAACATGAGCCGGCAGTGCACACTGGCAGCCCAGAAATCCAATTGCATCCTGGGCTGCATCAAAGAGAAGTGTGGCCAGCAGGTCTCAGGAGGTGATTCTACCCCTCTACTCTGCACTTGTGAGACATCTACTGTGTCCAGCTTTGGAGTCCTCAACACAGGAAGGACATGGACCTGTTGGAATGGGTCCAGAGGAAGGCCACACAAATGACCAGACATCTGGAGCATGTCTCCTATGAAGACAGGCTGAGAGAGCTGGGGTTGTTCAGCCTGGAGAAGAGAAGGCTCAGATGAGACCATAAAGTGGCCTTCCAGTACCTGAAGGGGGCCTACAGGAGAGATGGGAAGGGGCTGTTTATCAAGGAATGTATTGATAGGACGAGGGGTAATGGTTTTAAACTGAAAGAGGGGAGATTTAGATTAGATATTAGGAAGACATTCTTTACTGTGAGGGTGGTGAGGCACTGGAACAGGTTGCCCAGAGAAGCTGTGGATGACCCATCCCTGGAAGTGTTCAAGGACAGGCTGGATGGGGCTTGGAGTAACCTGCTCTAGTGGGAGGTGTCCCTGCCCATGGCAGAGAGGTTGGAACTCCATGATCTTTAAGGTCCCTTCCAACTCTAACCATTCTGTGATTCTATGATTACATTTTTTTTAAATCTTTAGACTCCAGAATTTTGAATATTTTACCCAGTCAAGTGAAAAAAATAATTCTATTTGATTTATTAGACTGATAGCCAACAACTGGAAAAGCTAATAGGAAATTTAACACAATACTGAAGTAACTACAGGCTTGTTTTAAAAAATCATATCCCTCTTGTGTAACCATCTTTTCTAAAGAAACTGTGTACTCTGCATGGCATTCCACAAGCATAGAATACATGAACTATTGTGCACTGTTTGAGACACATAGTTGTGATGTCATAGCTAAAAAAGGTATTTATTTTTGCCCGATCATACTGCTGCATCAACCACTTCTCATTGTGACAGCTATTGCAACCATCTAACATAAAGCACACCATTGCCATGAGCTCAGGTGAGTTCCCATCAAACCAAGATAAAGAGGAAAAATGTTTATGGCCTAGAAAACAAAACCAAGTGAGCTGTTTCCCCAGTCTGGGAAAAGGAACGAAATTTACAGCCTAGTCCTTTTGACTATGATTATTTATAGTTGGTAATGAAATGGACCATGGAGTTCTGGTCCCAAGGTCCAAGTAGCACACCACAGCTCTTACCCTCATGGCTCTATGCTCAACCCGCACCAGAACAACTTGGCCTCATGTTTACTAACTTTGGGAATGCTCCCTGGTAAGTCTTTCTTACAAATTCAAAAATTAGTAAAATTCAAAGGTGATATCTTTGTGTCAGCACCTCATCTGTCACTTGAATGCAAAAGGCAAACAACATAAAAGGAAGCAGGTCTACTGTCAGAACCACGTGCAGGTGCTTCCACTGGGGAAAAAGGAAATGCACCCAGACCTTTTTCCACTGATCTCCCTGAATCAAGCCATGTGAAAGGAGGGGAAAATCTAGTCATTTTAGGCTGCTACTTCAGCTTGCCAAGCATAGTCTGATTTTGGAAAACCAGAATTAGTAATTAATGCTATCATGGCAGGTTGTATTACCTTTCCTTGTTAATAATATATCTTGGAGGTGGCAAAACAGGGATAAACCGAGATTTCCAAGTTCCAAGGTAATCCAGACTTTGACAAGTAAATGCAGATTCTCTAGTCACATAAGATAATTGGTCACTTGAATTACCTTGAGTTGAAAAACTGGAGGTTTTTGACTGTTAAAGGAGTGATATTCTGGTAAAGACTTTCGAGCAGGAAAGCAGGGAGCTGATGTAGGAACCTGATACCTTTTCAGATAGGATTATATGATGATGTGGCCCGCTGTAACAAGGCTGGACTTCAGGATCAAAGAGATCTCTCCCAGACCCATGTTCTTTTTCCCTGCTTTTAAAAATGCACTTTTATTTCACCGTAGAAAAACTGTTCAATCTCCCCCTGCAGCATGAATACAGCCTTAAAAAGTCGGAACAGTATTTTGGTTTTGATTCATCTTTCAGTATTACCCAGTTGCTTATGTTTTAAATTATATGTGAACAGTCTACCTCAAAAAGAATGCCACTATTTTATTTCTAAAGACTATATTATATATAATGAGCTAAATGCTATAGCTCTTTTCATAAAACAGTAATACTTTGCATTAAGAGAAATAAATTTCCTTTTAGTGATGACTGCCTTTTTTCCTGAGATGATTTGCACACAGTGATTTCTTTTAGGGAGAGCAAGATGTTGTTAGCTGATGTAAGCTAACACAGCTGGATAAAAAAATACACACAATAATAGACAAAATTTCATTGTCACAGTGTGACTCATTCCATCCTGTATTTCCTTCTAGCAATTTTCTAATTAAAGTCTGGAGTTTCAAAAGCATTTTTTGTTCTGAGGTGGCATAGCAGTGATAGACTCAGAACAGATTACCAAGACAAGCACTATGGGTGTGGGAACATTTTGAGCTTGTATAAACTCATGTAGTCCCCTGACCTTACCCTCACTCTACATTCCTCAGCAGTCTCTTTCTCTCTTTCCCTTAAGCCAGCAAAAGCGCTTAGGGAGCCATGCAACAAACAGGAATGAGCTAAATTAAATTTCCCCCCACTTCCTTGCCCATCCGCCTTTATTACTGGGTTATTTTTAACTTAGATCTGTTCCTGGCCTGCTTCAATGTCCTACTACATGGATACCAGTCTCAGCAATAATTATGTGAGAAGAAAGAAGAAACAAGCACCCAGGTTTAAGCAGAGGGACAGTCCACTTCTTTCAGTATCTGGATTAAAGACCTCAGTGAATCACAATGTAAATGTTACAGAGGACATATCTGTAAAAACATGCCACTGGAAATAAATAATATTTCATGTGAAACTCAATATTCTGCATCACAGAAGCATTAAATTAATAACTAAGTTCACTGTTAAAATTAATTAAATGTTATTATACACTCAAAATTCAAGAAATGCTCATATGACATTCAAATCTTTGTCTAGAACATACTTCTCACAAATACTATTGATGTATTTCCCCGGGCAATACAATTAATTTCCAAACTCAGGTTTCCGCATGCTGCTCAAAGAATGTATGACTACTCATGGAAGTCAAACGAGAATATTGTCTTCAGAGTGTGGTAGACTGTATCTACTCTGATACAATTTGCAGGTTTAGAGCTCAGCAGAAAGCTCTATACTGGTGCCCACCTTACATTTTGTTGTGTTTGACATTATTTTATTTCAAATTGTATTTAATTGCATATTCATATTATGAAGCTTTTTTAAATTTTTTGAGGTGTGTTTCCTGATACTGCTGCCCATTCATATGTCAGATTGCCCCTCAAAGCTAATAGTAATTAGTTGGATTTAGTTGACATGTATAGTAAAAATGTCAATGGCAGGGTATTTTTAACACATAATGGCAGCTACAGATTTAGTCCCTTTCAGTATTTCTGACAGTTATTGTCCCATTTAATTTGGAAGAGAATTTTAAAAGGAGAAGTTATCATCCGATGACTAAATGTTCCTTTTTATCCCATTTGTATCAATTGTCAGTGCACAGAGGCATTACCATGATCAATTCAAATGTATGAATAGTTTTGCCAGCCATGAAAATATGTGAAAATTCTCTGACTAGAATAAAACACTGATGAAATGTCTGTCCTTCTGGTTTTTTACAGACATCCGCTGCCAAGGCAGGTTATAGGAACTTGAATTTTCCAGGACTGTGCAATGCTGGACTGCAGAATAATTAAGAAGTTCTGATCAATTAGAAAAACCTTTCTGTAGCAGCTTGGCATGGCAACCTTTTAAATTTTAGATGAGTCATGTATGTCACTGAACTATTCTAAGCAATGAAGCTTAGAATTTTAATTTTGATTAATAACGAGGAAGGCAGAAAAAGAAATACAGGCCAGTATAACAAATTCTTTTATTTACAAATCTGATACTAGGGTCTAATCTCACAATATTTTAAAGCAATTAATAATATTTTTTCATTGGGTGTTATTTTTTTTTTTTTAATGCTTACACAGCAAGAAGTGGAATGCCACCATTCAAGTTTTCCATTTTCCAGGTAAACTAGAGGCAAACTCCAGGATTCCAGCAAACAGCGAGTGAACAGGACACATGCTGAGATGCTTGCAGTGTCTCAGCACAGCTCACACCGCCTGTGCCACCAGTGCCCTGAAGCAATCAGCCTCTGCCCAGCCACAGCTGCCCTCCCTCCCCGGGAGACTTCTCCTCTCTTGCACTTGCGGAGATGGACGAGTTATATCCTGCAAGATCTCAGAGGCTGAAGCAAAGATTTTTACTGATTCAATTTGTCAGACCCTGTACCCTTACACAAAGCACCCTGATTGAGACAAGTTGTCTTTTACTTGACTGAGTTGAGTTGTTTCCAGAACCAAAGTCTCCAACAGA
This sequence comes from Gallinago jamesoni, assembly GCA_025769975.1. Classification (NCBI taxonomy): domain Eukaryota; kingdom Metazoa; phylum Chordata; class Aves; order Charadriiformes; family Scolopacidae; genus Gallinago; species Gallinago jamesoni. Next base: position 25,838,793 of record JAOQGH010000001.1, read on the forward strand.
AACCTTGAAAATACCCAGTCTTGTCTTCACTCTAATGTTGTTGGCTTATTTGCCTTAGAAAATTGTCAGCCTTTTATCTTCTTATCTTTGTCTTGCCGAAAGACTCACTTTTACACTTGCAGAGCACCCTAAATGATATTAGGAACTGCCACCTTAACACAAAAAACTGGCCAAATTTACAAAAGTGCCTCCTTAGAAAGGCATTCATACACACCCTTGATTTTAGATACGTGCCTCATTATCATGAATATCAAAGCACATATTTAAAGCTAAGCATGCGAAAAAGTATTAGGGGTGAACACAAAGGTGTGTTTAAAGGCATTTCTACAATTAAATTAATATTATTAATGTCTGAATAAGTAATATTATTGTCTAAATACACATTTCTACAACTGAATAAAATGGGATTGTGATATGGCCTTAAGCATTGACCCATGCAGCCCTTTTCACACATACCAATCTTTGTTCACGGGCTGCCTTAGATAAAGTATTGCCAGCAAGTTGAGAGAGGTGATAGTTCTCCTCTACTCATCGCAGATGAGGCCACAACTGGAGCACTGTGTCCAGTTCTAGGCTCCCCAGTACAAGAGAGATGTGGAACTGTGGCATTAAGCCCGGCAAAGGGCTTCTAAAATGATTAAGTGACTGGAGCATCTCTGCTCTGAGATTAGAGAGCTGGAACTGTTGAGTATGGAGAAGAGAATGCTCAGGGGGGATCTCATCAATGTGTACAAATATCTGAAGGGAGGGTGAAAAGAGGACAGAGCCAGGCTCTTTTCAGTGGTGCCCAGTGACAGGATAAGAGGTAACGGGCACAAAGGGAAACACGGGAGGATCTGTATGAACATCATGAAACACTTTTTTACTGTGAGGGTGACCAGGCACTGAACAGGTTGCCGAGAGAGATATTCAAAAGGTGGGTAGGCAGAGTCCTGGGCAGCTTGTTCTAGGTGACCCTGCTTGGACAGAGGATTTGAACCAGGTGACCTCTGGAGGTTTCTTCCAACCTCAGCCATTCTGCGAGTCTGTGACCTTTTTCCTTCATTTATTCGGTAGTGTGTTTGAGGGTTGTCCTTTGTGGAGAAGCTGGCCTTTTTTAATTATACTCTGCAAGTAGTCAATAATGCGGTCAAAACTACAAACTGCAAAACAAAAAGGTCAGTTGTGATTATTTGCAAATATGTATATGTTTGCATCTTTATCAGACAATTTCTATCAGAACTTTCAGTCTATGTTAACCAGCTATTGTAATAAAAACATGAAGCTCAATCCACCTCTGAGAAAATACTGATTTTCTTTGGTACTTAAAACTACTCTTTTGAAATATTTCTGTACGTATAAAATCTAGCATTACCAAGTGGTCCTGACATAGCAAATAAATTAAGGGGGGGGGGAAGGAGGGGGGGGGGAAGAGTTGCATATTTTTTCTGAATTAAATTTATCTCTTTCCAAAATAGAACTGCAGTAAACATAATTACTTGGCTCAAGGTTAATTTGGGGATTATAACTGAGTACATAGAACCAAAATAGTTTTCTTTACAACAGGATTCCCAGCAAAACAGATTATTCAGGAAGTAACTTGTTTCCTAAATGAATATTTTCCAAGATCAAAAACTAATTTTTAATGTATTTTTTTTAATATATACATAGCTGATCATTATTGTTTTGTTTGCTGGGTACCCTGCATAAAATTACTAAATTGCTTCTGGTGCTTTGTCACTAATATTTTTTATATATTATTAAAATGATAAAGAATATATAAAATAACTATAAATTGAGCTTTTACTATTGACGTGGAATGCTTTAATTACATAAAACTGAAGAGTCCATTTCATGTTGCTTCAAAGTAAATATCATTATTATAGCAATTTAATTTAGTAACATACCTTAGATAGGAGCAAAATATCACACTACTATAGTAATTCACAGTAGACTAGGTTATGGTTTTGTCTGCTCTTCCATGCAGGAAGTAAGAATAACTGCACTCAGTGCTTTCCTTTTCCACCCAACTGTTTGGTTAAAGGAGTAGAGACTCGGCCCTCTGCCTACCATGGCTTCCAGCTGTCCAGGTATGCCAAAAGGAAGCATACTTCACTCTAAATTTAAAACATGGCTGGATTCCTTTCCTCTCCTTACTAATACCTAGTTTGGAGCAACATGGGAACCGAGGACAGTTTGTGATAGCTAGATATTCATATGCAGGTTTCTCATGGGCACTAAGGTGTAGTCAATGGAGCTCAAGTCATTGCAATCCATTGCTGTACTACTAGGACTGTGCTAGCAAGGTCTTTTTAAAGTAGGGTAGTTTGAAACATTCATATAATTTGGTGGGAGGAGCGATTTGATATAGTGGAAGATTTGATTGAACTTGTTACTAATTGCACTGATGCATTCTTTAAATTCTACTCACTTTACCCAGGATTCTAGGAAATGTATTTCCAAATCTTTTTTAAAAAGGTTTTTCTTGTAAATTTAAATCACACCAAAAATTTAAATATTATATTATGAAACAATATACAGTCATTATGTCAAACCTTAGAATAGATACATTTTTATTTATATGCATAATGCAAGATACCAATTTTATTGATGTTGACTTAAAATTGATTCTTGTAGTGGCCATTGAATACTAGAGTTTAATAATGGTTTTGTAATGACATTTTCAGTAGATAAACCTCTAGGAGATACTATTTTGTTCTTATTAACCTGCTGACAAAATCAGTGTTAATTGAGCAAATGTGACTTTGACTCTGGGATGTTATTATCCCTAGAAATTGGGCAAAAGAAAAGATCTTTCTTTTCATTTGTCACTCATGGTATTCATTGCAACTCTATTCCTACATCACCTTAGTCCCTTAGCGCAATTTCATCACTTTCCATTGACATAATTGTTTTTAGCTGATAGAAGTTTGATGAGTCTCTTGCAGAGACTGCAGAACAATTTCATAAATTTAAAAAAACAGTGACTCGTAGAGAAGATGAGGGGACAGGTGTGATAGGTCTTTATATGGAAGTTACACCTTGGTGCCTAGTGATTAGTGAACTGTTATAGACATTCGGAGTTTGTGATAACTTCTGTTTGAAAATAACAACATTGACTTTACAGGTAAGGTTCATGTCCTTCAACTAGTCACCTCTTGAATTAAAGTTTAATCTTTGTACTATAAACCACAGTCCAACATTTTTACATACTTTTTCCAGCTCTGCCATATTTAATTGTTTTGTTGGAATGAACTGACCTAAAAAACTATTAACAGTATTTACCTACAGTGAGATTTGCCTGTTCCTCTTCAAATATAAAACACTTTATTTAGTTTCAACACATTTTGTAGCTTATGAGACTTCTTAAAAGCTAATTGTGGTGGTAGCCATTGAGATGAGATGGTAGATCTTCAGATGCTAAGTGAAGATGAACGATTAGTTCCTTTCCAGTTTGTTGATCATCAAATACTATTTATTAAATTTTTTAAACCAACATTTCTATAATCAAAGGTAATAGATTCTGTAAATATTATGCAAAAATGTTACAAGCTATACTTTAAGGAACATCATAAAAATAGACACATCTGTTCAGAGTGGTCACCCATTTATTTATACAAACTTGATCTCTAGAATGAAAGTACTTGTAAGTCTTTGAGGATCAAATAGTTCCAAATTTTATTCCACGTATCTTAATTAAATTTAAAACTAGGAATTTTGCATTTCCTTGTAAAGGAACTTGTCTCATGAGCTCCTTGTCCAAAATAAAGACTTGGAATGCAGAAGAAAAACTGGATCTTAACCTTCCGAAACAGGAAGATGTCAGGACATGGAGCCACTACTTAAAACAAATTTCTTTATGGAAAGGCTTAGACTGGGCTGGTAGTCACTTTCGATTCAAATTGTGTCACACAATCATACACTTTTGCAATTCTGGAGCTTCAAAATGATCCCCAAATATCTTGATACACATCAAGAGGCTTTCCTGGTTACTGCTAGTGGTTTGAAGACACTTTTATCACCAATTCGCAGAACAAGGTTATACATTTTATGTAGATGTATGTGTTGCTGCATGTGAAATGAGCCAGATAGAGGAGCTAAACTTCTCTTGCAGGGTCCCATGAACTCCTCATTAAGGATTATCATACCCACAGAAATACAGTTAACTCCTGATATTAGACAGAAAAATGAAAGTCACCTTTAAAAAGCACCAGGTCAAGGTGGAAGCAAAAAGAATTTTTTATTTACTAAATTCAAAATAAACAGTTTACAAAGATTTATCAAGAGAAAAACACACACACAACTTAAACGACAGAACTACCCATCACTCTTGTATTTATAGTGATTTAAGTTAAAATAATTCAGTGCACAAACTAAAACACATCTATTCAGGGCACCTGAACTGATATTTATTAGTTTATACATTTAACTATTACATCACTACTGTCAAGTCACTATTTTGTGACTCAGCTATTTTGAATATGTGTTTACTGAGTTAAAAAGATAGCAGTCGATCTTAGCTTCGAAGTTGAACTGTCAGTGGTTTGGGAGTTTGCGTGAAAACACAAAATGTGTTTATGCTTTTAAGCTACATAGAGAATCATGGAATCATTAGGCCGGAAAAGACCCTTAAGATGTTGAATATGCCAAAGAGTAAATACAATTTTTTGTCCAAGCAGGGTGTCTAGTGACTACTAGCAATCATACAAATGGTAGGAAATGAAAATTTGGGGAAAAAACTGGTTTTAAAATAATAAGAATATCTGTTCAGGACTTGTTACCTGTTCTCCAGTAACATATCACTTATTGCATTTCAGTCTGAAAAGTTCCATCTGCCTCCAGAAGAGAATCTTCCTGCTTCTTTTTCTTCAGTATTTGATCTGACTTTATATATAGAAAAAAATCCAACCAAATATAAAAATAAAGTGATAGTAGACCCTTATATTCACTCCATGATCTCCAAGGTGCCTTGAGGCCTTCCTGCTTCCGATGAAATTTTTCAGGTTCTCCAGGATCAATAGCAGAACTGAATGCTTAGACTTGACTGAATATGGATTTCATTTAATTTTCTTCAAACAGTACAGATACTTCTGATAAACTGGCCTCAGGACATGTGTCTCACTATGTAGATTTATATTTTCTAAATAGGAATTACTAAGGTGCAGCACTACCCGAGGAACGTTTGTGATTACATTATTACTACTTGTTCACATGGAAAATTGTATCACTTTTGAACATTTCATTCCAAGCTAGACAAAGCAGAAGTACCTTCCAGCATTTTCCAACACCTCACAGTTTCAGAGTGTTAGTGTACTGGATTTATGAAATGCAACAAACCTGTTGATCCATGAATTGTCTCACAGAATGGATTTTTTCATATATATATGTCTGGAACTAATCAGAAGTCCTCAAGCCACAAAGTAGATTTTACCAAATGTATTTATTATCTTGTGTTTACCAACTAAAAAGGGAGTGATAATATTTTAAACAACATCCATTGCTGCTCAAAAAGCCAAAAGAAATTATTGGGAGAGTCAAAACAAATTTTTCCCATATTATTATCATGGGCAGAAAATACATGGGAAAAAAAATATATGGAACCCGATTCTGCAGTGCTGTCACTCCATTGGCTTTGGTGGAGAAGCTGGGTTCTACAGCAAGGTGAAGCAGGATTAGGTCTTTATGACTACACAGTATTTAGCAGATGCCATTGCCATAGCCAAATGATGTATTTATTATTTTTCATAATTTTAGGGACAGCGATGATCATATAAAATATTAAAATATTATTTTGAATCTTTTAATATTATTTTTAAAATTCAATCATATGATATAGAGGAATTCTTTACATTTTATCATTATTGCCCAGCCTTACTTAGAGGTTCTGGGGAATAAAGAGCACTGAAAACAGATGGCTGGATTAACAAAGAGTTTTACCTTATGCAGTAAAATGAGGCTCTGTGCAGATGGACCTGTAGATATCAGTGCCAGTATTGTACCTTATCCATATGGACTGTGAGATTTATGGCAGAAGTAATTATTTTCAAATTCATCCTTGAATACAAGCTAATGTTTCCCAGTTTCTATGCCTTTATGCTTTCTGGTATTAGAGAAAAAGAAATAAAGTAAAATAAATATTAAAGTGTTTCCATGGCAAGTCATACACAATACATTAACTTGTGCTTTAAGATCTTTTAAGAAAGGACTCATTTTCTCTGAGCATTACACTTGAGCATGGCAACGTCAAGCATGCAGGTGAGCATGCACTGTGGCAGCTCAGTGTTTTCACACCAGAGGACTTGGGTTCCTGCAGACACAGATTCATGTGATCATTCAGAGCTAACAGGCAAGAGGTAGTGAGTTGATGGTATCGTCTAGGGCAGGAAAAGGCTGACGTGGCACCTTTAAGAACTGAAGTGCATGTTCATCACAGGGCTGTTGTCCCAGACGTCTCATACTTACTGGTATAGTGGGAATATCCTTTCTTACTAAATCTTGTGTCCTGCTATCAGTCATCTACAGGTCCTGCAGCAGGAGGAGACCTGGTGTAAGAACCACAGGATGGGCTATTCTCACCACTCAGGTGAAAGAATTCTCCAGGGGTTACCTTAAAGGCTGAGAAAAGGGTTGGGAGGAGGTCTCTATTGAGAAGGGATGTGGAGGTACAAATACAAAGACTAAAGACAGCACTAGCAGGACAAATTTGTAGCAAAGGCTCTTCTATGGCTTCCCACCAATATTTGCACATGGGAATATCTACACTTCAACATCAATGAGCACAAGTTGTGAACAGCCATGGAAAAATAAATATGGAAATGCATTTTCTTACATATTCACAAACACAAAAGTGAACATGTCCATTCCTAGATGTTGTTGTATTACTCTTTTAATATGAGTATGATTTAAAGTGTTGATGCTTTCATTTACAGATCTGTAAAAGGATAGTACACAAGGTTTTCGGATTCTACTGTATCTGATGTGTACAGAGTCATAAATAAAGGAAATAAGACCCGATGATCTTTAATGGAAGAAAATCAGGAATGTTATCTTTGCCTTTTAAAATTTCCATTGTTATTCAAACATTCCAATTTTCCCTATGTTCTTCTTCGGTTATGTTTATGAAGTTTTTATTGATTGTACACAATATTGAGGTATTCTCTAATGCTAAAAGATTCAGGACTGTAGCACACCATCAGAAACCAAAAGATTTAATTAATTGCTATTTGTGAAGAGGTATGAGAGCCTCTGATGAAGACTACTAAAAAAAAAAAAAAATATTATTCTTATAATGAGTTACTAAAAAGAAATCTCTATTATTGTTTAACATCTCTATTTACATAAACTAGATCACTTTTATAATACGGTTTTAGATTTTATTTCTTTTGTCTTCGGGAATGACAAAAATCCCACAAACAGCAAAAAAAAGTACATAAAAATACCTGAATAACTTAACAAAAAATATCTGAGACAACAAAATGATGTAGAACAATACAAAGTCTCCTACACAGAATCATATGGAGTCTTTCAGACTAACTGAGTATAGTAGCAAATGTCTCGTTTGGAATACTTGCCAAGGGAAATTCATTTTGAGGCATTTCCTTCCAAAATTATGGCAAAAAATACACTGGTTGTATATATGATATTTTTTTCTCTAGCAAAATAAATAATTTTATGTTTAAAAATAAGTTTTGCTCTCTACTGAGCTAATATTGTCCTTGGCTACTGCAGGCATGATTTGCTTAAGCTGAAAGGAAGTAAGAATTGTGAAGTTGTTCATATATGATGAATGAGAGCGTAATGTAAAACAAGATACCAACACCACAACAAGCAACAGAACATTGCTCAACTTACAGCCTGAATCCACATGACATCCTTGATTATTTACTCAGAATGACTTTGTGCAGTATGTCCCTCAGAGGTCCAAGACCTTCTGTTTAAACACGTATTTAAATGCCCCTAAAACTGTAACATTAAATTATCTTATGAAGAAAATCACAAGGGAACAGAGTAAGCATGATGATATTAACTGATGAATGCATGCAGTGCAATTAATAATTTTAAGAAGCGGAAGTACCACTCACCTTTAGAAATTGTTTATCTGCATGTGAAGTATTTAGCAACTTAGGAAACTACAGTTAAGAAGGACTGTTTTCAATTTCTGTGTTAGGTTTAAAAGTTTCACTTACATAGTTACACAGTAGCTATCAAAAAGTCTATCAGCCTGATTATGGAAGAAAGCCAGTTTCATAAAAAGCTACAGATGAATGATGGTATTCCTGAAAGCTATTATTCTTCAGACTGTTGAAAATATCAATATAATTCCCTTTGCTCTAGTCAGTTTTTCTTCTGAAGATTAAAAATCAGCTCAATTTATGCAGAAAAGAAATAGCAAAATTTCATGGTCTTCATTTTGGCACAGTGAAGGCCCTATAGCATTTCGGGTGCATTACAATGTCTATTCAACTGCATCACGTTTGTGCTGTGCTTCAGGAAAAATAAACCACCCTCCAAGCCCTAAGGACAAAGCTATTTACAGACAACTAGAAGCCAATGTACTTTAGCACTGACGGCTAAAACAGCTCAAACAAATAGGGAACAAATCTTCCATGCTGCTATATAGTGTTCTGTGAGGGAGAATAGCAATCTACATGGATGGATTCTGACATAAGGACATATGAACCGTATCAGGGAATATCCATTATAAAGAAAGCAGTGCCTTGTGAGACACAGAGGGGAGGAATGTAGAGCAAGGCAGAAAAACGGAAATGAACACTTGGTTCAGTAAGAATTTTGTAGATTATTTCAACTTCCACAAAAATAAATGGATACATTGCCTGCTCTGCGTATGTTGCAGTTTGTGGTAACTGTGTTAGTACATTTACTATCTTAGAGAAAGACAATGTTCTAGTAAAGATGTGTCTGGAATTACTTTCTTTATATTTTGCATGCACAAACAACTCTTTGTGAAATAACATGAGGAGAGCAAGATAGCACGTTTAAAAATACAGTGTTAGCTTACTGTTATACATCCCATTTTCAACAAGATTTTGAAAAGAATATTGGAGGGAAATGAGAAGTGGTAACCACTGTCATTTGGGTAGCTTGTTCACAATACGCAGTTTAGAGTCTCAAAATTGCAATACTTTAGATTTCTCATACTTTTTAAAAAAAAAGAAGTGTTATGGCCACTGATGTTGAAAGCACTGATTCTAAAGAAGAGAATTTTAAAAATTGAAGGGTTTATGTGTGCATCTCTGTTCATCTGTGCATATTTCATTACTAGTCATAGTTTTTTTCATACAAATGCCTTCACTTTTCAAATCACCTGCCTGAGAAGGCTGTACAAAGTGTAGCTATTGTGAAATGACTGACTGCATTTTTTTCTGAGGCATTTGATAGATTTTATGATCCTTTCTGGCAGTTCCTTTCCTAGACTGGGTTGAAGTATTTAGGTTATTAATTCCTTGTGAAGGTTTGCACTGTACTTGGGAAGAACATTTGTTTCTAATCACTACTAAGGTGGTATTTAATGCATCAGTATATGCAAACCTGGAGATTACTAACATTTGCCCCTTGCTTCACTGGTTGCTGACATTTCTCCTGCCCTTAGGGTGAGGACTGGATGGCTATAGCCATTCCAAGTACAACCTCAACCATCTAACCACAGCACTGAGTATGGAACAATACTCCAGAACACTTCTCCATAACCAAACTCAACCAGCTGTAGCAACACCTGGTAGACTAATCTGAAACACAGCAGTGCGGTGGAGCCTTCTCTCCACCATCCTCCAAGCCTACAGTTCACAAAATGGCACATTTTTTCTCAAGGGAGAGACTCCCTGGGACCCAGCAGGTTGTCTGTGCATCAGCCAGCTTGTTTAGTACTGTGTTGCCAGCCTTCCCTTTAAAGGAAGGTCTTCCACTGGTTTCTGTAGAGCAAAGCCAGTTCCACAAGAGCCCGGCTGGATCTCCTCGCTGCCAGCAGACCCCGCATTTGAGAGTGAGCCAGCAGCCTAGGTTGGCTGCACACTATGGAAAAGCAATGGCATATGCTTAGAAATAAATGTTTCAGTCTCAACTCTTTTCACCAGCAAAGAACAGCTTTGGTCTGGCTAAAATGTTTACCAAACTTGTGTTGACCTCCCTGAGTTGTTTCAGGAGAGTAAAATACTTGAAGTAATTGTGAAAAATTGTTTTGCTCTGGCATTTAACTAACATTTTAATTAATACTTCAGTGATGCAAAATTCATTTCAAATTCCTTCATAAATATTTTTAAAAGTAAAACAAGGAAATTGTATCATTCTGGCTAAAAGACATGTTTCAGTGGGAAACAACATTCTTTTCTTTATCAAGTGTTCATACAAATATTTATATGCAGTAGAGATGGTTGCAAAATGAGGGAATAGCCCCTAAAAATGAAAATGTGAAACAAAAATTACAAGCCACTATGAAATGCAGTGCCAGAAGACTGTGCATTTATGGTTGTGATAATTTGCCTTCTTCATGACATGCGCTTCCTCTCTGGATTACTTTTCTATAAGACATTGCTGCCTTGTCATGGTGAACGCAGTGGTAGAAAATACAGGTCCTAATCAGTCACTTTTCACATTTGCATCTGAGTTACTCCGGAGTCATAATTCTACTAAAGTGAATTATTGTTTTCCCCACATAATAAGTAGTAAATTTAAATGTAATGTTTCAAGAATCTAAGAAAACCTACCTATTGGCAATCTAAGCTTCATTAATTTTTAAAAATGAAGAAAAGGAAATAGAAAAGCCCATCTTTCTGATATATTCAGGAGGAAAGTAAAAAATGCCCAAATATTTTGTTCAAATAATTCTGAACTAAAATTTTTGTGGATTTTTATTCATAACTAAACTAATTCTTAGAGTGTAATTTGTAAAATAATTAAACTTTTTTTTATAAAAAGGAAAAATTACTTGCATTTTCTTTTCTCAAATGTCTTTTTATACAGACTTTTATACTAAACCAGTGGTTTTGTTTCACTTTCATTTTTTCCCTTACAGTAAGCTAACAAAATAGGAGTATTCAACCTACTTTTAAGAGATTTTATTGCAGTATTTGTAATGAAACTGATTTGTTCATGAATTTTTAGCTATTGCTTTAGCTCATCTGAAAGCTTAGCTGTTCAAAATAAAAAAAAGAGCATTTTGATTCTTAAAATACAGAGAAATGTATAATAAAGCCTTTGTGTACAAACCCAAAGTATTTTAGAATAAGCAGAACTCATTTTTTCCTTTGATTAGAAAGGTCCTTAACGCATACAGAATTAACATAGCAGTGCTACATCTACTACCGACCTGTCAGCCTCACCACTGTGCCTGGGAAGATCATGGAACAGATCCTTCTAGATGCCATGCTTGGGCACATGGAGGACAGGGAGATGATTCAGGACAGCCAGCATGGCTTTACTAGGGGCAGGTCCTGCCTGACTAACCTAGTGGCCTTCTATGATAAAGTGACTATGTCAGTAGATAAGGGACAACCTATAGATATGATCTATCTGGATTTCTGTAAGGTCTTTGACATGGTTCCCCACAACATCCTGCTTGCCAAATTGGAGGGATACAGATTTGATGGGTGGACTATTGAGTGGATAAGGAATTGGCTGGATGGAGACCAGTGACAAGTGGTGTCCCTCAAGGGTCCGTGCTGAGACCAGTACTGTTTAACATTTTTATCAACAATACAGATAGAGGGATTGAGTGCACCATCAACAAGTTTGCAGATGACACCAAGCTGTGTGGTGTTGTCGATACACCAGAGGGATGGGATGTCATCCAGAGGGACCTGGACAGGCTGGAGACATGGGCCCAGGTGAACCTCATGAGGTCCAACAAGAGCAAGTGCAGGGTTCTGCACCTGGGCCAGAACAATCCTTGGTATTAATACAGACTAGGGGATGAGGTATTAGAAAGCAGCCCTGAAAAAAGGGACTTGGGGGTGCTGATGAAGAAGCTGGACATGAGCAGACAGTGTGCACTTGCAGCCCAGAAGGCAAATCACATCCTGGTCTGCATGAAAAGATGCATTGCTAGCAGATCCAGAGAGGTGATTTTGCCACTTTGCTCTGGTGAGACTTCACCTGGAGTACTGTGTTCAGGTCTGGAGCCCTCAATATAGGAAGGGTATGGACACGATGGAGCGAGTCCAGGGGAGGGCCATTAAAATGATCAGAGGGTTGGAGGACCTCTGATACGAGGACAGGCTGAGTGAGCTGGGGTTGTTCAGCCTGGAGAAGAGGAGGCTCTGGGGAGACCTAATAGCAGCCTTCCAGTACCTGAAGGGGACCTACAGGAGAGTCTTTTTACAAAGGCCTGCAGTGACAGGACGAGGGGCAATGGCTTTAAGCTGGAGAAGAGCAAATTTAGATTAGATTCCTTGGAGATGTTCAAGGTGAGGCTTGATGAGACCCTGGGCAACCTGGTCTAGTTGGGGGTGTCCCTGCTGACTGCAGGAAGGTCGGACTAGATGACCTTTGAAGGTCCTTCCAGCCCGGACTATTCTATGATTCTATGATTATTGGCAAGTATTTTTTTGTCAAATGGGAAGCCTACTTAGCCCCAGGGATGAATTCTGCATAGTTTCCTTCAGTGAATCTTCTCTTCACATTATATTGACTTCTCCAGGTTTCTTTTTTCTTGTGGGAATCTCACTCCTCCTGGAACATCTTTTCGCTAGAAGATACCCAAGTGCTATGAGAATACCCACGTACAGCAAGCAATCACAGAACTACGGCCATGGCTTTGTTAGGGTCCCTCCACCTTTTTCTCAATCTATTTTTCATACAGAGCATCTGAGGTTCAATCATTCTTGATAATTTTCTAAAAGTCTAATGGTCTCCTTGTTTCTGCACAGAGCCTTGGTTCCAGAAAAACTTTGATCATTACAACAAGTTGTCTGTCTCCTGCAGCATTATTGCTGTAGTTTTTAATTACAAGTATTAGTATTTTTTCCACTATTCAGAAGAGAATATCTCTATTTTCAGCACACTGTTCCCCTAGTGCATATGGAACATCTCATTATATTTCAGTGGTGCATTTGTCATTGATAAACAGAACTCATGGTCAAGAAAATAAAAGGAACCTTTCACTTTTCTGATGTTTAAAGGGGACAACTGTATAAGGAGACACCTTGAATTCTAGTATTTATTTCAAATGTTGCATTTATGCATGACAATATGGACACTAAAATAAAAACTTCTGCTAAAGAGTTTGTTTATGATGTTATTTTTTTATTTTAAGTTGTAATTTTGACTGATAATGCAATATTCATACACTGGTTAATTATTAATGCACTGAAATACTGATTGCTTAATTGAATAATGATTGTAATATTAATTCATTGAAAATAATACAATTATTATTTCCTATATCAAGTCTTCACTAAAAACATTCTGAAAATCTTTCTTAGTGGAATTTCATTAACTGGACAATGCAGAAAACCTGATCAAGGTGTCTGTGTCCTATTAACATTTAACTGGAACTTACTGAGTTTGGAAGGAGAGGAGGCATAAATCAACTAAGATCCATCTGTGACTGAAAGAAAGAAGGCTCTCTCCTCATTACTGTATGAAACATGATAGGTACAGTTTTATCAGAATATCAGATTCTGGAGTTGGTCATGGCAGTAATTTCAGAATTATTTTAATTATTAAAAATTATGTCAGCAAACATGTAAGCTGAAAATGCTTTAGTTTGTAAGAAACTGAGCTGTTGGGTTTATTACTTGTTTTTCTTGTTAGGAAAGAAGCTTTTAAAGCTCCTTGCAGTGTTAATTGTGCATTTCTTTCCTGTCTTGCAGAGAATGACATAAAATCACTGATGTGTTTGGTTTAGTTTCCAAAAGCTAATGTAAAAGAATAAAACCTACTTAGCATGAAGTCAATCCTGCTTACTGTAAAATACATTGTTAAAACTTTATGATACATTCCTTCTGCATAAGAACAAAAATGTGAGGGGAAGCTAAGGAAGAAAACAAGATACATTTAAATCCTCTGATTTAAAAAGAAATAAAATTCATATTTTTTATGAAATACTAGCCCACAGTAAGCTATGAGGGAATATAATGCTGAGATAGATAGCACAAATAGATTTTTAGTGCCACTCAAACAAATGAGATTACTGGTTTACAGTGTATACCAGTACACAATTGTAAGAGTTAAAACAGGCTAAAAATTACAAAATTATTTATCTTTGTGCAGAAGAGACTGGGGAAAAGGAAATCTATTAGTCATATGATACCTAAGTCATAATGTAGGGAATTAAATACATTTCCTTATTAGTAGTTGTCTCCTACTCTTATAACGTGGAAAAATTGGTCACAAAAACCCCAGGCAATGCTACAGGCTCCAGGAAGAGTGGCTGGAAAGCTGCTGAGAAGAAAAGGACCTGGGCGTGTTGGTGGACAGCCGGCTTAACATGAGCCAGCAGTGTATCCAGGTGGCCAAGAAGGCCAATGGCATCCTGGCATGTACCAGGAATAGTCATCGTACCTCTGTACTAGGCACTGGTGAGGCCTCACCTCGAGTACTGTGTTCAGTTCTGGGCCCCTCACTACAGAAAGGACATTGAGCCGCTGGAGCGTGTCCAGAGGACATGCTGGTGATGGGTCTAGAGAGCAAGTCATATTGCTCTCAGAGGAGAGGCTGAGGGAACTGAGCATGTTTAGTTTGGAGAAGAGGAGGCTGAGGGGGAATCTCATTGCCCTCTACAACTACCTGAAAGGAGGTTGTAGAGAGGTGGGTGTTGGCCTCTTCTCCCAAGGGAATAATGACAGGACCAGAGGAAACCGTCTAAAGTTGCAGGGGAGGTTTACATTAGATATTAAGAATTATTTTACTGAGAGGGTGGTCAGGCACTGGAACAGCCTGCGCAGGGAGGTGGTGGAGTCGCCATCCCTGGAGGTATTTAAGAAATGTGTAGACATAGCTCTTCAGGGCATGTTCTAGTGCCCGAGATTGTTTGGGTTTTGTCTGTCTGTGGCTGGGTGGGGGGGGCGGGTGTGTGGTTTTGGGGTGTTTTTGTTTTGGTTTGGTTTCTGTTGCTCAGAATATGGATTAGTGTTGGGTGGTGTTTTGTGTGGTGTGGGGTTGGTTTTTTGTTTGGTTGGTTTTTGTTGTTTATTTTTCTCATTGTTTGGACTAGATGATCTTAAAAGGTCCCTTCCAACCTAGGTGATTCTGTGATTCTGTGACTCAATGATCTCAAAGGTCCCTTCCAACCACAAATGTTCTGTGATTCTGTGAAAAGAAAGAGTATGTGTGTATGGTGAAGGTCAATGTTAGTAAAATCAAATACCTGCTGAAAGGGCCTTTTAACAAAACTTTTACTTATAGACATTTGCTTTATAGCTTCAAGATACTGTGTTTCCATATCTGAAAAATATCACAATTGTAATTGTGAGGTCTAGCTACATCTGGTATGTAACTAGCCCTGTAAACAAGAAGCATAAGGAGCTTTGACAAACTTGCTCTTTCTCTAGGCTTTTCATAATCCACCTCCTTATACCCTAAACGCAGTCAGCAACCATTGCTGGCTTGTTTTTCCCCCAGGGTGAGACAAAAGCAAACTCATAAACTTGGCCTGACTGTTCTCTTCATTCTCATGTAGTCTCTGCCAGACTATTGCCTTTGCCAGACAGAGGATTGCTTTTGCCACTCTAAGTAAAGAACTAAATCATGTAACAACTATCTACTTGGGAGGAGCTATTGCCTCTTTCATCTTCTCTGCAGACTGAGTTATTACAGAATGCTGGGCGTTCTTGCTTTCTGGTTTGGTTTTATGTCTGTTTTAATACTCCTGTTGTGTATCTACCAGAGAGGAAACAAGACCAGAGGGGCATATGCCAGGAATTAATTCTGCAGCCTTAGAACAACCCTGGGAACCTTCTGCCTGTGTCATTGTAGTGGGTTGACCTTGACTGGCCGCCAGGTGCCCACAAGCTGCTCTATCACTCCCATTCGATCTACAAGACAGTGGCAGAAAATATGGTACAAAGTTTGTGGGTCAAGATAGGGGCAGGAATATCACTTACGAATTACCATCATGGGCAAAACAGACTTGACTTGGGGAAAATCAAGTTATTTTACTGACAAATAATCAAGGCAGGATAATGAGAAATAAGAACAAAACTAAAAAAGACCTTGTCTCCACACCTCCTTATTCCCAAGCTCAACCTCACTCCCAACTCTTCTATCTCTTTCCCTCCCTGAGCAGCACAAAGGGATGAGGATATGAGTTGCAGTCAGCTACAATGCTTCATCTCTGCCACACCTTCCCCCTCACGCTCTTTCTCTCCTTCAGTGTAGGGTCCCTCCCATAAGATACTGTCCCCCACAAACTTCTCCATTGTGAGTCCTCCCCACAGGCTGCAGTTCTTCACAAACTACTCCAGCATGGGTCCTTTCCACATGGTGCAGCTCTTCAGGAACAGCCTGATCCAAATGGGTCCCCCACAGGGTCACAGGTCCTCCCAGAAAACCTGTTCCAGTGTGGGATCTCCATGGGCTGCAACTTCCTTCAGGGCACATCCACCTGCTCCAGTGTGGGGTCCTTCATAGGTCACCAAGTGGATAACAACTGCACTATAGACCTCCAGGGGCTGCAGGGGGACAACCTGCATCACCATGTGCTTCACCCCAGGCTGCAGGGGAATCTCTGTTCCAGCATCTAGAGCACCTCCTTCACCTCCTTCTTCTCTGACATTGTTGTCTGCATAGTTGTTTCTTTCACATTTTCTCACTCCTCTCTCAGCTGCTGTTGTACAGTGTTTCTTACTCTTTCTTAAATATGCTATCATGGAGTGGCCACCAACAGCGCTGATTGGCTCAGCTTTGGCTACCAGCATGGAGCCAGCTGGAATTGGCTCTGTCCAACACGGGGACAGCTTCTGGCTGTCTTCCCACAAAAGCCAACCCTGCACCCCCCCCCTGCCCCCCCAACTAAAACCTTGCCAGTAAACCCCATACAGTCATCAACAAACATCCCCCTCCGTGTACAGCTTCCGTACAGACCCTTTTGACTGTTCCAACCAATTCCATGTATGATGCAATTTGCTATTGAGTGTCTACTACCAATTTTGTAGTTATTTTGAATCTCCTAACTACTGAATCCCATTAATATAATACAATTTAGAAGTGATGAAGCAATGATAACTAAAAACAGGTCACCTGGAATGCAATTTTCAGGGCAAATAAATGCTGATATCGTTTCTTCAAAAAGATAGAGTATTCCTTCACTTCGTTCTTACATTTTGACTCCATAAAAAAAAAAAAAAAAACAACAAACACAACAAAACATCCTTCATCTTTTCACATCTTTTGAATGCCAGATTGAATGAAGTTGTCTCTACCCATTTCTGCCCTTGTCTTTCCTTTTAATTCCTTTTTTAAACCTTTCTGTATGATCTGCACTGTATCTTTGCTGAAATATTCATATCTGCTGCCCTCAGTTTCTGCCTATCCATGGTGAGATTTTCCCTTGCCACCTCACAACTATTTTACAGTACAACCACATAAAAATATTTCATAATTCTCAACAGTTCACTCTAGAGGCTGATCCCACAAAGAAGTGATTCCCCAATAGGCTATGAACTGCAGCAGGATGGATGAGTGTGTACCGTATGGACTATTCCCTCGGAGAAGGAAACTCAGAGAGACAAACTACTCTTCTGCCTTCTCAGTCTCTCCCCTTTCTTTTTCCCATATACTACTCCCTTTCAGGGTTAGCTTGGGATCTTTCTGCTTCTTTTCAGAGCAGTGCAGCCTAGTGTTATTTGAGGCAATTAAGTAATTTTCTGTCTCTTAATTTTTCTTTTTATTTTTCTTCTCTGAAACAGCTGGAATCTACTTTTGTTTTCTGACTTTTTCCTTTATTACATATGACTCAATCTTTCTCTGTGTAAGTTGTTTTCGCACTTATTCTTTTCCCCCTTCTCTCCTATTATGAAATGTCTAAAGTTCTTTTCTTCACAGTATGTAGGAGACTTTGTCGCTTTCACATCATCATTTTCATTAAAATTTTGCTTGGTGGGAGAATATAGGCCACTTCTGTTGCAACTCCACAAAGGGCTAGGGTCTAGATATTAAACTGCACTGATATCAAAAAACAGATTTTGGCCAAAGGATATGTGTGATACTATTATGTGCCTGAAGAAATCCTAAGAATATTAAGAGGTAAGAATAAAAATTCAACATAAAAGAACCTGCATTATTCAATAAAACTGAGACCTTGCAGATGAACACAAGTTACCCAATGCACTGTGAAAAAGGAATCCTTATATACTGTGAGAACAAACCTGACTTTGAAACCTGCGGCATCTGAACACAATCCTGATATCAAACAGCCACTCACATGCCGGGTACATATATTAAACCGCAGCAATTCTATGGAAACTGTTTAAAAATAGTACTTTCTTCCTCCTCAGATCTTTTTCTCTATGACTTCAGTGTTACACCTGAAGCTCCAGGGAAAAGCTAAGTTTGCTGCTATTAGACTTTGAAATTAAAACATAGCAATGAGGAGCTGAATTAGATTCTACACCCTTACGAATCTTCAAAAGAACTGGTATTTTATGTTCCAAGTAGTCACAGATAAACAAACAATAGGTTTCACCCATCTCTATTGTTTCTGAATTTAAAATTAATAAGACTATGCCTGAAGGCATTTATTGACGAACAGAATTGTTATTACAGTTTATAAAAAGCAAGAAATAGATAACTTCAGAGAATTTTGTAGGTATTAGAAAAATCTTTAGAACATCCACTGAACACTCATTGTAAAACAGCAAAGACAGAATGCAGCATTTTGTCCTTTGCATTTTTTCAGCACAAATCGTTCCCTCAAAAAGAAAACAGTGACATAAATGTAGCACTGACCCAGTCATCAACCTACTGCACTTGTTCTGCAAGAACAGCTGCTGTCCATCTCAGAAAACAGAAAATTGGCACCACTTTAATGCCCATTGCAATGAATGCCCCACAGCTCCATTCCAAGAAATTCTTATGAAAAAGAAAACACTGTCTAATTAATCCGAAGGTTTTTGTCTCCTTAAATATGTAGTTAGCAACTTTTTACAACATAATAGCATAGCTTACTGTACACAGTCTGCTACTTGTCAAAAGAATAGACAATGTATAAACACTGAAAATAAAATTGCATGTGTCATATCTGAGAGAAAATATGTTGCTTGCTTAAAATTGAATGAACATGAATTGAATGAAATGTAGAGTGTTCTGCCCCAGCAAGTTTAGTTACTCAAAATTCATTTTACTATGTTGTGCTGGGACAAAGATTTATGTCTCCATTAGAATAAAATTGAAATAGCATAGACTACATTGTTTTTAAAGTAGAAAAATGAGTAAAATAATATATTACCAGGGACAATGTTGAATGGTACCAGCAGACACAAACCTATTGCTAAGCATTTCTGGAAGACTAACCAAGTATCCTACTCAGTTTTGAGCTCTACTGCAATGAATGATTGAGTTTTCCTGTACCCTGTGGCACAGCAGGAACACTTTGGTTCCAGTACCTATTCTCCCAGGTTAATTCTGACACAGTGATGACTCCTGTTTTCTATCCCAACCAAGCCAGAAATGTGCTTTGCTCTCAAGAACGAGTTACGATTTATTTAGTGCTCTGTATAATCCCTAAAGGTGTCTGCATATTGAACAAAAAAACATAGGCCCGCTAAACACTTCTAAATCTTGTGGAAAAGAAAGTAACATTCTTCCCAGGGTGGAAACACCCTTGGAAGAGGAGAACTGCTGCAGACTATTTAATTTCAAAGAATTTCAGTCATCTGAAATATAGATACCTACTTTTAAATTAATTGTGCTATGTTTTCTGAATTAACCACAATGTACAGGCAATTCTAGAGTACAACTAATTTTAAATGCCAACAATTAGATGAGATGAATTGCACCCCAGGAATGACTATTCCTCTTTGCTGACTCTGAAGGGAACCTGAGGTGATAGGCTAGGCAGTAGAGACCTGCACTATATTTTTAAAAATTTAACTGAAATTAATCCCACCCTGTTTGTCTTACTCAGTTTTGTCAGAAAAATTACACTTTGCATTTCAGACCGGGGCCTAAATTTCTATTTCTCTTTGCATTGCCTCTGTATAGGAGATTCACTGCATCGTCAACACCATCATCTGAAACTACCCAAGAACATGAACAAACAAGCCACACAGAGCAGAGAGGTGCCATTATAATTATTTAGGTCAGGCCAGACAATCTACAAAAGAGGCAGCTGTTACAGTTTTATGTCACCAGAAATAGGTTAAAACAGTCCTACCTACAAGTCCTCTTGTAGGTGTGCTCTAATATGAGCCTTTTAATCTGTGGATTTTTCCCAAATCATTACCAATTATAATAGGGTATATTACAGATTCCTGTCCCCCTATCATCTTTGGTGTGATGATTCTGTTGAAAAATAAAACAACTAAATACAGGTTTCTGCATACACGTATCTACATATATCATAAGGGTATAACATCCCATTTCAGTTGATGCAGGCAGTGGTTTCTGAAGAACAATTCAGCTCCAGAAGCACAATTCGGTTGTCTCAAGGCAAACATTAAATGTCTTCTGAAATGCCACGAATATACAATAAACTCTCTAAGGTCTGGTAAATATCCTATGGGACCTAAAGGGCATCCTCATTGCCAGAGAAGCTGCTAGGATCAGGCAAAAAGCTGTATGATGTCTCAAACTGTGAAAGCAGTCCATGATGAGACAACCAGATAAAGGCTAAGAGCTCTACTCAGATCTCCATTGACATAGAGATATTTATATATCAGTGTCTAAATCTCATGTTGAATGACCTCAAGTGGAACCCAATCCCTAGCACTGTTCTAGTGGATGTCTGAATATAGCACAAAATTTTGGTCTCTTGATCTCTATTTAACACCCCCTAATTCCCCTTGGCTTTCTAATGTTCTATAAACATATGCAACATGAGATTGTCCCCCAGCACCTGGAGCTCAGTTAAGTGGTGTATTAAATGAGGACGGTTTATCCAGTATTAATACATTACTGAAATATCTCTCTTGTGGAAAGTAACAGTTTCCAGTAAAATTATCCAATAGTAGGAGAAAAAAATGTGTTATAGCTTAACCACCTATAAATATGGAGAAACTTAGCCAGGTGAGAAGTTCTTTAAACTGGATGATTAATATTTGATTCTAACATCATTATTTGAAAGAAACCTCTCCTGTTCCAGCAGTCCTATACTTGATTTGCTATAAAGTAACCAGGGCTATGTATTAAGTGCCATGTAGCACATGGTCTGAATTTGGAACCTATAACGTTCAGTAATCTTTAGACATGAATTTTCTGAGACTCCAACATCTTTACAATTCCTATTGCTTAAGAGCTAAAATTGGGTATTTGTGATGTCATTTTGAACACAGATAGTTTATGCAGTTCTCCAAAAGAAACAATTTTGTGTATTTCGTTTTTGTCTTCTGTGGTAGCAATTCAATATCAGTACATAGTGGATTAAGGACATGGAGAATCAACATAACCACAAATATAGCTAACACGATTACCAACAAATCAAAATAAAGAATTGTTACAATAGCTTAAAAATAGAATAAAATAGATAAAAATGTGGAAGTGTCCATGCAGAACAGACTTCTCTGCAGTACGTGTGAAGTTTTCTAGTTTACACATGTGAAGTGGCTACTATATTGTCATATACTAGGACATTTTCAGCACAGTTTTAATGATTTTTTCACAGAGTTGGAACATATTAGGATGCAGTTTCATGAGAATGTTTTGTGCCCTGGACTGGCTCACCACTTAAAGTTAGGCAGACATATAAAACAGATTACTTCAGAGTACCAAATGACCCTATCCTGTCAGTTGTTTTCAGCAGGTCAGAGATGCAGACAGCAGAGGGTGAAGTGGGATGAATTGGATGACAGCTGCTTCTGACCTCTTCTTCCTTGTGTAATGGCCAAAGCCACAAGAGCATCTGTTCGTCTTCTCCTCCCCTAAGCTCTCCATCACATCTACACCCTTTCTTTTCCCTTCTGTCTAAGATGGCCTTGACACCTCACCTTCACTCTGTTACCAACATCAATTCAAATTCCACAGTAATTTCACACATATTGTATAACTTTGAAATTTATTATATTATCTTTAAAGAAATGTATGCCTCAGCCCATTTGAACACAGGCTACCAATAGCAATTGAGCTGAAGAGCTGACATCTCTTTTATTGGAAGGTTTATATTCCCTTCCGTTGCAGCACAAAGAGCAAATCCCATCTTTAAACAGGATGCTGAACAAGATGTTGCTCATAATTCAGAAGATACCATGCTTCCTTCCAAGCAGACTTGAAGCACTGCCTCAGCATAATGTTTTAAAAGGTCCTTTTTTTACTGCAGCTGCCATCTTTCAAAATTAGTCTTACTGGTGACATTCTTTCCATTGATGGGCTCATGCTTTCCTCTCAAACTGTCCATTTTATCTTTTATTCAGGTAGTAACTTAATTCTTAATCAGTTTCTTAATATTTCTTTGCTATATTATTGATAACAAGTAGGAAAATAAGAATAAGCAACTGTTGGAACCATAAACAAGTAATATAAAATTCTGATATATTTTGTGTGTGCTCTATACAAGTGCTTTGCAGCACTCTACCTGAACAGGCTTGCAAAATTACCTGGCAAGCATTTCCCAGTATGTGTAAATGTTGCTAAGGGCTATTATTAAGGCTCTGTCTTTCTTTGCTGTCTCATCATGAAGATTTCCTCTTCACACAGAAATAAAACCTATCCCCACAGAATGACAGAAGAGCTCGAAAAGAGTCTGCAACCAGACCTTTAACAGGCCATAAACATGGCCAAACTTGACAAGTAACAATTTTCCATGCCAAAAGAAGGTCACTGGTTCAAACAGTCAATGAAGTTCGGGTTTGGGACAGATTAAAAGGATCAGTTGTCAGTCTCTGCTCTCATGTTTATAAACTTTTCCATAGCAAAGGCCACTGCAGAGATAAAAGGAAATATTTAAATCAAGATGGTGACAGTCACTCTGGATAAAGGCAGGAGGTCAGAAATTATTATCTAAAACCTATTGCCTAGAGTAAACAATTCCTTTGTAATAAAAATGTCAGTAAATTACATTTTTCAGGATATTTTTCAGCCAGCTAAGTCTAGATTCACTTGACTTCAAGTTTTCAGTATTGCGTAAATATGCACAAAAGAAATAAAACTAACCATGCAGGTTTAGTTGTAATTTCAATTACTTCTGTTAGGCATATTTATTATTCTGGCAGTAATATGTTTACATACATCCAAAGTCATAAGTTTGGACCAATATTTTGTCTTTTTTTTCTGCCTTTTTTCTCCGCCTTTTTTCTCCTCCTGTGCCACAAGGAGTTCACATGTTGGTCTTGAACCCTACCAATGCACAGGCCCTTGAGCTGTCTCCCCACTCTCTCACAGTCTTCCCAGTACTGATTCAGCATCATCCTGTAGAAAAATAATGCACATGGACCTTAGGGCTTACTTGTGACCCTGTTCAGCTTTCCTTCACTTCGCTTTCTCCTCGCCTTCCATATTCTCAGCTGTAGAACTCATTTTGAATATTTGCCTGAATTTCTTTTTCCATTTTTTTCATTCTGCTCTCTTTAATTTTATTCTTAGTTCCCTTTTCTTCCCTCTCTTTTTCTATCGGATCTCTTCTCCCTGCATCATCATCTTCATGCTTTCTCAAACCTCACTTTTCCTTTATCTCTATCCTCACATCTTTGTCTGGTTTTCAGTGTCAGACTCTTTCTTTCCCATTTGTCTTGGCATTTAGAAAGCTCTAGAAGTGCTCCTCTCCAGCTCATCAGCTCATCAGCAACCCATGAGTCCATTTATTCACTCTCAGTTCATGGGATTTTTCATGGTATTTCATTTCAGAATGCTCTTGTAAATTAAAAGGCCAAGACTAGCCCATTTCTCTCTTAGCTAGAAAAAGGAACAGATTCAGATCATGCGGTCTTAGTCCATTTCCACCAGCAGCAGCCTCACAGGGCTTATTACCGGAATGTGATGTTAGCAGCTGCAGCTGGCAGAGCAGGATCCAAAATGTATGTGAGTCCTGATGGAGTACTGGGATGCAGTTGGCACGCTGACATCCATGTCCTGACTAAGGTGAAATGTAACTCTAAAAAACTGTTAAACACTGCATCAAGGTGTCTGCCACTCCAGGAGAACTGAAATCTGTCTCTCACTTTGGGAGAACCAAAGGGCTTTTTTTTTTTTTCCTCTTAGACTGTACTGTTGTGCTACAGCCAAGAAAAGCATTTGACCATAGCCTTTTGAGTTCTTGTTCGTGCAATGAATATTGTTGGTGTATAATTCAGGTTGTGAAAAGGCATTAGAAGACAATAGAGACACTAAGAATCATTGCTTCTTGTTTTCTCATCCTTCTACCACATTTCCTTTTTCTATTTCAGAAATATGAATATATTCCTGAGTAAGAACACAGGATAAAATAGGATCACTGAGGAAGTTTATTTACAAGCACAGTCTCTCTGCAGATGCACATACTCTCACTGGATGCAACTCCACTATTTAGATTTTGAGCTCCATTTCTCTGTTGTGAATTCTCTGTAAGTTAACATACAAAAGAAACCCATTGACTATGTGACTCGCTCACTTTGATTTTCAGTTATGATTACTTATATTAGGTGTTGATTTCAGAGGGCTTGCCAGTATGTAAACAGTGAAACACAAAACCAGGTAAACCTGGTAACGTCAGAAATGAAAATCTAAGTCTATAGTCAGGTGTCATGAAAAAAACCCCAAGGCTTTAGAGTATAGTCTAGCAGTAATCAAAGTACTGAGAAGACACCTAAATACTTCAGGTGACGAATTAGCCAACTTTGAACGTGATGCCTGAGAGTACTGAACAAGGGTAGAAACCATTTCTCTTTTGTCAGTGTCAACGTCAAATGCAGGTTCTTGCAAGGCCCACAATGGTATTCCTTTCAGAGAGTTATATTTCCACGGTGCAAATCTGAACAGTTTCTGGAAATCCAGCTTTTACAATGCTTCATCCAAAAAGAGACACATACACCCGGTTACCCAGCCCAACTCAAACAGGGGATGAACCAACTAAAGGAGTCCCCAAACATCCAGGGAATGACTGGAATAAGTGTGTTGTGCTCTGCTTGTAATCGTCATATGAACATTTGGCCCCATTAATTTCAAAGACAGTTTTACTTCTACCTCAGCAGGACCAGAATTTTATCATTTACCTTCAGTTTCTGGTGCCTCTGTGTGACCAACTGTGCTGTAATCAGAGGTCAAATAGCCAGACATTAATGAAGAGATAGGACTGATGACAGCTACACACTGAGGATACAAGAAGCTGAGCAAAAACTATACATAGAGCACTTCCCATTCAGTCCTTTCAGCAGAGTGTTACTGTTATCAACTGTCTGTAATACAATGGTACCTACAAGCAGGACCAAAGTCCTTCTGGACTGTTCGCACAGGAAGACAATCCCTACTCTAAAGGCATTACCGTGTCTTTTAAGCGAGACACAAGTGACTGTGACAGTCCAAGTCAGAAGACAGTGATGAATGGTTAACATAATGCAGCTATCATAAAACTACATATGCCTGAAATTCATTACTCTATGGCTTACTAATTAATTAAGATTCTATCCACCACACAGCCTTGTCACACTGGCTTGGTTGATACACTTTTTGCTGACTGTATGCAAGTCCATTCATTTAAGTAGTGGTTACAGGCAGATGTAACCACTGTATGTGCTTAGAGCAAAGATTAGATCTACTGTCTTGTGCGTGGCAATGTGGTAATGCTGTAAGTAGGTCGTGTACATGGTCCTTGTGTGTCTTTGAAGGATCAGCACTGATCCTTCATGTGTTGCATGCATTTATGCATGACTTTGCAGAAAACACTTTTACAGAACCAGACTCTTTCTATATACCTCTTGTAAGAGTCATAATTTTAAAAGGAGGCATTGCTCTTATTTATTAAGCTTCTTATTCTTTTTACTTCTCTATTGCTTTTGCAGTTTTATTTCATTTCAAGATATTTCTCCTCCTATTAAAAGTGCATACAAGAGTATTTATAAGCCTGTGATTATTACACCTATCAAGCTTTTACAATTTTGATTAATCCTTCAGTCAAACCTATACACATCCACCCATCCTGGTGGGGAAAGAAATTATCTTTATACAGAAAGTATGTGAAGTAATGCAGCAATCTTCCCAAACATATTGGAATACATTCATTATCAAATCTAAAGTCTAGGAAAACTAATCTCTCTTGCCTGAGAGAAGTCAACAGTTTGGAGTGACATGTACTTTCATTTGAAACTCTTCAAACTTCAGAAGCTTTAGAAAACTGTTTTGATACATCTGGACTAGATGACGTTTAAAGATCCCTTCCAACCCAATCTATTCTACTCTATGAAATTCATCTAGCAGTTATAACATTATATCGGTTACACCACCACTGTATTTCTTTTCAGGTGATGCCACATGGAAGACAGCAGAGAAAGTTATTCTCAGCAGCAGTAATGGCATATGAAATATAAAATACAGATATCTTTTCAAGGTAGTGGTGACATGTCCTGCAACTCCCATATATCAAAAAATAAGTTATGTAGGTGTATAGCAGAGAATAATTTTATTCTCTTCTACCACCATTGATTTTAATGAAGTTATTTTTGATTTACACTGGTATGCAAAGACAGCAAGTCTATGTTATACAGATATATAAATGTAAGGGTTGGAAAGAGGCAGACAGTTTAAAAGCTCAGAGACCTTGGAAAATGTGATTATTTAGAAGTACATATTAAATCATGGTAATTTGTGAGTACTTGTCTCAGATGATAGCCATGTTAGAAATGGTTGAAAACTTATCTCCAGAAATACATGACAACAATTACTAAAGCTATATACTTCTCGGATAAATCCTAGTGGTAAAAAACTGTACAGATAAACAAGGCAGTATATCTGTGTGCAACTGCTGTTTAAGTGACTGGAGTAAATACTACAGTCTACTAGTAAATTCCATACAACTCTCTATCACTTCCACCATCAAGCTTGATATATCACGTACCATGAAAAAACATTTATGATGGAGATTTGCAATGTGAAAAAATAACATAAGCTTGGGATCAAGCCTGAGGAAAATCAAGGAAGAACTCTCTTCAAAAGAACTTTCAGATACAACTTGTCTTTTTCCAGAAAGATCATAAACAAAAGAAACAAGTTGTTACCAGAAAATGCTAATTCTCAAAATAAGAAAGTTCCCCAGGAGAGATTAGTGTTGAATCAAATTCGATAAAACACACATACACTCTGAACTTTTCCTCATTTTCTTTCCAGTTCACCTTAGGATCCGTGTGGCCTTCCAGAAACACTGCAGCTTCTGACAACCTCTCCTCATGATTGTGATATAGATTCCCTTGCTTGAAGGGCTTAAAAAAAACATTGTAGAAATACCCATCCAGCTCTAAAAAAGTTGAAAATATATGATCTTATCTACAGTCTCTATAATATCATTTCAGTAATCACAAATCTCAAATAGGAACTGGTATAAAATACTCAACAAGGAATATTTATTACCACAGTCTAGGAAGAAGTGGGAGTTTTCTCACAGTATATTTTCAGTTAATCTAAAAAGAGGTGTCACCTTCAATTTATTACCATTTTATTTTGTATGCCAGACTTAACATAAAGATAACTTCTTTTGCACTGATGGGAATTTGAATTATTCAGTAAATGTTGAACTTGGTAGCTTAAGTATCCCATTTTTAGGGCCAATAGATTACAACTAAATTCATAATGTCTCCATCTTAAAATGGAGAATTTTGGAAAAAAATATACATGTGTTTGTTTAAGCTATTTCTTTTTAGCTTTGGTGATTCTTTCCTTTAAAAACAGAAGTTATTGTTCTATATGATAATCTTTCTGTGTCCGCTTTCTTGCAGTACCTGAGAACTGAATGTTAATGCCCCTTACACACATAAATAGCAGAAAGGCTCTTTTGTTTGTGGTTTGGCTTAGTATTGTTGGTGGATGGGATTTTTTGCTTATGATGTATGTTTAACTGCTCTGTATCAATATTAAACTACAAAAAAGAAGTTAATGAACTAGCATGATGAAAAATCCTTCTTTCGTTCACAGGTATGCTAGTTTTCTTGTGGTTATACACGAGATACCATGGTACAAGAAGCTCACATTATGCTGAACAGATGAATAAGCACTTGCTTATTTAACTTCTAGTTAAATTAAAAATAGAAAAGTAATAAGTGAACAACTTTATTAAATTTGTATGCAACAACTTGCCATATTCAGTAGCATTTCTTAGTTTTATATATGTCTAAATACACACACATACAAAGTGTGAAGGGCTACAAGGCTCTGATTTTTTAAGTTTTGTACAGCTAAATAGGAGCCTACATATAAACACCTTATTTTATTGAACTTCCTTCTTAGCCTTATTTCTATTACAATGCAAGTTGCTCAAGAAATTGCAAATTTGATATGTCCATGGTCAGGAAAGGAAAATAAGATCTTGGAGGCTGACAATGGATCAGGAAGCTAAATAAATGTCCATGGACCGCACTTTTTATTATTGTTGGGTTTTACTGAACCATAAAAAAGGAGATTATTAAAAATAAATCTGAGAAAATAGTGCTATTATATAGCAGTGCTATTACAGATGGAATATTCAAACATCTGCCTACCCACAGAAAGTCCCTGGCAGACCCTGCACACTCTTCATTTAGTGCCATAGTCTTTATTAGCTAATGATCATGTTGTGCCTTTCCCAAGTTTTTAGACAATGCCTTACTGTTTCCTATTCACTGGTCCTTATGAACAATATCTCTTTGTGAACACTGCTGTATTTTTGCTTTATAATTTAGTTTATATATATTTTAACCTATATATGGTACAGCAACAGTCTGGTACAGGTGCTATGTTTAAAGCTGTTTATGTCTTCAGAGAACTTTGGAGCAACAACAGTGTACCAGCCCTTATTTGACAATTGATTTACAGTATATATTATGCTGTATTAGGAGAACTTGAACCATTTGAATGAAGGGAGGCAAGAGCTGTTTGTCTGACTGAGACCTTCTACAAAAGGGAAAGAACCAGGACAGGCTACAAAAAAAAAAAAAGGCAAGAAAATTAGCTCCTATTATTTGTTACTTGTTAGTTCAGGAGTTACACTTTGACTTGACTCTCATCAGTTTAGCTTCTTGAAGAAACAACCTATCATTTCCTCATGTATTGGCTATTTTGCCTATAATGCGTGCTATTAGTTTAGCCATTATAGACACAACTGTATGTAAGTAAAGACTCAAAGTTGAAATATCGGCTACAAACCAAAAATATTTCAGATTATTTAGTTTGGAGGAAGGAAACAAGATTTTTAGTTTCTCCTGGAAAAAATACTAAATTAAATTTAGCAATCATTGGACAATCACATGTTCCAGAAATGTCTTATGGAAGAGAAATACTTTTCAGCAATCTATACCAATTACAGTCTATAACATTGCTGTCTAAAAATTAGATATTAGGAAATTTTATTATTCACCAGGTGCTTTTGCTTGACAAGAGCCTTATTTAAGAGTTAAGAGCTTATATACAGTTGTTTTCATTTTACCTCATATTCATTCTGTTTCTCTAAAAGTTAGCCAAGACTCTTCTAATGTTTGTGGTTCTCTATTTTTAAATCTTAAAAGAAACAAACAAAACAAAACAAAACAAAAAGGACTCCAGTAATCCCACTATTATCAGTTACCAAATTTAGAAAGCTGACTTTGCATAATGAAGTTTTTATCTAGGAAAGAGAATCGTAGGATTTTTTTTTTTAAACCTCTCTTCTAGATTTAACTGAATCAAACAGGCATCTCATCAGGTAGCAGAAAAGATCAAAATGGTGACAGCGTTCCCCACTTTGACTTGTAGATTTTTGTGAAGCATGTGATCTTCCAGATTCACATGTGTTGCATTGTTGCTGGGACAAATTCTTGTGTAAACCACCTGTCCTACAAGCTCTTGCAACATGTTTTTTACCTTCATATCTCATTTAGAAATATGCTCTGAAATAAATCTTAAGTTAATATTACAGTTATGATGAGACTTAAGATCTTCAAAATGGCCTGAACTGCTGTTTTCACAGTTGCCTTCTGCAAGGCCAAGTCCTTATGGCAGCATTACAAGCTGTCAGTGAAGTAACCTTAACTATTCCTGGATGAGGTATCCATTTGGGCCAGAACCAGTACTCCAGTGCATTAAACAAATTTAAGATCCTTCTCAGTTGAAAGAGCAAGGTAAGCCCTGCTCCCAACTTGTTTAGATATTTTATCCTGAAGATTAGTATGTTCTCTGGTGGATGGGATTAAAGTTAAGGTTTGGGAAAATGTGGGCTGAAGATCTCTTTAACTGATGGCTAATACATATTTAAGACTAAGAATAATGTCAACAAAACTAACGATTTAATGTTGGTATAAGGGTGGGAAAAAATCCAGATCTATCATTACAGTTAGAGCTATTAGTAATGTATAAGAGAGCATAATCTGAATAGCTCTCTCTGTTGGTGAAACCTGAAATTCTGGAAGCATTCAATGAGTGTAGATGTCAACAAGTCCTCTGATTGAAGAGAACTCATCTCTGGTGAGATGCTGTTGGTCTCATTTTAGGGTTAGAATTATTTTTTAGTAGTCACATCAAGGAGTTATTTATACAGACAGCTTCTACAGGGCTCCCACAGGAATGTCAAGGGCACACTGAAAATGCTTACTGACCTCCCACTGCAACAGGAGTTCAGCTGTTTGTGATCCAAGGTCTATCTGGGTACATCACAGTAGTGTGACCTTGGCTCAGTTTTACTGAGAAAACTCTTGTTAGGAAGTGAGAAAGTATGCAACAAAGTCAAGCAAGGCAAGAAAGAGAAAAAAAAAAAAAAAACACAGACAAGTATAATTGCTCAAATGCTAATAGTTGGTAAATCAGTGGTTCAAGGGGGAAAATAAAAATACTGACCCAAAAATGTATAAAACCTTAAAGGAAAAAAGAAAAAAAGATAATCTGAAGATGCAAACTCAAAACCAGTGAGGATCAGCAAATTTCAAGGAACAAGAGAGGCCAATATTTGCACTAGCTGGTAAAGGCTTGGGAGATGTCTCATTAGGATCATGAGCCTACCACTGTAGCTTATTAATGTTAGGTAACTATTGTGCACATTAGCCAACCAGTAATTGCTTTATACTCAAAGATGTGTCCTGCTTACCAAGTCTTTGAATGAAGCAATTAAGAAGGGGAGGGTTACATGGCTAAGTAAACAAATCTGATCAATCATTAAGACCAATGCTAAAATTAAAATGTGGATTTAGACTTCAGTATCAGGTTTTAAATTGGAAGGGGAAAGATTTAGATTAGATATTAGGAAAGAATTCTTTACAGTGAGGGTGGTGAGGCACTGGAACGGGTTGCCCAGGGAGGTCATGGATGTCCCATCCCTGGAGGTGTCAAGGCCAGGCTGGATGGGGCTTTGAGCAACCTGGTGTAGTGGGAGATGTCCCTGCCCATGGTGGGGGGGGGGTTGGAACCCAATGATCTTTAAGGTCCCTTTCCAACCCAAATGATTCTATGATTCTAAAAGGCAGGGTAAAACTTAGGAATTGAGAAAGTGTGGGTTGAAGATGTTTTGTTATTTCTGCAGCATGGAATCTGGAGGAGAACTGATGTCTTGTAATTTCTACTGGTGGCATAAGCCCCTAAGGCTCAGGTTAGGACTACAATCAGTGTTACAGTTGGAAATGTTGTTTTAACTGATGAAACTACAGAAGGTGAATAATGTTTCTAATGAAGATATGCTTTCTATTTTGTGTTTTAAATCCAGGTTAGGCTTAGCAATAAAGTTAGGATTTCGGAGGGAAAATTTACCATGAAGAATCAGCTTTATGATCTATCCTAGGAATCTTATGGGAGTAAGACAAGAGCTAAGAGTAATGTGCAATTTCTGGTCCTGCCATGTGTGTAGTCTTAACTACAATTTATGCAAGTGCAGGGTTCAGGGCCAGAATCCTAGAGTGAAGGTTTCAGAGCTTTCTTGGCTCATCAGTCCAATAGAACATTCCAGTGTGAAGTGAGGGCTGGCTCAAGTAGGAATAAACATTTGTCAGTTTGACTGCTAAGAATACTAAGCTTTTAATTCATTATATGGTCCAAATGAGGATTCAGAGCAGTGTTTGATGAATCATTATATTTCTCATACCTCCTGCAAGGCCTCCAGATCCTGAACGACTAAATGAAAGATATCAGGTGCCCTAACTTCCATTACTACACCAACAATTATCTTACTAATCAACAAAAAAGGCTTAAGATAGAATTCAGATTTATTAAAGCCTAGTCCAAACACCTGCAAAAATAATCAATGAAAAGTGATGATGAGAGCTCATCATATCATTTTCAGTACCAGGGAAAACATGCTTGTCCAGCTTATGATTAAGGCTAGGAAGAACACTCAGGAAAGTGAAGGCTCACAGGTGTGTTTACTGATTATACCGTAAAAGCTACAGAAGGAAGATGAAGAATAGTGACAGCAGGAGTTGATGTGTTATTGCTAGTATTAATTTAAATATAGTTGCTTAACCTTATTTTTTTTTAAATTTCAAGCCAGAATTAGATTGCCTTCCCAATCTGGCTCTACACATTTGCATTTATTGGCAGGTCCATTAATGTTTACGAATATAATGGTGGCTGATAGTAAGGGACGTTGTTTCCACATCAGGTGCAGTTACTCAGCCTTTGATGAAATTCAGCAATATGCTGAGATTACAAGTTGACAAAGCAAAGGCTTAGAGATCTGTGCTTATTGATTGATCTTGGAAGGTCTTTTACTTAAGTTTAAGAGCACATAACAACAGACCTACTGGTCATTCAGACATGGATCTGATCACTTGATCAGTAACTGAGATCAGGGTTTGGAAGTGAAAACTGAAGATTTTCATGGAATATTTCAGAAAGAAAAATGATGGCTCTATCTACCTGAGGGTTTTGTGACTTTTTTAGGGGGAAAGGCTGATTTGTATTTGTATGGGAGCACTCAGCCGAACCGGTTTCGGAGCACAATAGGTGAGATGCAGGGAGTTGTCATGCAACTCAGCTTCATCTCTGCCTTGCC